>CAWUFW010008983.1:0-600000 GCA_963921515.1 Calotriton arnoldi | reverse complement strand
ACACCACACCACTCATCCAATGAACATGGCGTCACAGTGGACCACAAGCATGCACATGCACAATCCCAACAAGTGACAGGTCAAAAATAGGAGGAGAAACCACCAATGTGCACCCAAAACAAGCTCAGGAACAAGAATCCACCTTGCTGCATGTGCCAGACACACAAGTAATGCACACTACACTTGCAACACACGTCTGCATGTATCACACAGCAACAACTACTCACACACAATCCCATGCAAATAGAACATCACACACACATAGCATCTGTCAGTAGAAAGAGGCAACACAGGCCAAACACTGCATACATCCACAACAAAAACACAACAGATGCACATACCAACCCATCACATAGCAAACTCAGCTGGACATCAGGGGGATGCACACCAGGCAAGTACAAGGCAACACACACTGAGAGCACTGCAAGCACACCAAGCATTGTGTGCACACCAACCAAACCAGTAGTACATATATCTGAGTGCCACACCATGAACTCCCACAACACAAATCATCACAGCACACAGAGAACATCACACTCAGGAAGGGTAGCAGTACCTCAGCAAACACACATACAGCTTAACCATCACCCACAGATGCACAACTAAGGGAAACCCAGGGGCAAACAACATGACTAGAGGACTGTGCTGCTCAAACATATGCACTGCACATGAGCAACCATGACTGCAAAACAGTTAAAGAAAACAACACATAACTAATTTGGGCAACTGTCCTGAGTGGCACATTGGTCTTGTACACATTTCAGCCTCACACAGCATTGTGTCACACTATGAAGTGGTGGGGAGGCTCACACACTGGCAAGCCATGGGGTGGAAGACATGAGATTGAAGTGGTGTGTACGTCAGTAGTGGACAGGTGAGGAGTGAACAGTACACAAACACATAGAGGAGTTACTCACAATATGTAGGCATCAGAAGCACATATAGGGGATGGCATGACTCCACATACTAGTGAAAATATATGTGTTTGCAACGCACTCCTGAGTTAACTAAGTATGCTAGGCAATTTTTAGACAATACATATGTTCATCAAAAGCGTGCAACTGTAAGCAAGGGTTCTGCCCCACCCTTAAGCAAATGTATAATCAAAAGGAAGAATCGGAAACATCCAATCCTAGTTACAGTGCACAGCAAAAGACCCCGAGGGGTTCAAGCGCCAAACATAAACGGGTTTAACAAACATACTATATTAAGGAAAGACTAGACTCTAACGTGGTGTCGAAATATGTTGTGTTTAGTACATTAGAAGAACACCTCATTTTTACAAGGCTGAATTTCAACGAAACATAAATAATGGAACCTCAGTGCAAAGTCTATAAGACGAAACCAAAGATTAACTTCATGGGATCATTACTGCATGATCTACAGAACACTTTGTTACAAAATAAGTTCACAAACACCCAATGCATTTCGGGTCGACATGCAACCCTTCTTCAGGGGTAATATGATGTGACATGTATGTGTTATACATAGAATCTATACATGAGATGAAAATGAATCAAGTCAGCCGCCTGCCGGAAAAACACAGAAAAAACATTTTTTACAATAAATGCAGAAATAGGACACTCAGCATTAATGAAATGAATAACGTGCCTAAATTTAAAAAAATGCTAAAGAACCTCATTTGCTATGAATACAGTAATACAAAGTGAATCTCAAAAAACAATAAGATGTGATGCTGTGCCAGAGTTCTTAACATCAAACCATGCAAATCACAAAGCGCAAATCAAGAACTTCACATGCGCAATAAAGCTCAAAAAGATCTGTGTGCACATATACTATAATTGAATGTCTACTACAATTGAAAACCCACGACACCGTGTTTTTAATCTGCTAAAAGCGGTGAAACAGAAACAGAAGTTGAGACCAAGCCTCATGATGTGTGACACTAGAAATCTAAACACCCGAACTACCAACATCACAAAGAATAAACCGCAATTAACCCCATGTGCATGCTTTACGAAAAGTCAAACTAATAGACCTGAGAATTCATTCCAAAATAGTCCGTGTATCTTTTCTGTAAAAACAGAAAACAAACTTAAATTTCAAGTGAATGCAACCCCGAGGTTACCAAGGTTAAAACTGCCACGGTATCTAACACAATAACAAGGAGCGCTGCCCCTTACCTGTTCAGAGCCTGAAACCCCGTTACATCTGAAAGAACAAATGCTGTTATAACGCCCATATGACTAACAAGCCAAGAACCATCCTACGTGTTCACTGACATAACCAACTGCACTCACCTATATCCCACAGAATGATGAATTCAACTCCACTGCGCCTCCTTGCAAACGCGGAAACGTATTTCCGCTTCCCTTATATGAAATCCCGTGAGAACTAGTTGCTAGGCAACTAACTTTATTGCACCACGCGCCTTTCTACAAGAGTGCACCTCCCGTAGCCGCGCATGCCGATCGACTGATGGATCTTAAAACTAAGTTCCCAGTGCAATAACGATTTAGTGGTTTAAAGCAAAACTGCCTACCAGCGTAGGTGCCCACTCATTTGTCCCTGGGTTGCAAATTCACAACGGAGCTCGAGTCATAGAAAGAAATAAAATAATAAGATTAAGAATAAGAGAGAAAGAATGACTCGATAGTAAATAATAAAAAGATGAACAGTGAAAAGCCAGAGGTAAAATTGTACATCAATGAATACATCACCCTCACAACCGTGAATAACGTGTTACAGAAATCCTCATATAGTATATGTATACACAGATGTACAGTAAGATGACAAGAGAACCTACATGATTCAATTAAGCTAATAGAAACGAATTATAAAAAACATACCATTTCATAATGATCATTAAGTCCCTTTGGACTGCTTGTACCTAAGCGTTTGATCCAAAAAGTTTCCCTACGTGCCATATGTGTATGCACTTCTACTCCTGCAGGTGTTACCACTTTCTCAAGGATCATGAATCTCAGTTGTGGTATGGTATGGTTAGCAACTAACCAATGTGCCGCAAGACATGAATTCGGGTTCTTAGTCCGAATCATGCTCTTGTGTTCAATGATACGTGTCTTTATCTTGCGTGCAGTGCGTCCTACATATGTTAAACCACACGGGCATTGTATGGCGTATATCACTCCTTCAGTGTTACAATCAGATATATGTTTTAATGCAATTTTTTGACCTGTGTGAGGGTGCGAGAAGGTGTTACCCATCATAACGTTGCTACATTGTCCACAGTTCCAACATTTACCCATTCGTACAAATTCGACAATTAGATTACCTGATGCGGAAAGAAGTGAACCAGCGCCTGCATGCCACTACCTTAATAGAATATCACAAGGTTAAACGTATTCCTAGGGGCCTTAGGATAGCCCTCAAACCTATGTTGTTTAAATTTGACAAAACTTTCATGAATCGTTGGTATGCAATACTCAACAAATGTTCATTAGACTTAATTCTTTTGATCATTGAAGAACTCTCTTTAGTCCTGGGTGACTTAACTAAGGAGATTCAAGTACTAAAAGAGGATCTTGCCGCACGGATGTCCCGCGAGGATCTAGATAAATCCTTAGATGAGATCAACAGTAAGCTTGACCAGCACGCTAAGGAGGTACACGACCGTAAAATACGAAAGTTTCGACGGGATACCATTGACTATAAACTTGACGAAGTTTACACATGGGCGGAGGCATATGCGCAGAAGAGATTTATTAGAAAGACAAATAATCAATCATCTGATGAAAGTCTTGCCACTGACCAAGATCTTCAGTTGTCAAGACCTCCAGCGTCTACCCATATGGCAGAATCTATTCGTTCAAATACTAATGAGATGCCATCAGTCAGCGGCAAGCAAGCTTTTTTAGACCAGGGCACAACTTCCAACCATCGTCCAGACAAAGCAGATACCAGCAAAGAAGAAGGTCCCGGCGTGGACAAAAGCACCAAAAAATTTCCAGAACAGGGTCGCCCACAGAGGAATTTGAAAAAAACCACGAATTAATTATGAATATTTCGAGCAAACAGTTGAGCGCCTCAGAAGAAGCAGTACTGAGAAGAGGCATGTCCTTTGTTCCCACTTATTCCTCTAACGCTTTAGAAACAGAAATTGCCCTTTATAAATTCATACGTAAGTTGAGGTTAAGGTGGTTTTTTCACACTGTTGCGAAGGACCAAGATTCACTAGCTAGTACACCTCCTGAGAAGTTTCGTCCAAAAGTACCTTCGTGGCACCTTTCTCTCATAAAACGCTTGATAATTTTGAACTCCTTGTCAAGAAAGATTTGGTGTCCTTGAAATATCTGCAATCTAAATTCACTAACTTTTCAGTGAGAGAACGGAGAACATTACAAGCACTACGACAAGATAATAGTGTGGTGTTTCAACCGGCAGACAAGGGTGGAGCAATTGTGCTCATGGACCAATCATTCTACAATGCCAAGGTGGATGCTCATGTACTCAACACAGATATATATTTGGCATTGGATGCAGATCCGATCAAGGAATTTAGTGAAACCTTGCGTTCCATTTTGGATCATGCACTAGATATGGGTTGGATAAATGCATCCACAAGAAAGTACCTACAGGTGATAACTCCACAAACACCCAAATTATACATGCTACCTAAGATGCACAAAAGTGTGATTGACCCTCCATTTAGACCCATAGTGTCTGGTTGCAATTCTATACATGAACCTATTGGACGCTTTTTGGATTTTCATTTGCAGCCGCTCGTTCAAGCATGGAGCACCTATATTAAAGACACCACAGACTGTTTGGTTAAGTTAGAAGCAATTAAGGATGTTATTAAGGAAGATATATGGTTATGTACCATTGATGTAGTTGCTCTCTATACCTCTATTCCTCATAACGAGGGGTTGGAAGCGGTTGAATGGCGCTTGTTGCATCAGTCTCAGGAAGAACAGAATGGTGTCTTTTTATTGGAACTGTTACAATTTTCATTGTATCACAGCTATTTCATTTGGCAGGACAGGTACTATTTGCAACGCTCGGGGACTGCGATGGGTTTTCCCGGGGCACCATCGTATGCTAATACATACATGGCGTATTTTGAGAACACGCACATCTTGCATAATGATTCTTGGACGCGGCATTTGATAAGCTTCATGAGGTATATTGATGATATACTCATTATATGGAGAGGCTCACGTGAAGCACTGGAATCTAACATATCTTCTCTCAATAACGTCAACCCCGAATACAATTCACACATCACATTGATGCTCATCGCATCAATTTTCTGGATATTTTGGTTGAAAAAACTGAGGAAGGCTTGAGGACATCAGTATTCAAGAAACCCACAGACAGGAACAATGCATTACATTTCACCAGTGCTCACCCGTTATCACTAAAAAGACATTTACCAGTGTCGCAATTCATTCGCATAAAACGGATTACCTCTCATCCTGGACAGGTGGATGCACTAATCAGAGAACAAGCTTCTAGATATCAACAACGAGGATATCCTTTGAAGATTCTACAATCGGCCATGGAAAAGACGGCACTGAAACACAGAAATGATCTGTTGAAACAAACTCCAAAAACCCCCATGAAACGTGAGGTGTTTGTTATGAAATATTCGCAGCAATCCCATTACATTAAAAAAACTATTCTGAAACGTTGGGAAATTATTGAAGAAGAACCTGATTTCAAAACAGTGTTTGTTGATCAACCTTTATTTGCCTTCACAAGGCCTAAAAACTTGCGCGAATTGCTGAAAAACAAACCTAAAGGGGTTGAACCAATTTACAAAGGCATGGGTAAATGTTGGAACTGTGGACAATGTAGCAACGTTATGATGGGTAACACCTTCTCGCACCCTCACACAGGTCAAAAAATTGCATTAAAACATATATCTGATTGTAACACTGAAGGAGTGATATACGCCATACAATGCCCGTGTGGTTTAACATATGTAGGACGCACTGCACGCAAGATAAAGACACGTATCATTGAACACAAGAGCATGATTCGGACTAAGAACCCGAATTCATGTCTTGCGGCACATTGGTTAGTTGCTAACCATACCATACCACAACTGAGATTCATGATCCTTGAGAAAGTGGTAACACCTGCAGGAGTAGAAGTGCATACACATATGGCACGTAGGGAAACTTTTGGATCAAACGCTTAGGTACAAGCAGTCCAAAGGGACTTAATGATCATTATGAAATGGTATGTTTTTATAATTCGTTTCTATTAGCTTAATTGAATCATGTAGGTTCTCTTGTCATCTTACTGTACATCTGTGTATACATATACTATATGAGGATTTCTGTAACACGTTATTCACGGTTGTGAGGGTGATGTATTCATTGATGTACAATTTTACCTCTGGCTTTTCACTGTTCATCTTTTTATTATTTACTATCGAGTCATTCTTTCTCTCTTATTCTTAATCTTATTATTTTATTTCTTTCTATGACTCGAGCTCCGTTGTGAATTTGCAACCCAGGGACAAATGAGTGGGCACCTACGCTGGTAGGCAGTTTTGCTTTAAACCACTAAATCGTTATTGCACTGGGAACTTAGTTTTAAGATCCATCAGTCGATCGGCATGCGCGGCTACGGGAGGTGCACTCTTGTAGAAAGGCGCGTGGTGCAATAAAGTTAGTTGCCTAGCAACTAGTTCTCACGGGATTTCATATAAGGGAAGCGGAAATACGTTTCCGCGTTTGCAAGGAGGCGCAGTGGAGTTGAATTCATCATTCTGTGGGATATAGGTGAGTGCAGTTGGTTATGTCAGTGAACACGTAGGATGGTTCTTGGCTTGTTAGTCATATGGGCGTTATAACAGCATTTGTTCTTTCAGATGTAACGGGGTTTCAGGCTCTGAACAGGTAAGGGGGCAGCGCTCCTTGTTATTGTGTTAGATACCGTGGCAGTTTTAACCTTGGTAACCTCGGGGTTGCATTCACTTGAAATGTAAGTTTGTTTTCTGTTTTTACAGAAAAGATACACGGACTATTTTGGAATGAATTCTCAGGTCTATTAGTTTGACTTTTCGTAAAGCATGCACATGGGGTTAATTGCGGTTTATTCTTTGTGATGTTGGTAGTTCGGGTGTTTAGATTTCTAGTGTCACACATCATGAGGCTTGGTCTCAACTTCTGTTTCTGTTTCACCGCTTTTAGCAGATTAAAAACACGGTGTCGTGGGTTTTCAATTGTAGTAGACATTCAATTATAGTATATGTGCACACAGATCTTTTTGAGCTTTATTGCGCATGTGAAGTTCTTGATTTGCGCTTTGTGATTTGCATGGTTTGATGTTAAGAACTCTGGCACAGCATCACATCTTATTGTTTTTTGAGATTCACTTTGTATTACTGTATTCATAGCAAATGAGGTTCTTTAGCATTTTTTTAAATTTAGGCACGTTATTCATTTCATTAATGCTGAGTGTCCTATTTCTGCATTTATTGTAAAAATGTTTTTTCTGTGTTTTTCCGGCAGGCGGCTGACTTGATTCATTTTCATCTCATGTATAGATTCTATGTATAACACATACATGTCACATCATATTACCCCTGAAGAAGGGTTGCATGTCGACCCGAAATGCATTGGGTGTTTGTGAACTTATTTTGTAACAAAGTGTTCTGTAGATCATGCAGTAATGATCCCATGAAGTTAATCTTTGGTTTCGTCTTATAGACTTTGCACTGAGGTTCCATTATTTATGTTTCGTTGAAATTCAGCCTTGTAAAAATGAGGTGTTCTTCTAATGTACTAAACACAACATATTTCGACACCACGTTAGAGTCTAGTCTTTCCTTAATATAGTATGTTTGTTAAACCCGTTTATGTTTGGCGCTTGAACCCCTCGGGGTCTTTTGCTGTGCACTGTAACTAGGATTGGATGTTTCCGATTCTTCCTTTTGATTATGACTCCACATACCACATACCATACTGGAGCCAAAAATGGGTCAAGTGACAGCAATGCATGAGAAAACTCACAAATAATGTCAGTGTGGCTGAGCAGGTCTGCACAGTGAGCACAAACAGGAACAAGACACATGGCTGATCAACAAAACACAACACAGACTTGGCAGGTACACACACTGCATACTCACAACTGGCAGCGACAACAAGTAGGTGTCCCCCAGGAGTGCAAGGACACACCAACACACTGCCCAACCTACAACTACTACATGTGCCCACAATCTGAAGCACATGGCAGACAATTGAAACAAACAGGCACTCATTACCTGGATCATACATGTGTGCAGTTGGCATTGCAGGGGCAAACACACATCAAGACCACTGACAATGACAGCCCATTCACACTGTATGACCACTGAAGTTCACATATTCAAATGTACCCCGTGTGACTAGGAAGACAGGCCTACACAAGATGACCACACATCAACACTGCTGTTCACACATCAAGAAAGATCACACAGATATGATGGACCATGGCCACCCCGCAAGTAATCCTGTGGATAGAAATCACCTCTGTTGTGGCATTGCATCATAACACGACATGTGTACAATGTAGCAAACCTGACCATAGAGTGAGTAGGATAAGAGTAGATCATCACAAACAACCATTATTGCACCCTCAGGCCTCACAGTCTTGAAGAACTAAAGTGCCTGTCACCTCTGCCAAACTCTGAAAAAGTAAAACAACCATTTGGCAATGTTGAAGTGGCATACAGAGCATGTGTCACATGAAACCATACCCATACATAAAACCACTTATTTAGCAAGGACACAGACAAAGCAGACAACAGGAGTAACTGTCTTTATTACATATTACTGCAAGTTCTCATGCACACATGTGCATACTTTGAACTATGGACTGGCCAATGGCCTTGCTGTTTGTCACTTTGGATGCCCATTCCCTGTGCAGGTTCTCATGCACACATGTACATACTTTGAACTATGGACTGGCCAATGGCCTTGCTGTTTTCTACTTTGGATGCCCATTCCCTGCACAGGGAATGGGCATCCAAAGTGACAAACAGCAAGGCCATTGGCCAGTCCATAGTTCAAAGTATGTACATGTGTGCATGAGAACCTGCACAGGGAATGGGCATCCAAAGTGACAAACAGCAAGGCCAGTGGCAGTCCATAGTTCAAAGTATGTACATGTGTGCATGAGAACCTGCACAGGGAATGGGCAACCAAAGTGACAAACAGCAAGGCCAGTGGCCAGTCCATAGTTCAAAGTATGTACATGTGTGCATGAGAACCTGCACAGGGAATGGGTAACATCGTACACTGCCATGGGAATCAGCACAGCTCTGGGGATACAAATGGGCAGTCCAGGCACCGCCCTGGGAGCGATGGGTTTGGGAGGGGGACTTTGCCTCACACTTGGCTGTCAGTTGAACTGGGAGGTGGCTGATTGTCGGGGCCAGTTGGAGGACTGGACCTGGGAGAGAGAGGACCAGCTGAGGTAGAGGCATCAGTGGCTTTGTGAGCCGGAGGGCTGCTTGGACCGGGTGGCAGTGTGGCACGGGGAGGCGGAGACATGCTGCCGTGAGACACAGTGTGTGAGGGAGAATGTGGAGGGCTGCCTTTCCACTTCTTGGGGATTTGATAGGTAAGAATTGTCTTGGTAGGAGTGGGAAGTGGGGCGGGCACAACAGCCTCACTCACAACCAAAGGTGCATCAGGTGCAGGTGGCTCTCTCTGTGGGGATTTGCTGGATATGGTGTTACGCTTGGGCGACTGGCCTTGATTTTTTCCCTCCATCCCCTGTTGACCAGGTGAACCCCCCACATTGCTCTCCTGTCCCAGCTTCACAGGGGTGTGGGTGGGAGTTGAGGTCGTGGTTGAATCTGCCTTAGAGAGCTGTTTGTGCGGACTCTTTGCAGGCACCAGCTTCACAGCAGGCGGAGCAACTGTTTGTCTGCCTCTGGGAGCAGGTTTGGGGACGGGAGTGTCCTTGGATGGGGGTGATGTGGATGCATGTGAGCCTGAGGCCTGCTTCTTGGCCTGATGCCCCTGAGTGTCACCAGAAGGGCTTTTCCCTTTGCGCTCCTGTGTGCCTGTTTTTGGTTTGGGGTATGATGTCTGTGCTCTGGGCCGCTTGGAGTGCTGCTGTTGTGTACTGCGTGTTGAGTACTTTGAGCCTGAGGGCTGTGGTGTGTGGTCACTCTCGTCAGATGTTGCCACTGGCAGGGTGGTTGCCGAAGGGACTGGAGCTGGACTCTGAGCCTGTGACAGCTGAATGGCTGCCGTCACTGTGGAGGACAAAGACTGGACAGTTCTGTGCAGCCCACCCACGTCAGAATGAATGCCCTCCATGAAGACAACTACCTGTGCCAACTTCCTGTCATGATCCTGGAAGGCATTCAGGAGAGTAGTCTGACCCATACACAGCTGGCGCAAAAGGTCCACCGCCTCAACACTGAGGGCAGCAGGAGAGACAGGGGCAGGGGCAGCGGTGCCTGGGGGGAAGGACACTCTACCCTTCTTACTGCTGCGGGCACGGGCAGCACTAGTGGTAGTAGCCAGGAGGGTGGGCACTGGACGATGTGTGGTGGAAGAAGAGGCAAATTTCCCACTCCCTGTGCCCGCCAACATTGAGGAGTCACCGCTAGAGTCAGATGATGTTGAGGTCGGTGTTTCTGGGCGTGATTCTTCCAGGACACTCCTGTCCCCCTCCAAGGCGCTGGTCACATCAGTGTCAGTGAGCTCATGTGTAGCAGTCGTGCCAGATGCCTCACCACTGGTGTCCGTCCCCTGTCCTTGTGTGCCCTCGGTAGATGCTGCAAAAGAAAGAGACGTAGGTTCAGTACAGTGCCCTACTCACAAACATCATATGCAACCAAAGCAAAAAACTAGAATATGATACCCCCATGTAGCACACCGCCCTGTGCAGTCTGCATGTGCAAGCTTTATGCAAAAGTCAGAAGATGCATGGAAACATGCATAGTTGGCATTAATGACCCATGTGACGTTCACACTGCCAAATAGCTGGCCCGTGCCTCCTAGTAACCTGACATACTGATTCCTGTAAGCATACCTACGTGCCTGTAGGTGAGATAGATGTACATCTCAACATGTTGTCACAGTCACATACGGAGTCACTTTAAGGGGACAACACAAATACTGACTCCAGAATGTCCTTATACCATGGCCATGAGCTACTGATGTCCACCATGTTGTGCTTTGAAGCGCAACGACCCTTGCACATTGTTGGCAGATGTGTAGTTCTCACAATTCAAAAGTCAGGCACTGCACACATCGACGTAAGCACACTAAGATGAGGAACACAGCTGTTCACTCCCCGGTGATGTCTATGACACCCATAATGCAGCAGATGGCATGAGGCCACATCTTACCTTGCAATGTCAAGGGCCATTATTTTAAACACATGAGAAAGTACATGTAGCAAAAATGCATGTCAGCTGCACTCAACACAGAGGCCACTTACAAGCCATTGCATCACACTGGAAACATCACAGAGCTCAACACTGGCGCAGGGTTGGGATACATGCAGTCACCCACACCCAAAGTCACCCTTCGCAGAATACTCACCCCCAGCTTGCTGCTGATAGGCCCTCAAACGTCCATCCAGCTCTGGCTGTGTCACAGCCAAGATGCGGGCCATTAGTGGTGTCATGCTCCTGCGCGACAACCTTCCAGTCCGAGGGAGCAGCCCCAGCGTCATCTCTGTCACGTTTTTGCTCAGCCGGCAGATGTCATCCCACCTCTTGTGACAGTGTGTGTGCCGTCGGTTGCAGACACCCAGAGCCCACACCTTGCGTGCAATGGCCCTCCACTGGCGGACTTTAAGCTGCAGGCATGGGAGACAAGAAGAGGCAGTTTCAGGGACACTGGGCCATGTTCCACTGTGTCTCAGGACAGGAGCATGCAAACACTTAGCACAGCTGGACAGAAACCTTGAGCAGAGGCCATACAACATGACACGTAGTACATTTGCATCAGATAATAGGATTGAAGTGCATTTAGGTATGAGGATGGACACAGGACCTGGCCATCTCACACACATGTAAAATGGCAGCACACAAAGCAATGTGAAGAAGGCCCTCATCTGTGATGCAGTATGTGAGGGAGCAAGACATACATCATGTTGAAAATGATGTGTTGGGGAAGACTCACTGTCTCCAACACTACACACCCCTCAATGTCCTTGGCCTGTGAGTGGCTCACTGTGTCGTGGATGTCACATCTAGGGACATGATCTTACATTCTCACACCCTTCTCACAAGGTCTGTCTTGTGCAATCATCAGGCCTAAGATAGCTCATTGAGTGACAGGGCGGCAGACAACACATATGTCGCACTCTGTCCATTTACTGATGGGTCCCTGTCAAATTGGGCAGTATCTGTGCAGGCCAGGGGGACTCACACTGAGGTCAAACCTGGCCCATCGGAACAATCACATGCATGTACAATATGAGAGGTCAAACAGTGCCTACACATGCGAGTCACTACACATCATGAAATCAATGGAAGGAGGATGTTTCAGAAGTACATCACTCTGATGTGTCTTAGGCGATTTTTCACCAAGAGTGTCACCCTCAGGCATTTCGATCTTGTGCATAATGCTCACATATCCATGGTGACAATATGAAAAGTGTACACACATCCTTCAGTACCCTCTGGACGAAACACATTTGAAATGTCCCAAATGAGCATGTGAAAGGCGAATGGACTCTGACATCCATTAGCACAGGCAATGTTTGTTCTGACTTCCACTCTCCAAACCAGCAGTGTTACTGTATGTCTGCACAGACACTGCATGTCCCTCCCATCCTTCAATACAGCCATGGATCTGTGGTACTAAGGCTACACACCCCATTGACATGAAGTCAGCATGCTAGGCAGTGTATCACACAAACTTGCACTCACAGGCACATACTACAGCAGAGCAACATCATGTGAGCACTCTTTGTACTCTCCAAATTTCACTCTCAAACACTCACTGTTAGAACTGGGGGTCTCTAGTTGGCTGAGGTATGTACCTTAGTCCAAATAGGGACCCTTGCTTCTAGTCAGGGTAAGGAGGTACACACCTTTAGATAACCCCTGCTCACCCCCTGGTAGCTTGGCACGAGCAGCCAGGCTTATCTCCAAGGCAAATGTGTAAAGTATCTGCAACCACGCTCTCAGTGACACAGGGATAACACTACAAATGCAATCCACACGAGTTTCATAAAAAAATAATTAGAAGTTTATTAAAAAAAAGATATACGATGAGACCCACAATAAAAATCCAACATATGCATATTTGTAATATTTCACCTTGCCGGTTATTAGGCCAGCACGCACTGGTAGGTTCTTGCAGTATTAATGAGCAATTCTCGATGATCCAATGCAGTCCTAATGCAATGCTATTCAGTTCGTAATGCAAGAATCAGGCACTTCGTAATGTAAAAATAATGCAATTCGTAATGCAACAATCAGGCAGTTCGTAATGCAAAAATAATGCAATTCGGAATGCAACAATCAGGCAGTTCGTAATGCAAAAATAATGCAATTCGTAATGCAACAATCAGGCAGTTCGTAATGCAAAAATAATGTACTTCGGCACCGATCGCGGTGCTCTGGACGGTCTCTACGCCACTCTTACTGACTCGCGGTCAGCTACTGCCAAAATATGCCCCCAACACTGTTATGATGGAAAACAAAGTGCAGCTCCACACTCCGGCCCCGGTACTGCCACTCCTCGGCAAGTACGGGCCGCGATACGGGCTTGAGCGGGGGCTCATGCTGCAAAGATTGGAAAGGCCGAGAGCGTTTCTCTCGTAGCCCGTACCCCGCCCCAGGTGGCGACACACGCACGCTCGCTGAGCGTTACCTGGGGGGTGCGATCTCACTCTCCTCTCCTCTCCTCGCGGCTTGGGCCTCCGGTGCGACTTCGTTGATCTTGGGCACAAAGGCAGGCTCGGGCCGGCGGCGGTGAATTCCCACAGCTCCTCTGGGGATGCAGGTCCGGGCCGTTGGCAATGACGATCGCAGCAGTTCTGGCCACGCTGTCGATCGAAGCAGAGAACAAGACTGCTCCGGGACACACAGTCACGGGGCAATTTCTCACGAAGGTCTCAGGCTGCAACAGGGCACACGCACACAGCGTCGCTGAGACTCACTTGAGCTCCGGGTGCACACGATCACAGGGCAATCCTCACGAAGGTCTCAGGCTGCACGAAGCACACGCACACAGCATCGCTGAGACTCACTTGGACTCCGGGTGCACACGATCACGGGGCAGTTCTTACAAAGGTCTCAGGCTGCAAAAAGCACACGCACACAGCGTCGCTGAGACACACTTGGACTCCGGGTGCACACGATCACGGGGCAGTTCTTACGAAGGTCTCAGGCTGCAAAAAGCACACGCACGCAGCGTCGCTGAGACACACTTAGAAACTTTTATGTTCCTGAGTTTCCACAACAGGGAGCCAGCTCTCCTCGGGCCCTTGGAGACACGCTACTTCAGGACACAGCACACAGCAAAGTCCTCACAAGCAGGGGGACACAGCACACAGCAAAGTCCCTTATCCTCTCCTTAGTCAACCCAGCAAACTGCAGGCCAGCCCCAGAACACACAGCAAGGGCAGTCCTTCTCTTCAGTCTCTTCAGCTGTTCTTCTTTGGCAGAGGGTCCTCTTGAGCACCAAGTAGGTTCAATCCTTTTTCAATATGGATTTCAGTCTAAAGTCCAGGGGTTTCAGCTCTCATGTTATACCCCTAAATGTCTTTGAAGTCTTTGTGTTCAGGGGGCACTGACCCCTGTCCGAACCAGTTCTGGGTGTCTCCCTGCCAGTGACACGTTCTTTCTTTGATAGTGGGGGTCTGGATCTTCAATCACTCAGCAGGAGATGGAGCCTTTGTTTTATGGCAGCAGCCCAGGCCTCTTCACCTCCAGGGGCTACTCCTCCCCCCTACACTCCAAATGCAGGTCAGCCTGTTGCTGTCTCACCTCCCCTCCCTGAGTCAAGACATTTCCCAGATCCTATTACATTCAAATCCAGACAGTCAATCCACAACCAGGCAGAGACACACAGAATTGTTAGAACAACAAAACCAGCCACTTCTAAAAGCGTGGTTTCTAAACACACAATTCAAAAACCACCTTCACAAAAAGATGTGTTATTAAATTGTGAGCTCAGGCACACTAAACTTCACCTCTCCATCTTAAACCTATGGGAAGATAGGCTGGAAACATATTACACAGCCTTTCCCATTCTGTCCTATGGGCAAGATGGCCTTGCAACAGTGAAAACGAAATGGAGAGTATTTCACTGTTAGGACATGGTACACACCTCAGTACATGTCCTACCTTTCACAGACACTGCACCCTGCCCAGGGGGGTACCTTGGGCCTACTATAGGGATGTCTGATGTGCATGGAAAGGGAAGGGTAAGGCCTGGCAAGTGGGTGCACTTGTCAGGACAACATGGCAGTTAGCAAACTGCACGCAGCCACTGCAGTGGCAGGACTGAGTTCTCTCTTTGGGGGCTACTTATGTGGGTGGCACAATTAGTGCTGCAGGCCCACGAGTAGCATTTGTATTACTAGCCCTGGCACACATAGTGCACTTTACTAGGGACTTTACTAGTAAGACAAACATGCCAATTATGGACAACCAACTACCATTACACTTTACACAGGGAGCACTTGCACTTTGACACTGATCAGCAGTGGCAAAGTGCCCAAAGCATCTAAGCCAGTAAAACGAAATCCATCACAGCATCAAAAATAGAGGAGGTAGAGGCAAAAAGTCAGGGGTAATCACGCCAAGAAATGCCAGGTCTAACACTCACCATAACATCAGGAGCACCATATAGCCTCCCGTAGTGTGTAAGCACCTCGTCCGCCAGGACCTCCAGCTCCTCTGTGGTGAAGGGACGGGCCCTGATGTTCGCAGTTCTCGCCATCACTGGGTCCAGGAGACAGGAACAGCAGCAGTTGGTGATGAAGAATGGCAGGCAGCAGTGTCTGGATGCAGTGGAAATGTGTGGCTCTCTCACAGACATATATAGCCCCCTGGGGTTGTTTCAGTGGTACTCAGCTGCTGCAATTGGTGTTCCAGATCAGCTTTGTTCAAATGTAACCAATGACCGGCCCGCGGTAGCGGAGCACGCCTACCGCGATTTTCAAAAGTGTATTCCACTAGCGCAATTGCGGTTCCCATTGGCTGAATGGGCATGGGCATTGGCGGTGTCACACCGCGGGGCCCAGGCGGTCGCTTCCACAATCGTGCATCTTACAATTGTATCCAATGACCGGCCCCGCGGTAGCGGAGCACGCCTACCGTGATTTTCAAAAGTGTATTCCACTAGCGCGATTGCGGTTCCCATTGGCTGAATGGGCATGGGCATTGGCGGTGTCACACCGTGGGGCCCAGGCGGTCGCTAACGCAATCGTGCATCTTACAATTGTATCCAATGACCGGCCCCGCGGTAGCGGAGCACGCCTACCGCGATTTTCAAAAGTGTATTCCACTAGCGCGATTGCAGTTCCCATTGGCTGAATGGGCATGGGCATTGGCGGTGTCACACTGCGGGGCCCAGGCGGTCGCTACCGCGATTTGGCATCTTTACATTGGTGCCAATGACTGTGATTGCGGTGGCGGTGCACGCTTAGGGCACCTATGGCCACATCATGCTGTAGCAATGGCAATGGCCAGTTCTTATCATTGAACACTCCGGGCCTGATTCACAGAACTAACTTACGTCAAAATCCTAAACTTACAACAATTTTGGTATTCACAGAATGAACTTACACATTTGGGTATTCACAGAATGAACTTACACATTTGGGTATTCACAGAATGAACTTACACATTTGGGTATTCACAGAATGAACTTACACCAATTTTGGTATTCACAGAATGAACTTACACATTTGGGTATTCACAGAATGAACTTACAACAATTTTGGTATTCACAGAATGAACTTACTCCTCCTAACTTTATGTCCGCCACTGGGCCAGAAATTCCGGCCCGAGTGCGGACATAAGGTTAGGATGAGTAAGTTCATTCTGTGAATACCCAAATGTGTAAGTTCATTCTGTGAATACCCAAATGTGTAAGTTCATTCTGTGAATACCAAGATTGGTGTAAGTTCATTCTGTGAATACCCAAATGTGTAAGTTCATTCTGTGAATACCAAAATTGTTGTAAGTTCATTCTGTGAATACCCAAATGTGTAAGTTCATTCTGTGAATACCAAAATTGTTGTAAGTTTAGGATTTTGACGTAAGTTAGTTCTCTGAATCAGGCCCTCCACACTTACAATGAATCATGCCACCAGATAGTTACATTAAATGCTAGTGTGACATTCAACTCACTGATGTCTACACATGCCATGTCAGTGCACTGAAGTACATGCATTGGCATGTAGTCCCTCACATGTCACTGATGATGTTGTTGTGCATGTACACAGATCTGTTGTGTGATGGACTCTCAAACATGGAAACATGTCAATGTGTGAGATGGCTAAGCAACACACAGTAATGATGGACTGACTACTTAATGTGCCTACTTCACTGTGTAGTTTGCTGAACTCATGTTGATATCTGATCTTTATGCACACACTGTGCTCATTGTGTCGTTAATGTGTGCCCTGTCCGACTCACGCAAGAAGGTGTGGCAGGTACAGCAGCTACGTAGGAGACAGCAGTGTTGCTGTTTCAGACATGTGCTGTGTCAAGTACTCTCAGGGCTGGTGACACAAGATGTCGGAATGTCCCATTTCACATTCACATAGTCTGGATCTGTCTCGGGTGTACTCAGTTTTTACATACTGATCACGTGTACAAGTACTTGGGGTCAAGTTGTCTCTGCATGTGACTTGTGCTGCTGTTGTTTCAGGCCAGTCATTGTTGGCGCTGTGTCAGTCAAGACGTTAGATGTTGGACACATCTCATAGGTGAATTGAACTGACAAGTGTCCCCTTTTATCCTATGTAGGAGGCGACAAAATGTGCATCGTCCATTCACCTTGCTGGCGGACATGGAGGATGTGGACATCATCCGTAAATTCCGTTTGGATCGGCAAAACCTCCAAGACCTATGTGCTCAGTTGGAGCCCCATCTGAGGCCTCGCAGGACATATCCAACTGCTGTGTCCCCAACATGTAAGGTGATGGCGGTCCTGCATTTCCTTGCAACTGGCTCGTTCCAGTACACGGTGGCCAGCGCAGGTGGGATGTCGCAGGCAATGTTCAGCATGGTGCTACGGGATGTCCTGTCCGCTATGATGGTATACAAGGATGCCTACATCCATTTTCCACGAAGACAGGAATTGGCAGCTGTGAAGGGTGATTTTTATGCCCTTGCCCACATCCCTAATGTTGTTGGTGCCATTAACTGCGCCCATGTTGGCCTGGTTCCGTCACAGGCACGTGAGCACATCTACAGGAATAGGAAGCATTCCCATTCCATTAATGTGCAGGTTGTATGCCAGGCAGATATGATCATCTCACATGTCTGTGCCAGATTCCCTGGCTCAGCCCACGACTCCTACATCCTGCGTAACAGCATCGTACCACAGATGATGGCAAATCTGCATCCTGACCATGCGTGGCTTGTAGGTGAGTTAGCTGAGTCAAGTATTGTGCTGTATGTGTGACATGCTGTCCGCAGCTACAGTCATATTACAAAATTGTTCTGTGTATCTGACACCTAGGTGACTCTGCATATCCCAACCGGCCTTGGTTGCTGAGCGCACTGCGGAATCCCAGGACCCCGGGTGAAGTCAGCTACAATGAGGCCCATGGGAGGACACGTCGTGTGGTGGAGCGCACTTTTGGGCTTCTGAAGTCTCGGTTTCGGTGCCTGGACAGGACCGGAGGTGCACTGATGTACTCTCCCCAAAAGGTGTGCCAGATAATTGTTGCATGCTGCATGCTCCACAACCTGGCCTTGCACAAGGAGATCCCCCTGCTCCTGGACGATGATGCGCCGCAGATGCCCCCCCTGCAAGCCCACACATGTCCAGTGACGAGGATAGTGGAGAGGGGGAAGGTGTCGACCTGCGCCAACAGATCATCAACCGCTACTTCCCTTGAGTGTGAGTAACATTGTACAACAGTGCCGTTGTCTGCTGTCTTTGATGGTGGTGATGAGGCCGAGAGGAGCTTTTTGACTGCTGCCTGTTGTTGGCTCTGTGCTGATGGCTGATGTGTGTGGCACAGTGTAGTCCTGACCAGCTACATGATGTCTATGTTGAGATTGTTTCTCCTTGTGATGTGTGCTGGTTTGTGTACCTTGATGACTAGTGTTGTTTACTGGCTGTGATGCCAACACCTGACGAGTAAAAGTCATTCTCTTGTGTCTCTCTAGGTCCCTTCAGACTCTCAATGCCTCGTCACGATCTGAGCTTCTGGTGCAATGTGTTCTGACTCAACATTGTACATATTGTGATAAACATGGAGCTGACACAAAGACATAGGTGTGTAAAGAGTGTTTATTTACATTGAGTGGTTGTGACAGACAAGTGATGTTTCAAGAAATGGTGCTAAGTGAATCAATGAGTTGTCAGTGATGGCAAACAAGACAATAGAGTAGTCACCACATTGATGAGGTGACACAGTCCAACAGACACCTGCCATCAACATGGCAGTGTGGGTGAGGATAGTCAACAAAGTCAATGTCAAGGTGTACAGAGGTGCTATCATGGATGTCTCTTTGACTTGCGTTTGGCTGGTGCTTTGACACTTGATCCTCTCGTGGTGTTTCTCGGACGGCCCCTCGTGCGTATTCCAGGGGGGGCTCCTGCTGCGGGGTCAGCAGTGTCTGAGGAGTCATCCTGTTGCTGCTCACCCCTCTCTGTGGCCACAGCTGGGCTGGTGGGGGATCACCCTGCGGGCCACTGGAGGGGGGTTGAGCCGTAGTTTGGGCCACAGGTCTGTCCCTCAGAACACCCACGAGCTGGCCCAAGAGGTCCACGATTTGGCACATATGCGTGTCTATGGACCTCAGCAACAGGCAGAGCTCACGTGATTCTTCCAGAGCCTGGCCCGTGTGTCCCTGGGCTTGTTCGTAGGCCCCAAGGACTCTGGCGATGTTGGCCAGGGCTTCGGTCCCAGTGTCCTCTCGATTTTGTCCCTCAGTTGCCCTCCCACCTGCCCTGCTGCCCCGGACCTGTGGCGTTGCCACTCGACGCACCCGCCGACTCTCCCTGCACTCCTATGATTGTGTGATGGGGTTGGTAACCACTGAGGCGGGGCGAGTGTTGCAGGCAGCGGTGGTGGTGGTGGTTGAGGCCGCACAGGTCATTGCAGCAGGGGTCAGCGTGGTTGTTGTTGCTGGGGTGGTAGTGGTGGGGACAGTGGGGGCCTGGGACGTGGTGCGCCCTGGCAGTCCGGACGGGCCAGGTCAGTGCTCCTCATCCGAGAAACTTAGGGAGTCTGCATCTGAGAGTCCATGTTCCGAGTGTGGAGACTGGCTCTGCAGGTTGGTGTTGTCTTCTGCAGCAGTGAGTTGTTGATCTCCTGTTGAACAGAGGTGAAATGGTCATTAAAGTGCACCCCACAAGCATGGTGTTAGATGTTTGGATGTTACATGTGTTACACCACAAAGTTTACATTGTTTTCACTTTGTATGGCTGCAAGGTACTGCACATCATGCCATGATGTGTGGGTACATACATTACTTGTCCATGGTGTGACATGTAAATAGGTACCATGTTCCACGTACAGATTGTGTGATTACAAGAACATGTCGTCATCTACCGACTTGCAGCCCATCAACTTCATGTGATTTGTCTTTTTGGTTTGCTCTGCAATGAAGACGTTACATCTGAGCAAGAACTAGCCATTGTAATCTTCTGCATACCTTTGTGATATCATGTACTTTACTTTCTTTCAACAAGTGACCATGTATGTTTTGTGTTCATATGGGCCTTCATGCTCTGCCACCATGGCACTTGCACATAGCATTCCGTGCTGGACATGATTGTGCCCTGAATTTCTTCACAATGTGACTTGCTGGCTTAACGTTATGTTTCTGTGACAGTTACATACGCTTGGCTGTCTGCACACAGGAAGTGACTATTGGATGTATGCCATGTTGGGTGACATGTGAGGGGTGTTGTGGTCATATGGCTCCATGCTTTTTGAGAGTATTGGCAGGGTGCATGCACTGTCTACCTACCTGTACTGTGACACAATTGAGGGGAATTGCTGTCATATGGTTGAGGGTGTGGGGAGTGCTCCATCCTGGTGTGCTTTGGGACAAGGGGGCCTGGTGGGAGTTGTAGTGCAGGCTTCCCAAACACAACCTCCCCCTCCCTGTTAAGATGGCTACCTACCTGTTAGGTGAAGGTGGGCAATGCAATGGCTGACACATGCTTCTGGGTGGGGTGGGGGGAGTGCTCCATCCTGGTGAGCTTTGTGATAAGGGGGCCTGGTGGGAGTTGTAGTGCAGGCTTCCCAAACACAACCACCCCCTCCCTGTTGAGATGGCTACCTACCTGTTAGTTTGATGAGGGGAATGCAATGTCTGCCACTTGCTTCTGGGTGGGGTGGGGGGAGTGCTCCATACTGGTGTGCTTTGGGACAAGGGGGCCTGGTGGGAGTTGTGGTGCAGGCTTCCCAAACACAACCACCCCCTCCCTGTTGAGATGGCTACCTACCTGTTAGGTGAAGGTGGGCATTGCACTTTCTGCCACTTGCTTCTGGGTGGGGTGGGGGGAGTGCTCTATCCTGGTGTGCTTTGGGACAAGGGGGCCTGGTGGGAGTTGTGGTGCAGGCTTCCCAAACACAACCACCCCCTCTCTGTTGAGATGGCTACCTACCTGTTAGTTTGATGAGGGGAATGCAATGTCTGCCACTTGCTTATGGGTGGGGTGGGGGGAGTGCTCCATCCTGGTGTGCTTTGGGACAAGGGGGCCTGGTGGGAGTTGTAGTGCAGGCTTCCCAAACACAACCACCCCCTCCCTGTTAAGATGGCTACCTACCTGTTAGGGGAAGGTGGGCAATGCAATGGCTGACACATGCTTCTGGGTGGGGTGGGGGGAGTGCTCCATCCTGGTGAGCTTTGGGACAAGGGGGCCTGGTGGGAGTTGTAGTGCAGGCTTCCCAAACACAACCACCCCGTCCCTGTTGAGATGGCTACCTACCTGTTAGTTTGATGAGGGAATGCAAGGTCTGCCACTTGCTTCTGGGTGGGGTGGGGGGAGTGCTCCATCCTGGTGTGCTTTGGGACAAGGGGGCCTAGTGGGAGTTGTGGTGCAGGCTTCCCAAACACAACCACCCCCTCCCTGTTGAGATGGCTACCTACCTATTAGTTTGATGAGGGGAATGCAATGTCTGCCACTTGCTTCTGGGTGGGGTGGGGGGAGTGCTCCATCCTGGTGTGCTTTGGGACAAGGGGGCCTGGTGGGGGTTGTAGTGCAGGCTTCCCAAACACAACCACCCCCTCCTCGTTAAGATGGCTACCTACCTGTTAGGTGAAGGTGGGCAATGCAATGTCCGCCACTTGCTTCTGGGTGGGGTGGGGGGAGTGCTCCATCCTGGTGTGCTTTGGGACAAGGGGGCCTGGTGGGAGTTGTATTGCTGGCTGCCTGTACACCTGCCCCCATGGTAATATTGCTAACTACCTTTGGGGTGAATCAGAGGGAGTGGATGTTGGGACTGTGAGACATGTGTTGGGGAGAGTGTGGTGCACATGCATGCATTTTGACCTGGGAGGTGTAGCTTTGTAGTTGTGCAAGACAGTACATAGCAGTGTGATGGTAGACATTTGTTGGTACTTACCAGCCTCCACTCCCCCGGGTATTCCTGTGAGACTCTCTGGATGCAGTATGCCAAGCACCTTCTCCTCCCATGCCGTGAATGTTCGTAGTGGAATGGGAGGGCCACCGCCAGTCCTCTGAGTCAGCTCACGGTTCTTGTTGTTCTTCTCTTTCACCTTGCTCTTGAGGTCATGCCACCGCCTCATGATCTCCTTCTTGGTGCGCGGGATGGTCCCTACTGCATTGACCCTGCTGACTATCCTTGCCCACATTTGCGTTCTGGTGGCTAATGGTGTCTGTTGGACCAGGTTTCCAAACAAATGTGGTTCTACTCTGATTACCTCATCTACCATCACTGACAACTCATTGTCAGTGAATTTGGGCATTTTCGTCTGTGACATGGTGTGTGATGTGCAAATGGGTTAAAGGTGCAGGTGTGGAGGAGGTGGTGGTGATGTGTGTGGTGTGTGTGTTGTTGTGATGGTGTGATGTGTGCAGATTTGCCTATCCTTTGTGCTGTGGGGTTGGACCCTCCATTTGTGGAGTAGTGCAAAGGATTGTTGTCAGGGAAGGGGCTGGTTTTATACTCAGCAATGTGGGTGGGTCAAAATGGTGTATTCCTGTCAGGTGTGTTGTGTGGGTTGAGCTGGGATTTGTATTTTTTTGGTGCCATGGGGATGTGTCATTGGGGTGTGTTAGGTGTTTTTTGAGGCTGAGGCAGGTTAATTGCCACACTTGGTAGCCTTGCTGTGTGTTTTGTTGTCGTCCGCCATTGCTGTTCCGGTGCGAGCGCGGCGGTGGGTATACAACCGCTCTTCCGCCGGCTCTCCCATTCATCGATGCTTGCGAGCGCGCCGGTCGGAATGCAACGGCCCTTCCGCCGGCTCTCCCATTCACCAATGGTTGCGATCGCGGCGGTCGGAAGAGAGCTGATCGTTCCGCTATCACCGCAATGGTATCCTAAATCAACATGCGGTCACTCCGCTGGCCGTGCGGCGGTTTCGGGTGTTTCCGCTGCAGGACCGACCGCCGCGGACGGATTTTTACCTGCTCCGCACGCTCCCGGTGGTCTTTCGTGCATTCCAACCGCCGCTGTCTGATTTTTCTGGCGGTTCATCCTAATCTGACCGCCGGTTTTACCGCGGTATATGCGGATGGTTAATTTCCGCTACCACAGCGGTTGGAATGCTTTTCCGAGTGCCATCGTAATCGGGCCCTAAGTTCCCAGATAGGTAATTTGAGATATGGCAACTATCATAGGAATTTAAAATTTGCTTAAACTGGATATTGATACAAACTCAGCCGGACTAGGAATAGCAACCAGCCCTGGTAGATTGCTGCCCTACTGGCCCTGGGAGCGGGGGGCTAGTGAGAAGCTCTGCCTCCTGCTTTTGTTACAGGGGGCCGATATTGCCGCATGGCTGGAAAACCGGCTCCCAGTAACAAAAGCGGCCCCCACGGGCTAAAAACTGGCCCCCACACCTCCTGCTCACTGGGGAAACACCCGGTGCCTGCTACGGCCAGTCTGTCCCTGGGTATGAACCGCTTTGGAGTAGGCTCTGCCAAGACGATCTGTCACTGGTTCCAGGACAATAACCACTACCAGTTGTTAGTAAATTAAAAAAAAATCTTGCCTCAGTAATGATTTCAGTACTGGGTAGAGCTAGAACTTAAGAAACAATCACTAGGTACCCCATTAGCACATCTTGAACAACGGGGTCTTTGCTTGTCTCAACTCTGTGAATGAAAATTGGAGTTAAAAATAACAACTATTGCAACTGTAGCAGTGGATACAGCGAAAATTGGAACCAATGAGTGCTGAAAAATTGGGGAACATTGGCATATCCCATAAATACTCGGTCACTGTGCGAACAATATGATGTCAAAGCCTATTGAAAGCCCAGAAACTTACAAAAGGGCTGAAAAATGGAAGGATGGCTATCTAGATTAGTTAAACACATCCCATTATACATAGCTGGTGTAATGTTCATCTACAAAACAGCAATTGAACCTTTTCATGGAATGGCTTAAAGAAATTGGTAATTTTCAGTTTTCTTATTGACGAATATGCCTATTCATCTTTTGGGCAAAGAGATCTGTCTGTGGTTTAATTAATCAGGTAAAGTTTTACTTACGCAGTTAAATAAGTGGCAGCCAGTTTTTTTTAAACTTGTTTCTATTGGCATTTAGAGTAATCACATAAGAGCAGATCTCAATATAATTGTCAGCCACTTTCCCCACAGCATTACAATATATCACTTCATCCAGAAGGCAGAAGTCAGTACACATTGTCCATTATTGTCGTCCGCCTTGTTCAACGAGGTTAATGTCAGAAACATTGCGTGCGATACAGGATGACGATTATAAGGGGGACATAATAGCAAGGTCGGGCCTCCTGTAGTTGTAGCCTCAGTGTTTTGGTAATCGTGGGGCTTCTGCCTAGTTACCCTAGCATACAACTAGACTCCAACCCAGCATACTTTGGCCGAAGGAACATACCTTTCGAATCTGCTCATAGAGATCACAGTTGCAGCTAAGAACAGTATATCCAACAGAAAGAACAAAGAGAGAAAGAGAGAAAGCGCAGAGGGGAGGCAGGTGGGAAGGGAAAGGGAGCGAGAGGCATAAGAGAGGTATGTCAGGTATGGGGGGGATCCACCGCCACCTGGCGCCAGAAGCGGGAGCTATTAGGGTGTGGGCGCTGTGGCAGCTAGAGTCATTGGTGGTCCCTGGCGGTCTGCACGTAGAGGCCAGGGTCGGCTACGTCAGATGGGGGTTGGGGCACCAAGGGTCTGGAGAGTGAGCGCCGCCTGGGGTGGGGTTCGAGTAAGGCCATCGGTGGGCCTCCAAAGGCTATCTGCATCCGGGGGGTATACAGCGTCTTCAAAGAGTCGGGCTTGCTGCAGTCTGTAGAGATGATCCACAAGTGGTTGCCATATTTTGGTGAATTTAGTGTCCTGGAGCTGCAAGCGCGCCGTGAGTAACTCCATTGCCATTGTGTGCCACAGGCGGGTGAACCAGACGTTGATCGGAGGTGTTTCAGCTTTTTTCCAATAAAGAGCAATGATTTGCTTGGCAGCCCCAAGCATGTGGAGGCTTAGATGCCAATCATGGCGGGTCATGGCATGCAGGTTCACCAGCCGGAGACCCAGGACAATCACAAGCGGGTTGTCAGGCAGTGGGTAGCCTAGTACCAGTCTGATGTGGCTAAGGACGTCCTTCCAGTAGATGGTCAAGAGCGGGCACGTCCACCAAATGTGCAGAAAATCCCCCGGGGCATTGGTGCAGTGCCAACAGAGAGGTGAAGAAGTGGGAAACATTTTATGCAGCCTGTGAGGTGTGTAGTACCATTGTGTCATTACCTTATACGCGGATTCCCGCTGGGATACGCTACGGAAGACCTTCGGGATATCTCGCCACAAGTGTTCCCATTGGGTGGATGTGATATCAGTGTCTGAGACTGACTGCCACCGCTGCTGGTAGACATGCTGAGCAGCTCTCTGTGAATGTTGGAGGACTTGATATGTACGAGAGATTAATCCCCTGGAGTTGTCGAAGGAGCGCACCAGCCACTCGAACGAAGTGAGGGGTCGAGTGGCCGCCCGCGTCAGGGAGGACGCCTGAACCCAATGTCGTAGTTGAATGTATTGAAATCTAGCCCCCTCTGATAGTTGGAAATCCCGCTTACATTGTTCGAAAGTTTTGAAGGTGTCCCCCACGAAAAGGTCCCGAATCGTTCGGCATCCCCCTTCCGTCCAGTCTAAGAAGAAGGCGGGTGGAAAGCAGGCGGGAAGTGGGAGTTGCGAGAAATGGGTGTATGGGGAGACGGGAAGGATGTGAGGCCTCTGCGTATTGCTAATTTGTCCCAAATCTCGAGTACCGTCTTAGTAGGGACTGCGATGTAGGCGCTGCGAGAGCGGGCTTCCTGTGAGAGCCATGCAAGGTCCCAGATAGGGCGACAAGTCACTGCCCTGTCGATATGGAACCAGACCTTTTCACTCTCCCATGCCATCCACTCCGATATGAAGCGGAGATGTGACGCCCAATAATATTCCAACAAGTTGGGGCAGGCCAGCCCTCCCCTGTCGCGCGGTAGCATGAGTATTTTACTAGAGAAACGTGGTCTACTCCCTCCCCATATAAACGTGATGAGCTCACGCTGAAGGCCCTGAATCTGATGTTCCGGGATGGGCGTGGGTAATGTCTGAAAAAGGTAGTGTATCTTTGGGAGGATCGACATTTTAACCGCATTCAGGCGCCCCAGCCATGAAAGCGGAAGGGATTTCCACGCTCTCAAGTCAGCTACAACGACTTTCTTACACTCCTGCCAATTTGCTTGAGACCATGTGGCAAGGGTGGGAGTCAGATTGAGCCCCAGATACCTAATGGAGTGTGATGCCCATTGGTAAGGAACCAAAGATTGGAGTGTGGCGACCTCCTCCTCAGGGATCGTGAGATTGAGAGCCCATGATTTCTCATGGTTGATTTTAAGCCCCGAGACCTGTTCGAACGATTGAAGCAACTTATGCAGGGCAGGTAGAGAAGATCGTGGGCGTGATAAAGTGAGAAGGAGGTCATCCGCGAACAAAGCTATTTTGTGATCTAATCCCCCGAGTGTGATGCCGTGTATGTCAGGGGACTGGCGGATCATGATGGCCAGTGGTTCCACTACGAGAGCGAATAAAAGGGGGGACAGGGGACACCCCTGTCTGGTGCCCCTGCGAATGGAGATGGGTTTCATGAGCTGGCCGTTGACCCGCACCCGAGCCAGAGGAGAGAGATAAGGAGCCATAATTCTAGCGGTCATCTGCGGGCAGAAACCCTATTTTCTGTAGGACAGCTCGGAGGAATACCCAATCTACTCGATCAAATGCTTTCTCAGCATCGAGCGATAACAAGCAAGAGGGTATCCTCCAATGGTGTGCCTTCCCGACTAAATGGGCAACACGCCGTACATTGTTTGCACCTTGTCGTTGGTGAATAAAGCCCACCTGATCCTGCTCTATGAGTCCAGGAAGGTGCGATTCGAGACGCTTAGCTAGTATTTTAGTATAGAGTTTGAGATCCGTGTTTAGTAGCGCGATGGGACGAAAGGAGGAGCAGAGCATAAGATCCTTCCCCGGTTTGGGAATTAGGGCGATTTCAGCCATGGCCATATCAGTGGAGGGTCCCACCGCATCTGAAAAAGAATTAAAAAGGCGGAGCATATGAGATTTAAGTTGCGGGAAGAAGGCGCGATAGAACGAAACCGGCAGACCATCCGGTCCCGGAGTTTTGCCGAGAGGGAGGTCCTTTAGAGCGCCGGCGAGCTCCTCCGGAGTGATAGGTTCCTCCAGAAGTTGAGAGTGGTATCAGCTAATCGGGGACCACTCACAGGCCTCCAAGGTAGCTAGCACCTGGTCTGGGTCTGGCGACTCCCTGGCATAGAGGGACGAGTAGTAGCTCTGAAATGCTTGTAATTTAGCGGTTTCGGTGGTGGCCCAGGTGCCATCCCCCAGTTTAAGTTTAGCGATGTGCGCCTTAGCGGCCCGCGTTCGAAGACGGCGTGCCAGGACCGTGCCCACCTTGTCCCCCCATCGTAGTACCGTTGTCGCAAGGCTAAAAGAGCGTGTTCCACCTTGTTGGTTCTGTGCGCCCGGAGCTGGCCTCGGAGCATAGCAAGGCGCCTCTTATGTAGCGCCAGGGGGTGCTCCTGGTCGAGTCTCTCAAGCGCCTTTATGACTCGAGAGAGTTTGTCTTCGAACAAACGGGCTTCCCGAGCCCGAGCTATAGCAATGGATGTGATGCAACCGCGAATCGTGGCTTTAAACGCATCCCAGACCACGGGGAGGGGAGTCTCTGGAAGGTTGTTGGTCCTGAAGTAGGACGTGATAGCGTCCCGGGGTTCCGCCGCGTCCACGGGGTCCCTGAGAATATGAGGGGGAAAGCGCCACCGGGAGGGACGGTTGGGGCGAGAGAAGTGATCCTGAATGAGAAGTTCCATATGGGCGTGGTCGGAGACAGAGATGTCAGACATGGACGCCGAAAGGGTGTCCTTGACCAGGGAGTGTGAGACGAAGAGGTAGTCTATTCTCGAGTAGGAGCGATGAACATGAGAGTAAAAGGAGTAATCGCGGGTGTCCGGAGAGTGGTATCGCCAAATATCTATGAGGTCAAGGGCAGATAGTTGCTTCTTTAAGGCAGAGGACATAGCCCCTGTCCCGTGGTATGAGCCTTCGCTACGGTCGAGTCCCGCCTCCCACACCAAATTGAAGTCTCCCCCCAAGATGAGACCAGGGTCATCGTGTGTTATGTGTTCCCGCAGCAAACCCCGCAGAAATGAATCCTGAGCCTGGTTCGGTGTGTAAGTGTTGCATAAGGTGAGGAGTCATTGCCCGATCTTGACCATCACTTTGAGGAATCTGCCATCCTTGCTACGGATTACCCTGGAGTCCCCCTGGTGGATGCCTGCTCGACAGAGGATTGCCACCCCCGCCGATTTAGTGGGTGCAGATGCCCAGAGTTGAAGAGGGTATCTAGGATGCGCCATGCGAGAGACATCCTCCCTCAGGAGGCGAGTTTCTTGCAGAAATATGATGTCCGGGATCTGCAGTAAGAGGTATTGCCATATCTGGTGACGCTTGTTGGGGGAATTAAGGCCCTTCACGTTGAGGGAAAGGAGTTTCAGACAGGGTACGGAAGTCATGATATCAGTGTTCCGTGTGTTAGCGCCGTCTTAAGTAGAAGAGTGGGAGTAGGACGCAGCGCAGCCCCCCTCCCTCCAACGCAGCTCCAATGGGGTTCGCTGTAGGGTCTAGCGCAATGCTGGGGGAGGAAAGAGTAGCCTGTACAAAGAGAACCCCCACCACAATCAGGACCGCCCCCCTGCCAGGGGTAAGAGGAGGAAAGAGGAAAAGATGAGAGAGAAGAGACATGATATCCAAACAATAACAATGGCCAACGTGGCCAACAAGGTCTATTCCAGTCCGGGGGTAAGCCAGGCTCAGAGGCACAGGCCATCCCAGAGATGTCACTCTCCGAGGAATAGAAGTGGAGGCGGGTCTTAGGAGATCAGCATCACCATCTAGGAGCGTAGTCCGGAACCACCGCCGGGGTGCAGTTCAGGCGCGGGGCAGTCACTTCAACAAGATGTCGATAAGGGAGTGGGGTGTCAGTCCCACTTCCGCAAGAGGTCAGTTCAGGGGGCGAGAAAAAAAAAAAAAAAAAGAGTAGACAGCTGGTAGGGGTGCTTAATGACTACTTTTCAGAGGGCTGGGAGCCTGAGGGCGAATGTCCACCTTCTAAGGAACGGATGTGCTGTATAATGTCCTGTTTCTCCTGAGATGAATTGCAGACTCCCCGAGGGGAAGGGTGTCTGGAACGGTGTACCTTAGTCCATTGGGGTTTTGCAGGTTCGCGGGTTCTGGAAGGCAGACGCGAGGGGCTAGTGGGGGCGTGTCTGGGATCTGGAGCAGCTGCGCAGCCTCTTGGAAGGACCGCAGCACCCGGCGCTTTGATTCCCACTGAAAGATAAGTGCAAACGGGTGACCCCACTGGTAGCGGATACCCAGCTCCCGTAGCTTATCAGTTATGGGTCGAAAATCCCTGCGGCGGCGGAGCATAGTGGGTGCCAGGTCTTGGAACAGTTGGATGGGGGTACCCTTGAAGGTGAGCTCTGCTTTGTCTCGAGCTGCCTTGAGGATAGCCTCCTTCTCTGTGAAAAAATGGACCCGGGCCAAGATGTCGGGGATGAGGCCAGGGCGTCCAGGTGGTCCAGACACTCGGTGGGCGCGGTCTAGGGCTGGCGGGGATGCATCATCGTCTCCCCTGATGTCTTGAAACAGGTCTGCTACAAAAGTCATAATGTCGGAGCCCTCTGCCCCAACCGGGACCCCCCTTAGGCGCAGGTTATTGCGGCGTCCCCTATTTTCCAAGTCCTCCTGCTTGATCTGTAACTCGATGTGTTGTTCCTCCAGGGTGGCCAAGCGCTTCCATAGGTATTCCTGATCCTCCGAGCGGGCGTCGACTGTCCTTTCGAGGTCATCCACTCTCCCTCCGAGCTCCACCATGTCCCTTCGGAGCTCCTTGACGCAGGCCTGAACCTCTGTTCTAAGAGATCCAATTTCAGATTTGAGTTCGTGCATGAAGTTGGCCATGAAGGACTGAGTGACAGGGTCAGAAGTCCCCCCGGCCGATGATGCCATATCTGCTGCAGGGGCTGGTCCCGATTTGTTCCACAGAGCCGTGACCGGGTTGTCTTTAGGGGGTGCAGAGGGTTCCTTCCTGGTCCGTGAGCGAGTCATGTCCCCTCAGAGTTTCAAGCAGCGAGCAGGAGGCCCGGGTGAAGGGGCGCAGCACAAGGTCAGACTGCAGCCCGGCAATTGCCTTGTTTCAATTAATCAAAATAGCCTGGTTTCAATTCTACTGTATGAGAAGGTTTGTAATGGGTAGGGGTTTGTGGTGAGGTAAATGTAGTTAGGTTTAGAATTTTAAGTTGTCCCACATTGTTAGTGAGTGCTTATGGGGGATGCAGATATAATTGCTTGGGGGCTTCCACCCTGGTTCCTAAGAGTCATGCCCACCACTGCTTGAGTTATGTGTTGGCATAGTTTATCAATCTCACTAAGGGGCAAATCTGAGAAGGTATATGGCTGCGCTGCCCAGTTATACATTGGCAGAGAGCAACCTCCGCAGTCTCTGGGTTAGTTTTGGGTTGAATCAGAACTCTATGTGGTATGTATTGCGTTGTATTTCCTGTTCACTGTTTCTTTAATGTTTTGTCAGAACCCTTATGTCTAAGGGTTCTGACTATTGGAATTTGGAGCCCTGGTTGACGAGCTGAGATTCAGTTACTCTCAGCTCGTCTGCCTGCCTACTGTGTTGCCGTGGATTCTTCCTATTGAGCTTTTCTTATGCAAATAAAAGCTTATTTCTTCAAGAAACGGTCTCAGACTTTATTTACAGCGTAACCCCGTATTACATATTGGTACCAAGAGTGGGGTAAGCTGTTTCTGTCCTTGACCGCACCTACATCGTTGCTGTTTTCCTGGGACCTCCTCCCAGAACCCACCGACTGTGCCTGTTGTCCCGGAATCGCTGTGCCTCTCAAGGAGAACAAGGTAGGATCTTTTAATTTAACTTTAGCGCGACGCTTCCCTCTTCAACTGCCGCCTACCTTCACGCAACTGTCCCGTGCCAGCTACTTGACTTTGCCATTGTTGTGCCTCGAGCTCGGCATTCTTCTCTCTCGAGTGGCCTCCTTGCGCTCAAACGGCAGCCTTTCATCGTTCCAGCCGCTCCAGCCAGTGTCGTCACACTGCTGTGGGAGCTTGCACACTGCCCTTCTAACTTTCTATTGGTGGACTCTCCCTGCGCGCTGACGTAGCACGTTGGCGGCCATCTTTGGTGAGGATTATTTTCCGCTTCTACGGTGATTCGCACACCTGTGTGACACCAGCTGTTTTGGTGTCATTGCACCCATTGATGCTACAGAATGGGTTTCTCCGGTTGTCTTGGCCAAAAAAAAGACTGGGGACCTCAGATTATGTATTGATTTGAGATCTCTCAATCGTAACATTCTTGTGGATTGCCATCCACTCCCTCACATTCAAGAGATGTTGGCCAGTATTGGCAATGCCAAATTTTTCTCCACCATTGACCTGCATTCGGCATATCACCAGATTCAACTCTCTGAAGAATCTCAATCTCTTACCACATTTGTAACTCCATTTGGAACTTTTAAATATCTCAGACTTCCTTTTGGACTTGCATCTGCAGCAAGTGTTTTCCAAAAACTCATGGACGCGTTATTTGGTGATATGCCGCACGTCCAGGCGTTCCAAGATGACATTCTTGTCTTTAGTGAAACCAAAGATGAACATATTCAAGTCTTATGTAATGTGCTTAATGTACTTAATTCCAGTGGCATGACTGTTAAACCCAACAAATGTAAGCTTCTGGTTAACATGGTTGAGTATTTAGGTCACTTCATCTCTGCAGAAGGGATCAAACCTAAATTCTGCAACGTTGAGGCCATTAGAAATGCTCCTGCACCAGTTGATAAGGACACATTACGTTCTTTTCTTGGCCTTTGTGAATACTACCCCAGGTTTGTTCCTGGTTACACTCTTGTTGTTCAATCTTTGAGAGATCTACTTAAAAAAGGTGTGAAATTTGTCTGGAGTGACTCCTTGTCCACAGTTTTTGAGAGACTCAAATCTTTTGTGATAAATGCCTCTGCATTGCACTCTTCTGACCCCTCTGGTGATTCTTTTATCACTGTTGACGCTAGTCTGAAAGGTTTAGGAGCTGTTTTTGGTCAGTGGGTAGATGGACATGAGAATACCATAGCCTTTGCCTCTAGATCTCTTTCCGAAGCTGAGTGCCACTATAGCATCATTGAGAGGGAGGCCCTTGGTATTGTTTGGGCTGTGCAAAAGTTCAAGACTTACATTTGGGGAACAAAATGTGACATTTTCACGGATCACAAACCTTTGGTTTTTCTATTGGCTGGCAATGATCTGGGTAAAGCTTCTGCTCGCCTTGTCAGACTTCTTTCCAAATTACAAGAGTATGATCTGGATATCAAATATATCCACGGTGGAAGGAATGTCCATGCTGATTGCTTATCTCGCATTCCTATACCTTGTAATTCCACTGTTTTAGATGACTTTGATGATGACTGTGTAGTTGGTGTTATTGATGTTTCTGCAAGCGGCGGTAAGTTTTCACATGAGGATTGGATCCTAGCTATGGAGAAAGACGAAAATTTGAAGAAAGTTGAATTTTTTGTTAGAAACAAGTGACCTACTAGTAAAACATTATCTAGTGAATTAAGGTCTTTTGCTCAAGTCAATGAGGAACTATCTTTTGAAAATTTTGTTTGCATCCGCAATGGTTTGTTTGTGCCTCCTCAGTTACTAAGGGACAAAATTGTTGCCATTTCTCATGAGGGGCATATGGGTATGTCTGCCACTACTAAGAAAATTAAACAAGTTTACTGGCGGCCAGGTTTGGATTCCATGGTGGACAATTTTGTTTCTAAGTGTCCCAAATGTGTTGTCTTGGATAAACACTGGAAACTCAACAAAAAATCCTTATTTCCAGTTCCTTTTCCTGAGATGCCTTGGGAAAAAACTGCCCTTGATTTTTCTGGACCTTTCAATCTCCTTCCATCTCGGATGAGTTATTTGCTAGTTGGTATAGACTACTTTTCCAAGTGGTTGTATTACTCTTTTGTTGAAGTGGCTAACTCTGCTTCTATCATTTCTTTTTTGGAGAACATTTTTAAGATTGAAGGTGCACCCTGTTCCATTGTTACGGACAATGGTGTTTCGTTTGTCTCTGAGCAAATGACTGATTTCTTGGAAAAGTTTGATATTAAACACTAGCAAGTTGCCTTGTACAGTCCCTCTTCTAATGGTTTAGTTGAGAGGGCTAATCGTATTCTCAAGGTAGGTATTCAAACTGCTGTAGCTGCTAATGTTGATGTCGCTGATTTCTTGCAAGAGAAGGTTTGAGCTTATCTCACTTCACCCCATTCCACCACAGGAGTCACTCCGTTCAAAGCTCTCAGAGGTAGGGAGGCAAGATCAAAGTTGATTCCTGAGTGGCTTTCTAATCTTAGTGCTGGTTCCTCTTTAATCAGCAAGAGGTTTGTGAGTGATGATCGTGATATTGTTAGGACTAGAGTTTTATCTAAACAAATCAAACAAAAAGAGTCATATGACACCCACTCTAGAGTCAAACCCGAAAAATTTTCTGTAAATGATTGGGTTCTCATTAAGAAACCTTTCATGGTGTCCAAGGGTCAATCCACCTTTTCTCTTCCCGTACGTGTTATGAGGGTTAGTAAACCTTCTCTATTGTTGAATGGGAGGGGATGGTGGAATAAGGATAGAGTTGTTAAACTCACTAATGAGTAAGCGGAAATTTTTAAACAAATTTATAATGAGAGAGATGAGTACAGTATATGTTCTTCGGCTTTTGATATTCATCCTAGCATCCCGTTTGCACCTTTTGTTTCTGGAGATGTTTCTATTGTTCCTCCAGCTTCTGACTCTGTTTGTACTCCTGGTGCATGTGCTCTTGGAAGTTCTTCTTCTGCACCCAATCAAAATGCTGGTGTTGAGGGACGGCTTTCTCGCAGCCATCGTGCCGTCAAGCTGCCATCCAAATTGATGGATTCTGTTTTGGATTGACTGTGGGTTTTTTTTTTTTTTTTTGGTTGTGGGGAAAGGGGGGTCTTGTGCTATGTATTGCATTGTATTTCATGTTCACTGTTTCTTTAATGTTTTGTCAGAACCCTTATGTATCAGGGTTCTCACTATTGGAATTTGGAGCCCAGGTTGACGTGCTGAAAGTCAGTTACTCTCAGCTCGTCTGCCTGCCTACTGTGTTGCTGTGGGTTCTTCCTATTGAGCTTTTCTTATGCAAATAAAAGCTTATTTCTTCAAGAAACGGTCTCGGACTTTATTTACAGCGTAACCCCGTGCTACACTCTACAAGCTAATCACGTTCATGTCGTCTGCCAGGTGAATTTCAAAGTCTTTTTTTTTAATCTTCCTGCAGAAAACCCCCATGAACTAAAAGAGGGGTGGCTTGAATAATGTAAAGAGCTCTAGTAAGTACATTCATTTTGATGGTATTTATTCTGCCTAACCATGAGCGAAAGAGAGTTGAATATCTCCTAAAGTCATTATGAGGAGACACAAGTATATATAAAAAGTTGACCTTGTAGAGGGCCGATATTTGATCAGAAGGATTGTCCAGTCTGAGATTTCAATCCATTCGCCTTGTCAGGTGATAAAGCCAAGTTCAGAATTTCTGATTTCATTAAGTTATTCTTAAAACTAATAATAATAAATAATACCAGTATTTGTAAAGCGCAAACAATTACCTGAGGGTGTCAAGGTGCTGGGGGCTGTCGGGAAGATTAAGCGAGCTATTGCCCAGAGTCACATGGTGCTGGGCTAACCTGCCACCGGCGATCGAACCATGAGCCCCTGTGTTCCGGAGTCAGCCGCCCTGGCCGCTGCGCCACACCTCTTCCCGAGACTAGATGCCCAAAATGCGGGATTGAAGATCTGAGATGGATTTGTCTAGCACAGGTAAGTGTAGAAGGAGATTCCCCACAAATAAGGTGATGCTTGGCATACCTTGTCCAAGCTTGATGGCCTCACTGGTCTTATCTGTTTGATATGTGCTATGAAAGACACAATGCTGAGGGTAAAGAGCAATGGGGATAAGGGGCAACATTTATGCTATGTACCTGTTCCCAGCTCAAAAGGGTGTGACAGTTTAGAATTGATGAAGAACCTTAAAATGGGTGCGTGATACCCGACCACTTGCTCTGAATATAAAGATGGTCCTTAATCTAATCTTGAGAAGTGTTTTGAGAAGAAATCACTACTTCACCTGGTTGAATGCCTTGTCTGCATCCAACAAAAACGGTACTGGAGGCATCATTTTTCTTCTGGCTTTTTGGGCCAGTTTGACTATATGGGTGAATAATATCATGCATTTGCTGGCCCTTAATAAACCTTGATTGGTTGTGGTGTATCAGGTCAGGGACAAAGGAGTTTGATGTACTTGCAAGAATATTTGTATTCACTTTGGTGTTAACATTAAGCAGGTGTATGGTCCTTTAAGAACTGCATAGTTTGGGATTTTTCCTGCCTTTGGAGTTAAGGAAATGTTGTCTTCACCCATAATTTTAGTCATTTTCCCTTCCTTTGAAAATGTATTAAAAAGGTTTGTGAAATGTGAGGGCAGACAATTAATAAAAAACTTTATTGAAACCATCTGGGCCAGGTGCTTTGTGTGTCTTGTTGGATTTCATGGCTGCCAATTGTTGAGAATTTGAGTTATGGGCCTGAAGGTCATCTCTTTCATCAGGGTTGAAGAGCAGGCGAGAGACAGAGACACATGATAGGTATATGAATTGTTTCTCCTCAGAGAAAGGGTCTGAAGAGTATAACATAACATGGAAGTCTCAAAACGCTTCTGATGTATCCCCTTAACAGCTAGAGACCGATCACATCAGGAGTTGAATATTTTTCAGCAGCTGTCTCAAGGCATCACGCAAGCCCAGGGTTTTTTTTTTTTTTTGATAATCAAGTTTATTGATATTTAAGTGTAAACAAAAATTCACAGTGACAGAAAAAACAAGCACAGTATATCTGAGAACATGAACAATAAAGGTGACGGCATAGACCTGAGCACCAGGCCCTAAAGTAGGCCATTGTATGAGTCTAACAGGATAAAGATGGGTACACACAGTGATCAGAACAACAGGTTGAGCCATTTACCCCCAGACCCTTTCAAACATTTCAGGGCAACCCGGGCCTCAAGAGGGGTTCCTCCTGGGTCGCGCACCAGTCCACTCCCCTTCGCCATTTCCGTACAGTAGGAGGCTTGGCCTGAGACCAGGCCGCCGCAATGTCTCGTTTAGCCACCGCAACCGCGGTCCCAAGGAAATGTTTATCGGCCCGAGAGCCATCCAGACCATCAAACACTCCCAGGAGGAGACATAGCGGGTCATGAGGGACCGCCCAACCCAAGGTCTGCATAAGCACCAGTTCTACACCCGCCCAGAATGATTCAAGGGCAGGGCATTGCCAGACCACATGATAAAAATCGGCTGGAGCGTGATCGCACAGCGCACAGGTCGGGGAGGGGCGCAACCGAGCTCTGTACAGGCGCGCAGGAGTAAGATACGCCGTGTGTAGATAGTAGAGTTGGATTAGGCGTAGTTTGGAGGAGGTCGTCAAAGTTTTGGGAGCCATGAGAGCGTCCCGCCAGTCTGCATCCTCCAGGGGGCCAAGCCAACCCTCCCAGCGAGCGCGCAGCGAGTCCAGGGTCGCGTGGCCATTGTTCACAAGGGAGCGATAGATCCGTGACACCCCACCTCTACCTAAGTTCCCCATCATAACCTGGGCCTCCAAGGGACTGAATTCAGGAAGGGAGGTGGCTGACGGAATGTGCACAGTGAGGGCGTGACGAAGCTGCAGATATTTGTAAAACTGGGAGGTATGAAGGGAGTAACGCTTCTGCAAGTCCGAAAAGGCTCTGATATCATCCCCATCCCAGACATCACCAAGGAGCGAAATCCCGATTTGGTCCCACTGCCGAAAGTCGTGGAGAGTCGAAGTCTCGCGCAGCCAGGTTCCATGCCACAAGGGTGTGTGTCGGGTGAGCTTCCCATCCCATCTCGTGTGGCGCAAGGCAGTGCGCCAGGCCAGCAAGACTGCCCTAGTGACAGGGGGGAGGACTTGTGGTATGGGGGCCCCGTACAAATAGGCCTGGAACTTTGGAAAGTCCATATTCCGGAGCTCAACCCGGTACGCCGGGTCGGACCAGCCGCCAGCAAACCAGTCATGAACAACAATAAGTCTGGTGGCCAAATAATAAAGGTGGAGATTAGTCACACCCATGCCACCGTCATAAGGGGGTATCCGACAGTGAGCCAGGGCCATACGTGGCCTCCCACCCTTCCACAAGAACCTGGTGAGCAGACCGTCAATTTCGCGGAACCAACTCCCCGGGAGATGAAAAGTTATGTTTTGGAGAATATATAGAAAGCGGGGAGAATCATCATCTTAAAGAGCGCACTTCTGCCAAGAGGATTGAGAGGAAGGGATAGCCAACGTTTGAGGTCTGCCTTAGCCTTGGTAACCAGGGGTGTAAGATTGAGGGCCCACTCAAGCTCCGGGAGCAAGGTCACCCAAACTCCTAAGTATTTGAAGGACTGTCTGCGCAAAGGGATGGTTGTCTGCCAGTCAAAACAGGCCCGCAATGGGTGGAGGGGGACCAGGGTAGATTTCGCCGGGTTGAGCCGCAGGCCGGAGACCCGTTCAAAGGCATGGAGGACTTCCAAGCAACGTGGGCCAGAGTCCTCGGGGTCCGCCAGGAAAAGGAGGACATCATCCGCGTACAGGGCGACTTTGTCTACGTGGTAAGGGTCCCAAGTCCCCGGATGCGGGGATCATTGCGTATGAGACAGGCCAGGGGCTCCATCGCCAGCGCAAATAAGAGCGGTGAGAGGGGACAACCCTGACGGGTGCCCCTCCGGATGGAAAACGCCTCCGAGAGTGCGCCATTAGTCAGTACCCGTGCTTTAGGGCTGGAGTACAGAACTCGGATAAAACGCCTGAATGGGAGGCCAAATCCCATCATATCTAGCACAGCCTCCAAATAACTCCAGTCAACCGTATCGAAGGCCTTTTCAAAGTCAATGAAAAGCAGGGCCAGGTACGGGGTGAGCTGGTGGCGATGTGCGAGGGCGAGGTGGAGGCGGCGTATGCAATGTCGGGTACCTCGGGCAGGCATAAAGCCACATTGGTCCGGATGGACCAGATCGTGCAGGAGGGGGCGGAGGCATCGGGCCAAGGCAGTGGCAAAGATTTTCATCTCAGTGTTGATGAGGGAGATTGGACGGTAGTCTGCGCAGGAGAGGGAGGGTGGCTGGGTCTTAGGGATAACCACGATAGTGGCCACGTCAGTCTCTGGGGGGAAGGACCCCATCTCTACCACGTGTCGGAAGAGATCGACTAGATGGGGAACCAGTAAGTCGCGGTAGGCCGCGTAGTATTCCTGTGGGAAGCCGTCAGGCCCTGGCGTCTTACCGGAATGTAAGAGGGAAATGTCCCCATGTATCTCCTCCGGGGTAAGGGGGAGGTCTAGATCCTTTGAGACAGTCTGGGCAAGATGGGGTAACTGAACCTCGGCCCCCTCCAGCAGGTCAACCAGGGAGGCCTCGGGAGGCCGGGCCGCGTAAAGCTGGGCATAGTAGTCCGCAAAGGCTTGGGCAATGGCATGCGAGGAGAAATGGTGGGTGCCGGCCGCGTCGCAGACCTCGGGGATTATGCGGTTGGCTTTGGGATAGGAGATCAAATTGTGGAGCAGTTTTCCGTTCTTATCCCCCATCCGTAAACACGTGCCACCGAGGAACGCCATAACATTCTAGCCGAGTCGAGGGAGATCTGACAGATCTCCTCGCGGAGCAGCGCAAGCTGTCTCGCGGAGCATGCACCCTCTGCAGCGGCAGGAGTCGATTCCAACTGCGTGGCCTGAGCTTCGAGCTGTGTCAGGCGGGCGGTCTGAGCCGCTCATTTCGCGTGGACCAAACCTCTGGCCATACCCCGCATGGTAGCCTTGCCGGCCTCCCACAGCGTGCTCGGGGAGGGGACCGATCCCCTGTTGATTAAAAAGTATTGCTTCAGTTCCCGCCCGAGGGCCTCGTTGATCTCCACATCTTGTAAGAACCAAGCGTTCATTCGCCAGATCGTGCGTACCCCACCGGGGGCATACCCCAGACGGAGGGAGATAAGGGAGTGGTCTGAGATTCCTCAGGGGAGGATAGCAACACCCGACACCGACTGGCAATCGGTGGCCGGCAACAGGACCAAATCTATACGGGAGTGCGTATGATGGGCCGCGGAGGTGTGTGTGTATTGTTCTCGGCGGGGGTTCCAGACCCTCCAGGCGTCGCATAGACCCAGGGCAGAGGACCAGTCAGAAAGGCGTTTAGCGGAGGTAAGGCGGGACTCGGAGGGAACACCTGTCGTGTCAAGAGAAGGCTGCATAACCGCATTAAAGTCATCCCCAATTATCGTCTGACCCTGAGGGAAAGTAGAAATTATCGCTATGAGGTGCTGAAGGGCAGAGGGTAGTGTGGCGCGAGGGATGTATGCACAGAGGAGATTGAGAAGTTGACCCTCGATCCTACCAGTCAAGGCCACGTATCGTCCCTCCGTGTCAGTCGCCACGTGCACCAAAGTGAAGGGGAGACCCCTACGAATCAATATGGCCGTACCCCGGGAGCCCCGTGTGAAACCAGAGTGCCAGACCCTGTCAAACCCGTATCGGGCGAGAAAGGTGCAGTGAGTTCCTAAGAGGTGCGTCTCCTGTAGGAAAAGGATATCGGGCGCTTGGCGTTGGGCACTCCGAAGGACTGCGGCTCCTTTTATACGGTCTAGTAAGCCATTGACATTCCACGACAGAATGTGGGTGGCGCAGGGGTGGGCAAGTGCGAAGGGTCCCGGATCCCAGGGGAGGTGACCCGTCAGAGCCAGAGTGTAAGGGCATGGCTTGTATGTTGCGGTAGGTCTCATGTCACCGGCAATAGCGTATGTGTGCAATGAGCTGTCATGGAAAACAAAAAACAGTGGCCCGAACGAGGCCAAGAAGAAAAAGGTCCAGAAGGCAACGGCCCTCCCAACCCCCATTCCTCCCAACACCCCCACCCTATACTTCCGGAAATGAAGCATCTGTCAGCCCTGAAAGGGAAAAGTTAACACAAAACAATAGCAATAACGAAAAACTAGTCTAAATGCTAAGCTAAAACGTTTAGCAGGGCAGATTCGTGGCGATGATGGACCCCTCCATATAGACGGATAGTCTATTGTCAGCAGCTGCAGTAGAACGTAGAAGCAATTTGTGGTTCCAGGCCTGCGGAGTTTCAGGGTCAGACTCCATCATCCTCACCGGATCCCCGAAGTGCGGGACTCCTAGATAAGTCAGAATCCGATATGGCGGGGCGCAGTGTCTCGGAGGGGTCAGGGACATGGCTCAGATCGATCAGGGAACCAGTCCGGCTGTGATACCCAGAGACCCGAGGAAGTTCAGATGAAATTAGCAACTGGGACACTGCATCAGGTGATCGTGACGCCCCATTCCGCCTGTCACCCTTTTTGCGGGACCGAGTTCGGCGCCGCTATGGCTTGGGAAGAGATGGCTGAGGTTGTGTAGATGCCCGTTGGCCAGGGGGGGAAGTGGGACGAGTCTTAAGGGGGCGCTCCTCCATGAGCCAAGTCCAGGCCGCCTGCAGGGTGTCAAAAAAGATTGTCTTGTCCTGGAAAACAACTCTGAGACGGGCCGGAAAGAGGAGACCATAGCGCAGACCTAGGTTACGGAGCTTCTGCTTGACGTCATCGTATGTTCGCCGCTGGGCCTTCACTTCTCTTGTATAGTCCGGGAAGAGCATAATCGTGCTGTTTTGGTATTTCACGGGGCCCTGCGTCCGCGCCGCCCTAAGGATGGCGTCCCTGTCTCGGAAATTGAGGATCTTAATGATGATGGGCCGAGGTGGAGCCCCAGGGGGAGGCCTGGGCGCCAGGGAATGGTGGGCACTCTCGACCGCAAACCACGGAGAGAGGGCATCTTTGGGTATCCAGGATCTCACCCAGGACTCCACGAATGTGTCTGCCCGACCCTGTAGACCCCTTCAGGGAAGCCTATGAGGCGCAGGTTGTTCCGCCTCGATCTGTTTTCTGCGACCTCGGCCCGTCGGTGCAATTCCGAGGTCTGAGTCTGCAGGCGGGCCACGTGGGTCTTCAGTTGGCCAATCTCGTCCTCGGCTGTGGAGAGGCGCAATTCCGCCTCCGAGATCCGGGCTGTGGCATTGTGCAGGTCCTGGCGGATAAGGGCCATATCCACCGGCACCTCGCCGATCTTGCTCTCCAGCGAAGCCTGGGAGGCGCCAATTGCCTGGAGAATGGTGTAGAGGTCTCCTCCAGCGTGAGAGGGGGCACCCGATGCCCCCCTCCAGGATCTCGGTCATTGGTGATGTATTGGTCCATTTTGGTTTGGGTCTGTGGAGCAGGTGTCTTCGGGGCACGGTCCCTACCCATCTTGACCGTAGATACAGGTCCCTGGCGTCCAGTCGGGCGGGGGGGTGGTCACGCGGTCAGCAATCTCAGGCAGGGAGGGGGCCAGCACCCAAGCCGTCAATACTCGGGCCCGGGCATCGAGGCCGCTCCTCCCGGGTCTCCCCGATCCCGAGGGACCAACCAACACGAATCCGGGGACCTCCCTCTCTCCTCCGTCCGATACGACAGCCGATGGTAGGGAGGCACCACCCCTCGGCCCGGAATGGGTGTCACTGGGTCAAAGAGGGGGGGGAGGCAGGGGGAGCCAGTCCACGGCCCCCTGTCGTAGTCAGCCAAGACCCACTCTCCCCACCCCGAACACGCAGAGCGCAGGGGTCCTGCACCTCTCGATGGCTGCGGCCGAAGGCGGACAACGAGCCTCGAACCCAAGGGCAGATCAGGGACAGGACCCAGGCAGGTGGGCAATGAGGGGGGAGGCCGGTACCAAGGCCCCGCGCCGCCCTACAGAGGCAGCTGAAATCCCCCCCAGCCGGAGAATCCCGCCGACCAATGCAGGAACACTAGGGGGGGAAGGAAGGCACCCCCGGATAGTGAAAGGGAGCGAAGCCGCAGTCCAAGACCCCAGTCCCACGCGGAGCCCAGTGCCGGCAGGGGGCCACTGCGAGGCAGGGGTGGGTAGATAGGCCCCCCTCGCGCCCACAGTCAATCACGAGCAAACAAGCGTCTCCAGGTAGGATCTGTGGCGTAGGGGGAGGCAGGGCAGGTCGGCGAGGGGGGCCGGGAACGCCAGCACCGGTTCCCCGCACCGCCACCCGACACGGCAGCCGATCCTCAACTCCAGCCCCACTCACCGGAGCGTGCTGATGGAGGCCTCGGGTCGGCCCCTGTCGTCCCCGGAAGTTGGTGAGATATAAGCGCCGGGGTGAGGTCGCAGCACCGGAGCGGCCTACGAAGAGTAGGGGCCCAGGCAGGGCCGGGCCCGTTGTCGCGGTATTAATAGTGTGGCGTCGGCAGGGCTTAAAGGAAGAGGGACACCATGTGCACTGATAGGCCTCGGCAAGGTTCGCCTCCACCGCCTCAACACTGCGGAAGGCGGGACACGGTGCCTGAGGGGGCAAGGGCGACTCCACGGGCCACCCGCGCCTCACCTCCAGCCGCAGGGAATGGTCCATCCCGCAGGAGGATCACCAACACAAGGGTGGGGAGCACAGGCCGGCGAGGTGGAGAGGGGGGGCGGAAGGGCCGTCGTCTGTCCCCCGCGCCGCTACTCGACAATGGTAGCCGATCCCGGCGCAGCCCCACTCACCGGGTAGGTATTCCTGCACAGACCTCGGACCGGGTCCCGCCGGGAGGCACCAGGTCATCGTTGAAGTCCCCGCCGGGGGTCCAGAAGGGAGTCTCCAAGGCGGCCGGACCTCACCCGCCCCTCGTCTCCTCTCGTGCGGGTCATGAGGGGGAGCAGGCTCTCTCGCTCCCCAGCCGCTGTCCCGGGCGCCGACGTGCCGCGGGAAGGAGATGCCGGGGTAGGTCGCAACCCCAGGACGGACCACAGGCAGGAAGGGCAGCAAGTAAGTCCAGGTCCACCACGACTGTGATCGTGCAGCAGGGAGGGGCACAGGGCCAGCGGGCCGTCAGGGCAGAGACGTCAGGCCCAGAGACGGGACGCGGTGGAGGCCGCCATTTTACAGTCCCCAGGTCTCGGGGAGAAGGAGGCCAAAGAGGGCGGCAGGAGCCCAGAACCCGGCAACCAAGGAGATCGGAGCAGCGCTGTGGGGACAGGAAACCTCCGTGGGCAGGTAGGAGGAGCGGATGGCAGCTGCAGACAGGCGGATACGAGGCGGATGACGGAGGGGGTCCGGAGCACTCTTAGAGTGCGACCGCCATCTTGACGCCTCAAGCCACGCCCCAAGCCCAGGGTTTTTAACACATTAATAAGGGTCTTAGAGAAAGCAGTCAACTGTGTTGTGGAGGCACTTGATCTATCCTTCTAAGTGTCCAGACCAGACTACAGTTTCCCATTATTCCTATGTTTCCCTATGCAATGCCAGCCAAAATGTCAAAATAGGCTGCTAAGAAGGTGTCCTGGCCACCATTAGGAGCGTACAGAGTGACTGACATGACTCGTCTGCTCTGAATCAGTCCTATGACCATAAACTATCTCTCCTCTTTATTTTCTCGCTTACCATAGGTGTAAAACCTAGGGATTTGTGAAAGAAAAGCGAGACTCCATAGTGTTTTGTTTGGGCCTAGGTCTAATAGCTATTTGGAATTGCATATGCTTGAGTGGAGTTCATCTTACCTCCAGAATTGTGTCTTTTGTATAATTATGATGTCATATTCCTCTTCCCAGGAAGCCCTCCAGAGTCTGACTCTATTGTGAGGAGAGTTCAGCACCTTCGTATTAAGTAAAACAATTGTAATCATTAAGTGTAGTCAGACTGTGCGTGCTCAACAGTAATCTGTACAGTGTTGGCTGCTAACCCCGAGCCCACTGCTGCTTTTCTCAAAGGGGATTCAGGACTTGTAATTGAACTCAATCAATGCTGATGACATGTAGAATTCCCTCTGCTTCCACATAACCCCAAAACATTACAATTTCAAAACAGTACACAGTAACCATGTACCAGTGCATGTAATGCCCCCCCTTCCTCCCAGAGAACCACAGTGGGCCTAAATTATATAGGCCTCTTTTCCACACTGGAGTGATATGATACTACTAGGGGCTCAGGTGGTCATCCCTAGGTCAAAATGTGAGAGCATGAAGCATCAAAAGAAAAAGGAAGAAGCACTAAGGATGAGAAGTAAGAAGGGAAAGACAGAAATAAAAAAGCCATCCAACGTCCCTACTGTATGTGGGCCATGAGCAGCTGGTATCGGCTCAGACCTGGGAAGAGGACGAATGCCACCCTGGGTGTGCTCCCACTCCACCCAGTCTATCATCATCCTGGGCCCCATGTACTCAGGATCATGCACTCATGCAGATCATGCACTCAAGACTATCTTCAGTCCGACTTGACCTTTTCAGTGCTGGCCTTTAGATTTGACCCACTGATCTTCTGGGGTCTCCTTTGCAACTTCTCGAAGTCACTAGTTGTGTTCGATGTTTCTCGGTCCTCCTCACCAAGATGATTTCTCAGGGTCTAGGGGGCATTGTTTCTGTCCGTAACATGGCACGGTTCGTTTTGGAATTCAATGGAAATACCAAAGGGTTAGGTCTATTGGTGTCTGATTTGATTGCTACCTAACATAATTTTTCAGTAATCAGACAAAATTGCTGATGTCTCAGGAGAGTGGCCAGAGCAATGTCTTACTACAAAGAGCACTACAAATTCTGAGCAGAGGTTGAGACCCTGCCTCTTGAAGCTTGGAGTGCTTTCTCCTTTTGTTTGTAGTTGGGGAATTTGTCTAGGATGTCTTTGGGGGTCCCACATGTCTGCAGAATGTTGCTGACAAACTCATTGGGTCCTCCGAAGGCAAATCTCCAGGTAGTCGTTCACAACAGTGTGGAGAACAGTCCTACCAGAAATGTCTCAAGGTCCACTCACTCTATTCCTACTTCAGCCCGCCAAACACAACATTTGTCCAACTTTGAACAGTTCTCAAAATATTTACAATGTAGGATTGTCATCTGTCTTTGGAGGACGGCTATTGTTACTTTTTTGTATTCAGCTAGTTCAAGTCATTTGGCCATGGCTTCCTGATCAAGTTCTCTTGTTCCTGCATAGTTAATATCAGAGCATAGGATTTCTTTTTTGGAATCAAGTCAGCATCTAGCTCTGAAAGACTAATGGAAATGTCAGACTTGATTTCTTCTCTCAGTTCAGCTTTGCGGAGTTGGAAACTGGCAAGGAGATGGTCTTTAGTGAATACTTTAATCCTGCCACAGTCACCTGTGGTGCTTCGTGAGGATTTGTTCGTGATGTTGCAGTTTGAAGAGTAGCAATGAAGAAAAGGTTTGTGACCCTCTTTTGGTGCGCTGTGGCAGTTGCATGAACTACATGTAGTATGATGGGCCAGTAGGGCACAGGAAAGGGTTGAGATTGTAGAGTGGGAGGCAACTGCAAATCATGATGAACTCCCGGCAGGTGCAACCATCCCACTTAGAGGTGTGTGGCGGATTCCAAAATGATATCTAGTGTCTCTACACCCCTAAAGTAACCCTAGATGGTAGAACCCCCATAAGTGATGAGTAGTTGGCAGAGTAGAACTTCGAATAAGACCTGGGCCATGCTTATCAGTATGCCATTGGGGCCTCTGTCATGCTCCCTTCAGAAGGTTGCCCCCCCCCCCACCCCGCTTAAGTACCATAGACAAATGTCAACAGGGCCTACCCTGGACCCACTGTGACCATCAGAACTTGGGTAATCAAGAGAGATTTGCCACATTTGTGTAGGATCAGAAAAAAGAGATTCTGAAATGGATCAAGGCAAGATCCGGGCCAGACAGCACTACCAAGATGACACCTCCTTTGTTGTTTTTTTGTAGTAGTTGGTCACTGCAAGGTCATGTGCTAGCCCAGTGTTGAGTGAGCTCAAGTAAAGTAAGTATTTATAGTTCCTGGCTCAATTTTCTAAAACTGGGCTCTAGGTCTTCAAATCTCTGCCTTCCTTTTCTTACTGGATTCTCCCTAACAGGTGTATTAACTCTCCAAAGGAGAAGGGAGCTCTGGATCTCAATGGCAAAAAGGGAGCAAAGTGTGGTCCGCTGCACCATTGTATCGTGCCATCCTCATGCTACCACCATGTCTAGGCCTGTCCGCATTGTGCTTGCTTAAAAATAAAACAAAGCATGGGGTTTTTTCGGTCATCTGGGAAATCTAACCATAGGCAAAAGAAACGTTACTCTCCAGGGGAACATTGGGGCATATTATCAAGGGCTTTATCGCCGCTTTAGCGGCACTTTTTGCCGCTAAAGCGGCGATATTTTTATCGCCCTATCAGCAAGCTGTCGCTGACAGGCGTTAGCGACAGCTTGCAGGCGATAGCGGCCGGTTTTCCCATCGCCTTGCATGCCAGCGATAATTATCGCTAATGACATGCAAGGTAGTCGCTAACACAACTTCTCCCTATTAGCAAGGCAGGCGAAGCGATAAAATAAATCGCGCTAAGCGCGTTTATCGCTAGATTTTAACACCTGCTACTGAGGATGACTTACCTGTTTGTAGTATAGGAGGTGGATTGTAAGGCTAAATCCACCATAGCGTTAATGCGAGAATATCGCTGGTTTTCCAGCGATATTCTCGCATTTGGCCGCTATCGCTGGAAATTTTATCGCACTGGAGATAAACCTTGCTAATAGGGTGTTATCTCAGCGATAATTTCCAGCGATAGGCGGCGTTAAAAAAATACGCGCTAAGCGCGGTTAGCGATAAATATCGCAACTCCTTGATAATATGCCCCACTGTTTTTAACTTATAGCATGAGGAAATGGTGAATGAATTGTAAATTAAATCCCATTGTGAAATATTTTACAATTCCTCTCGATGTATTTAACATGTTTTTCACATAAAAGAAAACTCAATTTCCTCAGAGTTTAGTTCATTTTCAATTGAATTTATATTTTCTGAAATAAAACATTTTAAAAGAGGTTCAAGCTGCTGTGACAAAGCAATTAAAGTGAAAACATTTCTTTTTTGTGTGTCCTTATGTGTACACACTTTAAATACCAGCACTATTTGTCTGAGACTTAATTCAAAGTCCTGAAGCCTTTTCTACGTCTCTATGTTTTTCATTGGTCCCTCTTCCCACCATAGCAGACTTCCTATGTTTACAGCTATGTGGTGGGTGTGCTTCATTAAAAACGTCAATGCATTTCAGCTCATAATGATTTCTTTCTCCGTCCTCATGAAGATTGGCTCAAAGACCTGGAATAGAAAGTACCACTGCATACACTTTGGAGGGGGATATATTTTCACGGGAATACAGGAATCCTTAAATGTTGTGAATTCGGTCAGGCCGGGTGTGTCTGAGTGCACACGGGTGCCTATGGCTGCGGCAGCTGGTTGGTGCGACATGCCTCTGTCTGCGCAGAGGTGCTGAGTATCTGTCATGCATCCTGTGGGGTCCAAGAGCACCCGTGGTCCTATTTATTCCTTACGAGGTAAAATTGCCAAAGGGCCTTCAGTGGTGTGCTTCTAGCATACTCAGGGGCTTATTTACAAGCCCCTTGCACCGCGGGTGCGTCACTTTTAACATAGAAAAAAGCGACGCACCGGCAGGGCAAGGGGCTTGTAACCCCCTCAGTGTGTTAAATGTGTCCTGCATGATTAGTAAGTGAGACCAAATGCTGACACTGCGCACCTACTGCAAAACAGTCTCTCTCTGGAGGACCAAGGTGCAAAAATTTTAAACCAGTGTGAAGGAGGAGGAGGAACAAAAAATGCATATAAATAGATAAATCCTTCTACAACAAATAATAGATACATATTGGTGTTCAAATAAAGACCCATCTCTGTACCTGTAAGCATGGTTTACAACGTATGAAAGGACATCCTCATGTCTTCGGGTGAGCACTATTGGGGTTCTGTATGGGGCGGTCTCTCCTAGCTATACAAATCCGTCAGGCCTGGGGCATCTTTCTGCAGGGCTATGGTTATGAATAGGTGGGGGGTAGCGGAAATGGAATGGTCTCCCCGCCTATGCTTCCTCCTGGTGTCAGTAAACGTGATGTAGTGTTCAGCCATCTTAAAATTGTGGCACCGACGCATGGAGGGGTTGAGGTGACAGTGTAACAAGATTTGGCCCAAGTGGCAGGCGCCATATTGAGTCGGTCTTTGTGTTGTGACCTGCCCTCCGAAAAATTGTGAGAATCAGCCTGTGGCTACAGGAGTGTACAAGTTACCAGCGTGAAATGAAAGCCACTGGTATCCATAAATTCCAGCCGGAAAAATCAGTTGAAAGAAACTGTACACATACATACATAAAGATTAAATACAAAATGTTGCAATTAATATGTGTACCTACTTGTACAGAGTCATAAGTCTAGTAAATTGTTGCATTCATTGGATGCTGTCATCATTGACGTCATCAATGATGTCATTTAACATGTTATGAGTGAGGTAATATGTGAGGTCATAAGCAGTGCAGGAGTGGGCACATGTTATAGTTAGCTCACTGAACGACAACTGGTACATTTCAGGTATTTTTGGGGTTTTTAACCATTAGTTTTTAACCCATGTCGACACCTAATTATAACGTTACTTTAACCTTTATTTTTTTCAGTTAATATATATATATCTATATATATATATATATATTCACTGAAAAAACCATAGAGTTTCAGGGACGTTATAGTTAGTTGGACATTTCACTCATACAAAACCATAGAAATTCCGCCGTTATAGTTAGTTGAGCTAACTACTAACTCGCACCCCGCAATGCACTGCTGATGACGTCACATATTACATCATTCATGACATGGTCAGTGACATCACTGATCACATCACTGATGACATCTCAAATGACATCACTGATGACATCATCCACGTGAAAAATCTGATGCACCTCCTCACACCCTAATATAACCTTTGATACACCCACTGTAAAATACAGACTACCATTTTAAAAACCATCGACACACCAATACCAGTTACTACGTACGCACGCACTGATTCCTAGGTCTACACACACATCCACTCATTCACCCATACAACCATTCATACATGTAGTCACTGATCAATACAACACTATCATATGCACTCATACACCTATACAGACACTCACACACCACCACTCATCCTAGTCAGTCATGCACTCATCCTAGTCAGTCATGCAAAAAATCAATCACAGTTCCATTTACTCACCTACACAGTTATACATACACCACCTCATTTATTCATACAGATACTAACGCATACTTACTCTCTTATATAATCACTAATACAAGTACCTGTCCGCCGCATTTGATACGGTTAACCATGCGGTACTCTTGGATAGGCTTGCTAGAGTAGGTGTGAGTGGATTGGCACTGAAGTGGTTTCAATCCTACCTCTCAGATAGAGAACAGGCGGTTGCTCTCCCCCCGTATCAATCCATGTATAGGAAAGTTTTACATGGGGTACCACAGGGATCTGCAATCAGCCCTATCCTGTTTAATATTTATATGAAGCCACTTGTGACTGTTATTAAGTCACATAACATTAGTTTAGTGAACTATGCTGATGATACCCAGTTGATTTTATCTCTGGAAGGCTGTCAGGCAACTTCACTTGAAAAATTTCATAATTGTATGCAAAGATACGGCTCTTTGGCTTCAAAATAATTATTTGCAATTCAATGGGGAGAAAACTGAGATTCTGTGCTGTTCAGTGGGGAAGGTTCCTTATTCACTACCCACGGGGTTCTGGCCACTACCAGTGACAGCCCTTTGACCCCGACAAATGTAGTTCGTAATCTAGGGATCAGTTTTGATGGTAAATTAAGCCTTGAGTCCCAAGTGAATCAGACAGTTGGGAAATGCTTTGCCCTGCTGAGGGTGTTACGAAGAATTCTCCCACTGTTGCCTAAGTATACCAGGCCACTGATAGTGAGAAGCATTATCCTTAGCCAACTGGATTATTGCAACGCTCTACTGCTGGAGTCTCCTAAATATTTGATGGAGAAACTCCAGAGAATTCAGTCAATGGCAGCCAAGCTGGCACTTATGAGACCTCGCCAGTCGTCTCTTTCTCAGGCCCTGGCTGAGCTCCACTGGCTCCCAGTTGTACAGAGGGTGCAATTTAAATCTATAGTGCATAGTTTTTAAAGCTCTACATGGCATTGGGCCCAAGCCCTTACAGAGTAGATTTGAATGGTATGTTCCTCTGCGCAATCTTCGCTCCTCCTCAGCAAAACTGGTGAGAGTGCCTAGGTTCAGAAAAGTCAGATCTGGTGGAAGAGCTTTCTGCGTTGCAGCAGCTTCGGCGTGGAACAAATTACCAACTGAACTTAGACAGATAGATGATCTATTGTCTTTCAGAAAGAAATTGAAGACCTGGCTCTTTCCTAGGGTATAATATAGTCTTTTTTTCAACTGCCCCTATATTCTAAGATAATTGACCTATGTGCTCAAGCGCCAGGATACGGGTGGGGTCGCAGTGCGCTGTATAAATTTTATATACAATACAATACAATACAATACAATACAATACACACTTATCCATACGCTTAGCCGGGTCTGGTGGCTCAGTGGACTAATGCATCCACTGCAGGGGCCTGTGTTCGACCTCATGGTCACAGGTTCGAATCTCAGCGGGTCCACTCAGCCTTTCATCCATTTGAGGTCGATAAAATGAGTACCATTGAGTTGGGTAACAATAAACATCTGTTATTCAGCGCCAAGATGCCCCATTGCTGGGGTGAACGTGCGCTTTACAAATACACATGTTACAGCCACAATCACTCACTCTCACGTACAGTTATTTTTATACACCAACTCTCACATACACTGCCTTTAACTTTTGTACTTAGTTGGACATCTACCACTGACACATCCATTCACTCACCAACACATCCATACACACACTCACTCACCCATACAACTGTTTCCACATGTACTGTTAAACTCATACACCCAGTGAATCAACCACTCAAACATCTATGCACAGAGTCACACACCCCCACCCAACCACACACACTCAGTCTCCCATACAAATACTCAGGCAACTAATCAATAACCCATATAGACACTCATGTAGCTACTGACCAACCGATGCAGCAGGTTATACAACAACAAACAGACTCATACAGACATTCACACAGTTTAGTCACTAACCCATGTATTCAGTAAGAGACATTTAATCACTCACTTAAACAGTCAGTTACACACCTACTAAATCCTCCATCCAGACACTTATACAACCACTCATTCTTCAATACAGCTTGGTATATATATAAAACATATTTAAACTTTACAGAAACACACAGTCACTAGATGATGTCATCAGTGATGTCATCGGTGATGTCATTTGAGATGTCATCAGTGATGTCATCAGTGATGTCACTGACCATGTCATGAATGATGTAATATGTGACGTCATCAGCAGTGCATTGCGGGGGCGCGAGTTATAGTTAGCTCAACTAACTATAACAGTGGAATTTCTATGGTTTTGTATGAGTGAAATGTCCAACTAACTATAACGTCCCTGAAACCTATGGTTTTTCAGTGAATGTCTATGGTTTTTAACATGATAATTTGTAACTATAACGTCCCTGAAACCTATGGTTTTTCAGTGAATTTCAAAGGTTTTTTAAATGCTAATTTCTAATTATAATGTTCATTAAACCTATCTGCTGTGGGATCCAAAAACAAGCTGGTGCTTGTAATGTTGTGGACAGTGGACGCAACCATGTTACCTCAGGCAGTGGGGAAGATCTCGGTCATGAACCTGTGTCGTCGCCCCCTGTAAGCGGAAGCTCAGTGGGCTGGTCCAACGTACGCCACTCCAGCGTAGAAGTGTGAATAAATAGGCCGGGGTTCTGGGCGTGGTTCACTTGTGTGAAAGCCAACACTTCTGCCAGAGCGGCGACCCTCACCCTGCCACGTGGCTGCCGCCATGACCGCGGGCCTCCTCGACACAAGCCCCCTGCGAACACAGCGGCACAGCACTGCACAGTTATGTCTGTACAGACTACTGCCTTCGATCTACACTGCGGACAGCAGGGCTCACAATTCAGATTGAGTCGCGATTGCAGATGACGCAGTCCAGTAGGCAAGACACATTGCTCCCAGTGCAGCCCGCCCGGACCACGCATCATCGCAGGCTGCGTACACGCTGAGCGCCAGAGGTACCACTAACTCAGTGCACCACAAGTCATCGCCACATAGCCTTATTAAGGCAGAATTCATTAGACAAAAGACATTGCTACCAGTGTGGCCCGGCCGGCTCACGCATCATCGCAGGCTGCGCACACGCTGAGTGCTTCAGGTGCCACTAACTCAGTGCACCACAAGTCATCGCCACGTAGCCTTATTAAGGCAGAATTCATTAGACAAAAGACATTGCTACCAGTGTGGCCCGGCCGGCCACGCATCATCGCATGAGCTGCGCACACGCTGAGTGCTTCAGGTGCCACTAACTCAGTGCACCACAAGTCAACGCCACGTGGACTTATTAAGACAGAATTCATTAGGCAAAAGACATTGCTACCAGTGCGGCCCGCCCGGACCACGCATCATCGCAGGCTCCACACACGCTGGTTGCTTCAGGTGACACTAACTGTACAGCTCAACTCAACGCCACGTGCTGTGGGCCCTTGCTGACCGCTGCCTCCGGCCTACACTGCGGTCATCAGGGCTCACATTTAAAATTGACTCTTGATTCATTAACTGCAGAGTCCAGTAGGCAACTAAGTATTACGTCCCTAAAACCTACATAATATCCTTTTAGTATCCTTGCTTCAAGAACTTGTTTTATATCAGTTATAGCTTTAGTACAATGACCTACTTCATCTTGCAAGTCCAAAGGAACACTGAATGGCAGTCTACACTGCGGACAGCAGAGCTCACAATTTGAATTCAGTCTTGATTTATTAATTGCAGACAGAATTGTTCTCTATGTCCTCGAATTTTGTCAAGAGGAAGTGACAAAAAACATTCCTTGATGTCTGTGCTGACTACTGCCTTCAATCTACACTGCGGACAGCAGGGCTCACAATTCAGATGGAGTTGCGATTGCAGATGACGCACTCCAGTAGGCAACAGACATTGCTACCAGTGCGGCCCTCCCGGACCACGCATCATCGCTAGCTGTGCACACGCGGAATGCTTCTGATGCTCCTACCTCAGTCCACCACAACTGATGGATCCTTTATGACAGAATCTTTTGTGTATGATTTCAGATCTGGTGCCCCTAACTTACTGTAGCACAAGTCATGGACCCTTTATGATTGAATCTCTGTGTGTGATCTGATGATTACTGTTGTACTTGTTACCAGCACCAACCATTCCCGGAGGGCTGGCTTACACTCACCCCACACGCATCCAGCACAGACGTCACTGGACATGTGACCCTGGTAATAAAAAGGAGTCAAGTGCACGTGCTCGTAACCAGTTCCACTATCTATCTGTGTCTGTGTGTTCATTATGTATGTAACATGCTGCCCCTGGGCCCTACCACATTACATTGTGCTCTGGACAGCGTATGCAACCAACTTACCTTTGACAGTGGGAGAAAACTTTGGTTATGTAACTTTGTCTCGGTCATTGTACAAGTATGTACGTAGAGACTTGATGATTGGAGTACTGCAAGGAGAGTGTATAGTGAATTTATAAGTGCGTGGGGATTGGCGGAGTGATTGTATAAGTACATATGTTGGCGCACCCTAACTCCGACAATGAGCTTGTCTCTAATTGGCTGCCCTCCATGTCCCAAAAACTGAAATTTGGATTTTGCATGGCCCAGTATTGCTACAGCTGCAATACTCCACTGAATGTGCAATAAACATTCACACCCACACAGATGTGTCATGTCCACCATCTTTCTTGTGTGGAACTATGGATGAATGTAGGGTCAGTGATTCCCCGTACCTTCCATGTTGGCCATGTTCAGGGACTTGGCTCACAGAGTGACACTTTGACGCTTGCGACCTGGGTGACGGCAGCACTAGAACAAGAACACCCGCATGGCAGTGTTGCAAGATTTTTTAAGCATTCTCTAGCCCAAAGACAACCAAAAAGTAGCCCAAACTAGCCCAATATTGCTACTTTAAGGAAGGAGGGGCAGGGACATCGTCAAGCAGGCGGTGAATGGATTGGAATTGATGTTGCAGCAGGCTGCCAAGTAAATATTTGTCTAATAAAGCGCTTTAACATACTAGTTTGCTGGAGCGCTGTATATATATTTATAATCTGGCAACTAGCACAAATCAAAATTTTACCGCACAACCGGGAAAAATATAGCCCAATTGTGCGTGATCTAGCCCAATCTGGCAACAGTGCCGCATCAGTTGATTCCTCATACAGCTCACAATGGAGCCACGCCCATAGCTCCGGAGTCATTCTTCACAGCCTCATGCAGGACTGGCATACGCCAGGCCAGCCCACTCCGCTTACGCTTACAGGGAAGGACAACAACGCTACATGGCCCAGATTTTCATTGCAGTGATCTGCTGGTCACACCCTAGTTGTCAGTACGCCACAGCCACTACCTCACGGCTAGTATACACCCACACCACACCCATCCAGCAGAGGCGTCACAGGACACGTGACCCTGCCAATAAAAAAGACCGGGCGCACGTGCTCGACGCCATTTCAGAGTTGCTCGCACCGGATGCACTGCAGCCGGCACAGGCACACCGGCACGGGACGGTGACTTTCGGTCCACTGAGGTACAGGTACCGTAACTGCTGAGCGGGTGTACAGCCTGCGGTGATGGCCCGTCCCGGCGGTCTGGACAGCTCAGGTTTTGTGTGCCCTGCTGGACCGCAGTGTAGGCCTGAGCCACCGAACAGGGAGGCCTACCACCACATGCGTGGCCTCACTGTTCACTGAGTTAGTGGCACCGCAAGGACTGAGCGGGTGTGCAACCTGCGATGATGATAGGTGCACTAGTATGTCCTCTGCCATGGCAAAATCAAGACGCAGCACCAAATGTCAGACCTGTTGGCCTGCGGAGCGGGACTGCATGATGCGGAGGGTGCCCTGTCCGCGAAAAGGTGAGCAGTGAGGCCTGGGTGCGCAGCGGTGGGCAAATACGTCTGGGCGGCGGGAGTGGATACACAAAGGCGGCACAGCGATTTAGGCGTACGCAGTCGTATATACTCTCCCATTACTAATTCTGTACTATGTTTAGATGTGGGAGCTTGAGGGCTCCACTAGGTCCCGGCACGTGGTTGGAGACACAGCACTCACTGTCCCTCTTCATCTCTTCCTTTCTCTCCTTCACACTCTTTCTCTCTCTCTTCTTCTCTCACTCTTTCTCTCTTTCTCTTTGTCTTCCTCTCACTCTTTCTTTCTTTTTCTCTCTCTCTTCCTCTCACTCTCACTGTTTCTCTCTTTCTCTCTTTTTATTTATTTTATTTTATTTATAGAGTTTTATATAGCGCGAACGTGACCCAAGGGTATCAGAGCGCTTTACATTTACAATAGGTACAGTTTAGATTACATTGGTATAGCAGCAGTAATATATATATATATGAATCAGGTACATGTCTTTCATACCAGTTTCAAGAAAAACAAGTTTAAGAACTGTTTAGAATACAAAGGTGTACGCAGTGGTATTATCCAACATAGTTCCGATGTGTACCTTTTGAATGTTTTACATCAGTACTACAACGATCTATTAATTGTGGTACTGAACAGTTAAAGAGGTTTTCGCAGCTACCTGGTAATTTTATCTTTACATTCGTAAATGTCTTTGAGGTCATTTTGTGCAGGATGTATCCATACAAGACAGGGCTATGCTACTTCTGGTTATTAACCACGGTGCAGATGATGAACAGTCTTGTCTAGGGAAGGAACTTGCTCTCTGTATTCCTCTGACTCTTTCTTTCTTTTTCTCTCTGTCTTCCTCTCACTCTTTCTTTCTCTCTCTATCTCTCTTTCTCTCTCCTTTGATGGACGCATGACGCACAATCTTATCTTGCTTTTTGTCTTGCAGGCCTGCGACGAAGCGTGGCCATCCTGCAATTAACACTCAACCTGAATTGTGAGCTCCGCTCTCCGCGTGTACACAAGGGGTGAGGAGGTTTCTTTGGCACGTGGTGGACCCTCTTCGACACACGCCGGTGGTGTAAGGTGAGCAGAGAGGCTTGTTTGCGCAGCGGCGGGCAGTCACCTCCGGGCAGTGGGAGTGGATGGGGTGCAGCAGTGGCACGCAGTCACCTCCGGGCAGTGGGAGTGCATAGGGTGCAGCAGCCTGGGTGCGCAGCGGCTGTCATACACCTCTGGGCAGTGGGAGTGGATGGAGTGCAGCAGCCTGGGTGTACAGCAGCGGGTAGACACCTCTGGGCAGTGGAAGTGGATGGGGTACACTAGCCTGGATACACAAAGGCGGGACAGCGATTTAGGCATACGCAGTTGCATGTACTCATCCATTACTGATTCCATTTTTATGTTTCAGATGACTAAGCTTGAGGGCTGCCCTATATCCCGGCACGTGGTTGGAGACACACCGGTGACAGAAAGGTGAACTGTGAGGATTTTCTCCACAGTGTCAACACTCACTCTCCCTCTCCATCTCTTCCTTTCTGTCACTCACACTCTTTCTCTCTCTCTCACTCTCTATCTCTTCCTTTCTCTCTCTCACACTCTTTCTCTCTTTCTCTGTCTCTTCCTCTCTCTCTCATTCTTTCTCTCTCTCTCTGTTTCTCTCTCTCTTCGTCTCTCTCACTCTTTCTCTCTTTCTCTCTGTATTCCTCTGACTCTTTCTTTCTTTTTCTCTCTGTCTTCCTCTCACTCTTTCTTTCTCTCTCTATCTCTCTTTCTCTCTCCTTTGATGGACGCATGACGCACAATCTTATCTTGCTTTTTGTCTTGCAGGCCTGCGATGAAGCGTGGCCATCCTGCAATCAACACTCAACCTAAATTGTGAGCTCCACTCTCCGCGTGTACACAACAGGTGAGGAGGTTTCTTCGGCACGTGGTGGACCCTCTTCGACACATGCCAGTGGTGTAAGGTGAGCAGAGAGGCTTGTTTGCGCAGCGGCGGGCAGTCACCTCCGGGCAGTGGGAGTGGATGGGGTGCAGCAGCCTGGGTGCGCAGCGGCACACAGTCACCTCCGGGCAGTGGGAGTGCATGGGGTGCAGCAGTCTGGGTGCGCAGCGGCTGTCATACACCTCTGCGATACAAAAGGGGATGATGGACGGAACGTTTGAGCCAATCAAACACTCACCCCCAGTCAACTGATCTGGGTTTAATCCATCATCATTCTTTAGCTCACTCCACCACCCCAGTTCAGACATGGCCATATGCAAATCAGTCTGACGCTGTGCCTCATGGGAACAGTCCAGCCCGAACTGCCAAGCCATGTCTTCCCTGGACCGGAAACACGCATCCTAGGACCGGTTTCTGGCATTCCAGCCGTCATCAGCCAGGCTTGCTTGAATCCAGTGGCAAAGTGAGCAAGGGACCCACGTCTGGGCATGCCCCCGCCAACTTAGGGGCGAACAAAGCGATACAAAAGGGGATGATGGACAGAACGTTTGAGCCAATCAAACACTCACCCCCAGTCAACTGATCTGGGTTTAATCCATCATCATTCTTTAGCTCACTCCACCACCCCAGTTCAGACATGGCCATATGCAAATCAGTCTGACGCTGTGCCTCATGGGAACAGTCCAGCCCGAACTGCCAAGCCATGTCTTCCCTGGACCGGAAACACGCATCCTAGGACCGGTTTCTGGCATTCCAGCCGTCATCAGCCAGGCTTGCTTGAATCCAGTGGCAAAGTGAGCAAGGGACCCACGTCTGGGCATACCCCGCCAACTTAGAGCGAACAAAGCGATACAAAAGGGGATGATGGACGGAACGTTTGAGCCAATCAAACACTCACCCCCAGTCAACTGATCTGGGTTTAATCCATCATCATTCTTTAGCTCACACCACCACCCCAGTTCAGACATGGCCATATGCAAATCAGTCTGACGCTGTGCCTCATGGGAACAGTCCAGCCCGAACTGCCAAGCCATGTCTTCCCTGGACCGGAAACACGCATCCTAGGACCGGTTTCTGGCATTCCAGCCATCATCAGCCAGGCTTGCTTGAATCCAGTGGCAAAGTGAGCAAGGGACCCACGTCTGGGCATACCCCCGCCAACTTAGGGCGAACAAGCGATACAAAAGGGGATGATGGACGGAGCGTTTGAGCCAATCAAACACTCACCCCCAGTCAACTGATCTGGGTTTAATCCATCATCATTCTTTAGCTCACTCCCACCACCCCAGTTCAGACATGGCCATATGCAAATCAGTCTGACGCTGTGCCTCATGGGAACAGTCCAGCCCGAACTGCCAAGCCATGTCTTCCCTGGACCGAAACACGCATCCTAGGACCGGTTTCTGGCATTCCAGCCGTCATCAGCCAGGCTTGCTTGAATCCAGTGGCAAAGTGAGCAAGGGACCCACGTCTGGGCATACCCCGCCAACTTAGGGGCGAACAAGCGATACAAAGGGGATGATGGACGGAGCGTTTGAGCCAATTAAACACTCACCCCAGTCAACTGATCTGGGTTTAATCCATCATCATTCTTTAGCTCACTCCACCACCCCAGTTCAGACATGGCCATATGCAAATCAGTCTGACGCTGTGCCTCATGGGAACAGTCCAGCCCGAACTGCCAAGCCATGTCTTCCCTGGACCGGAAACACGCATCCTAGGACCGGTTTCTGGCATTCCAGCCGTCATCAGCCAGGCTTGCTTGAATCCAGTGGCAAAGTGAGCAAGGGACCCACGTCTGGGCATACCCCGCCAACTTAGGGCGAACAAGCGATACAAAGGGGATGATGGACGGAACGTTTGAGCCAATCAAACACTCACCCCCAGTCAACTGATCTGGGTTTAATCCATCATCATTCTTTAGCTCACTCCACCACCCCAGTTCAGACATGGCCATATGCAAATCAGTCTGACGCTGTGCCTCATGGGAACAGTCCAGCCCGAACTGCCAAGCCATGTCTTCCCTGGACCGGAAACACGCATCCTAGGACCGGTTTCTGGCATTCCAGCCGTCATCAGCCAGGCTTGCTTGAATCCAGTGGCAAAGTGAGCAAGGGACCCACGTCTGGGCATACCCCCGCCAACTTAGGGCGAACAAAGCGATACAAAGGGGATGATGGACCGGAACGTTTGAGCCAATCAAACACTCACCCCCAGTCAACTGATCTGGGTTTAATCCATCATCATTCTTTAGCTCACTCCACCACCCCAGTTCAGACATGGCCATATGCAAATCAGTCTGACGCTGTGCCTCATGGGAACAGTCCAGCCCGAACTGCCAAGCCATGTCTTCCCTGGACCGGAAACAAGCATCCTAGGACCGGTTTCTGGCATTCCAGCCGTCATCAGCCAGGCTTGCTTGAATCCAGTGGCAAAGTGAGCAAGGGACCCACGTCTGTGCATACCCCCGCCAACTTAGGGCGAACAAAGCGATACAAAGGGGATGATGGACGGAACGTTTGAGCCAATCAAACACTCACCCCCAGTCAACTGATCTGGGTTTAATCCATCATCATTCTTTAGCTCACTCCACCACCCCAGTTCAGACATGGCCATATGCAAATCAGTCTGACGCTGTGCCTCATGGGAACAGTCCAGCCCGAACTGCCAAGCCATGTCTTCCCTGGACCGGAAACACGCATCCTAGGACCGGTTTCTGGCATTCCAGCCGTCATCAGCCAGGCTTGCTTGAATCCAGTGGCAAAGTGAGCAAGGGACCCACGTCTGGGCAATACCCCCGCCAACTTAGGGCGAACAAAGCGATACAAAAGGGGATGATGGACGGAACGTTTGAGCCAATCAAACACTCACCCCCACTCAACTGATCTGGGTTTAATCCATGAACTGGGGTGGTGGAGTGAGCTAAAGAATGATGATGGATTAAACCCAGATCAGTTGACTGGGGGTGAGTGTTTGATTGGCTCAAGCGTTCCGTCCATCATCCCCTTTTGTATCGCTTTGTTCGCCCTAAGTTGGCGGGGTATGCCCAGACGTGGGTCCCTTGCTCACTTTGCCACTGGATTCAAGCAAGCCTGGCTGATGACGGCTGGAATGCCAGAACCCGGTCCTAGGATGCTGTTTCCGGTCCAGGGAAGACATGGCTTGGCAGTTCGGGCTGGACTGTTCCCATGAGGCACAGGGTCAGACTGATTGCATATGGCCATGTCTGAACTGGGGTGGTGGAGTGAGCTAAAGAATGATGATGGATTAAACCCAGATCAGTTGACTGGGGGTGAGTGTTTGATTGGCTCAAGCGTTCCGTCCATCATCCCCTTTTGTATCGCTTTCTTCGCCTAAGTTGGCGGGTATGCCCAGACGTGGGTCCCTTGCTCACTTTGCCACTGGATTCAAGCAAGCCTGCCTGATGATGGCTGGAATGCCAGAAACCGGTCCTAGGATGCTTGTTTCTGGTCCAGGGAAGGCGTGGCTTGGCAGTTCGGGCTGGACTGTTCCCATGAGGCACAGGGTCAGACTGATTTGCATATGGCCATGTCTGAACTGGGGTGGTGGAGTGAGCTAAAGAATGATGATGGATTAAACCCAGATCAGTTGACTGAGGTGAGGGTTTGATTGGCTCAAGCGTTCCGTCCATCATCCCTTTTGTATCGCTTTGTTCGCCCTAAGTTGGCGGGGTATGCCCAGGCGTGGGTCCCTTGCTCACTTGCCACTGGATTCAAGCAAGCCTGGCTGATGACGGCTGAGTGCCAGAACCGGTCCTAGGATGCTTGTTTCCGGTCCAGGAAGACATGGCTTGGCAGTTCCCATGAGGCACGGGGTCAGACTGATTTGCATATGGCCATGTCTGAACTGGGGTGGTGGAGTGAGCTAAAGAATGATGATGGATTAAACCCAGATCAGTTGACTGGGGGTGAGTGTTTGATTGGCTCAAGCGTTCCGTCCATCATCCCCTTTGTATCGCTTTGTTCGCCCTAAGTTGGCGGGTATGCCCAGGCGTGGGTCCCTTGCTCACTTTGCCACTGGATTCAAGCAAGCCTGGCTGATGACGGCTGGAATGCCAGAAACCGGTCCTAGGATGCTTGTTTCCGGTCCAGGAAGACATGGCTTGGCAGTTCGGGCTGGACTGTTCCCATGAGGCACAGGGTCAGACTGATTTGCATATGGCCATGTCTGAACTGGGGTGGTGGAGTGAGCTAAAGAATGATGATGGATTAAACCCAGATCAGTTGACTGGGGGTGAGTGTTTGATTGGCTCAAGCGTTCCGTCCATCATCCCCTTTGTATCGCTTTGTTCGCCCTAAGTTGGCGGGGTATGCCCAGACGTGGGTCCCTTGCTCACTTTGCCACTGGATTCAAGCAAGCCTGGCTGATGATGGCTGGAATGCCAGAAACCGGTCCTAGGATGCTTGTTTCTACATGGCTTGGCAGTTCGGGCTGGACTGTTCCCATGAGGCACAGGGTCAGACTGATTTGCATATGGCCATGTCTGAACTGGGGTGGTGGAGTGAGCTAAAGAATGATGATGGATTAAACCCAGATCAGTTGACTGGGGGTGAGGGTTTGATTGGCTTAAACGTTCCGTCCATCATCCCCTTTTGTATCGCGTCATACACCTCTGGGCAGTGGGAGTGGATGGAGTGCAGCAGCCTGGGTGTACAGCAGCGGGTAGACACCTCTGGGCAGTGGAAGTGGATGGGGTACACTAGCCTGGATACACAAAGGCGGGACAGCGATTTAGGCTTACGTAGTTGTATGTACTCATCCATTACTGATTACATTTTTATGTTTCAGATGACTAAGCTTGAGGGCTGCCCTATATCCCGGCACGTGGTTGGAGACACACCGGTGACAGAAAGGTGAGCTGTGAGGATTTTCTCCACAGTGTCAACACTCACTCTCCCTCTCCATCTCTTCCTTTCTGTCACTCACACTCTTTCTCTCTCTCTCACTCTCTATCTCTTCCTTTCTCTCTCTCACACTCTTTCTCTCTTTCTCTGTCTCTTCCTCTCTCTCTCACTTCTTTCTTTCTCTCTCTCTCCTCCTCTCTCTCACACTGTTTCTCTCTTTCTCTCTTCCTTGTATCTCACTCTTTCTCTCTTTCTCTGTCTTCCTCTCTCTCACACTTTCTCTCTTCCTCACTCTCACTCTTTCTCTCTCTCTCTTCCTTTCTCTCACTCTTTCTCTCTCTCTCTTCCTCTCTCTCACTCTTTCTCTCTCTCTTCCTCTCTCTCACTCTTTCTCTCTTTCTGTCTCTCACTGTTTCTCTCTCTCTTCGTCTCTCTCACTCTTTCTCTCCGTCTTCCTCTCACTCTTTCTTTTTTTTTCTCTCTCTTCCTGTCACTCCCACTGTTTCTCACTTTCTCTCTGTCTTCCTCACTCCTTCTTTCTTTTTCTCTCTGTCTTCCTCTCACTCTTTCTTTCTCTCTCTCTCTCTCTCTTTCTCTCTCCTTTGATGGACGAATGACGCACAATCCTATCTTGCTTTTTATCTAACAGGCTGTGATTCACGAATCGACGTCTCCCACCCACACCACCACAGCTGAACGCGTGTACAAACTGCGATGATGCGTGGCCATCCTGACAACGCCTGACAAAGTTGCTTCAGCACGTGGTGCACCCTCTTACACACACGCCGGTGGCAGAAGGTGAGCAGAGATACTTCTTTCCGCAGCAGCGGGCAGTCACCTCTGGGCGGTGGGAGTGGATAGTGTGCAGCAGCCTGGGCGCACAAGAGCGCACAGACACCTCCGAGCAGTGGGAGTGGATGGGCTGCAGCAGCCTGAGTGCGCATTGCCAAAACAGATAATTAGGCGTGTGCAGTTGTATGTACTCTGCAATTACTAATTCTATACTATCTTTCAGATCACTAAACTTAAGGGTGCACTATGTCCCGGCACGTGGTTGGAGACACACCGGAGGCACAAAGGTAAGCTGTGAAGATTTTCTCCAGTGTCAACACTCCCTCTCCATCTCTTCCTTTCTCTCTCTCACACTTTCTCTCTTTCTCTGTCTGTTCCTCTCTCTCATTCTTTCTTTCTCTCTCTTCCTCTCTCTCACTCTTTCTCTCTCTCTTTCTCTCTACCTCTCTCTCACACTGTTTCTTTCTCTCTCTTTTCCTTGTATCTTACTCTTTCTCTCTCTCACTCTTTCTCTGTCTTTGTCTGTCTTCCTCTTTCTCACTTTCTCTCCTCTCTCTCACTCTTCCTCTCTCTCTTCCTCTCTCTCACTCTTTCTCTCTCTCTTCCTCTCTCTCACTCTTTCTCTCTCTCTCTTCCTCTCTCATTCTCTCTTTCTCTATTTCTTTGTCTTCCTCTCTCTCTCTCTCACTCTTTCTTTGTTTCTCTCTTTCTCCCTCAGTCTTTCTCTCTTTCTCTTTCTCCTTTGCTGGACGCATGACGCACCATCTTATCTTTCTTTTTGTCTTACAGGCTGTGATTCACAAATGGTCCAGTGATGACACGACATGGCTATACATAGTTTTATTTGTTGTTGTTTTGTTTTAATAAAATGTTTTATATGTAAATCCATACATGACTAAGATTCTTATTTGTCCAACCTAACGTGACTGTCACATTTGTTTGTGGGGGGGTGGGGGTGGGGGTGGGGGTGAGGGGAGATGGCGGACAAGGAGCTCCTACTGGGGGATGTCGGAGCAGTGTTGGGTGTCCGACCTGCATGATCGTTGCCTCCATTACATCTGTTCTCAGAGACTTAAGAGCCGGCGGTCTGGCTCGTAGATGAAGAACTGCGAGCCGACTAGCAGGCTCATAGAGGGAGAACCGCGGCCCGTCAGTTCGCAGAGGAAGAGCTGCGGGCCAGCTCGCAGAGGAACACCTGCGGGCCGACTAGTATAGGGAAAGGTGCGGGCCATCGGCTTCCAAAGGATAGCTGCGGAACACTGATGTGGGGAGAGGGAGCGTGAAGAGCGTATCTCGCAGAGAGACACCTCCGGTATATTTCCAGTATTGGCTTCACAGATACAACTGCGGGCCCGAGAACTCGCACCCGAAGAGCTGTGAGCCGACAAGTGGTTCGCAGAGGCAGACTTGCGGGCCCAAGTATGTTGTTGGAGGTTTGCTGTTGATGGTGGAAAAGGGTGTGTTACCTGCTGATGTAGGGAGAAGCAGCGTGAAAGCGGTATCTTGCACAGACAGAGCTCCGGTATATTAAATTGCCCCCGGGACCTTTCTTTTATATTTTCACTCGATGCGAGGCACAAGATGGCTGCTAACACTTCCTGGTTTGAATTGTTAGCAGCCAATCAGAAGACAAGCTCGTGCTCGGGAGTTAGGCACAGTCCAGATATATATATCTTTTTTTCCTTTAATATCTCAAAAACTACTGAACGGATTTACACCATTTCCACAAAACCGCGCTTTCTGCACCAAGACCTTTCTCCCTGCCAAATTTGCAATTCTTTCTTTGTCACACAGTACATGTAATGCACCGCTCTCATCAAGAATGGAACCAGTAATGGCACAATTTCCCTGTTGCTCCACACATAAATACATGTAAAGAACAAATCAGAATAGTTCCTTTATTTTTTCAAATTGCAAAACTTCTCTCTATTGGTTATTTTTGAACTTTCCATATAAACAGTTTTTAAAAATGTAAGAACACATACAGGTGAGAAGTTCAACGTATTCTATCAACAAACTTTCTAGAACATTCTACGACACGTGCAGGTCAAAAGTTCATCATTTTTTCAAACCTAACGATATTTTTTGCAACATTTTCTCGAACATTTAAGGGCACGTGCAGGTTAAAAGTTCACCATTGTTTTAAGTTCGAACAGTGCCTTCCAAAGGCAAGTAGCAGGTGTGGTTGAACTGACCAAATTTTATCCTATCATATGAACTCTACGTTGAAACTGCTTTTTATTAACCAATGACAAAGATGCTTTTCGACAAACTAATATGCACCCTACTTTTTAGTAAACAATGTTTTTCATCTCCCAAACAGTTATCGTTTTGTATGAGAAAAAAAAGTAGTTCCCCATCTTTAAACATATCTCTTATTCTACGAACGGACTGCATGAGCTACAGACATCTATCCATATCTTCCAGCTACACCTTCAAAATGCTAGTGTGGATCGTAGGACACAGCTATGTTTTCTGGTGCAAGAGATATGCAGAACAGAGACGTATTGACTTAGACCTAGGTTTACAAAATGTGGACATTAAATGGTTTGGACAGAGAGGATTGAAGTGGCACCAATTACTCCCTTTGGTTAAAACCTGTTTGCATCTCCAACTCCCTGACCTCATGATTGTGCACTGTGGTGGAAATGACCTAGGCACATTGACTAGGGTAGGTTTGGAAATGCTAATGAAGGACACCTTTAGACAATTGATGTTGCTTTTGCCTCAAACTGTCTTTGTATATTCCAATATATGCCAAAGACAGAAGTGGAAATGGTCAAACAAATTTTGTCCTCAGATTGAAAAATCTAGGAAGAATGTCAACAAAGCTGTGTCTGCATACCTCAGAGACCATAGAATGGGGTCGATCTACAACAACAACATACGTTATGATATGGCTGATATCTACAGAAGTGATGGAGTACACTTCACAGATCAGGGAAATCGAGTTTTTCTGAATAACCTGAAGCTGTGCATCCGCACTTATATGTAGCTCCAACTAATAAACACAAAGGCTCTTTTTAGAGCCGCCTTATATTCCCAATATCGGTTCGCAGACTGACAACTGCGATCCGGCTAGCATAGGGAGACCTGCGGGCCGTCGGGCAGCCTCGCAAAGGGAGAGCTACGGCCCGTGGGCTCGGCTCGCACAGAGAGAGCTATGGGCCGTCGGCTCGCAAACGCAGAGCTGTGAGCCAATGGACTGGTAGTGTTTTATGGTTTAGGGTAGTGCAGTGGTGTTTGTGTAGTGTAGGGGTCCTGCTGTGGGTAGTGTTTTAGGGTTTACGGTAGTGCAGTGGTGTTTGTGTAGTGTAGAGGGTGGTGCTGGGGGTACATTTAGGGTTTAGGGTAGGGCAGTGGTCTTTACGTAGTGTAGGGGGTCCTGCTGTGAGTAGTGTTTTAGAGTTTAGGGTAGTGCAGTGGTGTTTGGGTAGTGTAGAGGGTCGTGCTGGGGGTAGCGTTTTACAGTTTAGGGTAGTGCAGTGGTGTTTCTGTAGTTTCGGGGGTCATGCTGGGGGTAGTGTTTTAGGGTTTAAGGTAGTGCAGTGGCGTTTCTGTAGTGTAGGGGGTCGTGCTGGCAGTAGTGGTTTAGTGTTTAGTTACGTAGTGCAGTGGTGTTTGGGTACTGTAGGGGGTCGTGCTGGGGTAGTGTTTTAGGGTTTAGGGTAGTGCAGTGGTGTTTCTGTAGTGTAGGGGGTCGTGCTGGGGGTAGTGTTTTAGGGTTTAAGGTAGTGCAGTGGTGTTTCTGTAGTGTAGGGGGTCGTGCTGGCAGTAGTGGTTTAGTGTTTAGTTAGGTAGTGCAGTGGTGTTTGGGTTGTGTAGAGGGTCGTGCCGACAGACTGACTCACAGAGCTCCGTGCCAACGGACTGGCTTCTAAAGACACAGATGCCAGTGTTGCCTCGCAGAGGTAAAACTACACACCCGATGGCTTCTACACGGAGAGATGCGAGCTGACGGACTAAGTCACAAAATGGCTGCCAACACTTCCTAGTTTCAACCGTTCACAGACAATGAGCCGCGAGCTCGTGCTCGTAACCCTCAGCCAATCAGATGTCAGAATTCTCAAATATCGATATCTGTAAAATTTAATATTTCTCAAAAACTACTGAACGGATTTACACCATTTCAACAAAAGCGCGCTTTCTGGACCACAACCTTTCTCCCTCACAAATTTGGCGTCATTCCGTTCAGCAGTTTGACCTGTAGCCTTGTCTAAAGTTTCCTATGGAAAATGCATTGAGAAAACACATTTTGGGACTCCCCTTTTTCTCAGCCCCCCCTTGACCAATCACCCCCAAACTTTCAAGATAGGTGCTGATCAAAAAGAGAAACTTTTTGAAAATTTCGTAAAGATTCGTCAAACGACGCCAAAGTTATAAGCACATGGAGGGCTCCAGGAGAGGGGCCACGCAACCCCCCTCCCAACATGAGTGAAGCCCTGGGGCTGCGGGGACCCCAGCAGGCCCCCGCAGCCCCAGCGACCCCCAGCTATTATTTTTTAAGAAATGCCCGCGGGACCTAGCCCACCCGGGGACCTCATTAAAATAAAACGCGGGAACCCGCAACCCCAGCGCGAATTGCGCCGATTTTTTTTTTTTAATCAAAAATGCTTTTTTTGGCCCTGGGGTCCTTCTGGGACCCCCTGAGCAGGCCTAGGGGGTCACGGTGTTTCTACCCTGCCCCCTTCTCTTGTTTTATACCTTTGTTTCTCTGTTTTCTAGTGACTCGCTTCTTCCGAGCCACAAGATGGCTGCCAACACTTCCTAGTTTGGAGTGTTCGCAGCCAATCACAGTGAAGCTCGTGCACGGGACTTAGACGCCGCCCAGATATCAAAACTTTTATTTTTCTTATTTCTCAGCAACCACTGAACGGATTTACACCATTTTACAAAAGGTCGCTTTCTGAGCCAAGCACTACCTTTTTGCCAAATTTGGGGTAATTCCGTTCAGTAGTTTCGACTGTAGCCTTGCACAAAGTTTCCTATGGGAAATTGATTTTTGACTCTTATTTTTTGTATTTCTCAAAAACTACTGAACGGATTTACCCCATTTAAAAAAAAGGTCGCTTTCTGAACCAAGCTCTACCTTTCTGCCAAATTTGAGGTAATTCCGTTCAGCAGTTCGAGCTGTAGCTCGTCGCAAAATTTCCTATGGAAATTAACATGGAGAAAACGCGTTTTGGGACCCCCTTTTTCTCAGCCCCTGCTTGACAAATCACCCCCAAACTTTCAAGATAGGAGCTAACCTAAAAAGTGCAACTTTTTGCAAAATTTCATAAAGCTTCGTCAAACGACGCCAAAGTTATTAGCAAATCAAAAAATGCTTTTCCTATGGAAACTAGGTTGTAACTATAACTACCTACTGGCGACCGCCAGTAGGTAATATATATATATATATACATACAGAGATGAATCTTTTTTTTAAATACTTACTTGTTCTTACCTGCAAACTGATGTCTTTTGCGATGTCCTGACTTCTGATGTAAATGTAGCAAAGCCTACCTGCAATATAACGGCTCCCGGTGAAGTGACTACCTCAGATTATAACGGGATTATTAGGACCATATGTACGATTATGCAGAGAAATAACCTGGAGTGAGTGAACAACTCCCACATTAATCTAGGGCATTAGAAGCTGTGTCTTCCGACAATTTAAAAACGTCCTTGAACATAAGTTGAAGAGGTTTGCATGCATACCATTCCTCCAAGTTATACAATCTTTGGAAACATTTTCAGTGCTGGTTCCCCTTGCTTCCCTGACCACGCTTGCTCTGCTGAAATTCTATTTTCTCACACATCACAATTTCAAAATAACATTCCTCCCTTGTCATTGCAAGTTGCTCTTTGGCTTAATGAGCGGGCTTATTAAACAGGTAGCCAATTGAGATTTTTCGGTCTGATACTGCAACGGAGACAAATCTTCTCTTACTCTGCATTCCACGTGTGGGGCTCACAGTCATAACATGTAAAATTACCTCGACCACCTCGCATTAACAAGAATCCTACAAACTCTGCTGTTTCGCAATTTTTGTCTGTTTAGTCTAAATTTGTGATTATTTGGCTAGCCTTTCTTAATGCCAACGTGCTCTTTTGATTGCATAAGTGCTTAATAGATAATAAATGAAATAAAATAAATTGTCCCCATTATTAATTTTACTCACTGATTTTTTACGGGCACTTAATGGTGACAGAAGGAAAGGATGGGGAATGGCTTTGGAATTATTGGCACAGCATTTTAGCTCATTGAGTTGACGTATTGTTACTTTTTATTTTCTGTTTGAGGACGAGTATTTGTGGAATTGCTAGTGTATTTATTAGTTCCAAGCAATGATCTGAACATTTATTGGTCACATACGGTTGCTCTACTCAGCGCACTTTAATTCATTTTAGTACCTCTGAAACAGAGGAAGAATCCAGGGGCATATTAGCAAGGGCACTATCGCCGCTTTAGCGGCACTTTTTGCCGCTAAAGCGGCGATATTTATATCGCCCTATCAGCAAACTGTCTCTAACAGCAGTTAGAGACAGTTTGCGAGCATTAGCATGCCCGTTTTTACCGCTTTGCATGTCAGCGATATTTATCGCTAATGACATGCAAAGTGGGCGTTCCGACGAACAAACCTGGGAAACACTCGCTAACAGGCCTATCGCCTATTAGCTAAGGTGGCCATGGCCCCAGTTAGCGACGTGAAAAGTCGCGCTAACCGAGGTCATCGCCATTTATTTAACACCTGCAATTAGCAGGTGTTAGCCATACCTAACATGGGGGGTGGATTATGCTGATACGACCACAGGGTCGTATCAGCAAGGTGTTCTCCCTTCTCCATGCAACATCGCTGGTTTTTCAGCGATGTTGGCCCATTTCCCCCGCTATCGCTGGAATATTCATCGCCATGGCGCTAATCGTTGCTAATACAGCGTTAGCGTGGCGATATATTCCAGCGATAGCCGGCGATAAAAAAAATCACGCTAAGCAGGGTTAGCGATGATTATCACCTCTTCTTGCTAATATGCCCCCCAATTTCCTTGGAACAATTTTATGTGCAGATGGTGAGTAGCTTTTGGGAAGATTATATTGAAATACCACCTCATAGTGCTGCCACATACATTGTGTCACCCTTGAGTGGCAGCAGTGTCTTGAGCTGGAGTGATCATGTTACCACAAAAAGTACGGCAGCTGCAGGTAGAGTAGACAATTGGTATTCTTGCCTAAAAACAAACATCCAACAAGTCCCACTTGGATGGTCACAGAAATCCAATTTCAGTGCTAAAGGGAGGGAAGGTCATCCTCACCCTGCAAGGACAGTACCTCCAGGACAGACTCAAACTCCTGTTGACTCGGTGCAAGAGGGAGTTCTTATATAAAAGCTACTGGACAATAAAGGAATCCAGGTAAGTGGAGAGCAGGTGCTGAGCAGGTTTACCTGCACGGTGGGCCTTTTGACGAATGTGTGACTACAAAGGACGCCGTCCCCCTCTCTGATCAAGAAGCCGGTATCCCCTCTAGGGTCATTCTCCTTGTGCATTTCAGGTAGGACTCACCTGAACACGTTAGTCATTTCTTATCCTTTCACTATTTTTCCTCGTAAAAAGTAAGCAGGCAAATAGGCCCCCAAGAGGAAGTTAGGGATCGCTGGCCCTGAGGAGTGCCCCCGACCCGTCTGGGCTTCTACGATGGGCAGAAACATGTTGGCCTGATTTTTGGGACGGTGTGAGTCATTGCTCTCATATTACCGCCCCACCAGTTTTTAACCTTACCTAATGTACCCACTAATAAGGGCAAATAGCCTGGATACATTAAGGTATTTTTAATTCACTGAACTGGATCCCTTTATTGTCCAGCAGCTGCCATACTTTTTGTGGCAACGTTGTCTTCCTAGGAGGGTGTACCGCAGCTTATCTCCTTCTCCCTTGCATGTGTTATGTTGAGCTGGAGTGATACCATACTTCAAATCTGCAGTCATGGCTTGCTAACGATACAATGATGGTGCATATTTTAATGTCGTTATGTACTTAGGCTGATTTGTATTACGTAAATCTCACTGAAAGAAAGCATTGAGAGCGCATACTGGGCACAAGGATATCTCAAGAACGGTTTTAAAGATATTTGGTTTCTTACTTATTAAGTTACAGAAACTATAGCTTGTTGCATGTGGATTTTACATACATCTTTATTTCTTGACGGTATGTCAGGGAGATTAATACATAGCAGCAATATTTGACATACTTACACCATAACAAATTTTAAATCTGCAACGCAAATATAACGAATTAATAAGGCATTCTGGATTTCTCTGTGCATGCTAGTCTACTTTCACCTTCACAATATCCTCTACTTGATGGGGATGTAAGCCTCCAAGTGGTTGGCACTGGAATGCTTCCCCATTTGAAGAGCAGTGTGTAGAATACCTACTTATAAATGACTAGCATCGTTCACAATTTCATCTATGACATGCACTTGTCTATTGCAGCTCTGTCATAGAAAATAGGCATTTGAAGTAAAACGGCAGCACAAAAAAATGAAGGTGGCAGAATCCTTACAGAACCTCAAGGGGTTCTATAGGAGGGCAAATGGATTAATAAATATCCACAGTAGAGTCACTTAAGTACACTTTGTCATGGCTATTATCCCAACGAAGGTGTCTCATACCCGGCCTACAAAAAATGTCAATATGGCGCCAGATTGAATGAAAATGATGCTCCCTCACAGTTTACATGAAAGTTATGAAGATCTCCCAGACTTTTTAGCAGGCTTCCCGCATAGCTCTTGTGGACTTCCAAGACTATGCTGTAGAAGTTTGTTGATGTACAAGTGCATTGACTTGTTTCATCACTATCCTCCTGGCCATCCCTTATGGCTGGCAGACAGGCTTCTTTTAACAGTCCCAAAGTTTCTGACGTTTTACAGAGGAGTCTTGCAATTTTCAAGTCAGAATGCCATTCTCTTGAGTTATTTGCCAAAACAACCTTATGAATATTGAAGAACACATGTCCTGTAATAAAGAACTAAAGACCCGCTTCTTCTTGCAGCCCAAGCAGTATGTATGGTGTCTGTCAGCATCAAGTAGATGAGTGCTTTATGAAGATATGAAACAACAATTTACCTAGATGTGCTCGTTCATAATGTTCCTCACTCTGAAAACAAAGAGATCTCTAAACACTGGCCCTCTGTCGCTGATTGCTGTAGGGGCTGAAGCTCTTTACAGTTTCTTCTTTGAAAGAAGACTTAGATGCAGCCTTTTGATACAAAAGACTGGGCAATTGTCCCCCCGCCTGCGCTATCAGGTCTGCCATTACCTATGGAAAGGTCAACCATCAGAGCACCCGCTTTTCCATCTCTACTATTCGTAATATAGGTGCTGCATCAAAATTATGCGGTCAGTGTATAAACGGGCTGGCTAGTAGAAATGTCTCACATGCCCTTGGTGACCACTCCGGCTCTGGGCTGGGTACATACTTATTTGAAACAGTAGTGTGCCCCAAAGTCAGCATTCGATTCAACAGCCCAGTGTGACGGCTGATACCTTACATTTCAAGAGTCCATGCATTAACAGTTGATGCACTTATGACAGGACATACGTTTACTAGTGTTATGCAGCGGTTCAGACGGTTTCCTGTAACTCGATGGAAAAAAATTCTTGGAAGAAAAAATGAGTCTGGGGCAGAAGTGGTTCAAAACTTCGAGCCTTTAAAAAACAAAATAGAGATTTAGAAACCAAGGATGCGATAAATTGTTAGCAGTGCTGAAAAGATAGTTCAACAGGTTTGCTTCTGTGAATTTGTCGTCTTATAGTATGTAGCATTAACTCTCCGTCAAGTGCCAGTTCTCATTTTAAGAGAGTATTGTGTTAAACAGTTTAACAGTAGTCCCATGAATATTTAACCTCTGAAGAGGGAGCGATAATGCTCACCCTAACAAGTTCAATGCTTGAAAACACCTGTATTAAAGGTATTTTCTCCTTTATCGATGAGTCTCATAACAGACTGATAGGATGATTATTGAATATGTGAAGCCATAATTTCCTTTTTTTACTTCTCCGTCATTTGGGACACACATCAAAAGAAAATTCGCCCATTTTATTCCATAAAACATGTTAATTTTAGAAATCTATTAACGATGAGAAACATAAGGTACATTATTTAAGCCAGCGTGCCTTTAAACGTCTCCTAATTCTCTGTGTTTATTGTAGAGGCATGACTTTCCATTGTTTGCTTGGTCACGAGCACATGCTCCATTGTTCTTGTTCAGAGACGCCTCACTTCCCGTTCTTGTAATGGTCAGTGATTGGAGTTTTTCTACCTCTGCTGGAATCGCTTGTCTTTCCTCATTCTCGGTTTCCCTATGGTAGAAATAGTTGAAATTTGAAACAATCACTGGGACCGGAAGAGCAATTGTTAACACCCCTGCAATGGCACAGAGGGTGCCCACCATTTTCCCTCCAACTGTGATTGGACACATATCTCCGTAGCCGACCGTGGTCATTGTGACGACAGCCCACCAGAAGCCATCAGGGATACTGGTGAACTGCGACTGAGGTTCGTCCACTTCTGCAAAATAGACAGCACTGGAGAAAAGGATCACTCCAATGAACAAAAAGAAGATCAACAAACCAAGTTCCCTCATGCTGGCCTTTAATGTCTGCCCCAAAATTTGCAACCCCTTGGAGTGTCTTGATAATTTAAAAATCCTGAACACCCTGACAAGTCGAATGATTCTCAAAATAGCCAGTGACATATTCTGCTGCCCTGTGGGCTCTGTCTGCTGTATTAATTCAGTTATCAGAGTCACAAAATATGGAATGATGGACACAATATCGATGATATTCATGATGTTTCTGAAGAACTCTGTGGTGCTGGGGCACACGGTAAACCTCACCACTAGTTCAAATGAAAACCAAATAATACAGGCCGTTTCTATAACAAAGAATGGGTCAGTGAAAGTGTTCGGCAACTTAGCACTGGAAGTGGAGTTGTTACCATCTTTAGTTGTTGGAAATTCTTTTTCTTCCCTAAATTCGGGCATAGTCTCCACGCAGAAAATGAGAATGGAGATTATAATAACCAAAACGGAGACCAAAGCGACTCCTCTAGCAGCATTGGAGCTTTCTGGATATTCAAAGAGTAGCCAGAACTGTTTGTAAAAGTCATTTGTTGGTAAAGGCACCTCAGGATCCTTGATGAACCCCTCATCTTCCCTGAACTGCTCCATTGCATCATTCCCCAACTCATAAAACACAATGTCATCGGCGAACACATCAATAGGGACGTTTGCTGGTCTCCTGATTTTGCCACCGGATTGGTAGTAGTATAATATACCATCAAAACTCGGCCTGTTTCTGTCAAAGAAATACTCGTTTCTCATGGAATCAAAGAACTGCATCCTCTTATGTGGATCTCCAAGGAGAGTATCAGGAAACTCGTTGAGCGTTTTGTGCTGTGTTTCAAACCTGAGCCCGGCAATGTTAATGATCACTCTTTGGTCCCCATCTTCCAAGCTCACCTGTCCAATTCCCAAGCTGTCATTGCATTCCTTGGAGAAACGGGAAAGGAAGGCCTCGTTGGTGGAATTCCCATTCACTAGAAGTTTCCAGTTGGACATAAGGCTGGCACTGGTTGACTCAGTTTTCCCATACTGATTGGCAGAAGTAGACTCTTTGCAGCAGGCAGCATTTTCCTCGCCGCTTTCCATACTTTCACAAAGGGTATCTCGCAGCTCCATCTCTTTCCAAGTGGCCATCTCCACTATCATGAAGCAGTTGGGTGAGAAGAAGTTGCCTCAACTGGTAGCATGTATCTTCTTTTTATCTTCATGACCTGAAATAGAATACAGATACATGGATGACGGTTTATCGCTCTATTTCCAACGTATTCAGTAGATTGTAACTAGTCAAAACAGAATCAAACGTATGTGTCCAATTTTATGAAATATCTATCATTTGGTTCTGTATCTCAGTACTGTACTTTTCAGTATAAACAGAGGCCTTTCCAAAATTCCTAGCAAGTCCCTTAGCAAGATCTTAAACAGTATATAGGGAGTTGTACTGTTAAACGTCATTGATGTACATTTGCAACCTTTTCATATTGTTATTTTATGTTATTTTTTAACAATTGTCAAAGAGCAACAATAGCATACAAAGGAAGAATTTACATAATATTACCCACCGATCCTGTTTCTTCCACCTCTCATCAGTAGGACTCTCCTAATGGCTTCTAGTTTCTACTCTTCAAGGATTTATTTGTTATCAATGGCTTTAATAGGAAAACATTAGTGTGGATACCAGATTTTTTCTGCTGTGCTGTCACTAGGGGAAGCAGTCGCTTTTCTCGTCTTTAGCCTGATTGCTAAAACTTACTGAGTCTCAAGGAAAATGGTTATATGTTAAATGAGGGTCCCCTGAGTCCAACACCACCTCCTCTTCTCTTGGTTCTGCAGGCAAGTGGAAAGGCCTGAATGTGGATTGTGCTCGAGCTCTTCTAATATCTATTAGCCACTCTCCCCTCTGTGCTGACAGTGGTCAATCAAAAGTGCTGTCACAATAGGGCCATCTCTCCACTCTCAATGTGAGTCGGGAGCATGGCACTGAGGCTGGGAAGGGAAGGAAAGCTTCAGAGTGTGATGATGGAGGGTGTCAGGACATCTGTTACTTTTTTAGATTTTTGCAAAGGTGAGCGGAAGCTGGAACAGAGTGGTGGGAGAGGGAGACAGGATGCAGGTTTTTAAAAACAAATTTTGATAGTACAATGAGAGTGTTGTGTATTGCTTTTAATTGCAATGTAAAGTGCGTTCTCGCTTCACTTTATCAACCAGTTCTGTATGTTTACATTATGTATTCCAAGTTCCAATTGAGATGTTATCCTGGGTAGTTCGAAGTGGAGTTGGAGGAAGGCGAGGAAGCAGGTCGTTTATCCGAATAAACTCGAGTAACTCATGTGCATTCTGGGATACTTGTGTGAAGTAATGATGGGTAGGAGGTGAGCTGCTGCAGAACTGGCGATGAGTGATTCACACGACCTGGTATTGGTTCGAACCCAGGGTTTAGGTCACAGAAATAAAGACAACCAAGGAGGATTGAAGAGTAGCATCATTAAGGACATTGTGGGTTTGGCATATGAGGAGGAGAGGCCTACATTAGTGTGTCTACGGGTACTGGTGAGTTATGGTGTGCTCAACGGGTAACTAGCTCCAATGGTTCCCGTCGCTTGATCAAGACATCATCCTCTTAGACTCCTCACTGAGCAGCGTTCTCTGCTTTGGAAAGTTAGTGCAGTGGTGTGCATCACAGAAGTTCCTAATGATGAAGCTGTGCATCATTCAGTGCTTAATTTGAAAAATATTAAGTGCCAGGGCTCTGACCAGGAGGCACATTGCTGCCAAAACAACTACTAACCATCTCTCTCGCATGTAAATGCGACAGTTCAGATTATTCCAGGTCCCCAAAGCTAAAGGAATGGCTGGGGAGGCAGGTATTAGCAATTTTTAATGTATATTGTTTTCCTAAACAACTGTTATACTGCTCATCTCTAAATTACATGAGCAGCGCCACCTTGTGGCAGACTGCCCTAAGTGTGGTGTTGACAATTAGGTGCTGGTGCCGAGCACACCGGAAAGCACCGGCTCAAACTAAGCACTGGCATCATTACATATCATTGTGGGTTCAAGTGCGTGATCTGACTCGAAGGCCATTTTGTGGCCCACATAGGCACAAGTAAACTCTGTGGTCATAAACAAAGTGGATGCGCTGGCGTTAATTTCTCTTTCAAGTGGTTAACGATGACTTGTGACGATCACAAGTCAGCGGTTGTTGAGAAGATTGGTGACAATTTGTGATACAACATACCTGCAGGTGAGGAAGTGTACAATATTTTGGAGGGGATTGCAAGGAATATTGCTCCCTCCCATGATTTCTGTCAAAAAACATTCATTATAAACCTATTTCTGTGGAACACCCTGTTCAGAATATTTTGGAGTGAATACCTTTGTTGAAACATGATTTTGGTGGTGCTTAGTGCGTGGTGAAGAACGGACTGTGGACTAGTATAGCACTTACTGGTGAAGTAAGGGTATAGAGCTAAACAACACTTTCTTTAAAATATGTGCGCAGGAGGTCACCATTAATCCACCCAAAGAGGTCCTAAGTTCACCGTGTGAACCCAACCTGGTATGGTTTGAATGGAAGGAATATTTTTTTAACTGCGTTGCAACTATAAATGAGGAGAAGCTATGACGTGTATGGGCATTAGAGCATTTCAGAATTTTGGTATGGTTAAAACCGCTTGTCAATTGTTGTGATCAGAATCGTTTGACAAAACTGATAACCTCAGATGGAATAGGAAATATGTCCACGAGAATGTGGATGTATTGACAGCACAAAGTGAGGCATGTACTGGGTAAGAAAAACCTATTGAAGGATGGTGGAAGTGGGGGTCCTTATCCCTCAGCGCCGCCACCAAATGCTGGAGGCGGGAGTCCCCGTCCCACACCGCTGTTGCCAGGTGCGAGATCCGGACCCCTCGTTTCAACGTTAGGCTAAGTAAGGACACCGTCTGAGATAGCCCTGCTCACCCCCTTAGTAGCTTGGCACGAGCAGCCAGGCTTATCTCCAAGGCACGAGTGTACAGTATGTGCAAACACACTCACAGCAACCCAATGATGTCACCACAAATAGACTCCACACAAGTTTTTATAAAACGAGTATAATCTTTATACAAGAAGATATACGATATGACCACACGATACAAAACCAGCATATAATAATGGGTAGTATTCCTTCCGGTGGATTGGTAGGTTCTAATCCCAACCACCGCTTCTAACCAACAGTTAAACTGACTTCTAACCGTTTCCAAAAGGTTAGGGAGGTCGTATTGCTAGAATCACACACGTTGCAAAAGAAACGAAATACTGCAATGCGTAACGATATACTCCTGAACTGTGAAATAGAGAAACAATGCCATACGTAGCGCCACAGTCATGTACTTTGCAATAGATGGAATAATGCAATGCATATCACCACCAGCATGACCTGTGCAAGGAAAAAACAAAGCAATGCGTCACGCTACAATCATGTACTGTGCACTGAAGAAATAATGCAATGCGCCACGTTATAATCAGGTACTGTGCGATGAAGAAATAATGCAATGCGCCATGCTTACAATCATGTACTCTGCCAGGGAAAATAACGCAGTGCGTAGCGCACCCAGCATGTAGTTCGTCAGGCACAAATAGAGTCAGGCGTCATACGACAGTTCGATAGTTCATTAGCAGCAATAATGCAAAGTGTAATACGACAGTCTAGGTGCTCCGTTAACAGTTGCCCCCGACATGGATCAATGATGACACAAAAGTACCGCTTCTCACTCCGGCCCCAGTACTGCCCCTCCTTGGGCCAGCATGGGCCTCGATCCGAGCCGAAGCAACAGGCTCACGCAGCTGCCAGGAGCGAGAGGCCGAGAGAGTGTCCCTCCGAGCCCGCACCCCACCCCAGGTGGTGATCCACGTTACCTGGGGGGGCACGACCCCACTCTCCTCCCCTCCTTCAGCGACTTGGGCCTTGATCCAGAACTCCGTCAATGGGCACAGCGAGCTTGGGCCGGCGACTCCGCTCCTCCGGGACTGGCGGTCCGGGCCGCTACTGTTGCACTCCGAGGGCCCAATGACCTGGCCCTCCTTCCGGCGGTCTCAGTGGACACCGAGACCCGCCCTCAGCACTTGTGGAGACTTACTTCGATTTCGGTGCACACGCTACCCAGGCACTCCTCACCAGTGCCTCTGGTTGGACCGCGACATGCACTCTGTGCGTCCGAGACTCGCCTCTTCTCTGGTGCACACGATGACCAGGCGATCGTCACCACTCCTCGGCTTGCACCTCGACACGCACCCTGCGCGTCCGAGTCTCACCTCTTCTCCCGGTGCACACAACGACCAGGCGCTCTTCACCAACGCCTCGGCTTGCACCACGACACGCACCCTGCGTGTCCGAGTCTCACCTCTTCTCTCGGTGCACACAACGACCAGGCGCTCTTCACCAACGCCTCGGCTTGCACCACGACACGCACCCTGCGCGTCCTAGTCTCACCTCTTCTCTTGGTGCACACAACGACCAGGCGCTCTTCACCAACGCCTCGGCTTGCACCACGACACGCACCCTGCGCGTCCGAGTCTCACCTCTTCTCTCGGTGCACACAACGACCAGGCGCTCTTCACCAATGCCTTGGCTTGCACCACGACACGCACCCTGCGTGTCCGAGACTCACTTCTTTTCCCGGTGCAAACAACGACCAGGCGCTCCTCACCAACGCCTCGGCTTGCACCACGACACGCACCCTGCGCGTCCGAGTCTCACCTCGTCTCCCGGTGCACACAACGACCAGGCGCTCCTCACCAACGCCTCGGCTTGCACCACGACACGCACCCTGCGCGTCTGAGACTCAGTTTACTCCTGCGTGCCCACGATCACAAGGCACAACTTCTGAGGGTCTCAAGCTGCAAAGCACGCGCACACCGCGTTGCTTGGGACTTCTCTGGAAACTTTTATGTTCCTGTGTTTCCAAACAGGGAGCCAGCTCACCTCGGGCCCTTGGGGTTCAGGACACAGCACAAAGCACAGTCCTGTTCAAGAAGGGGGGACACCACCCACTGCAATGTCTCTTCAGTCTCTGCCTTAGTAAAAGCTACAAACTGCAGGCCAGCCCCAGATCACGAAGCAAGGGTCAGTCCTATCCAGCAGTCTCGTCAGCAAATTCTTCCTTGGCAGAGGTTCTTCTTGACCACGAAAGAGGTCAAAGCCTTTGCAGACTCGACCTGTCCATTTCGCCATTCAAAATTACACCAAATTCTAGGGGATTCAGTTCTACTCCTTCATGTCTTTGAAGTTCGTTGTGCTCAGGGGTCCCTGACCCCTGCCTAAATCAGTTCTGGGTGTCTCCCTCCCAGTGTCACCTTTCTCCCTTTGATACTGGGGGTCTGGACCCTTGATCACTCAGCAGGAGATGGGTCAATTGTTTTATAGCTGCAACCCAGGCCTCTTCACCTCCCGGGGTTTCTCCTCACATACTCTCCAGATGCAGGTCAGCCAGGTGCCATGTCACCCCCTCCCATCTCAGATCCAGACAGTCAATCCACATTCAGCAGAGACACACAGAAATGCTTAAAGCACAAAACTCAGCCACTTTCTAAAAGAGTGGTTTCTGAACACACAGTGACAAAACCACTTTCATAGAAAGATGTGTTATGACACTGTGAGTTCATACATACTAAACTTCACCTCTCCCTTATAAACTTATAGGAAACTAGGCTAACAAAACACCATACCCAGCCTCCCCATTCTGTCCTATGGGCAGAATGGCCTTTCACCAGTGAAAACGAAATGGAGTGTTTTTCACTGTCAGGACATAGCACACACCTCAGTATATGTCCTGCCTTTTACCTACACTGCACCCTGCCCAGGGGTTACCCGGGACCTACCACAGGGGTGCCCACAGTGTACGCAAAAGGGAAAGTAAGGCCTGACAAGTGGTTGCACTTGTCAGGACAACATGCTAACTTAGCAAACTGCGCGCAGGCCCTACACTGAAGGCCTGAGTTCCCTTCTCTGCGCGCCCTTGCATTACTAGCCCTTGCACACACAGTGCACATCACTAGGGACTTTTACTAGTAAGGCAAACATACCAATCATGGCAACCAATTACCATTGTACTTTATACAGGGAACCCTTGTACTTTGACACTGATCAGCAGTGGCAAAGTACCCAAAGCATCTAAATTGGGAACTCTATGTCAGGAAAATGGTCTAGGGGGAAAGCAAAAAGTTTAGGGAACTTTAGCCAAAAAGGCCAAGTCCTACACAAACCCCTCCCAGCCAAAAGCCAGGGTAGACCAATCATTACCTTGATGGATTTCCCTGCTTCGGGCGATAGAACCAGGATGCAGGCCCTCTACCACAGGGACACCCTCCTGTTCCTCGCCTTCCTGACCCCAGGGGTTCTTCCTGATCACTACCCCCTGAGCCAACAATGCTGTTCCATGGATCCCTCCCGACCAGGGGAACCCCTCCAGGGGTGCTGGACCCATGCCAACCCCACCCTGGAGTGGTACCCTGGGAAGGCCCATTGGCCAGGATACTACCTCCAGTCATCCTGCCCTCCCAGTTAAAAGTGGGTTTACTCTGGTCACTTCTAGGGGACCCAGCCCCACTGGCTGGACACTGTCCCACCGGTGTTCCCACTGGGGAACACAACCCTCTTTAACCTTCCATTTATTTTTCTGGGCCTGCCACTTAGGAATGGCACCCACAAACTTCAGGACGGCAGGAGCTCTGGCTACAGACTCCCCACACCCTCCTGACGCTAGGTGTTCTTCCTCACACCTCTGGCAAGTAGGCACTAGACCTCCACCCGGGGCTCTCCTACAGCCCCCCAGTTTCCTGGGTGGTGCTGCTGATCCCTGGGGGTGCTGCTTACTCTTCCTCCCCTCTTTTGAGACAAGAGGCTAGCCAGCAACCCCTTCTCACTACTCTGGGATCTCCTTGCGCCACTTGGCCCTCCTTCCCTCTCTGGGGCCTCTTCAGGCCCCTGGACCCATGACCAGGGGTCCGGTTCTCGTGCAGGCTCCCGGGAATCAAGGAGCCCACACCTTAACCCGGGGTGGCGCAATCCTGGAAAATGATTTCTGAGCCTAGGCTCCCCTGGGGCCAAACTGGACAACCCCTCCAAATCATTTACCATGCTAACCACTACCCAATCTTCCAGTGCACTCTTGTACTCATCCGCACTTGGCACTGGCTGTGCGCTGCCACCAATCACACTGGACTCTGTTTGTTTACCCTTAATGTCCAGTTCCCTCATGCTTAACTCATGAGTGAAGAGAATCCGTTTCTCTTCCAACGCGAGAGCGTTCCTGCTCTCCTCTGCTTGAGTTTTAAGTTTTAACACCTCCAACTCATGCAGTCTGACCCTTTGGTTTTCCTCCAACTCCTCTGGTGAAAAACTCCTCCCTGAATGGCTACTACCAGCCCCTGCGGCTGGTCTCTCCACTGGCAAATTCTGTGGACCAAATCCATTCCCTGGGTCATCCTCATCCACCTCAACATCCCCGTCTCCTGAGCCTCTTCGGCTTCCCACCAGGCCCTCAAGGCCATTTGCAGCTCCTCCTTCTTGGCGCTACCCTTCATGGGACATCCCAAAGCTCTGCAGAATTTCCTCAACTGATCAACCTTGTAGGAAAACAGTGCCTCAATGTTAAACTCTAATTCTGCAGCCTCAGCCTCACTGGCTATCTGGCTCTCTCCCTGAGACATGATGTGTGGTTTAAAGGTTACTCAACAATAGAACCAACAATTCCAAAAACACAATATGTGGTTGCGTCGTGGTCTGCGATCAATTTATGACGAACACCAATTACCGTGAGTGATTTTGCACGGTGGGCAGTCAAAATATCGAAAATAAAATTTCGATATACCATAATATCGAAGTTTAAATATCGAAGGGACAGAATATCGATGGGACAGAATATCGATGGACAGAATATCGACCCTAAGGTAAGTAATATCGAATTACTTAATATCGATGTCAATAATATCGAAGTTAGTAATATCGAAATCAAATATATCGATGTTACTAATATCGATGTTACTAATATCGATATTTGTATTATTGTTATGTATTTTGTTATGTTTTTAATATGTATGTGTTATATGTGTTTTTGTTACGTGTTTTAATTGTTTAAAAATATATGTATACAATTTTTCTATGTTAATAAATTTTATTTTTTAAGTTATTATTTTTTTTTGTACTGTAGCGGGTTGTGGGTTTATAGGGGAATAGGGTGGGAAGTAATTTAATTATACTAAATTAATTATTAATTTTTAGGAATTATAAATTAATTTTAATTATTTTTGCGTTTAAGTTCTGTAGCGGGTTGTGGGTTTATAGGGGAATAGGGTGGGAAGTAATTTAATTGTAATTAAGTTATAATTTATTTTAATTCATTGGTATTGATAATTATATTATTGTTAATTAATTAATAATTGGTAATTAATTTTTATTAATTGGTTATTAATTTTTATTAATTGATTAATTGATTATCATGTAATTTAAATGTAATTAAGTTATATTTATTTTAATTAATTGTTATTGATAATTATATAATTGTTAATTATACAATAATTGGTAATTAATTTTAATTAATTGGTGATTAATTTTTATTAATTGATTAATTAATCATGTAATTTAAATGCAATTAATTTATAATTTATTTTAATTAATTGGTATTGATAATTATATTATTGTTAATTAATTGATAATTGGTAATCAATTATTAATTGGTAATTAACTTTTATTAATTAGTTATTAATTTTTATTAATTGATTAAGTGTGTTGTGCGTTTATAGGGGAATACTTTTGGAAGTAATTGAAATCTAATTAAGTAATTATTAAATTTATTTTTGGGTATTGATAATTAATTTATTGGATATTAATTATTAATAGGTAATTTTTTAAATTACAAATTCTTGGTTCTAAAAATTAATTTATTGTTGTTTTATCATTAATTGGTAATTAAATATTATTAAATATTATTTATTGATAAATGTAATTAATATATTAAGAATTATTTATTAGTTGATAATTAATGTTTAATTACTATTATTATTGGTATAAAATAGCATTTAATTGTTCAATATTAGTTAATTGGTAATTAAGTTTTAATAATTTATATGTTTTTTGTTATTAGAAATATTTTATTGTTCAATATTTCATATTTAGTAATTAATATTGATTAATTATTATTTATTGGTATTTATTATTAATTTATTGTTAATAAATTTTCTATTGGTAATTATGTTTTTAATAAATATTTATTGGTATTGGTAAATAGTTTAGAGTTATTTAATAATTCATTAATTATTTAAAAAAATTAATTTATTTATAAGTATGTTATTTGTTACTTCTACGCTATCCAACACTTTCCCTACTGTTGCACTCTCTGGAGTGGGAATAGTAATGTTTACCCCTACGCTATCCAACACTTTCCCTACTGTTGCACTCCATGGAGTGGGAATAGTAATTTCTACCCCTACGCTATCCAACACTTTCCCTACTGTTTGTCTTACTGGAGTGGGAATAGTCATTTTTACCCTCACGCTATCCAACACTTTCCCTACTGTTGCACTCACTGGAGTTAGAATAGTAATTTTTACCCTTACGCTATCCAACACTTTCCCTACTGTTGCACTCACTGGAGTTAGAATAGTAATTTTTACCCCTACGCTATCCAACACTTTCCCTACTGTTGCACTCTCTGGAGTGGGAATAGTAATTTTTACCCTTACGCTATCCAACACTTTCCCTACTGTTGCACTCACTGGAGTTAGAATAGTAATTTTTACCCCTACGCTATCCAACACTTTCCCTACTGTTGCACTCTCTGGAGTGGGAATAGTAATTTTATCCCCTCACCTATCCAACACTTTCCCTACTGTTGCACTCACTGGAGTTAGAATAGTAATTTTTACCCCTAGGCTATCCAACACTTTCCCTACTGTTGCACTCACTGGAGTGGGAATAGTAATTTTTACCCTTACGCTATCCAACACTTTCCCTACTGTTGCACTCTCTGGAGTGGGAATAGTAATTTTACCCTTACGCTATCCAACACTTTCCCTACTGTTGCACTCACTGGAGTGGGAATAGTAATTTTACCCTCACGCTATCCAACGCTTTCCCTACTGTTGCACTCCCTGGAGTGGGAATAGTAATTTCTACCCCTACGCTATCCAACACTTTCCCTACTGTTGCACTCACTGGAGTTAGAATAGTAATTTTACCCCTACGCTATCCAACACTTTCCCTACTGTTGCACTCTCTGGAGTGGGAATAGTAATTTTTACCCCTACGCTATCCAACATTTTTCTTAGTGTTGTTTTTTTGGGAGTTGTAATAGTAGTTTTATTCCCTACGCTATTTAATATTTTTTGTATTATTTTAGTTAATATAGTATATAATTAATTTTAAAAATATTAAAAGTAAATTTAATTTTTTAATTTGTTATACATAATTATTTAATTTTTATTTATGTTATTGTTTTATGTGTATAGATGTATTTGTAATTTATAATATTTTTTAATAATTTAAAATTTATTACAATAATTATTCAAAATTATTATTAAGTAAGTATATATATTATATCTTATATGTATATGTTTAATTAATGTTTTATTTAATTATATATGTTACTTATTAATTTTAAATATTATCAAATATTTTTAACTATGTTTATTTTAATTATAAGTATTATTTAGTTTATTTTACATATTATTTTTAACAAAAAAAAAACGATATTTTTGATAACGATATTTTTGACAATCGATATTGTTTTTTCGATATTTTTGTACTTACCATGTTGTAGATAGCATTTCGATATTCTTGACATCGATATTTTTGTTGCGATATTTTTGTAGGTCGATTTTTTGACCTTCGATATTTTGTCAGTGATCCATTTTGCACATAAACGTTTAATTTACAGTAGGATCGAATCCCACCGCTCTGCCGCCAAATGTTGGAAGTGGGGGTCCTTATCCCTCACCGCCGCCACCAAATGCTGGAGGCGGGAGTCCCCGTCCCACACCGCTGTTGCCAGGTGCGAGATCCGGACCCCTAATTTCAACGTTAGGCTAAGTAAGGGCACCGTCTGAGATAGCCCTGCTCACCCCCTTAGTAGCTTGGCACGAGCAGCCAGGCTTATCTCCAAGGCACGAGTGTACAGTATGTGCAACCACACTCACAGCAACCCAATGATGTCACCACAAATAGACTCCACACGAGTTTTTATAAAACAAGTATAATCTTTATACAAGAAGATATACGATATGACCACACGATACAAAACCAACTTATAATAATGGGTAGTATTCCTTCCGGTGGTTTGGTAGGTTCTAATCCCAACCACCGCTTCTAACCAACAGTTAAGCTGACTTCTAACCGTTTCCAAAAGGTTAGGTAGGTCGTATTGCTAGAATCACACACGTTGCAAAAGAAACGAAATACTGCAATGCGTAACGATATACTCCTGAACTGTGCAATAGAGAAACAATGCCATACGTAGCGCCACAGTCATGTACTTTGCAATAGAAGGAATAATGCAATGCGTATCACCACCAGCATGCCCTGTGCAAGGAAGAAACAAATCAATGCGTCACGCTACAATCATGTACTGTGCACTGAAGAAATAATGCAATGCGCCACGTTATAATCAGGTACTGTGCGATGAAGAAATAATGCAATGCGCCACGCTTACAATCATGTACTCTGCAAGGGAAAATAACGCAGTGCATAGCGAACCCAGCATGTAGTTCGTCAGGCACAAATAGAGTCAGGCATCATACGACAGTTCGATAGTTCGTTAGCAGCAATAATGCAAAGTGTAATACGACAGTCTAGGTGCTCCGTTAACAGTTGCCCCCGACATGGATCAATGATGACACAAAAGTACCGCTTCTCACTCCGGCCCCAGTACTGCCCCTCCTTGGAAAGCACGGGCCTTGATCCGAGCTGAAGCAACAGGCTCACGCAGCTGCCAGGAGCGAGAGGCCGAGAGAGTGTCCCTCCGAGCCCGCACCCCACCCCAGGTGGTGATCCACGTTACCTGGGGGGGCGTGACCCCACTCTCCTCCCCTCCTTCAGCGACTTGGGCCTTGATCCAGAACTCCGTCAATGGGCACGTCGAGCTCGGGCCGGCGACTCCGCTCCTCCGGGACTGCCGGTCCGGGCCGCTACTGTTGCACTCCGAGGGCCCAATGACCTGGCTCTCCTTCCGGCGGTCTCAGTGGACACCGAGACCCGCTCTCAGCACTTGTGGAGACTTACTTCGATTTCGGTGCACACGCTACCCAGGCACTCCTCACCAGCGCCTCTGGTTGCACCTGTACACGCACTCTGCGCGTCCGAGACTCGCCTCTTCTCTGGTGCACACGATGACCAGGCGATCGTCACCACTCCTCTGCTTGCACCTCGGCACCCACCCTGCGCGTCCGAGTCTCACCTCTTCTCCCGGTGCACACAATGACCAGGCGCTCTTCACCAACGCCTCGGCTTGCACCACGACACGCACCCTGCGCGTCCGAGTCTCACCTCTTCTCTCGGTGCACACAACGACCAGGCGCTCTTCACCAACGCCTTGGCTTGCACCATGACACGCACCCTGCACGTCCGAGTCTCACCTCTTCTCTCGGTGCACACAACGACCAGGCGCTCTTCACCAACGCCTTGGCTTGCACCACGACACGCACCCTGCGCGTCCGAGACTCACTTCTTTTCCCGGTGCACACAACGACCAGGTGCTCCTCACCAACACCTCGGCTTGCACCACAACACGCACCCTGCGCGTCCGAGTCTCACCTCGTCTCCCGGTGCACATAACGACCAGGCGCTCCTCACCAACACCTCGGCTTGCACCACGACATGCACCCTGCGCATCCGAGACTCAGTTTACTCCTGCTTGCCCACGATCTGAGGGTCTCAAGCTGCAAAATCACGCGCTCACCGCGTTGCTTGGGACTTCTCCGGAAACTTTTATGTTCCTGTGTTTCCAAACAGGGAGCCAGCTCACCTCGGGCCCTTGGGTTTCAGGACACAGCACAAAGCACAGTCCTGTTCAAGAAGGGGGACACCACCCACTGCAATGTCCCTTCAGTCTCTTCCTTAGTAAAAGCTACAAACTGCAGGCCAGCCCCAGATCACGAAGCAAGGGTCAGTCCTATCCAGCAGTCTCTTCAGCAACTTCTTCCTTGGCAGAGGTTCTTCTTGACCACGAAAGAGGTCAAAGCCTTTGCAGACTCGACCTGTCCATTTTGCCATTCAAAATTACACCAAATTCTAGGGGTTTCAGTTCTACTCCTTCATGTCTTTGAAGTTCGTTGTGCTCAGGGGTCCCTGACCCCTGCCGAAATCAGTTCTGGGTGTCTCCCTCCCAGTGTCACCTTTCTCCCTTTGATACTGGGGGTCTGGACCCTTAATCACTCAGCAGGAGATGGGTCAATTGTTTTATAGCTGCAACCCAGGCCTCTTCACCTCCCGGGGTTTCTCCTCGCATACTCTCCAGATGCAGGTCAGCCAGGTGCCATCTCACCCCCTCCCATCTCAGATCCAGACAGTCAATCCACATTCAGCAGAGACACACAGAAGTGCTTAAAGCACAAAACTCAGCCACTTTCTAAAAGAGTGGTTTCTGAACACACAGTGACAAAACCATTTTCATAGAAAGATGTGTTATGACACTGTAAGTTCATACATACTAAACTTCACCTCTCCCTTATAAACTTATAGGAAACTAGGCTAACAAAACACCATACCCAGCCTCCCCCATTCTGTCCTATGGGCAGAATGGCCTTTCACCAGTGAAAACGAAATGGAGTGTTTTTCACTGTCAGGACATAGCACACACCTCAGTATATGTCCTGCCTTTTACCTACACTGTACCCTGCCCAGGGGTTACCCGGGACCTACCACAGGGGTGCCCACAGTGTACGCAAAAGGGAAAGTAAGGCCTGGCAAGTGGTTGCACTTGTCAGGACAACATGCTAACTTAGCAAACTGCGCGCAGGCCCTACACTGAAGGCCTGAGTTCCCTTCTCTGCGCACCCTTGCATTACTAGCCCTTGCACACACAGTGCACATCACTAGGGACTTTTACTAGTAAGGCAAACATACCAATCATGGCCAACCAATTACCATTGTACTTTATACAAGGAACCCTTGTACTTTGACACTGATCAGCAGTGGCAAAGTACCCAAAGCATCTAAATTGGCAACTCTATGTCAGGAAAACGGTCTAGTGGGGAAAGCAAAAAGTTTAGGGAACTTTAGCCAAAAAGGCCAAGTCCTACAAAGGACAACCTCTCAAAAATGCCTACTCATATGCAAGAGTGCATTGAAGATAAAGGGGAAGTTGCCAGATTGCTTTGAATAGTGATAGTGGTGGCTTGCAATAATGAATGAGGAGTGGAAAGTGGAAAGCATCCTGTGTTGTTAAATGTTAGTGAATTCACTACGCAAGGTTGGCCCAGAAAAAAGAGCTTATGTCTTCAAACAAAACCTTATTGGGAGGTTGGAAATTAGCGAAGAATGGTAATATTATTCCTCCAAAGAATTTACAAGGCAAAATTATGAAGCAATGCCATGAAGGCTATTTAGGCATAGTCAAAGCTAAACAAGGAATGAAAACAAAAACGCTGGTGGCCAGCCAGGAATATGTGGTAGTGAGCTGATAGCTGTTGGTGAGTTTTATAAGTGAAATCTTGAGCTTGTCATGTGAAATGTGATGTTTTGGTGTGTAGGTGGATTGGTAGTTGGGAACTGAGCCATCAGGGGCTGTAGCAACATTTTCTTCATGCAATCACTGTATAAAATCCTGTTTATAATTTCCTTATCACAGGCTACTTGTGACACACCGAGTTGCCTGTAATAAAGATATGACATAGCCGCTTAACTGAAATAACTTATCACAGTTGAGTTCTTATGTCAATGTGCCTGCTGCCAGAGCCAGCAGCCATAGTGAAAAGCAGGACATGGAGCAAAATTAAAGCTGCAGTTTAAAAAAACGAATAGAAAATGTGCCTTTTTAGGTCGAGCCTACAGCGCATGTGCTGTCTGCAAGACCTTTTGTAATTACTTACACCATGTTTATGCCCACCTGTTGCTTGGCATAGGTTCCCTCCAGTGCCCCTCCTAATTGCTGCAACCTGACTCGTTCTGGGTGCTGATAGCTTACTTCCGTTCAAGAAAGAGGAGCACCGGCCGATTACAGTCTCCTTGCAGTTTCAGTCTTTATCTGTTTTTTTTAGAACTATTTTCTTTATTCACTGCAGGCACGGTGCAGCCTTGTCCCAGTGTATAATTAGGGGATAATTTATGCAATGGGCACTTTTATTCCACCTCCCAAAATAAACCCTGTCCATAAACATTACAAGCAAATTGTTCTGAATTTTTTAGCAGCAATTCCGAACAAGGTACGGGCGGTTAATCATGGGAAATTTCTGCACGTTTCCTGATTAGGAGCATAATTGCTTCTCTTTAGACGGGGAAAATACCTGTAAAATTGCACTATTTTCATCATTAGCCGTGTTGACAATTAAATAAAAAAAATCAGTTGGGATTGTAATCTGCTGATACGTCGAGGAGGAAACCACTTGTGCGAGGACGTTTGTGCTGGAATCAGGGCTTCTGGAAGCACTGAACGCGAGGGTCATTTGCATACATTGGGAGCGTGGGCAGGGCAGCCTCTGTGCCCTGCAGGCAGCGTGTGGCTGCTGACTCACTGCTCCTCTTACAGATAACCGTGTTATCTGATTTATAGGACTGAAAGTGCTCTGGTGAAAGGCACTTTTTCTTGTACCTCGAGATTCACATTAACTGTCCATTGTCCACCCTGAGCTCCTTTTCGCAGGTAGTGGGACGTGGTTCTCGGACAGGTGTCCTGCAGGAATGCACGCAATTAGAGTCCCTTTCAGGGGGGTTCAGACTCAGGGCAAGGTGAGCTGCGCTCCTTTTCTGATCACACCCAAACGCTACTGTGCTTCGATCATGCATGAGTTGAGGGGCTAATGTGCGCAAAACCACCGCATATTGTCTGTAAAAGGAAAGTTTGAGCTATTGGCATTGTAAATGACAATGCCTTTTATTTGTATGTTTTGAAAACCTGCAGGACGTGCGTAAACACGCACTTTGTACTTATAGTTGTTGCTTACGAGAAGCGAGGCTGGCAGTAACTGTGCCTCTTTTACTGTCAGCCTTGCTTCTCGTAAGCAACGACTATAAGTTCAAAGTGTGTGTTTACGCACGCTTGCAGGTTTTCAAAACACATAAACAAAAGGCATTGTCATTTTCAATGCTAAAAGCTCAAACTCTTGCAAATGTGAGACCTATTGCATTGCAAATGCTTGTTTAATCTGCTGTGCGTTTGGAGGTGAATAGTATAAGCAGAAAGGAGATATTTATGGCAACATGTTTAATTTTTGTACACCACCCTGAGTAAATATAGAAAAGATGGAATCTCTCTGCATGTTTCTACACATTCTGAGATACAGCACTTTTATTTTACATCTGACTTGTATTCAGATATCTAACAGTTTTTTATGTGTTTCACTTTGCAAACATATAATCTCTTTCATAATAAAGAGCAATGCACCAAGGAAGTAGTTTGTATGTAAAGAGATGGTATGACCATGTATTATAAGCAATAAAGTACCCACCGCTGTACATTTTTAGGAAATTGTATGTCACCTTGGAGTTCCATGTCCTTATAAAGGAACTCAGCCTTTGGCCTTATTCTTCTATATGGTCACAGAACTCCTCGGAGGAAGAAGCCAAGCACCCAGGCCATTTATCAGAATAAACTTGAATAATCAATGTGTGTCCTGTGATAATTGTGTGTAGTAGTAGCAGATAGGAGGAGAGCCACTACAAGAGGTCTGCTCCCTTTAGTTGGTGGGGGAAGGGGAATGCAATATTGCATTGTAGAAGAGTTTTAATTTGCTAGAAAATAATGCTTAATTTAGCAGTGTTCATTTAGCATAACGAGCCACACCAGGCCCCATTGACAATCATTTATGAAATGTTTCAGAAAGGTGCATGTTTATTTTAGGTGTACAAGTATTCCATTTGTCTTTCTCTATTTCAGAAAATCAAAGCCATGGTCTGTCTTAATACAAATGTATCATAATTTGTTCTTCTCTCTGCAGAGAAGGATGTGTTTCTGTTACAAATTCAAGATTACTTAAACAAGCTCCAGTGTACTTGAACAAGCTATTGTATTCCTGTGTTTCCTAATGTATGATTTCATCTTCTTAATTAGACATGTACAGCTTTAAACATATAAGATGCTTTACCAAGTAGGAGGTATTTGGGGTGTTGTTCCAATTAATAGATTGATTGGTTATTATGAATGAAACATTTTTAATTCAACACTTCTAAGTAATGTCATCTTATGAAAATGTGTGTGCCTTCTGCCACAAACATTATAAAAGATGTGTTATTTTCAAGAAGAGCCAATGAGCTTTTTGCAGATTTATTTAGATACTTATAATGATGCTAATTCTTGTTCTTAATCTTTTTGATTTGTGTAAATATATTATTTTTTAACAAACCCACAAGGTTTTTCACTTAAGAATCTTGTCATATGCAGGGTTTTATTAATAGCCTTTGGAATAAGTCTGTGAGAGGCTAAGATTGTCCCACTCCTGCCCAACAACCATCTTAATTTATAAATTGAAGCATCAAAGCCATTTATTTTTTAAATCTTCTGTTTCCAGTCCGGGTCAGTGCACTTCTCATTACACCACTTGGAATTATAGAGCTCCCTTCAGAACGCCATATTGATGCCCAGCTTAGCATGGACAACTGATCAACACAGCTGAGTGCAGGCCAGAACCCCTAAGCTCAAGAAATCCACCATCTTCAGCCTCCCAAGTAGCTAGGACAACAGGCATTTCCACCATGCCCAACACAGATTTCAGCCCTGGGAGTTGAAGTGGGTTCAAAGATCGGTAAGCCAAAAAAAAAAGGGAACTAATAAAAGCCCAGTTAGTTCAACACCACACTTTGGTGCCAGGGACATGTCCTTTGCTATTGGATATTAGATGCAAGGGCAAGAAAGCTAGACAATTGAGGCCTCTGATTCAGTCTAAGGTTTTAGCAGTGTTTAAACAAATCCCTTCATTTTCAGGGATTTTGACAGGTGACTTTGTCCATGTAGGCTTCCTGCAGGTTAGGGGGAGATAGATTTTATCTCTCCCTTGATTGCTAGCATGGTGGCGGAGGCAGACAAGACTTAAATGTGGTTGGGCTGGGAATAAGGATCCCATTTAAGGGTGGTTGTAGTACAAGAGATTTGAGACCTACTCCTATTCCTTGTTCCAGCAGAGGGGTAGCCTCAGATCAGTGGGACTTTATCGTCCCATGTAATGTATGGGGGACCACCAGGGGGTTTTAGCCAGGGTGTTGGGGTGGCTCCTCATTACCCGGGTAGTCTGAGGGTTGTAATTAGGAATGACAGGGCATTAGAGCATTCAAGTCTTTCCCATCGAATTATGTTAAATAATTGATTTGCCCCTTTGCTGCATTTTCAAGGCTCGCAAGATGGGAAATGCTGGGCAAATGATGCATAGAATGGTGAGTCCTCTCGCAATCTGAGAATCCTAAGCTGGAACATCAACAGGTTTGACCAACTCATGAAAGATGGTGACTGAAATGAAAAACTGAGTCAGTATCATATAGTGTTTAATGCAGGAGTCTTGGCTGTGAGTTGACAAAGCCATCGAGGGCTTTGTAACTGTCAACTGTATGGGTAACTCTTAGAAATGAGGGTCTCTAGTAGGCAGTAGTATACACCCTGTCCAATCAGGGACCCTTCCTTCTATACACAATAAGGGAATTACACACCCAGATAACCCCTGCTTATCCCCTTGGTAGCTTGGCACGAGCAGTCAGGTTTATCTCAGAGGCAATGTGTAAAGTATTTGTACATAACATGCAGTAACACAGTGAAAACACTACAAATGGACACTACACCAGTTTAGAGAAATAAAGTATAGTTCTAAACCAAACAAGACCAAAACGACAAAAATCCAACATACACAACTCAAAATATGACTTTTAAAAGTTTCAAACTATTCTGTCCATAGAATTTTATGGATGCATGATTTTTACACAAAGTACCTCAAATGAGTCAAAATCCACAAGGCAAAACAGCCACAGAGGAGGGAAGCATTGGAAAACACAGTGATAGGCCTGGGCAGAGTACGCTGAGTTATACTCTGCAAAATTCCACAGACTTACCGAAAAACTCAGTGAAATTCCGCAGAGTTCTGCGCCCTGCCAGAGTAACTTGCACAAGTCAATACCATTGCTTTCTAAGAGCAGAGAGGAGCAGGGTATTAAGGATTCTCTGAAAGGGTCTGAACTGGGGTGGCGAAGGGAGCTAAAGAACAATGATGGATTCAACCCACATCTGTGACTGGGGGTGAGTGTCTGAAAAGTTTCAGCGCTCCGTCCATCATCTCCTTGTGTTTGCTTTGTTTGCCCTAAGTTGGCAGGGTATGCTCATACGTGGGTCCCTTGCTCATTTTGCCACTGGATCCAAGCTACCCTGCCAACTATGTTGCTCTAAGTTGTTAGGGTATACCCAGACTTGGGTCCCTTGCTCACTTTGCCACTGGATTCAACCTAGTCTGGATGATGAGGGGTGTTACCCCAAAACCGGTCCCAGGATACTTGTTTCTGGTCCAGAGAAGACGTGGCTAGGCAGTTCGGGCTGGAGTGTTCCCATAAGGCACAGGGTCAAGACTGATTTGCACATGGCTGGGTCTGAACTGGGGTGGTGCAGTGAGCTAAAGAACAATGATGGATTCAACCCAGATCTGTGACTGGGGGTGAGTGTCTGACAAGTTTCAGCGCTCCGTCCATCATCTCCTTGCCTTTGCTTTGTTTGCCCTAAGTTGGCAGGGTATGCCCAGACGTGAGTCCCCTGCTCACTTTGCCCCTGGATTCAAGCTAGCCTGGATGATGAGGGGTGTTACCCTGAAACCGGTTCCAGGATGCTTGTTTCTGGTCCAGGGAAGACCTGGCTTGTCAGTTCGGGCTGGACTGTTCTCATACGGAACAGGGTCATGACTGATTTGCATATGGCTGGTTCTGAACTGGGGTGGCGAAGGGAGCTAAAGAACAATGATGGATTCAACCCAGATCTGTGACTGGGGGTGAGTGTCTGACAAGTTTCAGCGCTCCGTCCATCATCTCCTTGCCTTTGCTTTGTTTGCCCTAAGTTGGCAGGGTATGCCCAGACGTGAGTCCCCTGCTCACTTTGCCCCTGGATTCAAGCTAGCCTGGATGATGAGGGGTGTTACCCTGAAACCGGTTCCAGGATGCTTGTTTCTGGTCCAGGGAAGACCTGGCTTGTCAGTTCGGGCTGGACTGTTCTCATACGGAACAGGGTCATGACTGATTTGCATATGGCTGGTTCTGAACTGGGGTGGCGAAGGGAGCTAAAGAACAATGATGGATTCAACCCAGATCTGTGACTGGGGGTGAGTGTCTGAAAAGTTTCAGCGCTCCGCCCAGACGTGGGTCCCTTGCTCACTTTGCCACTGGATTAAAGCTAGCCTGGCTGATGAGGGGTGTTACCCCGAAACCGGTCCCAGGATGCTTGTTTTTGGTCCAGGGAAGACCTGGCTTGGCAGTTCGGGCTGGACTGTTCCCATAAGGAACAGGGACAAGACTGATTTGCATATGGCTGGGTCTGAACGGGGGTGGCGAAGTGAGCTAAAGAACGATGATGGATTGCACCTAGATCTGTGACGGTGGTGAGTATTTGAAAAGTTTCAGCTCTCCGTCCATCATCTCCTTGTGTAAACCAGACGTTGATTCCACAGGCAGGCAGAGGCACAAGGATGGTTAAACAAGAAAATTGCCACTTTCTAAAAGTGGCATTTTCAGACACACAATTTAAAGTTCACCTTTACTAAAAGATGTGTTGTTAAAGTCTGATCTCAGAGAGCCCAAATTCCAAATCTCTAGCTGTTCCCAATTGAAAGTTACACTTGTAAAATGTTACAAGGCAGCTCCAATGATAGCCTATAGGTAAGCTAGTCCTTGCAATAGTTAAAAATGAAATTGACAGTATTTCACTATCAGGACATTTAAAACACACCAGTGCATGTCCTACCTTTCACATACACTGCACCCTGCCCATGGGGCTACCTTTGGCTTACCTTAGGGGTGCCTTACATATTGTAAAAGGGAACGTTAGAGCCGGGCAAGTGGGTGCGCTTGCCAGGTCGACATGGCAGTTTAAAACTGCAATCACTGACACTACAATGGAAGGCCTGAGACAAGTTTACAGGGCTACTCATGTGGGCGGCACAACCAGTGCTGCAGGCCCATTAGTTGTAGCATTTGATTTGCAGACGCTGGGAACACATAGTGCACTTTACTAGGGACTTACCAGTATATCAAATATGTCAATCATGGAGAACCAATCAGAATTGCAAGTTATGCAGGGAGCACTTGCACTTTTTCACTGAACAGCAGTGGTAAAGTGCCCAGAGCATCTAAACCAGAAAAAAAGAAGTCCAGCACACAGTCAAAAATGCAGGAGGTAGAGGCAAAAGGATAGGTGAAACCACACCAAGGATGCCAGGTCTAGCAGTTACAAACGGGGAAAAGGTAGCTCCTCAGAGAGCGTGTTGACCCTAATATCCACTTAGGTAGTAAAGAAAATCTTGGAAGTCATCTCCCTTTCTAGTGGAGTACAAATTATAGCAGCTGAGCTATGGGTGAAGTTATATGTGCATAGGCAGTTTATACTGATAAATGTTTAAATACATAAAGAGGAGCAGTATAGACTGAACAACTGGGTTGACACTATTGATCGTGTCATTTCGGAATGTGATGGGGAAATTTCCGAAAGTTATGCTAATTCTGGCTGGGGATTTCAAATCCCATTTGTACCCAAGTTATTCAGATGAAGTGCAGCAGGAGCTCTTAGTACACTATAATATACCTACCTCCTCTTTCTCTGGAGGCACAACTAGGAGTCACAGGCTTTGAACCATTGGTTAGCAGACTATTGTCTCCTGTGTTGTGAATGGTTGTTTTGCGAAGGACATTCCGGCTGCCCAGACCTTTCATTTTGGCTCCCATGGCTGCCCATTTGACTATATCTTTGCCCCAGCATTGCAGTTTGGATACTATTTGGATTTTAAAATAATGGATGTTCAGGGAACTGACCACTGGGGTCTCTCTGCCATTTTATGTTTTGAGGAACTGTTTGAGGCACGACTCGCTTAGACCCTCCCCGCCTACACCATTTGGCCAAGTTCCAGGTGTCATACTGTGTTGCTGTGCTGTCGGAGTCAATCCAAGATAAAAATGTTTGGTACAATATGGTTTTAGAAAATGTGCTATCATGTAGTCTAGCTAATTCGAATAACTATAGGGCGCTGGGGAAAGGCCAGGGCAGTAATGTAGGATGGTTTGCCCTTTCTTGTTAGAACATGAAATCATATTCGAGGAAGGCAACAAAACAGTACAAGCAAGGGTCTAAGACTTTAGCTGAGGAAGATATGAAGTGCCTACGGAAGCAGTATAGGCAATTGATCAGAGAGAAAAAACTGCCTTTTACCATAAGCACCGGTTAGATATGTTAGGGATAATTCAGTATGGGGACCAAAGAGCTTTCTGGCAAAAGGTAAATAAACTTAGTGATGCTCATCAGAGGGCTCTTAATGGTATGATCACTTAGGATGTATGGGTATCATTCTTGGAGGATCTCTATGGCTCATTACCTACGCAGGCCAACTCAGAATTGTGTCCAAATATGGGTTTAGTCTGCGATTGGTTCTCGCCCAAAGAGATTAGGTTGACACTTGATTGCCTCAAGTTAACTAGGGCCGTGAGACCTGACAACGTACCTGCAGGGTTGATCAAGGTAAATAGCTGCTGGTGGGCAAGGGTTTATGCTCATTTGTTTAGTTGGATAGTTACAACGGGGTCCTATCCACCCTCATAGAAAGGGTTGGTAGTGAAGCACATTTTAAAATAAGGGAATAGTAATGTCAACTCGATTTATAGGTTAATAAGCATTCCAGATATTTCTGAGAAGGTTTTTTTCAAAAATCCTATTATCTCATGTGGAGGAATGGGTTCAGGAGAACAAGATCATTCTTATTGAGCAGGGGGACTTTTGTGAGGGCCATTCCACAGTGGATCACTGCTTTGCATTATGGGCCATTATTAAGAAATTTATGGCAGTAAATAAAAAGCTGTATTGCTGATTATAGATTTCCACACAGCCTGTGATACAGTAGATAGGGGAGTTATTTGGGAAAAGCTCAATGCGTGGAGAATCCCAAGTGAGCTACTCTATATGATCAAGGCATTGCATAACAATAATTGAGCACAGGTTGAACTTCATAACTTTGGGCGCTTGCCCAGGAGTATTCTGACTTGCAATGGTCTCTGGCAGGGGTGTGTCTTGGCTCCGACCTTATTTAGTCTTTTTCTGGTGGATCTACCCTTAGTTTTAAAATTAGGCAATTCATTCTCTCCAAATGTGGGGCTGTGCACACCCTATGCTTACTGTACGCAGATTATTTAATTTTGCTAAATTATACCCCTCTGGGTCAACAAAGGAAATTTGAGTCTCTAGATGCTTATAGTAAATGCAATTCCTTGAAAATAAATATGGAGAAGTCAAAAATAATAGTCTTTGGGAAAAGGACTTCTAAGTTAAATTGGGTCTTGAACTCAACATCAGTAAAAGTGGTGGATTCTTACAAATATTTGGGGGCGCACAATTACTAGGAATCTACAGTGGGATGCTCATAATAGGAGTGTAAGGTCTACAGCTCTGGTAGAGCCCAAATTTGGGCTAAGTTCAATCAGGTGTATGTGGGCCTTTCTTTGGCTTCCCTTATGAAAGCCAATTAAGGCAAAACCCTACTCTTGTCCTGTATGGTGCTGGAATTGTTGCGCTCGAAACTTCTTTTAATTGGGACTTGGTTGACAGTACAGTTCCTAAGGGCCTATCATGTCTGCCCCAGGGCGCGATGGTTCAGGTTATAAGGATAGAATTGAATTTGGTCCCTTGGTGCTGACTGACCAATTTAAGTATGCACACGTTTTTAAATAAGCTAGGAAAGGATGAAGGTGTTCTAAAAATCTCTAAATTGTGCTGGGAAGAGGGGTGGTCGTGCTGATGACGTTCCCCTTTATCCAAGGCTCAATACAGACAGATATGTTGGGGCGATATGTGATGGTCAGGGGGACATGGGAGGTAAAGAGACTCAATCTGTGCTCGGTGTACTCCCCCCGGGGCTCCAGACGGCTACGCTTGGGGCATTGGGTCCCCTGATTTTGCAACTCCCAGAGGGCCGGCTGGTCTTGGGAGGCGACATGAACGACATTATGTCGGCAGAGTTAGATGTCGTGAGGAGGGGAATCTCTGAGACAGCCACAGGGAGACAGGTAGGTCAGCTCGGGGGATTCCTGGGCGCCATTGTCTTGGGAGACATATGGAGACACCTGCTCCCAACAGAAGGCAATTTACCCACTTGTCGGCAGCAACTGGGAGCCTCTCTAGGCTCGACTACCTCATCACATAATGCCCAGGATTGGGGGAGTTCGTGGAAGCTACACACATAGCAAGGGGGTATCCGATCACTCCCCAGTGGAAGCAAAGCTGTCGGGCCCGATAAAAGACCACACGCTGCCCCCGAGAATAGACCCATGGTTCTTTAAGGATGAGGATTTCAGGGAGAACATGCGGAAAGAGGCAGAACACTTCTTTGGTGGTAATGTGGGTTCGGTCGATTCCAAGGTGACCCTTTGGGAGGCCTTTAAAACAGTCCTCAGGGGCAGAGCTCAAGCAAGAATAGGGGCCATTAGGAAGGAAAGACACTTGGAATGTATTAACCTCGAAAATAAAATAATAGACCTAGAAGCACGGGCGGCGGGAGATGACTCACAGGCAGCCCCAATTCGGAAGCGCTTAAAGCTATGCCAGAAGGAACTGCGGGACTTGGTGGAAAATAGTGCTAGGGCACAAGCATTAGCCACACAACACAAACTCTATGATGTGGAAGATAAGGCAAGCAAACTGTTGGCCTGGCTGGACAGGAGGAGGACAAATGGAGGATGGTCCCAGGGCTGGTAGATGAAGGAGGGGGCAGGCACCAAACAGAGGCCGAAGTGGCCGAGAAATTCGCCACGTATTATCAGGGGATTTACTCCACCCTCTCAGCGAAAACAGAAAGAGACTGCAGGGACTTTTTAAGGGACATTACCTTGTCGAGACTCACAAAGGAGGACACAGAGATGCTTGATGGTGACCTCACCATTTTTTTTGTGAAAGATTTTATTAAGAATATGAGTGAATTTACATACAATTTGCTCACAAATGAAAGCAAATATTAACAAGCTTCTCAACACCCACTAATCCAGTTGAAGACACATAATATCCATTACATTAAGTTTACATCTCAGCGTGTAACATCATACCGTGTTTCAATCACTAATGTCCATTTCTGACTCTTCCGGAGGTGGCGCACAGATATTCCCCCTGAATTCGTTCCACTTTCCCCATACCCGCTTCCACGTTTTCGGGCACCCCCCGTGTACATATACTGCCTTCTCTGCCATCATTGCCCCGTCCATATCGTTACACCATTCACGATGTGTGGGAGTCGCATGCATTCCCCAGTGTTTTGCAATAGGATGGTGACCTCACTATTGACAAAATAAAGGCAGCCTCCCGGGCTTTACAGTCGGGCAAGGCAGCGGGGCCAACTGGCCTACCTGTGGAAATGTATAAATCCATGCTGAATGAAACCGCAGGGCATTTACTGGGCATGCTGGAACAAGCAAAACAAGATGGCATACTGCCTCAAGACCAAAGGACGGCAGTGATTTCATTCATACCAAAATTAGGCAAACCACCAACAGAGTGCTGGTCCTATAGACCAATCTCTCTACTAGACTATGAGGTTAAAGTACTGGCAAAACTCCTGTCCATGCGTTTGGCTGGAGTGATCACCTCTCTCGTGCACCCGGATCAATCTGGGTTTATGCCCCACAGAGCTACTAGACTAAATCTCCAGAGGTTATTCAGTGTCCTCCATTTGGTCGAGCAGGAACCAGTAGAACAATCTGCTCTTCTGCCCCTAGATGCCAGGATGGCATTTGACAGTGTGGAATGGAACTATCTTTTCGCGGTCTTGGAGCGGTTAGGCCTGGGCCCCAAATTCATAGGATGGGTCAGACTTCTCTACCAGCAGCCATTGGCCAGGGTGTGGATCAATGCCACGGTGTCTTGGGTGTTTCCCTTGCAGAGGGGGACGATGCAGGGCTGCCCACTGTCCCCAATTTTGTTTGCCTTGGCCCTGGAGCCACTGGCGGCATGGATATGTTGGATACCGGTTGGGGAGGAAGGGGAAGAAAGGATATCGCTGTACGCAGATGATATCCTTCTATGTGTTAAGAAACCTAGACAGTCGGTAGACTGAATACTACAGATATTTTGCATATACGGAGAATACGCAGGATACCGTATCAACTGGGACAAGTCGCTGCTTTTCCCCTGGCTGGGAGAGTGCCCACATTGACAACGAGGTGTGTAGTGCCTATCGTAGAGCAAGGCTTTAAGTACCTTGGGATCCACATAATGAAAGATGCCCAAGAGTTCTACCTGAAGAACCTAGGCCAACAACTAGATAGACTAATAACAGATGCCAAACACTGGCGTACCCTACCCTTAACCATGATGGGCCGAGTGGCAATTTTCAAAATGATGGCTCTTCCCCGACTATTGTATATTTTGCAGAACACGCCATCTGAGCCACCCTCTTCCTTCTTCAAAAGGGTGAATTCGGAACTCCGAGCCTTACTTTGGTGCGGATCTGTGCCGCAGATAGCACTAGGTAAATTACCAAGGGGGATTTATGAGGGAGGACTGGCGGTGCCCGACATCCGTAATTACTATTGGGCTGACCAGTTGGTCACAATCAATGGGTGGATATTTGGAGAAAGGACCGAACCAGCGTACAGGGTAGATAGACTAGCCATGGGAAAGAAAGGGCCACGGGCAATAATTTACGCCAGACGAGCAGGGTTTAACCTCCCAACTCATACCAAAACAGTGGTAAGAGCATGGCATGCAGCGACAAAATATTTGGGTTGGGACGAGAAACTTACTGGGATGATGCCCCTCTGGGCCGGTGACCGCCTGAAAGGAAAGCGTGACCTGGGGGTCTTCGCCAAGTGGGAGCTACTGTGCTTGGAAACTCTTTGGGACGTGTGGAGAGGACAGGCCTATATAACGTTCACAACCCTACAAACGGAATATGAAATGGGGGAGCGGGGAATGGCTCAGGTACACCCAATTAGGACACGCCCTACGGGAATATTTTAAGGAAGGGGAGACCCTAGTGGAAGCTTCTCCATTAGAAGACAGGATACTCACAGAACAGATTCAGGACAAAACTGTTGCCAATGCTGTAAATTCATTTTGTTTCTCTGACTGCTGCTATTTCACTAGTCTGAAAACATCGCGTAGAACAGAGCCTTTTGGACGAGTGTGCTCTATCTCTGCAACCCTGTCTGCCTGTATGTCTTTCTTTCCTTATTGCTTTCTTTCCTAATTACTTTCTTTTTTTCTTTATTGCTTTCTTTCGTTCTAACCGTCTTTTTGCTTTCTTTCTTTCTTACTTTCTTTCTGTCTTTATTTACCTTTTTCCTTTTCGCTTTCTTGCTTTCTTTCCTTTTTGTTTTCCTTCTTTCCTTCATTCTTTTACCTTTTTTCTTACCTGCTTTCTATTTTCATCTTTTTCTTTTCCTTCGTTTTCTTTCTTGCTTTCTTTTCTTGCCTTCTTTTGTGCCATTTCTTGTCTTGTTTTTTTCTTCCTTCCTTCTTTCATTTTTCCTCCCTTCTTTCTTCATCTTTTTCCTTCCTTATTTCTTTCCTCGTTTTCCTTCTTTCTTTCCTTCATTGCCTTCTTTCTTTCTTTGCCTTCTATCTTTTCTTTTTTCTTGCCTTCTTGCTTCTTTTTTACTTTCTTTCTTCTTTTTTTCGTACTTTTTCTTTTCTCCTTCCTCCCTTCTTGTCTTCTATCTTTTCCTTCCTTCTTTCTTTCTTCCTTGATGCATCAGTTAATAGTTGACTTCTTTCTTTCTTGTTTCTTTCTTTCGTGCCTTCCTCTTATTTTTTGCCTTCCTTCTTTCTTTATTGGCTTTCTACGTTCCTTCTTTACTTTTCTTTCTCTTTCCTTCTCTCTTCTGTTTTCTCTTTCTTCCTTCCTTCCTTCCTTTCTTTCTTTCTTTCTTTGTTTCTTTGTTTGTTTCTTTCTTTCTCTCCTTCTTTCTCTCCTCTTTCTTTGTTTCATCTTCCTTTATCCTTCCTTCTTTCTTGCCTGCTTTCTTTCCTTCTTGTTTCCTTTCCTTCTTGTTTCCTGCCTTCCCTAGTTCGTTCTTTTTCTTCTTTCTTTGAGGAACCCTCTTTCTGCCTTGCCTTCTTTCTTAAAGGCAAGATGCTGGCAGTCAATGCCAGACCAATTGCCTTTTTTTAGGTGTGTTAGCCAAGTTATTTTGATTTTACTAAACTTATGTCTGTAATAAAACTACTTATGGAGGTTTTCAGCCAAACCCTTATCCATTAGTCTGTGGTAGTGTAATTCACACTTCTTTCTATGTTTCATTCATTCCTTTTACACTTCTTATTTTCACCATTTCTTCTTTCCTTTTCCCCTGTATCCTTCCGGTTTTGACCTCCAATCGTCCTTTCTTTTATCATCATATTTTTACTCTCACTACTCACTCCATTTATAGCTGTCTTCATTTGCCATGATTTCTTCTCAGGCTCCTTAAATTAACTAGGCTCACTTAGCCGGGCTTGAACCGCTCGCTTCAGTCCTGGCCTGGTACTAACACGTCATTTGGAGCTTTGCCTGCAGAATCCAAATATAAAATAAACGTTTTAGAGGGACGTTTTACCAGGCCATGGTACTCAGTGATGATCCCCACTTTGATTGCTAAAGCAGGAAGGGAGGGCCGACGCCACTGGGGCCACAAACACCTTCATCTAAGTTTAAATAATTATGGGGCCACCGCGTGATTGTACTCAAATGCAAATTCTGCAATCTATAGAGAAACGAATGTCGGACACGCTCAAACAGCGAGCCTGTTCATTGAAAATAACTTTGCAGGTCGATGGAAGCACGGTGAGCGCAGGCAATCTACTAAAAATGTAATTGTAGCGCTCTCTCCTGATGTCTGCTGAGTTCGTGAAAAAGAAGCCTTTTCCCAATCACTCATTGGCTTTAATGTGAGAATTAAAAATGCAGGCTCAAGATCACGGCGGAAGACGATCATCCATTTAAAAAAATACATGTGCTGATTGCTTTGTGTTCTTCAAAATGCAGTGGCCATGTCATATCCACATACCTATAATTGTTTACTTGTGAGTGAACTTTAGTCCATTCTGTAAGTATAATTTCAGTTTGTGTTGTACAAGTGTAGGGTAGGTGCTGTCTCATGGTACTGGGGCTTTCTAGAAGTGTCCAGGAAGACATTACCCTGCTTGATTCGAAGTGGAGACTCATAGCTGCCAAGGTTTTGGATTGCTTATGTGTGACATTTTCATAATTTCAGTGCAAGTATGAGTGACATTCAACGACTATGAGTGACACTTTCTTGCGAGCAAAATCAAGCACTGAAGACGAGGGAAATATATAAATATCAGAAATTACACCCATTGAAGCAACGAGAAACTCTAAGAAGATTTTAAAACTGGTACAAAGTACCAGAAATGGAAGGGCACTAACCTAGTGCCCTTACATAGGGTTGCTGCATGGAGGCTGTGCGTTGCTGCAGCCAGGCCTCAGAGTCGGGGTTTGAGGAAAGCAAGAGGTGTGAGAAGGCTCCCTAGGGGTTGCTACCTGGAGACTCTGTGTCACTGCAGCCAGGCCGCAGTTTCAGGGGTTTTGAGAGAAGTAGAGGGTGTGAGAAAGCTTCACACACATAGCTGCCAAGTTTTCAGATTGTGTGACATTACCATGGTTTCAGTGCACTTGTGAGTGGCACTCAACTGCCAAATGTGTGACATTGTCCTGCGAGTAAAACGAAGCAATGAAGGGCATGGAAATAAATAAATATTAGAAATGACACCCTTTTGATCAATGAGAAGCCCTAAAATATCTTTCAACTGCTTCAAACCCCTGAAATGGAAGGTTAAAATACTGATACAAAACTATTTGTGTACCAAGAAGATATTAAAGTAAAGCAATCATCATAAATGTCTTACACCCCAATGTCATAACACTTTATTGTGTCCTAATATGTAATAATACAGTTAAGTACGTGCTGCAGAGATCAAATAAACACAGGGTTGATATGTTGATGTTCCAGCCAGTAAAAGAATAAGCAAAATGACAGCTCTGGTATATATTTTTACCGTTTATCTGTATACTTCACAAAAATAAATAGAAAGCACGTTTAAATGTGTTCTATCCATGACTAATACTAACAAACACAGAAATTGCATGTTACAAATGACTAAATACGATTTTGTCTCCAGTTAGTATGTCATGTCCAGGATCCAGGCCTTTGCAGACTCTTGAAAAAACAATTAATGGCCGGTTATTTTTTTCTCTTGGAAAGGTGTGAACTCTAAAGCGGAATGCATGACTCACCCGAGTGCTGCCATTTCAGAGCTGCAGTTAAAGCTGTCTCAGAGCACACGGCGAGCCACAAGCAGCTCTCCTCAAGAGTCTCAAGCGGCAGTTTTCAGTAATTCGAGGACCCCCTGAATGTTGTTTTCCGGCGGGCCCCGCCCGCCTTAAGCAGCAGTGATGCCTTCCTGGGGCCACGCCAGGCAGGATAGCAAACACGGCCCCCGGGGTGCCAGTCACGCACATAAACGACCCTGTGATGGCTTGTTTATGTTAGCACACAGAGTGCATTGCCAATTCTGTCACGCTGACCTGAGCCTCACACGCTCTCTTGATCTTTATTTAATGCGTTTTTATATAGCGCGGACTTTACCCGAAGGTGTCAGAGCACTTCACAATAGGAACAGTGACGTTGGAATAAGAAAGAGAAAGTTAATTTGCCCGACACTCTTGGCTATAACGATCCCAGCACAAAATTGATGATAGTGCTGGGGGGCGGGGGGTGGTGGCGGAGTGGCGCCAGTTGCCGGAATTTCAAAACAACAATGCACGGTACTGCCTCCCGATTCTTTTAGTGCAGGTCTACTGCGGCCGGGGTGATTCCTTAACTCAATAATAACTGGTGTAGGTTGTCCTCTGTGCAGCCCTGCCAATCTTTAACAGCCACGTCACGTCAGGCTGCCCCGCGCCGTGGTGGAAGTAAGACTCGCCGATTGAATGCAACCAACGGAGGTCACATCCCCACCCCCACGGTGCCACAGTTAGAAATCACGCAATCACAGTGAGGGCAGTCCCCGCCCGGCGGGTCTCACTGTGTGTCTCGGTATTGGGACAACTTACCTCGGCCCGGTGACGTCAGGCCTGAGCTGTAGTCTGAGTGACTCAGCCGCGCCGGCGCCGCGGGCGGGAATTTCAATGGAGGTGCCAGCTATTAACGTAGATACATTTGTAGCAGCAGTGAGAGCACAAGAAACTATTACTGACGATCCTGTGATGGTGGCAGCGCCCGCCCGGGCTGCAAGTCTCGGGGAGCAGCAGAGCCGGTGCAGGTCACAGGCGCGCGCTAGCAGCCTGGCGTGGCCAATACTTTAGCGCTTGTACCGCAGAGTCAGACAGTGGCATTAAAATGCGTGACAATGCATTTCAGTGCGGTGATGCGGAACACCACACTGAAATGCGTTAGAGTCACACCTGATGCGTGATACTTGGCAGGCCTGGAGACTGTGGTGGGCCCGGGATCAGTAATCATTAACAATATTTTGTTAATGTCAACAGGTAGCAAAGAACAAAACCGATATCAGTTAGCCTTCTATTCTAGAAAGGGAATTTCGTCCAGTTCATAATTAATAGCTTCTGGGTCAGGGACACAGGCCATATATGTCCACGGACCTTGAAAAGTCTGTTTGTAATTTTTAATGTATTTTAATAATTGTACTCCGACTATTTCAAGCCAAAAAGTTCCAGTGGTGTATAATACAGATGTAGCAGCCTATGTGCGCCTAATGTCTTTTCATCGTGCAAGCTCACAGTGTGGGTGCGCGACACACTATCCCTTGCAGTTGACAGGAGGCTGCAAGGAAGGTCGAGCTTGCGACCTGCTGATTGGACATGATAACTCACTCTGTAATTCTCTATGGCCATTGTAGTGTTGTGGGCCCTGGGCCCACATGCTACTAAAAATAATGGACACAGAGGCAGTGGATGGCACTTGGTTAACTGGCCCAGAGCAGGTGCGCCCGGCCTCTCTTACTATCAGGGTCACCTGACCGGTGACGCCTGTGCTGGGTGGGTGTATAGTGTAATACATCACACTCTTAAACACTATGCAGGATACTACATTCCTCCCAAACTTTATTGGAAAAGAACTAAACAAAAGTCCAGTCTATGGGAAAAACAAACAACAACAACAACACAGAACCACTGAGTCTCTTCAGGCCATCTACAGCGCAGTGCTGGATCTCTGGACCGCATGGCCATGAGGTTTTAGTCCATCTCGGTGATGTCGTTCTGGCCGGCCTGGTCTCACGGTGTTGGAGACTATTTACATAGTTCAACATGGGTGCATCTGAAGTGGTGGTGGAGTCCAATACGGAGATCTGCTTGAAGGCGCTCAGGTTCCAGTGGCCTTGATGAAATGGGAGCCTTCCTTGAAGGCGATGATGGTTCCCAGTGCCCTCTGGCAGAGCAGCTTCAGACTTTCCCCTCCTGCCTGGACTCCCCTCTCACAGTAGTCTCCTTGAGGCCCTTTCTGCCAGGCTGCTACGGGACAGTGTGGACTGTGCGGGATCTCTCATAGGCCGTGCGAAGGTGTCGATGAGGAACTGCCAACAGAACCACAACCAAGTCGCTCTTGCAGCCTCAAAAGGTGGTGTCTCAGGGTGTGTGTGCTCTGGCCAGCAAGAATCAGGTGCATGTGCTTTCACCAGATAGTCTTCGGTGACCAGTTTCCATCTGCGACCTCAGTGTTTCCCGGTGCCTGCAGTGGGGCTGCTGCAGACGCATCTCTCATGTCAGGATTCCCCTCTCACCGGAATCCCTTTAAGGCCCTTGCCCCTGGATTGTCACGTGACTGCGTGGGCTGTGATGGGTCTCTCATAGGCCACGTTGAAGGGTTGCTGCGGGACTCCCAACAGTGCCACAGCCAAGCCTCGTGCAACCCTAACGGTGGATGGTCCAACGGTCGAGTATGCTCACTTCAGCAGGCCTCAGGTTCACGGGGCTCACAGAAGGTCTCTGGGTGGCCAGCCTACTATGTATGTAAATATCATAATATTTAGGAACAAGGAAGGTAGTTGTGGACCTGAACAATATAAAAAACATATATACATGCAAACTTGATTCAGTAGTATCAAAAATATTTTTTATTATTTTTTTTATAGATAATTATAACTGAATACACATTTTCAAGGCCATGCCAGAAATGTTTGTCCTCTGAACACATTCATATAATTATCCTGTTTGTATGTCTGTGACATTAATTGTAGTGTGTCAAATAATTTCTTATATATCAATGAATAACACTGTGTATATTATGTATCAGATTTTGTCAAAGTAAGAAAACCTTCTTTGTTATTTGACCCTCTTGAACCCAGTGTAAATATATATACACAGAGGACTATATATTTCATGATTGTTGTTTTTTGTGTATTCAGTTATAATTATCTATAAAAAAATAATAAAAAATATTTTTGATACTACTGAATCAAGTTTGCATGTATATATGTTTTTTATATTGTTCAGGTCCACAACTACCTTCCTTGTTCCTAAATATTATGATATTTACATACTGGTCATTTTCCCTGATTTAGGAACTTACGTCAGGGGTACCCTTTTCTTTACAAACATGGCCAGCCTACTATGGCACAAGTAATGTCTTGTCGGTCTCCGGATGTTTTAGGCGTTTGGATCCACTCTGCATCCCAGTGGCTGGCATGTGTTGATGGATATCTTCTCCAGTGCTGGCATGAGTCCTCAGTCCTAGCACTCTTCTCCCTTTTCTCTTGCGTACTTGTGGCGGTTGTTCACCCTGTGGCATTGTGCCACTCTCTTTTCGTCAACTCCTTTGCGGCGCGGCGTCATGCCACATGTCCACATCACCACATCACCACATGGACCTCTTGCTGGTCGCATCCAGTTCTCAGGACTGTGTCTTTTCTTTGCTGTAGACCTGTTGCAGGTCTGTCCTTTGGTGGGACTTGGCTCTTTTTTCTTTCTCTTCACCTCCATCGCAACGTGGCGCCGTGCCACACTCTTCTGGCTTGCGGTGGTGGGCGTTCACAACTGAGGGCATACAGTGCTGTCCTCTCTGACTAGGGACTTTCCTTGTCCACGTGTGGACTCTGCTTTCTGGCCAGTGCACCGTGCGCCTTTTCTGGGTAAATCAATCTCTGGAATTTAAAAAAGAGTGGATAAAAAAATAGCAAGGGGAACTGAGTAGCTTCATTTGGGCCTCAGAGGGGACAAGGATAGCCTGGAAGAAACTTAGAAGAAAAAAGGAGCAAGGGGGGATAGCAAGCTCTGACATATTGGAATACTGCAGAGCATTCCAATTTAACATAAGGATATTGTTAAATGATTATGAGACTTATCCTACTTATTTACAAGCAATGGTCAACATGGAAGGAAGCCACTTTTTGAAATAATTTGGACATTCAAAGTATTTTAAAAAGGTAAAACTGAAGACTCTCTTGTCAGCTGCAAGATTATGGTATCAGATAAGAAGATCCCTGAAAATACCTTATCACAGTAAGAGCCTCAGAGAAGACGAAACAGGAACTAAAGAAATAGAGATGAAATTCCATGGTGGTCAGACAGCCCAAAAAAGAAGTTTCATGTTAGTATTGGGCCCTTAATTCGACTGGAGAAGAGCAGTTACAGCACCCATCACGATCTGGGGGAAAGAGCTGCCGACGCTGGATTTGCAGAACAGATGGCAAGTATCTATCGCTACATGTTGGCACATTGTAAAATCTGCCTCTCTAAGAAAAAAAACATTTGTTTACCATACATAGAGCTTACTGGTCACTGAAGAGGCTATCCAAATTAAGCAAACAGAAGGTGAAAAGTTGCCCAAAATGCGGAGAAGACAGTGCGGACAACGTGCACATGTTTCGGCAGTGCCCCCAGCTCGAGAAATTTTGGAACGATGTTGGTAAGGTTTTCACAAATTTGTTTGGCCAACCAATAGAGGTAAGCATAGATCTCGTTATCTTTGGGGTTGGTCACTATGTCAAAGGTTATCGCAAATTAAGTAAAAAACAGGAAAACCTCCTTTTTCTTTTAACATTGTTGGCTAGAAGAGAAATCTGTATTAAATGGATAATGTCTATCCCCCCAACACAATGGGAATGGTTGACATCAGTTCAGAGGGTAAACAAGCTAGATAGAAGTGGGATATCTGGGAACAAGATAAACAGATTATGTGAGAAGTACCGATTGGTCTCTGGATGTCCAATGATTATGCAGTAGCAATACCCAACAAGCAAAGGGCTTGTACGAGTAGCCATAAAGGCTAGCTCTCCCCCACGGAAGGTAAACATTGGCAGTGGAAATAAAGGGGCCCTGACAATCGGAAAGGAAAAATCTCCCCCCACCACTCATTTCCACAAGGGGCTGATTCAAGTCAGATTACAAAAAGCCAAGGGCACTCGATACCTCCCACTCCAATTTATTGCACAATGAAGACAAAAAAAAAACAATCTCTGGCTGCACTTGTGGGGATTGTCACCCTCCTCTGCTGCCTTGCTTTCTTTGTTCTTCTTGGGCGCTGCCTTCGTAGGCTTTGCTGCTTTGTGCTGGGCTTCTTGGTGGTGAGTAACCGTCTTTCCCCTTCCCAAGGGACAAGCAGCCCCTTAGGGCGTGTGACACTGTCTTCTCGCTTGCGGTGGTGGTAGACGGCTGCTAGAGGGTGGGTGTGCTACGCGCATTCTCCTTTCACTGGACATTTTGCTGAGCTAACTGTCCTTGCCCCCTTGTGTGCCAATGACCACACAGTATTTTCTTCTGGCATGCAGCCGCTAAGGGCATTCTCCTTTCACTTGACATTTTGCTGAGCTAACTCTCCTTGCCCCCTTGTGTGCCAATGACCACACAGTATTTTCTTCTGGCATGCAGCCGCTAAGGGGCATGCTTTACGCATATGCTTCCTCTGATACTGGGGGACAGGGCACTATCACTGCCTACAATATCTGCTGGAGGCACCAGGAATTTTCTACTTGCTGTAGTGGCCTGTTGTCACTAGGGGGTGTGCAGTGCACTCAGCACCCATCCGGCCAGTTCCTCACACTCTCGGTATCCCTTTCCCGAGGGAGGAGGAGAGCTGGTAATTTCTCACCTGAGTTCAGGTACGTGGTGAGGGGAGGCGCAGTGTAGCCTGTAGTGATGCCTCTTAATGTGGTGCTCCAGGCAAGGTCCCGGGACATTGCTGGGTCTCCTGCCAGAGCAACTGTGCAGTGCAGCAGAGTGGGTGGTAGGTGGCACTGTTGCATGAGGCCTTAGTAGTTTTCCTTGGAGCGTCAGGCCACGCGGCGCTGTAATTGCGGGAGCATGCTATGCTGGTGTGGGCTGTGGTTTACTGTTCGTGCTCCTTGTGCCCATGATGGGCTTAGGCTGTCTTGAAGTATGAGGGAGGCAGTCTGTGGTGAAACGATCTATCCCAACCAGGGAGCAGCTTCTGAGTGGCACTGCGGGCATTTGAGAGAGGCCACAGCAGCTTTCCTTGTGCTGCGGACCCGCTTGTCTCTCTCGGGTGTGGCAGGTGCCGGTGTGATAGGCCACCACTAGGTGGCACTGCAGCTGCTTCCAGCACCTGAGGCAGCCTCACTGGGGCCCCTGGGGGGCACCGGTGCTGGAGACTCAGGTGCGAGTGAAGGGCATGCGCCGCCGCTGAGAGCGTCGGTGGCTACGGGACCAACAGCAAGAGGCGGCTGTAGTGTCCGGCTGGACACGTTCTAGTGTTTCACCCTGTACAACACTTACATTAACACCCACCCATCACAGGCGTCACCAGTCAGGTGACCCTGCAAATAAAAGGGGCCGGGCGCACGTGCCCTGGGCCAGTTACCCATACCCTACTACTGTGTCAGTGTGTGCTTTATTCGCAAGTATGTGGGCCTAGTGCCCACTACTCTACAATGGCGATGAGTGGGACGGCCCACGTGTGTGCTGGCAGCTGTTCCTGGTGGGGAGAAGAATAGCCAGGTCATCTGGCAGCCCCGCACCTACTGCAAGTAGGACAGCAACCGGCTCAGGGTGAGAGTAAAGCCTCCTGGAGAGTGAGCATGCTGGCACCCACCAGCAATGCCCTGCAGCCGTCAACTGCAGAAGAGAGATCTGGGGGATATAAGGTGCCGCAGTTAGCACCGTAGGCCCTCAATGCTTGAAGTGCCTACACACTACTGACCCAGCACGAGAAAAGCGAGCCGCACCGTGGGAGGTGGACCCCCACTCCTGAACCTACAACACCCACGCAGGGCGAGCAGACTGCGGTCAAGTGCCCTGTGGTAAGTAAAGATCCACCAGAAGACGTCTCTTAGTCTCATAAGATTAGGTTTATTCACATAAATCTTCAACCACGGCCAGGAGCAGCGCACCCACGGAGGTTCGATCTTCAACTGGCAGAAACCGATCGAACCTCAGAAGATGCACACTCCAAGCTCGTGAACCACAGAACATAAGGTATGCAATACAGAACACTACACATGTCATAAACAGCAAAAGATGTAATTACAAATCCACTACATCACCTCCCCCCTTTACACAATCAAAAATTATAAACTTCCCCAACATGTCAATATGTAACAAAATCCTTGAATCTAGAAGGAGGTCTTCTAATACGACCACCACGTGTGTGAGGTGCCTCATGGTGCACTGAATTACCAACATAACCATTAACTGTAGAACTAGACTCTCTTGAGGGCCCCTGACTGTCATGTAGCCAATGTGTCCACTCCAAATCATTTTCCGTAAGGGTGGTTTTCTTGCTTTCTATTACTCGAGCTTGTTCCTTAGTTACCCTTACCAATTGTCTTTTGTTCCACCAACCCTTATCTTGTAAAAATGCTGCACCTCTACTGACCCTACAGACTAGTATGGGATTTGAAAACACAGATTCCCCTTTCCTAACCTTAAATGGCTTTTTAAACATAACCCAATCCCCCACAGCTATTTCTGGGATCGTAGAAGAATTTCTTCTGTAAAATTTTTCTTTCATCTTCTCTTGTCTTTCCTTCACCACTTTCGCTACATTTTTATCACCAGCACTTCCACCGGACACTTTTCTGTTGTCCAACCAAGATGGTAGCAAGGCAGAATTGACCTTTCTACCCCTCAGAAGTTCAAAAGGGGAGGTACCAGTTGAACAGTGTGGTGAGGTATTATAGTTCCAAATTTTCTCTTCCAAAAATGTCTTCACATCATGGCCAGCGCTGTCTGAATGCCTTCTTTAAGAACTTTATTGCCCCTTTCCACCAGACCATTCGAAGCCGGTGAGTACATGGCCACTTTCAGATATTTAATATCATGACTCTTCAAAAATGTGCACATTTTATCTGAAATAAAATGTGTTCCATTGTCAGTTACCAACGATCTAGGGTCCCTTCAAGTAAGAATACCTTATTCAAAAACAAAATAGTGTTATCAGTATTTGGAGAATCTACAAATCGGTAATACATCCACTTGGAATGATAATCCACTGCTAAGATTAAATACCTTGACAGTTCGGGGAGTACATTATAAGGTCCTGAAAAATCCAACCCCACTTTTTCCCAGGGTTTTTCAGGAAACTCAGTGGGGTGCAAAGGCACTTTTGATAGTTTCCAGTGTTTATCTGACACTAAACACTCTTCGCAACCATCTATCAAACTTCTCACTTGTGTCTCCAGTGCAGGCCACCAGTAATGTTCCTTAATTCTCATGCATGTTTTAGATGCTCCCAAATGTCCTTCATGAGCAACCTTAATTAAAGCATTCCTCAGACTAATTGGAGGAACAAATTTATCTCCTCTTAGTACTAACCCATCTTTAACAGAAATTTCATTAGCTACCAATGAGATGTTCCTTAGTTCACCAGACAAATTTCTTGACTCAGGCCATTTGCTAGAAGGGTATTCCACCACCTTGGAAAGGACAGTGTCATTAGAACATGCAACCTTCCAATCAGACTCTGAGATACTTGAGCTGCAGTTTTCAATTGCATCGATAACTGCAACACACTCAACCTCGTCTTCATCCACATCTTCCTCATCATCTTTTTCCATTAACATCCTAGATAAACAATCCGCTCTAAAATTTTTACCTCCTTGTATATGTTTTATGTCAAAATTATACTCTTGAAGTTTTGAAGTTAAACGGGTTAATCTAGCGGACATAGTATTACTGGAAGTCTTGCTAAAAATAAATGTCAGTGGTTTGTGATCAGTCAATATCTCGAATTTGCGACCCCAGATGTACATTTTAAATTTCTGGGATGCCCAAACACAAGCTAAAGCTTCCCGCTCTATTGTGCTATCGTTTTTTTCAAAGGGTTTGAGCGACCTAGAGGCAAATGCTACAGTTTGTTCTTTTCCATTCACTCTTTGACTGAGTATTGCCCCTAAACCATTCATGCTTGCGTCGACCGTGATAATAGATGGGCAGTCATCACGAAAAGCATGCAATGCTTGTGCTGACATTATCAGGTCTTTCACCCTTGTAAATACAACATCCAAATCTTGTGACCACACAAACTTTTGGCCCTTCTTCAGCAGAACCCTTAGAGGCTCAACAATTTGTGCGTAATTACCAACAAATCTGGCATAATACTCAGCGAGTCCTAAGAAAGAACGGAGGGTCTCTTTATCAGAAGGGGGTTTCGCCTCTTTAAGAGCCCTGATGACTGAAAATTTAGGTTTAATACCTTTGTAGGAAACAGTGTGACCAAGATAATCAATCTCCTTCACTCCAAACTTACATTTATCTGCTCTTACCGTCAAACCATGCTTTTCCAGAGTAGTCAACACCATTCTCAGCTGCTCGATATGTTCCACAGAATCTTTTGGAAAAATTAGAATATCATCCAAGTAAGTCTGTACTCCTTTCAAACCCTTAAAAATTGTATCCATCAGTCTTTGAAAGACACTAGCTGCGGACGCTAGTCCGAAGGGCAGTCTCAGGAACTTATAAGCACTGAAAGGTGTGACAAAAGTTGTAAGTTCCTGAGATTCCTTAGCTAGTGGAATCTGATGATACGCAGATTTTAAATCGATTAACGTAAACCACTTCGCTCCCCCCAAGTTTGCTAGAAGTTCATGAATCTTGGGAAGGGGATGACAATCGACTACAATGTTCTTGTTTAGGCCTCTTAAATCCGCACACAGCCTAATCTCCCCTGTCTTTTTTCGTGCGACCACCATGGGGGCTACCCATTGTGAAGACTCAGGGGTCGATTCCGATTCGGGCCAGAAAAAGCACCGACCGACTCGGAGCCGGAAAAATTACCGACCGACACGTACCAGTGGCGCCCGACACGCCAAGTACGATGCAAGCCGCGATAAATCCGACCGACACGTCAGGAAACCAAGCCGACCGACCGAGCCGCTCGGAAAATAGCAATCCGGCCGGAAAAACACGCGAATCCAACCGACCGACACGCACCCGGAACAAATCCGACCGAATCGTACCCGCCAACTCCAACCCGCAAAGTACGATGCAAGGCGCGAAAAACCCGACCGAGTCGGACGGAGGACAAGCCGTACGACCGACACGCATACAAAACCGAGCCGAAGCAACACAATACACCGCGACCGACGCGTACGCAGCATACAAAACTGCACAAACACAGCGTGAACGAAACGGAGAACACCGTACGAGACCAATGCAGGGTCCGACTCGGTCACAAGAACGTTTCCAACATACACAAACAGCACAAAGGAAAAATCACCCAAAAAAAGGCCAAACAAGCAATTAGCAAGCCAATAAATACTGGGGGGTGGGGACAGAGAACAAAGACACACCCACAACTCCACCTATATAAAGGACACAAATCACTACCATGAGCCTTTGCAAATGCCATTCCACTGCCAGCACCCAAGAGAAAGCAACCACACACCCACAGCTCACCCCTCACACAAGCCACACACCATCAGCACACCAACAAATACCTACCTCACATACACCCAGCAAAACACACACTCACACACCCTCACCTGCACACCAACACACACATCACTCACCATCACCACCCATCACCATGCCCCCCAAGAAGAATCCCAAGTTCCTAGATTGTGAATTGGAAGTCCTGGTAGACGAGATCCTCAGGGTGGAGCCACAGCTGTTTGGCACTCTGGTCCAACAGACCCCCATGTCGCAGAAAACCAAGATGTGGGAGAGGATCATCAACAGGGTGAACGCCCAATCACCATGTCGGCGCACAAAGACGGACATCCAGAACAGGTGGTATGACGTGCGCAGGAGGGTACGGGACCTGCTGAAGATAGACTACATCAACAGCCAACATACCGGCAGTGGCCCTCCTGCCAAGCCAATATACCTCAGGCCCTGGGAGGAGAAGGTGCGGGCCATCCTTCCGCCAGTGAGCGTATATGGACTAGAGAACATCCCAGAGCCTGGTGAGTACACAACAAATGTACACAATAAACTGCCACAAAACACACACATCACTGTCAAGGGGAGAGTCAAACCATGCACACATAGCAATTACACAGCAACTAGAACAGAATCATCCCAAAATGTGTATGTCAGTCAGATAAACACAACACATGCCATCAAAAAAGTCACATCCAACTGTGCCAACACATGTACAAACACAACCACAACTACAGCTAGGCAGTGGCACAAATAGAACTAACACACACATCCACACATGTAGCCACCACAACAACACCAACACACAGTGAAGACCACTCAAAGGAAGGAATTCTGTGTATGCTGGCCAAGTCAGTGTAGCCAATAGCATCATGGGAGTCGCAGTCACACATATTGCCCCCCCCACAACTGTCCCATCAACACCACCCTGAACCATGCTCACATCACAGGGAGTGGAGAAGGACTCACAAGATGGCTGACACTGGCTACTGCTGTGGGGAGCACAAGGCCCTGCTGCCAACTGTGCACCAACAAACAGCAGGACACCACTGACTGACATCCTGAGAGACAACTTACACTCCCTGCAATGCAAGCACGTTCCATGGTGGGCTATCTGGCTGGCTGGGTGGGAAGGGGGACTTGCAGCACTGACTATAGTCACCAGCACCTCCCCTCACACCCCCCCCCACACAAACTCCACAGTACCCACCTGGTAGAATGCAATGCCCTCCATCCTAACACAAGATCCCACAAAGCACCACCACCCTGGGTTATGTTGTGTGAAGCACAGGGACACTCTTGGGACTCTTAGCCAAACAACTGCCAGGACAACACTCCCAGCCATCCTGTCAGCACAGCCAGCCCACCCCACAGGGAAGCAGAGTCAAAAGGAAGGAAGCATGGGCATGCTGGGAAGGGGGGTGGAGGCAATAGCATGATGGGAGTCGTAGTCACAGACATTGCTCAGCCTCACAACTGTCCCATCAACACCACCCTGAACCATGCTCACATCACAGGGAGTGGAGAAGGACTCACAAGATGGCTGACACTGGCTACTGCTGTGGGGAGCACAAGGCCCTGCTGGCAACTGTGCACCAACAAACAGCAGGACACCACTGACTGACATCCTGAGAGACAACTTACACTCCCTGCAATGCAAGCACGTTCCATGGTGGGATATCTGGCTGGCTGGCTGGGTGGGAAGGGGGACTTGCAGCACTGACCATAGTCACCAGCACCTCCCCTCACACCCCCCCCCACACAAACTCCACAGTACCCACCTGGTAGAATGCAATGCCCTCCATCCTAACACAAGATCCCACAAAGCACCACCACCCTGGGTTATGTTGTGTGAAGCACAGGGACACTCTTGGGACTCTTAGCCAAACAACTGCCAGGACAACACTCCCAGCCATCCTGTCAGCACAGCCAGCCCACCCCACAGGGAAGCAGAGTCAAAAGGAAGGAAGCATGGGCATGCTGGGAAGGGGGTGGAGGCAATAGCATGATGGGAGTCGTAGTCACAGACATTGCTCAGCCTCACAACTGGCCCATCAACACCACCCTGAACCATGCTCACATCACAGGGAGTGGAGAAGGACTCACAAGATGGCTGACACTGGCTACTGCTGTGGGGAGCACAAGGCCCTGCTGCCAACTGTGCACCAACAAACAGCAGGACACCACTGACTGACATCCTGAGAGACAACTTACACTCCCTGCAATGCAAGCACGTTCCATGGTGGGATAACTGACTGGGTGGGTGGGTGGGTGGGAAGGAGGTCTGGCTGTCAACCAAACACAATCAATGCAGACCATGTTCACACCCCAGAGAATACATAGAAATGCCCAAATAATGCAGGACAATGTGCCACACCAATATCAACCCCTGACTGTGACGACTTAGGACAATACAATGTACAGGCCCGCACCCCGAGGCACAGTCACAACTGTCAGGTGTGTCAACCACTGATGCCTGCAGAAACATGACATACATTGTTTGTGTCTCCCAAAAACAGGTGATGATAGGGACACAGCAGCAGACGCTGAGGAGTCCCAGTCCCAGGCTCAAGAGGATGCCGAGCTCACTGGCGTCGTACAGCCTCTGTCCTCCTCGGACGATGAACAACCTGGCACATCCGGTGCAAGTCAACATGCTGCACCAGCAGGACCACCAGCTGCAGCACCAGCAGGTCCACCAGCTGCACCCCCTGCACCCACCCCTCCAACGACTGTCACCACGAATACCATCCCTGCCGACATGGACAGAATAAGGAACAACACCAGCGCAGTGACCCTGGACCAACCTGGGGCCATGGACACCACCACCACCACCACCCCCAAGGTGGACCAGGGTTATCTGTGCGTGCAACTGCACACACTGCACATGTCAGCAGGGGTGGTGGGAGGGGTGGGAGACAGAGGTCGCTGCTTGCAGACGTTGCTGGTGTGCATGAAGACCCACAACTGGTACGCATAGCTGATGCGTACCAGTCCAGCACCGGAGAGCTCAGCCAGGTAGTGGGGCTCCTCAGAGACATCAAACAGCAGCAGGCTGCCCATCATGCCCGCTTGGACTCCCACATGTCCCACGTGGAGTCACACATGTCACGTGTGGACTCCCACATGTCCCGCGTGGAGTCCAAGTGGGATGTACTACATGAGATGACGGCGGTGCACAGGGACATTTTACAATGCCTCCGCCAGATGAACAGCAACCAGTCCACACCTCCCTGTGTGCCAACAACATCTGGTACCGAACAAACTGCAACTGCCACAGGGAGGGAGGAGGACTCTGGCGGAGAGTCCCCTGCACCGCAGCAGCCTGCACTTGAGGGCCCCCCCCAAGAAGAGGGGTCGTCCGAGGAGGGGAAAGTGAGAGGCTGATGGCCAAGCGCAACTCCCAGGAAGCCTGAACCTGTTCTGGATTTTCGCCTTTGTGCACAGACTGTTCACCCTGTTGATGGCAACACTACTCCCACACATTGCATGGGGAGTACAAGTTGGAACAATGTGTCAGACAACTGTGGCCCCGATACTGGGGATCCTGTCTACCTGGACTTTCTATTCATCTAGGAACTTGGGATTGCAAGATTCATGTACAGCACAATCCATCCTATGCACTATTATCACAGATGTATCACAATAAACACACTAATACACCATACTTGCCTCTGTCGTGATTCCAACGTGGGTGCTGTTATGGGGATGATGAACTGCAAAATTACACTGTGTATGCGAACTGCAACAGCAAGGACAACACAGGCATGTGAGTACAGGCAACGTGACACATATGAGGGAGACACACCACCAGGGCTACACAACACATACACACCTAGGCCATCTGACTCATTGCCTACACTGATGTTGCCAGGGAAGACGGTGCAATGCACAGACACCACACCCATTCCCAGTTGTAGTCAAGTAGCCCACAGGTGCAGTAAGCAAATGGCAGTCAAATGTGTGACCACAGACAACGCACATCACTAAGTGAAGCACAGGTTTATTACACAGTAGCAACATGCCGTAACCACTACAGATGCAAGGTAACCCCACCTGGTAGCGGGCACACAGTCAACAACTGTAGACAGAAGGAAGTCCATGGGTGTGGCGCACATCACCTGTAGGGACACAACAGCTACCAGCCTGGATGTGCAATCACGTCGTCGGTGGACACAGTTGACCAAACGAATCTGAAAGTACCCTGTGAAGGACAGAAATGACACACAGTCAAAAGCAATGCAGTACAGGACAGAACAGCAAAACTCATGCACAATACATGTTACAAGATACCCACCCAGAACCAAGTTAGCATGTCAACACTGTTGGGGAGTACAGCCCACCTGTCACCACACATCGCAACACACATCCTGTCAAGTAGCCCATGGACACACTCCAACAGCACCAGAGCACCACCCACACATCATGCCAACTCACATCATTCACATGACACCTCAGGATACTCACATTCAGCTAAAGAAGTTGGTGATGAGCTGTGTGCGGACATCACCATCACCATCATCATCATCATCGTCACTGGCATCGTGGTCCAGGCCAGGATCCTCCACAGGTGGCGGATGTTGGTCATCGTCATCCTGGATGAGAGGCAACTCCTTCCGCACTGCCAGGTTGTGGAGCATGCAGCAGACGATGATAATCTTGCACACTTTCGCAGGGGCATATGGGAGGGACCCTCCGGTCTTGTCCAGGCAGCGGAAGCGGCTCTTCAGGAGACCAAAGGTCCGCTCAATCACTCTCCTGGTCCGACCATGTGCCTCATTGTAGCGCATCTGGGCAGGTGTCACAGGGTTCCTGAGGGGTGTCAGCAACCACGGCATGTTGGGGTATCCCGAGTCACCTACGGACAGACAAGTGCACATCAGCTGACTTGGAAAAGTGGGCGGAATACTACAGATCAGATCACACACAATGGCACAAAGTCAGTACACACCGACAAGCCAGGCACGCTGGTTCTGCATCTGTGCCATCAACCTGGGGATGCGACTACTCCTCATCACAAAGGCATCGTGTGCTGAACCAGGGAAACGGGCACACACGTGTGTGATGGTCATGTCTGCAAGACACACCACCAGTGCATTGACCGAGTGGTAGTGCTTGCGGTTCCTGTAGGCCTGCTCCTGGGCCTGTGGTGGTACCAAAGCCACATGTGTCCCATCAATGGAGCCAATGACATGCGGCATCCTCCCCAGGGCATAAAAGTCACTCTTCACGTCAGTGAGTCGTCGCAGTCTAGGGAAATAGATGTACCGGTTCAGGAAGAGCAACATTGCCGCCAAGAAATCGCGGAGCACACGGCTGAACATGGTCTGTGACATCCCACCAGCAGACGCCACAGTATGTTGGAAGGTACCGGTGGCAAAGAAGTGTAGGGCTGCCATCACCTTCACCTTGGGGGTCAGCGCTGTAGGATACGGCCGGCCAGGCTGCAAATGTGGGGACAACTGCACTGCAAAATCCTCAATCAGCTGCCTGGTGAAGCGGTACCGTCGGATGCTGTCCCGTTCCACCATCGTTGCCAGGTCTGGGAATGGCCGATGGACAGCAGGAGCCCTGCAGTGCAGAGGAGAAGTAAGCAAGATCGTCAGTCACCCCACATATGCGGCATTGAACACACTCAAGATCCCAACATACATCATCATGAGGCACAACTACATGAAGTGTGCAGTACCGGAACGACATGTATGGTACATACATGGCCAACATCTGTCAACACGGTCCTACAGGTGGCATCAATTTGTCCCAGGTTGGCCCATTGGATATCATGATGCTGTGTCACAGTCACCCCCCCAGTGACATGTGAGGACAGATGTGCCCCAGGCACCACAGCTCAACGACAGGCACATTCCCAGGGACCCTGTAATGCCACATGGACACTGGCATCACCTGGAGTATCATGTGTACACCACAACAAAACAAACATGACCCCCACAGGTAGTGGCCACACTTGCCATGGCAGGAGAGCCATGGACGTCTGTGACACACACGCACAACATCAGAGTCCATGCACACACAACGTGGATGTGGAGACTGTCTCCCATTGTGCACATGAAATCAGAGACATTGTAAACACTACATGCACAAAGACTGTGGAGGGCCATCACTATTGTGCCACTGGGACACCCTGGCTCAAACATACCGTCCCACATGGGACTCACGGGGTATGTGACATGACATACACAAACACCACTGTGAAATGTGACCATGACACATGCACAGATATGAACAGTTGCACATCACAGTGGTCACGTACACGTAACACCCAGGATCCTGTCCCCATTAACACGTGCACAGCCTGGGGGTGGCTGCCCACAGGTGACACCCACAGGACAACATGTACACCAACATACACACAATAGGAAATGCAGCCTTACATGCCTTATGATAAGGTTTGGACAGGCTGTCGTGATGTAGGTGTGCCCCTCACTCCCTGGGAGCTATCTGTGGCTGGCACATGTCCATCTGAGACAGGCATGCTGACCTATGCCAGTCACATATACAGTGATGCGTTGAACAGCAATGGACCGATCGGTGCCTCCGGCCGGCCCATTGCATTCAATGTGTGCGGGTACGCGTTGTACCCCTGTGCGCGTTGAACAGCAATGGACCGATCGGTGCCTCCGGCCGGCCCATTGCTTTCAATGTGTGCGGGTACGCGTTGTACCCCTGTGCGCGTTGTACCTCAATGGACCGATCGGTGCGCACCCATTGACAATGGGCTTGCCTGGCAACGGACGCGTTTTCGAATTTCGAACGAGTCGGTTGCTGGAAAATCAGTTGGTCACCCACAACAATGTTGCAAAATCATGTATGTCATGAAGTTGAAATTTTGAAGGATGCTGTGGGCGTGTTTTGGTGCTGCTATTCCATGGATTGGCCAGATTCAGAAGATGCAAACGACTTGGACCTATCACTTTGGACACAAGGGACAGTATCTGCCTCTCCAGCACATATATATTGCTGCCTGTTCCCCTGAGAGCCCACTTGCCTGCACTACATGCTCCAGGACGACATCTGCCACTGCACTGCTGCTGTCTCTGCCCCTCTGGACCCTGCAATGGCACGTACTGTGGAGAGAGCCCCAGCCTTCAGCCTTGAGGAGAACCAGGCCCTGCTGGACAGCCTACTTCCACAGTACAGCAAGCTGTATGGGACACCAGGGGAGCAGGTGAGTGTTCTGTGCACTGCCTTTCTGAATGTGCATTTTGTCTGACTAGCAAGGCTGAGAGTCAGCACACCACTGGCTAGCAGGCTCACTGAGTAGTTGTCACCCCCATAGTGTGTAGTGACTTGCACTGGACAGGTATGGTGCAGTGACAGTGCTTCTGAACAGGGTTTTACTCCCCATGCAATGATACCATGTAGTGACTTCTGGAAAACTGTCCATGGGCAGCCGTGCACTGCCTGGGTACACCATGTGCCCCTGTGATTGTGACATGTATATGCAACTGTGTCATGCACGGATATGTTGCATGTGTAGTAATGGCCTTATCACTTTGTCATCCTGACAGGCTTCTGCCCATCGGAAGCATGAGATATGGAAGGACATCGTCCGGGCTGTCCGGTCCGTGGGGGTCTACAAGCGCCGGATCCGCAACTGCCAAAAGAGGTGGCAGGACCTTCGGGGCTGGACCCGGAGGATTGCACGGGTCCAGCTGAAGCTGTCGCCTCCTCGCAGGAGGGGCGGAACACGGACCCTGACCCCCACATGCTCAGGATCCTGGCGGTGGTCTTTCCAGACCTGGATGGGCAGCTGAAGGCCAGAGAGCAGCAAGGAGGGGGTGAGTCAAAGACTGCACTGTGTACTCTGTCTAACATGCTATGTGCCCTCCTCGGGCCAGGTTGAACTGCCACAGTACAGCAGTCATGTTGTCCAGGAGCCATGTCCCTCTATTGTGCACTGCCCACTCCTCATCTGATACCCAGGTGTGGCCCTTACATGCAGGGAATTCTGTCACTTAGGACTGTGTCCTTGCAGTTTGCTTGACTCAAGGTGGGAGACAGCATCTGTTTCCCTGACTCTGTGGTGGGCATCATGGGTGGGTCCATTGCTTACACAATGCCTGTATTCTGACATGTATTCAGCGTGTTACTTTGATCTGTGGTCCAATTGCTGAGCTGATCCACCACATGTGGCTGGGGTACCTGGCACACACCCATGCTGCGGGTGGGAACAATGTTTGGGCCCCAGGAGTATGTATATGACGTGTGTCACACATACTTAGCCAGCTGCCTACAGTCCAGGGCTCATCCCTCATTCATGTGGGGCTGGACAGTCATGCCTACTCCAGGCCATACAATACACTCTGTACTCCCACTCCCGTGTATCAGCGGACACATTGTGCACAGTGATTTGACCCCTCAGGTGTCTGCCTCTGTGTCAGTGTGCTGTGGATTAGTCGCCAGGACTGCTGTGGAGTTTCTTGGTAGGGGCTCAGCATGCCACTGGAGATGTGACCATAGGAGACGATACTTGTGTGACACATAGGTGTCTGATCAGCTGCCCATGCAGAATGGGGCATGTAAATGTGAAGTTCAGGCAGCTGTTCCCCATGCACAGCAGAGTGTGAGGGGCTCAGGTTCAGAGGGTAGTGTCACAGGTCTCCCATATGTCCAATAGGTATGACCTGGACAGATGAGGGTTAAGAGGATGTGTTGTGGGGGGATGTACATGTGCACTTGTGCAGCTCCAGGACTTGCATTCCCCATGACCTACTATTGTGACACAGTGCAGAGTGTTGTTGTCTGGCTGCAAAGTCATACATCACTGAGACAGTGATGTATGACTTTGCAGTCATGCCTCCGCCATGGCATGTGTCTACTGATTGGTGATCCTGCAGGGGAGTGACATGTGCTACATGCACACCATAGTGGCGCTGGCTATCAGGACATGGGTGCATCATGGTGTCTGTCGCTGGTATGCATCACATGCATTTCCTATTTGACTCTGGGCATCCCTTACATCCGTAAACCTGTACTGACTCAGTGGCAAGAGCTGTGATGTGTCCACACCGTGTCCTCTGCACTGTCCAACTACTGTGTACTTGGTGCATGTGTCAACACTGGGGTGTTGCAATCCAACAGACACCAGACAGATGGGTGCAAGGCCATGTGGGATGTGAGTGCCATGCTTGGCATCAGACTGACAATTGACTTCTCCTGTTCAATTAGTGCACTTTTAGCAATGTACAACTAATGATGCCAGGGCTTGCTCTGTGATGTGCTGTGCTCACAGTGGTGTGTGCGTTATGTGCAGGTGACTGATGTCTGTCTGTTTCCCCATTGTTTGCAGATACATCCACGGCCACGGAAGGGGACAGCTCCACGGACCAGGAGGAGCCGGAGAGCCAGACTGGGTCAGCAGCCGAGGAGTGGTCGGAGGGACCCAGTGGCACGGAGGGCGAGGGGAGCCACACCGAGGAGTCCTCAGCAGCATCCACCTCAGCTGAGGACCAGAGCAACTCGGAGGATGACTCCCTTGTGGAGGCGGGTGTCAGCAGCCACCACACCCCAGCTAGTGTTGCTGTCCCCGCCACCACCAGCACCACCACCGCCCTCCCATCGGCTCCCATTCCCCAGGTCCGTGGAGGCTCCCATGTCCGGGAGCGTGTCTCCTTTGGGCCAGGCACCGCACCCCTGCCCCTGTGTCCCCTGCTGCCCTGAGTGAGGAGTCTGTGTACCTCCTTCGCCAGCTCCATGTAGGGCAGACAGCCATGCTGAGTGTCCTCCATGCGCACACCGCGCTGTTGACTCAGCTGGTGTCGTTCATGGAGGGCATCTCATCGGGCATGTCTGACCTACAGAGGGGCAATAGGTCCATGGACTCCTCCCTGACGGCAGCAGTGTCCCTCCTCAAACGGTCCCTCACCCCTCCTGCCTCTGCTCCATCCACACTCCCCAGCACCTTACCCATCCCAGGCACACACACACTGGCACAGGCACACACCAGCACACACACATCCAGCACACTGACACACACGCCAATGACAAAACGCACACGCACGCACATTCAGGGGACTGAAGCCAGACTCACAGGGGATGGGGCCCTGGAACACACACACGCATCCACATGCACTGCGCAGTCCTCAGTTCCCTCTCCCTCCAAAGCACCCTCCCTTGCCTCACCTGCAACCCCAAAGTCACAGCAGCTCTTCCTCTGTGACCTCGGCCTCTTCCCCACCGATGAAGCTGCCCCAGCATCCCGGGGGAAGAGGAAGCCCACCCACACGGAGCAGAGTGCCCCTCGCCCCCGGACACCCTCCCCCAGGCGCAGACGGACTGAGGCCCCCACCCGCAAGTCCCCCGGAGTGGTAAGAGCAAGACCCCGCCACCGCCCTGCAGCTCAGGCACAAGGTCTCCGTCCTCCATCCCTCAGGCCCCCACTGCACAGGTGCCCCCACCACACCCTGCCCCAGGTTCCCCCACCCACAGATATACCATCCCCAAGATGCTCCGGCCTTCTCCCCTGCCACTTGCTCTCCCAGCACCACACCCCCGCTGCGCTTGTCTGTGCCACTGATGTGGTGAGGGTGTCCTCCCCCTCTGTCCAACCCACCTTGCCTGTTCCCCATTCTCCTCCCCTGGAGGTAGGCACTGCAGTGGAGTCCACTACCGCCCTGTCTGACTTGGGCACTGCAGTGGCGGACCTGTCCACCCCATCTGCAGGGTCCACTGCAGTTGTGCCGGCACCCACGACATCTGAGTCATGCCCCCAGTTGTGCCGGCACACACCATGTCAGACACCTCCACTGCAGTTGTCAGTGGCTCTCCAGCACCCACCACCCCTTCCCTGACTCCCCCTGGTGAGCCCTGATCCTGTCCCTGCGGTGCCTGGCCTGCCCCCCGGTTGCCCCTCCTAGTGGATTGTCCCTGGTATTGTGCAGGCATGCGTAGGGTGACATCTGCCAGTGTCACCCTGTTTGAACTTTGACAATGGACTGGCCATTGGCCTTTGCTCTAATTTCTTCTGGACGTCGTTATCAAACAACACATATGCTGAATAAAGCAACTTTCTTTTCTCTAGTGCTCATGCTTCAGATGTACATGTTGTTGGTGCAGCTAACCATGCCCTTGCTGCAGTGATGGTGATATCTGGTCTCATGATTATGAAGTGTTACTGTGCAGGAACCCATGTGGTCCAGGGGGAATGTGTCCTATCATGTGGTGTATCCATGTCATCAATAGCAGCATCTGAGGGTGTCATGTGTTCAGTATTTGGCAATGGGTTTCCTACTTACATTGGCAATTTCATATCTGTGGCTTCCACCCCTGCACATCTGTTGTGCCTGCCATCGTTGCATTTGTCTACTTCCCTGACCGTGTTGCCATCTCCAGTGGACATGCAGGTTTGGGCATCAATGGGGAGGGACTCATCCGTGTAGTCAGTGCAACATTGCTATACAAGTGTGTTGGATCTGTGCTGATGATTCCGTTGGCACATCCATGACCAGGCTGATGTGATGGGAGCCCTCATTTGGTGCTAATTGTTGATTGTGTGACCAAGTGCTCAGCTGACATGATGGGGCCCTACTGAGGCAACATATGGCACAGCTTTCCTCACACAGGAGTGGAGTCCCCTCATGGCAGTGTGTACACGTGTGACATTGCCTGCGCCCAAGGTGTGTGTTGTATGTGCATGTCTGTGTGTTCACTTCCATTCATCTGCGCATGCTGTGATCCCTAGTGTTGTACCTGTTTGTGATGCTTGCTGACTTGAGCTATGTTCCCCCAAAGTCTTCTCCCTGTGTTCTCTGTGATGTGGGTGCATGGCACATTACTGGTCATCAGGGTGTCACCCATAGGTGTGTTTGCTGTCAGGGCAGAGTTTGTGTGCAGACGCAGATGGGTCACAGTCAGGTTTCCCTTTGGCACTTGTTGTTTGCCCCTGTCATGTGATTTCCAGTTTGTGTTATCTTTCAGTGATTGTGACACGTTGTGTGTGTGACTGCTGGCACTCCTTAGGGTCCGGGCTGCAATGTTGGTTGTTGTCTATGTGTGTTCTTTGTGGGTGACCTTGGCTTCTTCATTGGTGTGTGACTGTGGCTGGGATCCCATTGGTCGGTGTGGTATTGCCGTCATGTCCATGTACAGCGTAGTGTGCAGTGTGTCAGACATTCAGGAGTCTTGTTGAGTGTCCATGTGTGATGTGTTTCTACACCTTGGTTCCCACCCACCACCCTGGAATAGTCATGGGTGCATGTGCAATGTCACCAGTGCATGTGTACTTCACTGCTGCACATTGTTGGAGGTCGAGGGGTGTGGTCTTGAGTGTGTGCAGATGAGAGTTGTTGCCCGGCTAGGCCCCTGCCTCCATGTTGGCCTTGGCTTACTGGCCATGCTGATTGATTTGTGCTTGTGTAGGTGTGATGGTAGTTTGTTGCTCAGGACACCTGACTGTGGTTCACAGTGTGAACGACATTTAGCTTTGTCATCACAGTGGTATTTTTATTCAGCCCAGGGTCACCACATTGTGGGGGCCCTGGGGGTGGTGCTGTGGTGTGTCTGTGACTTGCTGTGTCAGTTGTTGTTCCTACGTGCCTGTGTGACATGTGTGTTTTGTGCTCCCTCTCACCTGTCAATGCCTGCTTGCCCACATAGGGGATTTGGATCCATGAGTTACCTTAGTGTGGCAGTGTATGCACATCTGTATGATTGGTATTCAGCTCTCCTCATGTGTTGTGTTGTTGCCTGGGGACACTGGCACCCCCACCCCTCACCTGCTGTGTATGATGACAGTGTTGGTCTGCCTGTTTGTGTTTGTGCATCTGCACCACTGCATTGGCATATCTTGGGTGTGCCATTGGCTGTATGTTGTTTGGTGTGTTTCCCCTGCTGTCCCTGGGACTCCTAGGTCATCGGTCAGCACAGTGATCATGGTTTGTGTGTCCCATTGCTGCCATGGTATGGTATCTGTTCACCTCACATCTGCTGTCTCCACAGGGTATCTGCATTTGTGTGCCCATTGGTGCAAATATGTGGTTCTGCATTCTGATGGTCACTTCTGTCATTGTGTCATTGATGACTGTTGACGGTCTCAGCCCCCATGGGTGTTGTTTGTCTGCACATGGCCAAAGGAATGTTTCATTTGCACTGCAGTATTTGGCTCCCCCAATTTATGTTGCAATGGGACACATACACTACTTTGCCACAGATGAGTTTTTGGTTCTGTGACCAGGAATGATCCATGCAGTTTGGCAGTTGCAGCTCTTTCTTTGTCAACAATTACCTTTTGGTCACTGTGATGATGAGGGTGTAGACCCCATTGCCACAATGGTCAAAATGTGCTTCAGCTATGGACCCCACACTTGCCTTTTGGTCACTGTGATGATGGGGGTTTAGTCCCCATTGCCACAATGGTCAAAATGTGCTTCAGCTATGGACCCCACACTTGCCTTTTGGTCACTGTGATGATGGGGGTTTAGACCCCATTGCCACAATGGTCAAAATGTGCTTCAGCTATGGACCCCACACTTACCTTGTGGTCACTGTGATGATGGGGGTTTAGGCCCCATTGCCACAATGGTCATGGGCTGCTTGCATTGTGGGTGCCACACACATATATGTGTGGCACATGTGCTAGGGGGTCACATTGTATGTTCAAAGTCATGTTCGGTGTTGTAGGCATTTGACACAGCCTGCTCACACGCTTGTCATGGTGGTGGGGGGATGTCTTAATCTTGCATTCCCTAGGTTGTGGTGTGCTTGTTGTGTCATGCATTGTCCATCCTATGAGTGGGGGTGGTAGTAGTGGTAGGCATCCAGCCCCCTGGCTAAGGGTGGTAGTAGTGGTGGGCATCCTGCCCCCTGGCTAAGGGTGGTAGTAGTGGTAGGCATCCTGCCCCCTGGGTGAGGGTGGTAGTAGTGGTGGGCATCCTGCCCCCCTGGGTGAGGGTGGTAGTAGTGGTGGGCATCCTGCCCCCTGGCTAAGGGTGGTAGTAGTGGTGGGCATCCTGCCCCCCTGGGTGAGGGTGGTAGTAGTGGTGGGCATCCTGCCCCCTGGCTAAGGGTGGTAGTAGTGGTAGGCATCCTGCCCCTGGCTAAGGGTGGTAGTAGTGGTAGGCATCCTGCCACCCTGGCTAAGGGTGTAGTAGTGGTAGGCATCCTGCCCCCTGGCTAAGGGTGGTAGTAGTGGTGGGCATCCTGCCCCCTGGGTGAGGGTGGTAGTAGTGGTGGGCATCCTGCCCCCCTGGCTAAGGGTGGTAGTAGTGGTAGGCATCCTGCCACCCTGGCTAAGGGTGGTAGTAGTGGTAGGCATCCTGCCCCCTGGCTAAGGGTGGTAGTAGTGGTAGGCATCCTGCCCCCTGGCTAAGGGTGGTAGTAGTGGTAGGCATCCTGCCCCCCTGGGTGAGGGTGGTAGTAGTGGTGGGCATCCTGCCCCCTGGGTGAGGGTGGTAGTAGTGGTGGGCATCCTGCCCCCTGGCTAAGGGTGGTAGTAGTGGTGGGCATCCTGCCCCCTGGGTGAGGGTGGTAGTAGTGGTGGGCATCCTGCCCCCTGGCTAAGGGTGGTAGTAGTGGTAGGCATCCTGCCCCCTGGCTAAGGGTGGTAGTAGTGGTAGGCATCCTGCCACCCTGGCTAAGGGTGGTAGTAGTGGTAGGCATCCTGCCCCCTGGCTAAGGGTGGTAGTAGTGGTGGGCATCCTGCCCCCCTGGGTGAGGGTGGTAGTAGTGGTGGGCATCCTGCCACCCTGGCTAAGGGTGGTAGTAGTGGTGGGCATCCTGCCCCCCTGGGTGAGGGTGGTAGTAGTGGTGGGCATCCTGCCCCCTGGCTAAGGGTGGTAGTAGTGGTAGGCATCCTGCCACCCTGGCTAAGGGTGGTAGTAGTGGTAGGCATCCTGCCCCCGTGGCTAAGGGTGGTAGTAGTGGTAGGCATCCTGCCCCCTGGCTAAGGGTGGTAGTAGTGGTAGGCTTCCTGCCCCCTGGCTAAGGGTGGTAGTAGTGGTAGGCATCCTGCCACCCTGGCTAAGGGTGGTAGTAGTGGTAGGCATCCTGCCCCCTGGCTAAGGGTGGTAGTAGTGGTAGGCATCCAGCCCCCTGGGTTGGGGTGGTGGTGCGCATTCAGGCCCCTGTGTGCATATGTGGCATTGGTGATGGGCATCCCGCCCCTATGGTGCTGCTGTTGCTGGTGTAAGTATATTCAGATTCCCAGTGTATGTGTGTGATGTGTCGTGTACGTGTTGTATGTGTTTTGTGGTTGGTGTCTGACTTACCTTCTGCGCCGTACGCGTCCGTGCCTGTTCCGGTAGTAGATGTATAATATTGGTATGATCGGGACGAAGGGATTCATGGTTGGTTCGTGTCGTTCGTCCTTCTCGTTGCTTCGCGTTGTCCTCGCCGCTTGGCTTCGTCCTCGTCGCTTCGCTTCGTCCTCGTCGCTTCGCGTCGTCCTCGTCGGTGCCGTGTTCGTCTCGTAGCCGTGGATCGTGTTGTGGCGCGATTCGGAGCTTATGTGCGCCTCTCCCGGATGCTTTGACGTGCCGTGCGTAGCGACGGGTTCGGCGCGTACGGAAAGCGCATCGTACTTGTTCGGCCGGACGGGGCTGCATTTTCCCTTCCGTGCGACTCGATTCGGCGTTTCCGGATTCGCCTCGGTCGGAGAACAGGACCTGGTTTGGGTGAGTACGGCTCGGCCGGAATTTTTGCTGTTGTGCGCATCGTACTTGCTCGTTCGGTGTGCTGTACGGATCGGTCGGGAAACTGGCTTTCGCATGGCTTTTTTCCCGACCGAATAGTATTGGGTGCGCCTCCGACCGAGATCGGAATCGGCCCCTCAGTGTTTTGTATAATGCCATGCGAACACAAATCTTCTAGCATGGATCTTAAATCCTCCCTAGCACTTAAGGGAACTGGTCTGACTTTATGCACCACAGGTTGAGCGTTAGATAATAATCTTATCTTGTGCTCGAACTCTTTCACACAACCAACTTGATCCTTGAATACTGATTTAAACTCAACCATCAAACTTTTTACATCCAAATCAGGTTCATCTACACAGCATACGGAGGGTTCTCTCACTCTTACAGGATTCACTTCCCCTGGAACTAAATAGAGGCCCATTCGTGCAAGGTCCTTCCAGCCCACAATATTCCTTCCCTTAATAGCTACATATACTTTAGTGCGAATTTTTCGTTCTAAAATTTCAACATTAGCCATGAAGAACCCCAACATGTCTATATCTTTCTCTCCGAAAGCCTTCGGGTTCACATCCAATTTGGAAAGAGAAAATTTTTCTCCCCAGTTCTCCAGAAAATATGAATCTTGAAGTATAGTTATCGGAGAACCTGAATCAGCCATGACCCTTGTTTCAATACTATCGATTAAGGCATTACACAAAGGACCTTTGATTTCTAAAGGATCATCTTTGTAGTCCACTGTTAACAGTAAATTGTCCAAAGATTCAGAACAATTGTCTGTTTCAATGTCAATGCTACATACTTGAACAGGTTTTCTTTGAGACTTACAAAATTTTTGAAAGTGACCAATCTTCTTACAACCTGTACAACGTCTACCCAAAGCTGGGCAGCCAGGGAAGTTTCCAATATGGAATTTTGATCCACACCTATAACAAAATGTTTGATTTTTCTTCTGCATATATTTCATTGGTTTATCTTTTGGTCCCACTGCAAGTAAATCCTCCTCTTGTGACTCATTCACAACCATATTGACATTAGAAGTAACGTTAGATTGTATGGCTTTAGTAGAAATGGCGGACCTCTCAATACTCAAAGCCATATCTATAACTTCCGAAAGAGAAGGGTTCTTGCAACTCAGAATCCTTTCTTTTATTTTTTGAGAAGCGCAGTTGAAAACGAATTGATCTCTGATGAAATCATCTGATACAGGACCAAAACCACAAGTAGTAGCTAGAACTCTGAGAGCTGAAATGTACTCCTCCACTTTTTCTTCCTCAGCTTGTTTGCCCTTATAAAATTTGTGTCTTTCCAACATAATATTCGGAGACTCAGAAAAACTGTTTTTTTAGTCTTGCTATAGCCTCCAAATAAATGTTCCACTGTCTGTCGCCTGATTGGCCAGTAGGAGGAGGAATAGGAGGCAAACTCTGAAAGATCCGTTGTGCTGCCAAACCCAAACTGCCAAACAGAAGAGCAAATTTGCGTTCAGGTGAGTATTCAGAGGCGTCAATAGCTACTAAGTGATTTTCAAACAAACAAAACCATTCTAGCCAGGGTAAGCTCGGTTTGCCTGGTTTTGCTAGAAACGGAGGAGGTTGAGTAATTTGGTGTGGAGTAGCCATAGTTTAAAGAACGTGAGAAAGAAGTAGATGTGAAAAATGCAAATAGTCATTGACTGTAGCTTGACTTAAGGTGTGCACATCACCGAGGTATGCAAAGTAATAAACTGACAGAACTAAATCAAGGTGTGCGCATCACCGTAACTGCGCTTAAAAACACAAGCTGTGCCCAATAGGATTAAGGTGTGTGCATCACCGTGGTGCAAGAACAGTATTAATATAAAGAACAAAGTCCAGGTGTGTGCATCACCGAAATAACCCTCCGATGAAGCACTCAGCCGAATTGACAAATTTCCCAATCCAAAATGGCCGTCCGACGTCCTCACGTAGCGTGAATGCGTCGAAAAGCGCGTGAACCAGCGCGCGTGACTTTGCTTAACGGAGCGCGCTGTATCTGCGCGTGAAGATCCTTTGCGCATGAACCTTGAGGAGCGTGCGCACGTAACTAAGTTGACGCGCGCCGGGTATGCGCGTGTAGCTGCCTCAAACGGCACTGCGCGCGAAATCCACCGGAGGGGCAGTGCTCGTCCCAGCCACAATTAATCAAAAGAAATTGATCCTACCAGTTTAATGTCCTCGGATGTTCCCTGACGTCCCCAGCAAAGGAGAGGCTCCGGAACCGTCGGAAGTAGGATCGCGAAATTGGTGCGTGAAGTTCAATGAAAATGTGGCTGAAGAGACTCCCGATCGTCGCCAATATGTGGTAAGTAAAGATCCACCAGAAGACGTCTCTTAGTCTCATAAGATTAGGTTTATTCACATAAATCTTCAACCACGGCCAGGAGCAGCGCACCCACGGAGGTTCGATCTTCAACTTGCAGAAACCGATCGAACCTCTGAAAATGCACACTCCAAGCTCGTGAACCACAGAACATAAGGTATGCAATACAGAACACTACTCATGTCATAAACAGCAATAGATGTAATTACAAACCCACTACATGCCCGCAACCATGAGAAGAGGGAAAACGGCACCAGCCTGCCAACGGGCAGAAAAGGTATGTCAGCTGACTTTTGGGCCCAACCGGAGCGGTTGTGGGAAGGAGACGGGCCGCCCAGCCGGTCCTACATTGTGTGACCCCCAGGTCTGCTGTCCCCGCATGGCCTAGAGCCAGTAAAAGGCCGCCGCCGGGAAGAAAGACTTCCATCAGCTGCTCAGAAGCCTGAGTAAATGAGGCCGAAACCAGCCGTGAATACTGACCATAAAGAGGTGCAGGACCCACGTATGAGCAGTCAGCCAAGATTGAGCCCCCTCCCTATGGAATGCTGCCATCCCCTGGTCCAGGAGTGGGAAGGCTCGAGGAGGTGCTGCCCGCCAGCGCGAGGAAGTGCAGCTACTCCACAGGGGTCTTCGCCGCGCGTGTTTGCTTGCCAGCTGACACCTACGGAGCCCCCTACAATGAGACAACTGCAGCACCTGAGAAAGTGACGAGGCCCACGGCATCAAGAAAGCCGTCGGGCCTATGAATGTTAGTGCACTGCCACCTAGTGGCCACTGGTGGTCACCGCATCAGTCTCAAGGGTACATCATCCAAAGGAAACGGCCTGCAACCCTGAGAAAGCTGCCGTGGCCGTCTGAGATAGTTGCAGCAAAGTAAACGGCACCATCACCAAGTGTGTTCACCTCCCCCCCCCCAGTATCTACAATGCTTCACGAGGCCTCTATCCTCCAGCAAGCTGCTGGGCCCTGCTGCCCTAAAGAATAAACGAGCAATGCCATGACATATTCTCACTCACCTGCTCAATGCCACACGGAGACGGCTGATACCTCAGCAACTGCTGGTTAGTGCAAACTGCCGCATTCGAGCCTGGTGCGCCACGCCTGGCACCGAGAGGCGTGGTGTGCATCCACAAGTCTTCCCATCAGGTGAGCATTGCAGCGGCTGCTCCACGAGGCACCGGAACATCCTACGAGGGTTCAGAGAAGAGATGGTGACACTGCCACCTAGTGGCAACCCTCTTGCACTGCACCCGGCCGGAGGAATGACTGAGGACTGCAAGGAAACCCCGAGACTGGCCAGGAGAAGACTGTGAGGACCTCCGGTGGCCACTTGCCATCACTGTTAGAGTGAAGAAGCGCTTCATGGCACATCAGCCAGCCTCTCCCCTGCCCCCCAATGAGTGAGGAGCAAGACACACATGGCAGACCAGTCTGCACATGATGCCCCCTTCTGCCTCAGTGGCAAGCATCAAAAGAAAGGGGCAGAACATAAACTGCAAAGAAGGTTTCGCGCAAGGACACGAACGTGTTTTGCCGCCGCCTTCCCAATGACCATCTTGAGCTGCGCCCCCGTCTCCCACACCATAGTGGAGACCATTCAAGTCACATGACCCCCCTGGTGGCTGTCAGTCACTGCAGCGAGGACGGAAGAGACTGCTACCCCCACCCAGGGCGCCAAGCAGCCCAGAGCTGCCTCGGCAAAGAGAAGCATCACATGGCCAAGCAACGTCCAGAGAAGGCAATAGGAGCGAGAGCAGCCAAGCCCCATGAAGACGCAAGCAAGATGTGCGCTGAACGTGCAATCCCCAGTGGCTGTCTTACGCCACCACAAGTGAGAAGAGTGGACCACACACCCCTGGCGGTGAACGGCCACCACCGCAAAGAAGAGCAAGCATGGCAAGTGCCAGAAGAGGGCGCCCAAGAAGAGGACGGAGCTCACGAGGTCAGAGGTGCGCAGAAGGCCGCACCAGCGAACATGACAACACGGGCAGGCGCCCGGGGGATAGAGACATCTCCACAGAGGAGAAGCAATGTTGAAGGCAGCAGGGAGATCCTCTACATCTCCACTGCACCAGCGGAGCCCCGCAGTTGGCCGAAGACAGCACACAGTGTCCTCCCTCACACTGCCTCCAGACTGAGTCACCAGAGGCCCAAGACAGGCAAGAGGGGAGTCGCACACCCCATGTGGCAAGCTGCCACCGCAACGTGTGCTCCGGCGACAGGCGACACGTGGCCGGGCGCTACATTCGCACCGCCAGCATGGAACACGTCACTCGAAGTGACCAACTCCGCCAAGCATGCCCGAAGGGAGGCAGGATCAAGTGCCACGACGGCGCAGCCTCGAGGCGCAAGCAGGACGCCCGCGAGTGAAGAGAAGAGGAGCACCGCGAAATCCCTGAGGAGGGGATGGTGCCCGTGAAAGGTCCTCAAGTGGAAGAAGCAAGTCCTATCGACAGGACAGACCTGCGACAGGTCCGCAGAAAAGTGAAGACCGTCCCAAGAACTGGACACGACCAGCGAGATGTCCATGTGGCGCAAACATGAGACATGTGGCAGGACGCCACATCCAAGTGAGGACCTGGTCAGAAGGATGAAAAGAGTGGCAGGACGCCACTCCGCGAAGGAAGAAAGAACAGTGGCACAACGCCACAGGGCAGACAACCACCACAGGCGCTCAAGATGGAACGGAGAAGAGCGACAGGACAGAGGACTCATGCCAGCACTGGAGAAGGTGTTCATCAGCACAAGCCAGCCACCGGGGTGCAGAGACGTCACTGGAGCCAGCTTCGCGGGAGGACCAACCATAAGCCGCTAGCAAGCGCCATCTGAATCCAGGCCCCACGCTTCGCAGTTCGACCGTCCTCTCACCTGTCACCGGCTGCTTGGTATCGATAGCACCATGCCTAGCAAGTGCACCTGCTGGAAGACAACTGCAAGTGGCCACGAAGTCCCTCTAGCCCTCCTCACTCCACAAGGTCACCCAAGGCAAGAGATCGCCGCCTGTTGCCCAACTGAAGGAAAATCACTGTGTTTGTCATCGTCATCCAGGTGCATCATCACCACGGACGTCAAAGGAGCATCGCACCACCAGTGGATCCCAGCACTCCAGACACCCGGAGTTCAACGAGACTAGCCACCCAGGAACCTTCTGTGTGCCCCCGTTAACCTGCAGCCTGCCGAAGTAGAGCATACCCGACCATTGGAATATCCACCCTTGGGGTTACACGAGGCTTGGCCTTGGCCCTGTTGGGAGTTCTGCAGCGACCCCTCAGCGCGGCCTACGAAAGGCCCGCACAGCCCACGCGGTCACGTGACAATCCAGGGGCAAGGGGCCTCGACGGAGTTCCTGTGAGAGGGGAATCCGAATAGGAGAGATGCGTCGGCAGCAGCTCCACGACAGGCACGGGAAGCATGGAGGTCACAGTCGAAGACTGGTCACCCAAAGACCATCAGAGGAAGGCGCAGAACCTGAGTCCTGGCGGCGAAAACATCTAGACGGAGACAGCACCCTCTGCGGCTACATGAGCGACTTGGCTGTGGTCCTGTTGGCAGTTCCTCAGGGACGCCTTCGCGCGGCCTACACGAAGCCCGCACAGTCCACACGGTCCCATGGCAGCCCGGCAGGAAGGCCCTCCAGGAGGCTCCAGTGAGAGAGGAGTCCAGGCAAGAGAGGCAAATCTGAAGTTGCTCGGCTGTCAGGAGCTAGAAAGACCATCAAGCACGTCGCCTCCAAGGAAAGGCCTCATACACCGAGATCATCCCCAACAGCTGTAGGTTTGTCGTCCACCGGAACATGAGCGCCTGCGAGATCTCCAGAGTGGACTCCACCACCGCTCCAGATGCACTCATACTTGAACTGTGTAAATAGACTTCAACACCGCGAGACCAGGCCGGTCTGAAATACATCGCCAAGGCGGACTAAAGCATCCTGATCATGCAGTCCAAAGCTCCAGCGCTACCTGGCTGATGGCCTGAAGAGACTCATTTGGTGCTGTGTAGTGTTTATTTGTTTTCTTACAGGTTGGACTTTTGTTTGTTTCTTTTCATTAAAGTTTGGGAGGGATGTAGTGTCCGGCTGGACACCTTCTAGTGTTTCACCCTGTACAACACTTTACACTAACACCCACCCATCACAGGCGTCACCAGTCAGGTGACCCTGCAAATAAAAGGGGCCGGGCGCACGTGCCCTGGGCCAGTTACCCATACCCTACTACTGTGTCAGTGTGTGCATTATTCGCAAGTATGTGGGCCTAGTGCCCACTACTCTACAGCGTCGAGTGATTACTCCCCAGCAGGTAAGGAGACAGATGCTGATAGGGGCGGGGCAGCCTCTCCCATGCCTCGTCAGTGCCTGCCTTTTTAGAGGTCCAGGCCACCTGCCCTAGGCTCGACCTCCTTCCCTGCTGGCTGGGTCTCAGCAGGTTTGCAGGGCAGCTGCAGCAGCATGCAGACGCTTCTTATCTGGCGAGTGCACACCACACGGGGAAGCTGCTCTTGCTTAGTCCTCGCTGGGGGTCTGACTGCACATCATTGGGAGGGCACTACTCCCAACTTTTTCACCCCGGCACAGATGGCGGCGGCAGGCGGCGCTGCTGACTGGCACTTCAGCAGGTGGGGGGAGCATACCTCTTGTCTCGTTGCGGGCTGGTTCTCTTCTCTCCCTCTCTGCAGGCACTTGGGTTGCCAGAGGGAAGGCATGGTGTCTTCGCCCCCTACTGGTCACTCTGGTGCAGCAGGGGTGCCCATGCTTCACCATGTCGGTCTGTGCGGGTGCCTTGAGCCTGATGCTGGCTCTGGCACTCCACCCTTTCACGTCGCTCTCTCGCCGCAGGGCCGGTCAGAACAGTGGTGGAAGCAGGGGGTGGAGCTTGCAAGCTCACCTCCAGGAGGCCTCAATCTTGACTTGTTGCGCTGGCAGCAAGTGCGGGGGAACCTCAGACGTGGGCTTCCTTCTCCTCACGGGAGATAGCGGAATGGCAGCCACCACACACGCGGGTCAGACCTGCTTATCGCCAATGTAGTGTTGTGGGACCTGTCTAAAAATACCAGACACAGAGGCAGTGGATGGTACTTGGTTAACTGACCCAGAGGTCGTGCGCCCGGTCTCTTTAATTAGCAGGGTCACCTGACCGGTGAGGCCTGTGCTGGGTGGGTGTATAGTGTAATACATCACACTGTAAAACACTAGACCGACACTACAGCCATTATCATCTCATATATACCGACATACACGACTTTGGTTGGTTGCTAGCAAACTACCATCTCATGGCGATACAGAAATATGAGGCTTTTAGTGTTCTCTATTTCCACAAGAACATAATATGAGCCATGAATCTTTGGATATTGTTCCTTTGTGCAGCTTTCTAAACATCGGAATGTGCAGTCTGTGTAATCTAAATCCATCTTACTGCCCCTGTAAATTGGCGAAAATGCAAATACTGACAGCGTTACTAAAAAAAAAAGCACTTTCTTAATACAAACAGGCTTATAACTCATCCAACCAAGAACAGAGGGTAATAACAGGGCAGTAGTAAGATACATGGCGTGTGTGTGTGTGTCTATGCGAGCGTGTCTGTGTGTATTGCCAACTACCTAAATTAATATCCTCCCTCTATATGTGTTAAGGAAGTGGAAGGCCACACATCAGAGTCGTATATCTGTTTCCAAGGAAAAGTAATTTAAATGCTAAAAAGCTTTAATCTAAGGGAGCAGGGAGCTTAACGTCAACGTTATTAAAAGTGAGCAAATCACTTAAACTGCATCGGAGAATTCGGAATGCTGAAATGGAAATTAACTCCAAATTGTTGGCCTTTTGGAGACAATTTTCATTCGATCTCTCTGCTCTGGAACACATAAAGAGAGAAAATATTATGAACAACAAATTCGAACAATCCTTAGCACAGCCAATAGGTCTGGCTTTGGCAAGCTGATGATAATTTTTTAAGTCTGGCCCAGAACTAGTTTAAGTAAACTCAGCAACTGCATGCCTCAAAATAATTCATAAAAATACATGCATATACATATATAGTGGGGTTTTGGATCAGTATCAGTTGCTTCATTCATTGGTCTTTTCAACTGTCCGTCATATTTTACTTCTTTTTATTCTGCCAATCATAACAAAGTGCATATCGGAATGGGTCTGTCTACCATTGACTCTCTTGTACTGTGAATGATATTTTGCCTGATTAATCTTCCTTGTGTGTTTAAGCGGTCTTTAGGTTACAGTAATTCAAATTCAATAGTAAGTTTTTCTTTGCACCAAAAAGGATAATATTTTCCTGAGATGTACATTAAACTAAAAAGTGTTTCTATGCCTGTTCTAGGTACACATGCGAGCTAGGAAACACAGTTGTATGTCAGAATATTGTTGGCTCTCTGGTCCTCTCTGAACTGGAACACAAGCAACCCGAGACCGGTTTTGGCCTGACCAAGACTGATTTGGATATGGCTAGACCTAATCTGGGGTGGCATGGTGGGCAAAAAAATAATAGAAAGGAGTGCTATCCTGAGCGATTGACAATGGTTAGATTTACTGTAAGAATTACGCCGATCAACTTTTATATGCTTGATTTAACACCCTAAGAGGTCAATTATGAGTCTGGTAGTCCACGGATTGGCACACTCTCGGGCGTGCTGTGGCGGTCTCCCAACCGCCGGATTTCAAGTTGGGCGGTGGGACCGCCATGGGACTGCCACCACCACCGCCAGGGAACTGCCATTCCCTAGAGGTGGCGCGGCGGTCCAGAGGCTGCAATATGCTTTGCGGGACCGCCGTTGTCCAGCCAAGCATATTACGAGTTTCCTCTCCGCCAGGGTTTACATGGAGGTTCTTACTCCATGTAAACCTTGGTGGAGAGGAAACAAAGGGGGCCCTACAGGGCCCCCTGTTGCCCCACGCCCTGTGTGCATGCACACCAGTTCCTTAACGGCATGTTCTTTACAGTCCATGCCGTGCAGTAACTGTTTTTGGCGTTCCCATTGCGGTGCCTGTTCTTAAAGGCACTGCAGTGTGAATGCCATAAAAAAGCCCGCCAGACACGAGTTTAACTCATAATCTGGTGGGCAGCCTCACCATGGGTTTGGCATTACAGTGGAGGGGCGGTCGTAATCGGGCCCTAAGTGGTCAGATGTGAAACCCTTTCTCACTGTGCAACTGGAACCAAGCTGCACCTGACTGAAGAGGCACAATCAGTCCAAAACCAGTCTTGGGTTGCTTGTGTTCCGGTTCAGAGAGGACCTGGCTTAGCAGTTTGTTCTTCACTGTTCCTATTAGACCGGACCAAGACTGATTTCCACTTGGCTGGGCCTAATCTTACGTGGCATCGTGGGCAAAATAATGATGGGTTGGAATGCTACCCAATGCGATTGTCAGTGGTTAAACTTATTGCAAGCATTCCTCTCTTTGCCTTTTTTCTGTTTTGGAAATAATGTAACCAAAAGGCCTGGATGAAGAATACAAGAATGAATAAAAAAGGATGAACAATGGAATGGAAAAAAGTGTTGACTAAGTAAAGTATTGGCCTATCACCCTGGCACAGAATTGCATTTCTTTTTAGATGGGTGTTCACATTTGATCGAGGCGAAATGTTGTCTTTTACAGAGCAAGAGAGCCAATGACTAAAGTGTGCTGACCCAGTGCCCCATACTATATGCTGTTGTCGGTAGAAGGAAAATTATTACATTACAAATACTACACAAGGCTTGCAAGACAGCTAAAGCTGTCGCTAGGCCAGAATTAAAAAACACCACCCCCGTTTGGAGCTTTAAAAAAAGAAATAAAAGGTAAAGACCAGTTTCACTCCACAAATGTGCAAATAATCGGATCAGTGGGAATGTCATGCATCGAGCTATACAAGAAGAAATTTACAGCAACACCATATGGATGATTCACACATTATTCCTTTTTGAATGATGTATTTTTCATGTTATCAAATCTAACAACATTTTGGCACAACCCATGAAAGGTGTGCAATTTTACAAGACCAGCATTAAAGAGAGACAAAATAAAATATCACTTTTTTCTGTCGATTTTTGCTTTTATGTTTCTTGGACCGGAAGAGACGTTGACTTCTATATTGCATTATGAGGGTCTGTTCACTCATAGTCTTTGGGTGCTTTTTATGGTTAAATGGGGCATTACCCGCACCTATGGTCCTCATCGACACAGTACTAACCACTGAGGCTGTCCCGTCTCCAACAGGGAACACCTAAACAAGGCAATTAATACAAGATGAAACCAGTGCGATGAGTGCATAATAATCCCTCTCTCCCACCCCAGTCACTTCTAGTGGCAGGTGGTGACCCTCAATATTTTTAGGGGCTTTGAGGGGACCGAGAGCCAAACCCAGTGGGGGCCTAAAAGATAATTAAAAAAAAAAAAATGTACTTACACACGCTCTCCTCTCTGTTTCGCTCTCCTCCCTGTTTTCTTCTTTCTTCTTGGATGCTGTCAGCACGATGGCTCCTCATGGAGCCTCAGGCAACCCCTTCTGCAAATCCCGACGCTGCTCTCATGCTGCAGGTGAGCAGCATGAGAGCAGCACCAAGATTGGCTTGAGCAGGCTGCCTCTATGCTCCAGCAGGCGCAGGAGGCCTGTGCCTGCTAACCACCTAACTGTCTGAGACAGCTAGGTAAAGAAGTTTACACTGCCCTTGTTAGGCTGGCCGTCGCAAGACAGCCAGCCAGCCAAAGTGACATGCGATGTGTAAACTGGAGTGAGCATCACTCCCCTGCTGCCAGTCACTAGGAATGCTCCACCCCCAAACACTGCTTGGCCTGGGAGCAGTGAAAAATAAAACGGTAATTTATTTTATTACCATTTTATTTTTTACTTTTGCTGCACTTAAAGTAGGGAGGGGCAAAGCTCCTCTGCCCTAATTGGGGGTTGCCGCCTTGCTCACTTCCTGGTTTTGGTTCCTGACCTCCGGAGCGCGGATTGCATTCATGTTGGGAGAGAAGAATTAAGATAAAGTTTTCTTCCTATCGGCCAGCTTTGGCGGGCGCAAGTTGCAGTGCTTCTTGGATTGTTTTCTTTTTATTACTTTTTATTATTACAGAGGCAATTCAAGCCATGTACTGGTCTGATTGACCTGTGTACACCGCTATGGTGGCGCCTTCTTGGAGCGCTCACTAAGTAGCAGTGATGCACCACAAGGGGCTTCAGCTTCTCTGATCTTGTGTGTCATGAGAATAAGTTGCTGCATCTAGTGCATCTTCACTGTTTTTCCAGTGGAACCAGGACTCAGTACATCCCACTAGCTCCCAGCTGGGGAAGAGGAGCTTGTCACAGTTTCTTGGGCTGATTTACAGTGGGGGTCGGCGGAGCTCGCGGTTTTCCACTCCGCGGAATTCATAAAAGTGTCTGAAAAACTCTCTCTAACAAGGGGCTAATTTATTATGCTTTAATTTATTATCTTACTGAAGCAGAATTGTCTTTAAAAATTTTAATGCAACAGTACAAGGGAACAATTCTTTATATGTTATCTGCATGATTTTATGTACAAAATCTTTTTCAGGTTTTACAAATTATAAGTGAAATGGCACCTTATCAAGACAATGTCCATTCCTCCACCACCCACTCCCCTCAACAGCAGAATGGCCTCATGTGCATGTCCGGCATCCTGTCTGTGTTGGAGCATGCTAACCACCACACCGTACCATACCTCTCACAGAAAGTGGTCTTCCACTCAGCGACTCCAAAACCATGCCCACAATTGTTTTAAAATTGACCCTGAGCCCACCTACCAATCAATCAGACTGTGTGCATAGTATAGATGCCACAGAAGTGTATTAGCCGTGGAAGGAATCCAGGCGTTTCGTACACTAAACCACGAACGTGAAAATTTAGTCACACTCAGGGCAAAAATAGGCACGCGCTGGTAAACTCTGCTCCGCCGGTGAACGGTGCCGTTATTTTGCCAAACTCCGTGCTCCAAGCTGAGCATGGAGTGCCAAAACTCCGCAAACTCTGCCAGAAGGAGCAGAGTTATTCACCCACCCCTAATTTACAGGCCCTAATTGATAAAGCTGTGCCTTCTGCTTCAGCCGAACCAGATGAAAAGCATCTAAAGATGTTACGGGGATGACTTTGAGCCCTCTAATAAGGGGAAATTTGTTCAGGGGACTCAACTCCTGGATTTGCTTAAGCACATTAGGGAAATGCCTTCTTTCCATGAGAAGGCTTCTCCATCGAATTAATTCTTTTCTCAATATAACACCCTGGGGCCAGATGATGGTCCTATTCATGAGGTAATTGAATCTATTTCTCATTAGAAGTGGAAGGAGATTAATAAGACCAATTTCCCATGCTTCCTTCTCAAAATATATGTTCTGGAAAACTTTGAGGACAAGTTCCTCAAATACCAAAAGTCAATACAATTTTGCCGTCATCTTCAGCGTTAGCAGTGGCTTCTTTATCATGCGCTATGGATTAAAAAAAAAGGTGTCTCTTAAGAGGTCTTATGCGGCATTCAATTTTTCTTTAAGAGACACAACCTATGCTGCTTGAGCTACTCAAACCCTCTTGAAGGTTTTTCAAGTACTGTATGATGGTCTTCAGGAACAAAAGGATTCAAAGGAGATCTTGGCAAACATGGAACTCCTTTTGCAGTTCTTGTCAGATGTTCCCTTCGATTTCTTACTGTCATTGGCCACAGCTTTAAGCGCATCTATTACAGCCTCACACCTCCTATGGGTGAACATGTAGAAGCTCAAGTAGTCTCAGAAAGCTCTGGGTCTTCAGTTGGCTTTCTCAGGGGATAAGTTATTCTCCTCCAGCTGGACAAATTGGTAAAAAAAAGCAGCAAAGGAGAAGAAGATTTTCCAATCCTTCAAATTGTTTCAACCAAGAATTCAAAACAAGGCAGCCTAACCTTTTCAGGATTGACGTTCCTTTTGAGGTGGGGCTCGAGGTCAGGAAGCTGCAGCCGGAGGCAAATGCTGACCAAAGTAGCAACTTCAGTCCCAGAAGCAATGGCAATCACTGTCCTATTGTGGGAGGAAGAATTGCACTCATTTTCGACAGATGGCAAGAGCTCATAAAGGACAAATGGGTGTTAAATATTGTGTGCAAGAGCTATTTGATAGACTTTTAGCTTCCTCCTCCTGAACCTCATTTTTGTCTGACTTCGTTACCCAAAGACGAATCGAAAGACAAGACATGATTCAAGGGATTCAGGCTCTACAACAGAAAGGAGCAGTTCTTCCAGTACCAGAGTGTGAGCAAGGACTGGAGTTCTACTCAATCCTCTTTTTGTTTCCGAAATCAGACGGAACCATCTGCCCTGTTCTGGATCTGAAGAATTTGAACAAATTTGAAATCTACCCTTTCAGAGTCTTAATTCCTATGGTATCGGATGGGGACTTCCTTGTGACTCTGGACTTGATGGATGCATATTTTCATGTTTTCATCCATCTGAACTCTCAGAGGTTTCTTTGATTTACATTGGCAAACAGTCATTTCCAATGTTTCCCGCCAGCCTTTCTTCATCTCCAAGGATCTTCACTGAGGTACTTGCTCTGGTAGTGGGCTCATCTTCATACTTTGGGCATGCAATTATATCCATATCTGGATGATTGAATAATTCTTGCATCTTTTTTTCCCAAGGTAGAGGAACATGCAAACCTGACATCCACTGGTATCTTTGTTTTCCTGTGCCTCAGTCTGGTGTAGAAGACCTTCAAGAGCTGGACACTCTCTCTCTGTGCCTCACAGAAGTCTCCCTGAGATGGTACCCTCACAACTTGTAACCCCTATGGACTCCAGGACACCCCACTGGGTAAGACGCCTTCTGGACCAGGGTAACGTTTAGTTCTGGTGTCCGGTGCCCCCAGTTCTTCCTCTTAACTACATGAACAACCCCATTGTTCCTGTTAGCTAGCTGTCTGGGACCTTGTGGCCACAGACACCCACTCAGGCAGACCTAATATTTCAGCTTGGGTCCTTTTCTCAACCTCTGCCGCAGCAGAGGTTTCTAGATCATTTACGGAACAGAAGGTCCATTTAAATTGCAGGGCTCACTGCCTTTTGGACAATAACCTCACCATACTCCAGGGTGACCATTGCCACAGAATGGTTCTTCACCTCGTTGTTAGTGTTGACACCCTTACGGTGGACAACTGTGTTGATCTGCTCTAGGGACACCAACTTTTCTCCAGCTGTAGTCATGCTGATTCCTCTGTTTCACAGAGCCTTAACATGGGCCTCGTAAATGGATGGCCATTGCCTGTTCTTCACATGCTGGAAAGCAAGTCAACCACTGGTTCAAAATCTATGCCACCCATGGAGACTAGTATGGCTTAGGTCCAAACTCTGGGCAAACTTCCATCCCAATCCCTACACTCACAGACCCCTGGAACTGCCAAGGTGTGAGGACTTCTTGGTAAATTTAGAATCTCCTCTCTTGTGCCCTGGCTACTGACAGTCATAGCACACCCTTTTCTTGAAAGGGTCATGGGGCTTCTGCCGCTTGTCTACTCTTTTAAATTTTTTTTTTTTGAGTTTTATATAGCGCGAACTAGACCCGAGAAATTGGGTATCAGAGTGCTTTACATGATCACCAGTTTCGTTACAGAACACATTCATTTTTGTTAGGCATGGGGAGATTAAGTGATTTGCCCAAAATCACAGTATGTTTTAGCGTTGTTGCCGAGTCTCGAACCCGGTTCCCCAGCATCGAGGTCGACCGCTCTAGCCGTAAGGTTACATCCTCTCCCCTGTACTGAGTCATTTTCTTTCCATAAGTGGTTTGGGTCTCTCCTCCCCTTCTCAGAATTTTTGGACCATTTAGTAAACCCCTATGTATCCTTGTTGCTATCCTCCTTGCACTATTAAAGGCCTGCCCCTCTTTCTTAGGGTCACCCCTTACAAACTCTTAGACACCCTAGTGTGTGAATGAATGAAATTAAATGAATTTGTACTTGTAAAGCGCACTGCTACCCTGAGGCTTCCTGGCGCTGAACGCATACCGCTGTGGAACCCTTCCTGGCTTTTCCCTGTGAAATGTCCACTCCTGGGCACCCCCAAGGTGAAGCCAGGCATCCCAGCGCTGGTGGGGCCGTTGTGGAGATTAAGCACGCTATTGCCCAGAGTTGCAGAGTGGGACCCATGATTAGAATAGGCACCGAGGCGAGAATTATCAGGTCCGAGGAAGTTGAGCCCAAGACCCGCCGAGGCGGGAATTGAACCGTGGTCCCAGGCCAGATCTCTGCATCAGGGTCTGCCGCTCTAACCATTGAGCCACACTTCTCCACTTGCGCACACTTAGCTGCCTCTCCAAGCTTTTATGGAATCAGTCAGTCTGGAGTCCACTAAATACTGGTGTGACTCTGAAAGCAAATGACTCAAGATGTGCTCCTTCGTAACCTAAATTCTATAGCCCATAATAAGTCATTTCACTGTCCTCAAGAACTTTCAAAGAGATGTCTACACATTCCTTTCATGACTGTTGTGACTCTTTGAGTGTGTGTGTCTGAAGTTTCGGATATACTCCTTAGGAGAAAGGCCAAACTGATTTACTAGGGCATCCTTCATGTGGGTCCATGACTCGTATCCCCTGGGGAAAGGAATGCATCCCTTCACTGCATAGGCACCATCCCCACACCAATACACTGCAGTGCTGCTTATCTATCTTATACATCTTTAAGGCTCTCTCATATGACGTAAACCTCTTGTCAATGTTATCTACAACCACAAAGCTAGGCACCACATATTTAGCCAAGGAAGCACTGAACCCCCTTTAGACACCTCATCTTTGCTGCCACCATCTTCACTGGACCCTGCAAACCCCAGCCTGGTGGTCTTCTCCTCCAAGGCCAGTTTATTCTGCTCTAATATCTAACGGGAAAGATCTAACCATCAGATCTCCAATCTCTCAGGCTAATGCAATAGCCCCCTGAAAGTGAAACAGCTTCACACCCGAGCTGCCTCAACAACGGGAGTCGGCGATCTCGGGGCTTGGCGCCTGACTCAAAAATGGCCGCACTAACCTTCACCTTCATAACTGCCATGCCAATTTCGTATCTGCCCATTGCCTGACCCTCGATACCTAACCGTTTAATGGCCTCCTAGGAGTAACCCCCAGTCATATGCTCTGGTGAGTCAACGACCAGCCCTAGAGAAACAGCACGAATCTCTCTACTACTCGCACTTTACCCTCAAAGGACGGCTCCGGAAGCACTATCCCACCTTTCCCAATAGGGTGCCTGCCCCCCGTCCTACCTAGTCACAATGCCATTCGCAACGTCAGCCTACACCAACCCCTCCTCTGCGAACCACTTAAAACTGCACGGCCCGAACTCCTTCTCGATCAGTTTCCCCCCTAACCTCTCACCCAAAGCGAAAAAAAACTTTAAGCAAAAACTGATCAGACAACATCCTGAATCACTATTCGCGGACATCTACCACTGCTCCTCCAAAGGACAGGTAAAAATGGATCTCATCTTCCACACTGAAAGACCCGAAATATGGAACTCCATCCTCAGATCGCAGCTCAATATTTCCAAAACGACTAACACTTCCCATAGCTGCAAACTGACATCCCCAGCCCCTAACCGCACTAGACGAAATGGGAACACCACTGTGACCATCTACTCCAATGGCACAGTCCTGATACAAGCCAACAATGACAATCTAGAGTCTTTTGACGCCCTGTTCCCATCTCTCCAGACTGCCCCCTCTCACGCACTCCTCCCCTGCCCGCCCCTCCTCCTCTTCCCGAAGAGCCTGACCCGCCAACAGAACTCACCCACCATTCCGGTGCACCCTAGTAACAACACCTGCCTCTCGCCGCGAGACATCACCCCCAACACTACCAGAGAGAACAAGGCCCCACTACCCCCCTCCGGCAACCACCCCCACCCACCCCCCGCCCTCCATCCCCCCAACCCACTTTGAATGACTTCAACACACAGTCTGTGACTCCCAACCACCTCCCCAGACCCACATGCAATATAACACCGACGCCCCAACTCGACCCCCGCCTCCCCGCACTCTCGGCCCCACCTAGAACCCACACGGACAGCACACTCACTAAATGGCAACTTAACAACGTTAGGCTCCCCCCCAGGTCTAATATACCTGCCCAGAACACCCCCACCGACATAGAGTCTGGCAGCGGCTCACCCTGCTTGAAAGCCAGATAGCAACTATAATCCAGGGTTTTAGCGAAATCCTAACCAACCTCGCCGCGCCCCAAAAGCCTCACCGTATCCCCTCCTTCCCCACTCCTACACAACAGAGGCCTTCCAAAGCTCCCCACCCGAGATGGATCTCTACCCCCCTCTCTAATCAGACACAGAGACCCAAAAGAACTAGAGATGCAATGTCTGGGAGTGAATCAGCAGATCTCGCTTCCACGTACGACACCCTGCCCGTGGATTGGTCTGACCACCACTTAATCCTATTCCAACTCACTCAGCCGATCGCACTCAAACCCCCCACCCAAGACCCTCCCAAATGGACTAGAAACCTTACTCAGATTAACATGACTGACCTAGAGGAAAGGGTTAACTCTCTCCTCACTGCCTCCACGGATGATCTATCCACAACAGAACTCACCGCCCACTACAACACAAACATGACATCCATTCTAGATCAAGTAGCCCCCCTGAAACTAAAAAAAACCAGGAACATCCCATCCAGATCTTGGTTCAACACGGACATTAACAACGAAAGGAGACAACTAAGAGCTACAGAAAGACTATGGAGGAGCAACCCCTCCACAAGCCTACACGAACAACTCAAAGCAACCCAAAGGAAATACAAAAAACACATCAGCAGTGAAAAATCCACCTTCTTCTGCGCCGCCCTGGATAACGCAAAAAACAGGCCCAACGAACTGTTCAAAATCATCAGGCAACAAACCTCCAAGCCCCCTGAATCCTCTCTACAGGCCTCCAAGGACTTGTGCGAAAACTTCGCCAACTTCTTCGAAGAAAAAATCACCAAGATTGAGCTCTCACTGGACATCAACGTCAACCCCGTCTGCAAAAGCCTGCCCCCAGTGACAGTAGACACCACGCTCAAGCACCCCACAAAAACCTGGAAGTCCTTCAACCCCATCCCGGAACTCGAGATCCTCAAACTGATCTCCACCTTCAAACCCGCCTCTCACGTCCTTGACCCGATACCCACCCAATTGACCAAAAAACTGAAACTCTCCATAGCCCCGTTCTGGTGCAAGATCATAAACAGCTCCCTGAGAACCGGCATCATACCTGAATGCCTCAAAGTTGGCCAAGTCACGCCACTACTAAAAAAAAACAGGCCTTGACTCCAAGGAACTGAATAACTTCAGACCCGTCTCCAATCTCCCCCTCCTATCCAAAATCCTCGAAAAATGCGTCCTCCTATAACTGACTCAGCACATGGACAGCATCAACCTTCTTGATCCCCACCAATCGGGTTTCAGAAAAGGCTATAGCACTGAGACCGCGATCCTTAACATCACAGACGACATCCACAAATCCCTCGATACCGACCAATGTTGCCTCCTCATTCTCCTGGACCTATCGGCAGCCTTTGACATGGTTGATCACCAACTTCTCATCAAGGCCTTACAAGAAAGGGTAGGTGCTGATGAGGTGGTCCTACGCTGGTTCTCCTCCTTCTTACACAGCCGCTCACAAAGGATAAACAAAAAAAACTTTACCTCCGACCTACACCCCGTCAGCAAGGGCGTCCCCCAAGGTTCAGTGCTCTCACCACAACTGTTCAACATATACATGGAACCCCTCACCACCTTACTTAAAAATGCCAACATCCCTTTCCACCTATATGCAGATGACACCCAGATCCATCTAGAAACCTCCTCCATAGAAGACATTCACAGACTAAATGACACTCTAAAAGAAATCCAACATTGGCTGTCTCTTAACCACTTAAAACTCAACCAAGACAAAACTGAGATCCTCCTCATCTCCAACAAAGAAGAGAACCCTCAAATTTCAGAATGGCTAAAAGCTTTGGATGCTTTCAACGGCAATCACACTCTGACCAACTCCGTAAAATCATTAGGAATCACCCTAGACCCAAAACTCGACATGGCCAAACACATTAAGAACTCCGCAAAGAGTGCCTTCGTCAATCTGAAGCTACTCAACAAAATAAAACCATTCATCCCAACCAAAGACCTCAAACAAGCCACCCAATCACTGGTGCTATCCAGACTCGACTATGGGAATGCAACCCTCACTGGTACAACAAAATCTCACCCAGCTCCCCTCAAAACTACTCTCAACGCAGCAGCCAGAATGGTCACTGGAATTAGGAAATACGATCACATTTCACCAGCACTCAGAGAACTAAAATGGCTCCCAGTCGAATTGCGTGCCAGCTTCAGAACTGCCTGCCTCACGCACAAAGCCCTGCACACAGGAAAACCTGACTATCTGGCTGAAAACTCAAGAGGGCTGGTCAGACAAGGAACCTCAGGAGCTCCAGCACCTTACTACTCATCCCTATGAAAACACGCAAACAAAAAACTGCCGCACGGTCCTTCGCCGGAAACGCGCCCAAAATCTGGAACTCCATCCCAGTAGATATCAGGACTATCTCGTCCTTCACAAAATTCAAAAAACACCTAAAAGTCCTCTTCCTCAACCGCTCCCTCCCGAATGGATAGCCGCCGCCTAAACGCAAATTCCTGCTCGCCATTGCACCCAGACACTGTATCACTAAGACCTACCCCCCCTTGCTATTTGACCCCTACCTGTTCCTCCCCCCCTAAGAGGTTCAACCCAAGACAACGTGCACTCAATGAGGTTATCTCAGGACTCACGTACTACCTCAATGCTGCTCCGCACACTTGGACTTCCGAAACAATATGTATAATACTGCTCTATTGTATGACTCTTGCACAAAAACTGTTGTAAAGCGCTCCGATACCCTTGGTTCAGGCCAGCGCTGTATAAAACTCCGTAATAAATAAATAAATAAATAAATTGTCTTTATTTTTTCCAGGGCTATGGAAGCCAGCTTGGATTGTAGTGCCATCTCAGACTGCTTGTCATTATACTCCAGCTAGTGAGCTGCCAGCTCTGAAGGGGACAGGCTATGGGACTACCCATCCCTTATAGTGCTGAAAGGTGAAAAAAAAGTCCTCCTTGAGGCAGGTTATCATCTTCCTTCTCCCGTTCTTGGGCTTCCTTATTCTCCTTAGAGGTGACCTGTAGTTGACGTGCCACTTCCCTTGCCAAGAGGGCTTTTTGGTAATCTTCATTCTTGGAACTTCTGTTCAAGCTCAGCCCTCTTAGCCTGCATATATCCCATACTAAGACTAAAAAGGATAGACAGATCCACCTCCATGCTCCCAAAAAGATAAGGTGTCAAAATTGTGATAAAAAATGAATATGCAAAGATATTTTTTTTAAAAGACCCAATTAAGCATTTTTTTCAATTAAATATAAAAAATCAAGTATTGATCTGAATCGTTAAGTAAAATTTCCAATTTTTTATTTTCAAAATGTGTTGACTGTCAATACAAGTAACATAAGAAAGATGATTTTTGGTTGGGAAGGATGGAAGCCATTCACAAGTAATAGACCTAAATCTTGTCAGCCTAAACACAGTTTCTTTAAATAAACCTAAGCTCAACTTCCGGTAGCTATGGTACACAGCATCCAGGCCTAAATTTAGAGAAAGTGTGTTTTATTTATAACAGTACCAAAACAGTTACAAAACACAGCACAATGAAAATTCCATAACTAATTTACTAATGTTTATTTTAAAGTTTTAAGGAGAAAAGGCAGCTAGAGACAGCAGAGCATCTATGGTTGCGAGTGACCGGGATCTAGGCAAAATGTGATGCTGACCACAATGCACCATAGGCCAGCTAAGACTAATGATTAGACTTCATGACAGTTTTTAACTTTAGACATTAGTCTTTTCCTAAAGCTCAACATCCTCCAGTGGGGCACGGCAGGGCGCTGCATCTGACCAAGTCCTCTCAATTCCAGCCACTTTATTTTTGGGGGCCAGCTGAAGTTTCTGAAATTGGCACCAAAACATTTGAGCGGGATGGCTGGAAAATCATAGCCGATGAAGTCCTATCACAGTCCGGATCCCTGGACCACTTGTCCCAGTTCCAAGTCCTAAGTTCAGACGTAGTCTCTTTTCTGGAACTTACAACCTGCCAGTGAGGCGAGGCTGAGAGCTTTCAACTTTGTCTGCTTTTTAGAGTAGCACTTCCAGGTAACTCTAAGGGCTCCGAGAATGTCAGGGACAGAACAAGACCTCACGCCAGCAGAGGCTACCAAAGAAGAGCCAGTCAGGGTTCACTTGCAACTGGTCTCTTCCAGAGTTGAACTGTTGCAGCTTTTTCGATCCCATTAGCCACACAGGGGGTCTACCTTAAGTCAGCTTTTTCGTCTTTGCTTCTTCCACAGGTCCAGATTTGTTCTGAGGAACTAGGGGCGCGGTGCCACTTTTAAACAGACCACTGTCAAGAAGGTGGAGACTTATTTAATATTTAAAGTTAGGTTTTCCTTCAGTCAAAAAGGTATTTTTGTGACAGGCCTGACTGTAGGTTTTTAGGCTTCAGAAGTCAGGCTAGATATGGTGGATAAAAGCCACCTTTTACTGGTCAGCCTACTGTGCAGGTGACATTTAACTTCCGGGTGTTAGATTTGAAAATCCCATTCTCGTTATATACTCGTTTTACACTATATTAGGTTAGCAGTGTACGGCTAAATGAGACATCATTCGTATTCATGTCATGTAACCCACTGAGTTATCCATGCAATGTGCGGGCTTCAGTTAGCAAGTGTGACTCCATTTTGTATTTTGTCATCCCAGTTAGGCTGTGTCTGTACCAGGCCTCACTTTTGTATTGCTTGCCTCAGCAGAACGCTGTATTCAGTTATTATTTTCTCTCTTGCTCGAGGTTGCCTTCTGACTTACTAATGAATAGGCCATTTTGCCCTCGCATACCTATCTTTGTGTGTAGCTCGGCTCCCACGTTAGGAGCCGCCGAAACCCAGCACGGCAACCTTGAGATAGTGATAACATGTACCCATCTGGCAGGTGGTAGTCCATCCCTCTGTGCCTCCTTTGTTCATGTTCGGCCTAAGCCGGTAACTTTCCATTGTGGGCGTGGTTAGGAGACCTTTGGGAGGAATAATTATGCTTTGCCGACTGTTGGGGGGCCAGTCCCTCGGCAGACATCTTAGGGTGCAGGTCAGATTGGACTCCTCTGCAGAGTATTGGTAATAAACGATTGTTTTGTATTCTCTACTGTCTGACCGACTCTTCATTTTGGGGAAGGCTATAAGGTGGTTGTAGGAAACCCGGGTTACACTTTTCGGGTCACTTCCTTCACAGGTAATTGTTTAGTTTCCTGCACTCAGTACTATAACGTTACTAGGCAATTAAGTATGACAATTGGGGGTTCGTTTTACCATCCCTTTAGGGTTTGGACCACATACACTGGAATCGGACAACAGTGCTCCAGGGTTCAGAGTTTAAGAACCAGCAGCATTAGTCCAAACAAAATGGGGGGTGAGCATGCAGAACGAGACACTTTCTTATAGTCACAGTCCTACAATTTCACTTTCAATCACATTCTACCCTCTTATGCCTATTGCTAATAACAATTGATGCCTCTTAATTGAAGGCACAGTTCTTTTCACCTGTCTCTGGATACAGGTATTGGCTGTGGCTTGTTTTGGACTTATTTTGAAGTGTTTGTTTACCATATCCAACATGAATAACATACATCCTGCCTTCATCAGTGAACTTGCTATTGTGAAAAATATATGCTGAACCTCAATCAATGTCCACACTTGTACTTTCATTCACACTCTCACCTCTGCCGCCTACCCCATCGCTAATGACAATTTATAACCAAATGATGATTAGTGACTGAACGGGTCTTTGCCTACTGTCCGTATGTTTATTTACCATCTCTGAACAAGCATAGCCAGTGTATCAATCTAGATGAAAATGGTTGACCTTCACTTAAGATGTAGTTTTTTATTTCTGACCTAGATTATTTATACCCATTCTTGTCCGCAAGCTCAGATGAAACCTCGTCCATCTCATGCTTGCAATTTAAACCACACCTCCTACCACTTTTACTGATTATAAATTTCCCATTAGTGGGAACCTGATCCATTATTCTGGTTCTGCATAGATGCACTCGCTATAGTGTTCAAAAACACTAAAACCACACGCCAGCAGGCATGCACGCTGTTTGGTTTCTATAGTGGCAACAATATTTAGAATATAGTTTAATTTTTGTAGTCCTTTTTAGTATTGGCTATTTCCTTTATTGCTGTTAGGGCACCAGTTTCCTCTTCGGGGCACTAAAGCCAAGACAGCACCATCAACTTCCTGTCAAGCCTCTACTTTAGGAAGAATGGTCTGTCCGTCTGTCAGTGTTTTTATCTCTATTTTTGATAAATCTTCATGCCTCATTACTGTCTCCAGGCAAAGATAGTTTATCAATGTCTGCTCATAATGCTGCTCAGGTAGGAAATGATCAAGATTGTATTATTATGGATGTTTAATATATTCTTTCTTCCTTCCACAACCACCATACTTGTTGACATTGATCTGTTCTTCAGGCAAGTGCTTTATATGCCATTTCTGTTTTTGGTACCAATGTGGAGTGTAAAATATAGTGGCTCTTTGAAATGGCGTACATGCCCCAGAATTTCTGTTTGTGTTTAGTCTATTGTTGTGCTGCTGATATCCCTTCCACGTGACAGTACACCACTACCATCCATGCATTCATCTTCCATCCATGCATTCATCTATTCACTTCCACGCACTCACCTACTCACTTCCACAGTCACTATCCCTTCTTTTGCACTGCTCTCCCCGCACTGGGCTTGCACCCTTCACCCACTCATGCACTCACTAGTCAATCTAGCCACTCATCCATGCTTTCATTCAGTCATCCATTCTGTCATTCTCTCATTTATCAAAACCATTCCTCCATGTGCTCTCTCTTTCATCCATGTTTTTCCACTCCTATCCAGTCATCTGCCTTCACCATAGATGCGTCAAACCTATTGGCTGCACTGATGCTTTTTAATTTTGGGGTATGATCTTCGATCTGTGTACAGTATATGGGTTAGCCCAAACATACCTTATATGTTTTTAAGTGATCATTATTTTTGCAGAATTCTTCCTCTGCAACATGATATTTATGCTAGAACACTATGGGCCTCATTTGGATGTTGGTCGGAAAGCCTCCGACCGACATCAAAGGTTTGACTTCCGACCGCCTAATAACAATGTAGGCAGTCGGAAGTCAAACCTGCCGGTCACCTGCTTCTCTCCCCTTAGGTCTCTATTATCTATAACTCCCTTTTTCTCTTTCAAATACAGTATGACACATTACATCTATGTACACTTTCAGCGCCAGGATACCCGTTGGGTGACAGTGCGCTATATAAATGCTGTATACAATACAATACTCAAGGAGCCCGTCGGCCAGTTGGAACAGGCACGTAATCCCTTAAGGACGGCGTTTCCGCCGCTGGGATTACGATGTAGGTTTCCCATAGGCTTTTCGTGTTGGGCTTTCCGACATGAAGAGAATGTCAGAAAGCGACTTTAAGGGCCCATAGTAGGGCCCCCATGCTTCCGCGGCCTCCGGGTGGAGGCCTGGGGGGCACCTATGGTGCCCCCTGATAATCCCTGCACCGTGTGGCAGGCACTGTGAGGTGCCTGTCACACGGTGCAGGTATTTACACAAACTCTCATTTCTCTATGGGAGCTTGTGCTGCGGGCGGAAACTGCTCACAGCACAAGCTCCCATAGAGAAATGGGAGTTTGCGACTGCACCATGTGCGGTCACACTGTAATTAGGTGGTGGGAACCGCCGACCTGCGGTCGGTCGGTTCCTACACCGAAATGGTGTCGGGCAGACACAAGTCCGCCCAACATCGTAATAAGGCGATATGTAAAAGTTTGTTACATTTGTACAGCAACTGTCACTTTTGTAGGACAAACTCAAAATGTATATAAAACTACTATTAAATAAATATATGTTTTATATTCGTTTTTATATTTTCGTGTGAAATCAAGTTAGTATTTGAGGCAGTTCACATGTTTATTGCTATACATTTGTGGCCCTAGTCACAAAGGTAAATTTGGATCTAAATGTAAGTTTATGAATAAATGTTCCATTTTTAAGCCTGACAGGAATTCGCAAAAGGATTTGTTGCAAGTGTAAGTCGATTAACGCATGTGTGAGATCTCCGCATTGAGTGTGGAGCTTTCTGCACCCTTAAATCCCACTAAAGGAACTGAAAAATGGGCTTCCCAATGTGTGTTTAGCCTTGGAAATTTGTTAATGTATTCACAGACTTCACTTATTCCTCTTTCCACCCTGGAACAAGTTGGATTTTTACTCCAGACATGGACTGTTTTCAATCCATTTCCACGGCGGCAAAGGGAATGGCTCATCCCCAAATGCTGTGGGCGTGTTGATGTTGATTCTGATGTCACTGAGAAAGCGACTTGACCATCCTTGGAATACCCGTGGAACTGTGCCTACCACAGATTTCCATATGTGTTCTAAGGAATGTTTGTGACTTCCAGAAAGTAATAACTCTCCACCTGCAAGTAGGTGTATATCTGTAAGTGTAGATTTACTACTTTCTTTGTGAATCGACCTTGTGGTTTTATGGCTCAATCCCGCAGTAAACAATTTTGTTTGATTGGCATTGCTTCTGTCCACTATGAGTTTGCTCTCATTTCAATTTGTCCAACAAAATATTGCAATATTTTATGCTATACAGGCAGTCACAAGTGCAGCTACCTTACAGGCAATAGGGTCATGATTTGAATGATGCAGCAGGTGCTGTGGCACCAGCGCCAAAAGTTGTCATAACACCTCTAAACACCAAATATTGCTATATTTTACTACTAAACAGGCAGTCACAAATGGAATTAGCTTGCAAAAACTAGGGACATGATTTGAATGGGGCAGTAGGTGCAATGACACAGGGCCCAAAAGTTGTCAGAGCGACGAAGTATCCTATTGTTGCTAACGCTAGGTGTGACTGTGGCATTACAGTCTAAAGTCAATCCAGCTATGAAAGTTTTGGAGTTTGGAGAGAGCTCTTGTCCTGGGAGAACAGGCAGCGAGGGGAAGTACTCTAGAGAGAAATGTCACCAGCGGTCTTCATGCATATTCAACATTTTTGAAACCGTCCCTAAAAATATCTGCCATCCTTTCCATGGTTAGAGCTTGCCATAGCTGCATATGCCATTGTATAATGGAGGGCGCCTCTGTTTGTTCCAGGCTTAAGCAATTGCCAGCTTAGCCGCTTCCAGACACAACCACATTATAGCCCTGTCATGTTTAGTTTGATGTTTCACCATGTCGTCTTGAAGGCCTAGTAAGATACAACCTGGGGTATTCGGCATGGGGGAGCCAAATATTGCTTTAATCTGTGCCAGGATCTCTGTCCAAAATGCCCTAATGGTCGGGCAGTCCCACCAAATGTGATAAAAATCTCCCAGCAAACCGCAAGCCCGCCAGCATAGGTCAGAAGTCCCCGGGAAGATTTTCTTCGTCTTTGCCGGGTATAGGTACCAATCGTAAAGTAAATTTAAATGCGCTTCTCTCATACCTAGGGAGTGGATATTTTGGGGGATATCTTCCCAAAGTTTCCTCCATTTCCCCTCTGTTACTTCCACCCCCAGAGTGGTTTTCCAGAAGGAGGTGTATCTTGACTAGGGGGAATGCTGCGTAGTGAGAAGAAGATTGTATAAAAATCTAAAGGTACCCCTGGAGGATCCTGTTTTCCTTTTAAATTGCTCAATGGGAGTTAGGCTCCTTGTTGCAGCTTCTCTGACCTCAGGTGTTAATGCCCAGTCTTTCAACTGCAGGTAGGGGAAATGTTCAGATGCTGGCAAGTTGATATTGCGCCTGCAATTTGTAAATGTCAGGATGTCTTAGTTATGGGATAAGTCTATCATTGTAAGGCATCCTCCCTTCCTCCAGGCATCGAAGGGTCCCAGCTTTAGTCCTAGTGGGAAGGCCGGTGTACGGGGAGGTAAATGTTGTCTAGTTGGCCATTCTATTTTCACTTTATCCCAGGTAGTAAGAGTGGTCTTTGTGGGGTCTCTTAAGTATGCGTTGGGGGTGCGCTGTGCTTTAGGTTTCCAGAGGATGTCCCAGATAACCCTACCCACTATCTCTCTGTCCATGTGTAGCCAATGCTTATCCGATTGCCGCATTGACCATTCAGTGAGAACTCGTAATTGGGCTGCCTGGTAGTAGAGATAACATTTGGGTATTACCAGTCCCCACTCCTTTTTTGGACACTTGAGTAAGTTGTACGGTAGGAGAGCCTGTCCCTTCTGCCAGATAAATCGGATGCTTATGGTCTTTAGAGTGGGAAAAAAGTCTTGACTGACATCTATGGGCAGTGCCTGGAACAGATACAAAAACCTTGGCAGCACAGACATCTTGAGTGCATGTAGTCTCCCCACCCAGGAGAGAAACGTTATGACCATCTCTTAAGAATCTAAGATCACTCCTCAGTCGTTGTAGGAGGGGAGGAAAATTGACCTGATATGGTCCCAATAGGTTGGGCGCGATTTTTATTCCTAAATTAGTGATTAGTGATATCTTTCTTTGCCTCCTGGAAGGGAGTATATTCTACTATCTTAATCATTTCTGCCCTAGGCAAGGTGAGGTTCAGTAAGTTAGATTTCGTTAGATTGATACGAAAGCCTCAAAGTTTTTAAGCTCTTTCTGTAGGGCTTCGAGGGAAGTCTGTGGTGTTGTGAGGGTGAGCAAAACATTGTCGGCAAAGAGAGATATTTTGTTTTCTACATTGCCTAACATGATGCCTTTAATCTGTGGTGTGGTTCGTAATTTCACAGCTAGGGGTTCTATGCTTGAGGCAAAGAGTAACGGAGAGAGGGGAAACCCCTGTCTGGTCCCTCTGCACAGTGTAAAATATCTGGATTGCACCCCATTGACCATTGACCATCACCCTCACTCAGGGCTCAAAATAATAAGCACTGACCATGACAATGAAGGGATCACAAAAAACGAATCTGTTCAATGTCTGAAACATGAAGGCCTAGTCCACCCGCTCAAACGCCTTCTCAGCGTCAAGCCTCAGAAGGACTGCCCGAATGTGCCTTTTAGTGGATTTCTGAATCAAGTGGAGCACTCTCTTGATGTTATCGTGGGTTTGCCGGCCAGATGAATCAGGTCCAGCATTAGGTCCTCCAGCCGTGTGGCCAAGATTTTGTAACACAATTTAGCATCTAGATTAAAGAGGGCTATTGGTCGGTTTGAACCAGAAAGCTGGAGATCTTTTTCCAGGTTTAGGTGTTACTGATACTAATGCTTCGCTCATCCAGCGTGTGACCGCTTGCTCCATTACTATGTGGTTAAAAAGAAGGGTCAACTGGGAGGGTCAAGTCAGCACAAAAGGTTTATAAAACTGGGATGTCAGGCCATCTGGGCCCGGCGATTAATGAAGCTTCAGTACTCCTATTGCCTGGCTTACTTCCTCCTCTTTGATTAAGTCACCTAGGTATTCGTTCTGAACTGCTGATATCTGTGGGAGATCAATGGAGTTGAGAAAATTAAGTTGTGAAGTCGTGTCCATTTGGTCTGCGGTATATAAGCTTTCATAAAAACCTCTAAACTCCTCTGCCTTCCCTTCCTTCAAACCTACCAGTCCTACATCTTTCCCCCTGAGTGCCCCTTTATATTCCCTCTCTCGCTTGACTCTTAGTTGTCTCGCCAAGTGTCCCCTCCTCTTGTTACCATGTTTATACAAGGTCTGCTTAAATTTCAGCAGTGTATATTCAGCTCTATTGGAATGATTGCGTTTAGCTTCCCTTTCAGTGTGGTGACTTGCTGTTGGTAGGCTAATGTTGGAGTTGCCATGTGAGCCAACTCACACTTTTTCAATTCTTCCTCTATCTGTCCTCTGTCGCGTGTTTTTTGCTTATTAAGTTGGGACATAAGTTGTATACACTTGCCTCTTAGCACTGCTTTAAATGCATCCCAGTTATTTGAGCGGTTAGTGTCATTGGGGCAGTTTAATTGAAAATACTCAAGGATTGCTTTTCTGAGTTCATCTCACTGAAGTCTATCCCTCACTAAGGAGTTAGGGCAGTACCACCGCCCTGTCTTAGATGACGGAGCATTCCACTCCACGTTCACCAAGACCAGTACGTGTAGTCTAGTCTCAAATACGTGCGGTGGGTGTGTGAGTAGAAAGTGTCATCTTTAACAGCGGGATGAAGGAATCTCCATGCGTCTATCAGCCCCAATTCCTGCACTGCAATTACCGGAAACTACTGGTGGAAGATCTGTGTCTTCCACCAGTACAATCTACACTCGAGTGCCCTGTTAAATTGAAGTCCCCCATTGGTATTATTTCTCCTTCAGCAAAGCCTTCTAGCACTGTTAAAAGTGAATGGAGAATGGTCGCCTGACCGGTATTTGGAACGTAAACTGAGACCAGTGTGCATCGTTTCCCTCTGAGACACCCTTTGACCATTAACCATAGTCCCTCCTTATCTGTCTTGTATGCTGTTGGCTGAAATGTTCATGTGGAATGTAATAACAATGCCACTCCATTGTGCTTAGTTGATGCTGAGGAACGATAGATCCGTGGATAAAGCTTATGTTTAAAGCTGTGGTCCTCCGATCATTTGAGGTGGGTCTCTTGTATGGCCACTATATCAAAATGGGAGCCTAATAAATATTTCCAGATCTTGTGGCGTTTATGTGAGGAATTAAAACCATGCACGTTCAAGGATAACGTAGTAATCATTCCCCTAGTCCCAGGGTGCTTTCATGCCTTTGTGCCCCCCAAACCTTGTCTCCCCCATTCACCCTGCATCCTCAGTTCCCTCTTGTACAGCCATGATGTTCTCTTGTGTGCATTACAATACAATCTGCCTCTCGTATGTAGCCTGCCAGTGTTCCAAGTGATTCCTGAGTAACCCTGGGCAAAGCACTACGCTACGCTCGCGTAGTTTGCGAAGTTTGCGCTACTTCGCACAACGCGAATTGCACGTAGCACAGTGCAAACACGCGTAGTGTAGCGTAGCGTAGTGCAGCGGTCATTTTGCTTGCTCGCGGTCCTCAACGTCAAGTTGGCGACCACGAGCAAGCAAAATGACATCCCGGCGAGACTTTTTCCTCGTTCGCGATCAGCAACATCAAGTTGCCGATCGCGAGCGTGGAAAATAAACCTCCTGGCGAGATTCTCAACGCGGGGAGGTCAGGTTTCTCATTGCGAGTGGTCGCGTATGCTCGCGACCGCTCGCGATGAGAAACAACCAGTCCGCGTTGAGAAAGCTGCCGCTCGAGTAAAAATCTACTCGAGCGGCAGTAAAAGACAGCTCGCACTGTGCAAGATGCCGTTTTCAATGATTGCACAGTGCGGACAAGCATCCGGCACTGTGCAATCATTGCGAACAGTGCACTACGCAGTTCGCGTAGTGCTACGCGTAGCTCGCGTAGTGCGAACTGCACTTTGCGTAGCTTCGCGTAGCGCTACTTCGCGAACTACGCCCAGGCTTATTCCTGAGTAATTTAAAAAATAAGGAAATAAAATCCCCAACCCCATAAAGTTCAGGACAACCAGGTCCCAACTAGTGTAACTGTGTGAAGAAGAATACATCACATGAGGCGAGTCCGTCAGAGACCGCCACCACCATTTAGCTGATATGCTAAATGTCAGGCCATTGCACTCCAGAGTTGAAGTCTCTCAGTCGTTACTCACGGCAAGGCGTCCTTCAGTATCATAGTCCCTTCTGGCATGAGACAACGAGCGGGAAGCTGGCCCGCCACTTCTTCCCCGCCGTATCGTTAACGTCCCTTATAAGTCCTTGTGCACCTCTGGGAAAGCCACAGCCCCTCTTCCTGAGACCCCGAGGGTCCCTTCGTTGAAGAGGTCAGCACCGCTCCATGTTGCTGTCTCTCCGAGGGTATTATGTCGCCTCAGAGTTAGGGCATCCATTAGATCCGAAACATGGTGGGCTTTATTGAGATACTCAAATGCTAGGCCAAAGGGAAATGTCCAGCGATACTTGATGTGTTATTTGTTAAGCTTTTCTGTCACTGGGCGAAATGCCAACACAACAGTGTTGCTTGAGCTAAGTCTTGATAGAGGGAGCACGAGGGGCCCTGAAATGACACTCTGTCCCTTTTTCTCACAGCTTGCAGGATAGCCTCTTTTACTTTGAAGGAGCGTAGCTTCACTAATATATCACATGGACATTTCTTGTCTCCTGTCAAAGGCCTCCCTACTCTATGTGCCCTCTCCACTTTTATTTTCAAGTGCATTTCTCCCAGAGTTTCCTCAAAGAGTCCCACCACAAAGGCCTCAAGGTCGGCCCCCTCCACTCCTTCCTCTAAGTCCTTAAGTCAAATGTTGTCACGACGCAATCTATTTTCTAAATCTTCATTTTTCAAAATGGCAGCTTGCAGTTGGATGTTGAGAGCTTGTATGTGGTCCTCTGCTCGCTGCGTGTGCTGCTCCCAATTTGACATTTTAGTTTCCAGGTCTATTATTCAATCAATCCATCAGGGTTGGTAGAGCGCAGCTACTCACCCGCGAGGGTCTCAAGGCGCTAGGGGTGGCGGCTCCTTTGATTGCTGGGGTCATCAGAAGAGTCAGGTCTTGAGGTCCTTCCTGAACTGGAGCAATGTAGGGACTTGCTGGAGGTAGGAGGCCTTGGCTGCGAGGTAGGAGAAGGACTTTCCTCCCGTTCTGATCTTGTAGATGCATGGAATGGTAACCAGAGAGAGGTCAGCTGATTGGAGGTGTCTCTTGGGTGCGTGGAAGGAGAGGCGGTTGTTCAGGTATGCTGGTCCGATGTTGGGGAGGGCCTTGTATGTATGGGTGAGTGAGGAGCTTTAAGGTTATTCTTCTTTCGATGGGGAGCCAGTGGAGATCGCGGAGGTGTTGGATGATGTGGTTGTGACGAGGGATGTCTAGGATCAGTCTGGCTGCGGCGTTCTGGATGGTCTAGAGTTTGCGAAGCAGTTTCTTGTTGATTCCGGCATAGAGAGCGTTGCTGTAGTCCAGTTTTCTACTGAGGAGGGCGTGCTTGATGAATTTTCTGGACTCGGAAGGGATCCATTTGAACGTTTTTCGGAGTATGCATAGGGTATTGAAACAGGCCGAGGATAAGGCGTTGATCTGGTGGTTCATCGTCTAGTATGATGCAGAGGGTTCATGCGTGGTCCATCGGGGTGAGTGGGGTTTCCGAGGGCAGGGGGGCCACCGTGTGTCTTCCCATGCAGAGGGGGTGGAGCCAAGGATAAGGACTTCTGTTTTCTCAGAGTTGAGTTTCAGGCAGCTCTTCTTTATCCAGGTGGCGACGGCTTTCATCCCTTCTTGAAGTTTTGCCTGCTGATGTTGGGTTCTTTGATGAGGGAGAGGATGAGCTGGGTGTCGTCAGCGTAGGAGACGATGTTGAGCCCGTGGTTTCTGACGATGGTTGCGGGGGGGCCATGTAGATGTTGAAGAGGGTGGGGCTGAGGGAAGATCCCTGGGGCACTTCACATCTGGTCTCTGTTGGTTCCATAGGTAGGCCGAGAGTCTGACTCGCTGTGTTCTGCCTGTGAGAAATGAGCATATCCAGTCAAGGGCCTTTCCGTGGATGCCGGTGTCGTGGAGTCTGGTGGCTAGTGTACGGTAGGAGACAGTGTTGAAGTCAGCCGAGAGGTCCAGGGGATGAGGGCTGCCGTTTGGCCCTGGTCTAGAAGGGAGCAGATGTCATCGGTGGCAGAGAGTAGGGCGGTCTCGGTGCTAGGTTTGCTGCGGAATCCGGATTTGGAGATATCCAGGACATTGTTGGCTTTGATGAAGTTTGCTAGCCGGGCGTTGACGGCCTTTTCGATGACCTTGGCTGTGAATGGAAGCAGGGAGATGGGCCTGAAATTCTTGAGGCCTGTCGGATCTGGGGAGGATTTCTTCAGGAGAGGGTTGACTTCGTCATGTTTCCAGTCATCGGGGAATGTGGTGGTATAGAGGGAGCAATTGATCGTTCGGCGTAGGTCGGGTGCGATGGCCATGGCGGCTCTGTGGAAGATGTGGGGTGGGAAGGAGTCTGAGGGTGCTCCAGAGTGGATGCTCTTCATGGTCTTTAAAGTGTCTTCTGTCGTGAGTGGCGTCCAAGTGAGCAGGGTCTGTTGGGTGGTGCCGCTGGGGGGGGAGCTGGAGTGGTGCGGAGGTCTTGGTTGTCGAAGACATCGTAGATCATCTTAATCTTGAGGTGAAAAAAGATGCTGAGTCTGTTGCAGAGGCCTTGGGAGGTTGGGACGTCTGTTGTTTCGCTGCAGTGTTTGGCAAATTCCTTGATGGTGTAGAAGAGTTCTTTGGTGTTGTGGGCGTTGGTGAGGATTCTGTCTTGAAGGAATTTCTTCTTTGTGGATTTGATGAGTTGGTGGTGTGCTGTAGTGGCTGCTCTGTAGGCGGTGCCTGTTTCTGGGGTTTTGTTGCTCCTCCTTGTCTTTTCAAGTTGTCAGCAGGAGCGCTTGGATTCTTGGAGTGCAGGGGTGAACCAGCTTGCTTTCTTGATGTGTCGTCCTGTGGCTTTCTTGAGGGGGGTGAGTGTGTTGGCGCAGTTTGGGATCCAGCGATGGAGGTTGCGTGCCATGGTGTTAGCGTCTGGCGTCGGCAGTGGTGGGATGCTGATGAGGGCTGAGGTGAGCTGGTCTTCGGTGACTTTGTTTGAGCTTCTATGGGGGAGGCGGTGGGTGTGCTTGTGTACTGTGGAGTTTCTGAAGGAGAAGTGGATGCAGTGGTGGTATGTCCAGAGGAGTTCCGAGGTGTGGCTGTAGGAGACGCTGTTGCCTTCTGCAAAGACAGGGTTGAGTGTGTCCCCCGCTGTGTGCGTGGGAGCGGTGACAAGTTGCTTCAGTCCTATATTGGTGAGGTTCTCTAGGAGGGCGGTGGTGTTGGGGTTGTTGTGGTTGTCCAAGTGGAAGTTTAGGTCTCCGAGTAGGATGTAGTCTGTGGAGGCTAGGGCATGGGGTGCAATGAGGTCGGTGATGATGTTGGTGAAAGGAGCACGAGGCCGAGCATCCTGTAGATGAGGGTTCCGTGGAGAGTCGTTTTAGGGTTGGTCTGGATCTGGAAGTGGAGATGCTCCATGAGGGTCGTGGTGTCATCCGGGCCGGTGGTTGTCATGCGGAGGGTGCTTTTGTAGATGATGGCGATGCCTCCTCCTGGCCGGGTGGGGTGGTCTTTCCGCAGGATCTTGTATCCGTCGGGAATGGCGGTGGCGATTTCGGGCGCGGAGTTGGCATTGGTCCAGGTTTCTGTGAGGAAGGTGAAGTCTGGCCCGTGGGGGTAACTAGACAAAATATCGAAGTCAAAATATAGAATGGACAGAATATCGAAGTCAAAATATAGAATGGACATAATATCGAATGGACATAATATAGTGGTTAAAAATATCGAAATGCAGGTAAGTAATATCGACTGTCAAAATATCGAAGTACATCATATAGGCATTAAAATATATCGAATTTGTAATAATATCGAATTTTTTAAAGTGTTTTCTATGTTAGTATATGTGTTAAAAGTGTATTTTATTTTTGTAATGTATGTTTAATTTTTTTAAAGTAATGAATTTTATGTTATTTAATTTTTGCGTAATTTAATTCCGTAGCGGGTTGTGGGTTTATAGGGGAATAGGGTGGGAAGTATTTTAATTGTAATTAAGTAAATATTTATTTTAATTTATTTGTATTGATAATTAATTTATTGTTAATTAATTATTAATTGGTAATTAATTTTTATTAATTGATAAATTGATAATTATGTTAATTGTATTAATTTATTATTCGGAGCGGGTTGTGGGTTTATAGGGGAATAGGGTGGGAAGTAATTTAATTGTAATTTAGGGGCCCATTACGATACCCGGCGTAAAAAAATCCGCCAGGCATGGAAGCGGCAAAAATCCGCCCGCACACACCGCCTGAACACCGACCACGCCATTACGATTACACAAACCGAAAACCGCCATCGGCGGAAAAATCACACCAAATACCGCCCGCCAACGTCCGAGTCGGAGTCAAACCGCCCGCCACGGACGGAAACACGCACGACAACACAAAACCGCCCGCCCTCACGGCCGACACACCGCACGTGAAATTACGATCGCACCGACATGAGCGCGGAAAAACCACAAATATACCGCCCGCCAGCGCAAACAACGCCGATGAGAATCGACACGGCAGAAGCCATGGCGCCCACGTACCTGCACAGAAACCATCCGCACACAAAACCAATAGCACACAACATGGCCAACAAGTCCACACAGCAAGGCACGCACAAATACACAAGCACAGTACACATCCCGAAAACACCCCCAGGACAAACAAAAAATACAAAGGCCAGAACCCCAGACACAACACACCTGAAAACAACAGACCATGAGGACACACCCACATAGGTGAGTACAAAAGCAGCACTCCCACAGACCACAACCCCTTGCTACATTGCAAACCAGAGAGGAGAGGAGAGGACACAGTGACACAGCAAGGACAGCAGCACACCACAGAAACGCACACATCACAACCACCACCACCACCACCACCACCACCAAACACCACCACCACCACCACCACCACCAAACACCGGCACCACAAACCCCCTGCACATTACACAACACACACCGCACCAGCACCACAAACACCATGGCACCACAAAGAATGCCCAAGTACACGCCCATTGAGCTGACGGTCATGGTCGACGAGATCATCAAGGTGTACCCACAAATCTATGGGAACATGGTCCAGCACACACCACTAGCCACCAGAAACAGAATGTGGAACCGGATCGTAGACCAGGTCAATGCAGTCGGGACCCTGCCCAGGAACAGAGGTGAAATAAACAAACGTTGGAATGACGTAAAGAGCCTGGTCAAGAAGAAGGAGGGCAAAAACAGAGAGCTGGCTGCCGTCACTGGCGGAGGGAATCCCGCGCTCTTTAAGACCTTCAAAGCGTGGGAGGAGAAGGTGCGAGTCGTAATACATCCGGAGATCCTCGCCGGATTAGCAGGGGGAGTGGAGGCTGGTAAGTACAAACTAATGTATACCACCACACCGCTATGTACTCACATGCGCAACCACCATGCCACAGCTCCCAGGGACAAACACCCCCATGTCCAGCACACAATACACAACACATCACACACACATGCAACAGACACCACCACACACAGCCCAAACCGAACAACTGTAACATACGTGGGGACATGTGTACACTCAGCCAGCCACGTAACCACCAACAGGTCCCCAAATATGCCAGAAGCGCCACAACGAGCACCCACCACACCCATGTGTCCGCCACAGCTGCACTAACCGACAAGTAACAGGTAAGTGGCAGGAACACAAAGTGCAGTGGGTGGGAGGGTGGACAGCCCAAGTACAACACACACCAGGCCCCAGTCCCACAGCACAGCAAGGAGGAGCATCCCCCACACCCCACAGCCACGTGTCAGCCACCGCAGTGCACAACGACAGCTGAAAGGCAGACATCACGGTCCACAGCAATCGGTGTCAGTGGGTGTCCAGCCACCCCCACGACCCACAACACCCCCCACCCCCACAGACCTGCAACATGGAGCACCCCCCGCTTAGAGCCATGTGGCATCCAGTACAGTGCACGCACGAACAGCTTGCAGGTGGGAAACTGGACAGGGCTGGATTACTGGAGGCATGAGGACCATAACACGACCAACACATGGGACATGTCACGTAGCAGACGAACACGCAGCACCGCCCACCGTCACGAACAAGTGAACAATGTGCACACGGACATGAACAACAGACTCACACCCCACATGACCCATCACATACATAGCAACACCCAAGGAGCCACGTCTGCATGCACAAGCCACACTGAATATAGTACCACACGGCAGCCACTGTGCAACTCATCACACACAACCGAAACACCATTGAAGTCCTGTCCATGTAGCCCCTACTGCCTGTCAACCACACACCCCACAACTACGCCTATGTAAGACAAACAACACTAGACGCAACAGAGCGGAACAACATATATGCACACGAACACCACTGAACCCATCAAACACACAGACACACCATGCACATACAACATACCATCCATCCGTCAGCCCCAGTCTCATGAAAGGCATGTCATCCGCACAGCTGCCACACATACAGCAGTCACTCTAAGATACATGCCCATGACCAACCATGTGCCAGAAGTCAATGAAGCGCACGACACACTGTGAGCAACAACACACAACATGGGCCACACCCCCTGAGCACTGCAGTGATGCACATGGCACAGGGCAGCACGCACACCAAGGAGATGGGACAACTGCAATACGTTGGCTGGCACACAACCATCACTCATTCATAACGATGCGTCCAATGCCATGTCCAGTAATCACAACAGACAGCAAATATGCAGGCCATGTCAAGCATGCACACACCTCAAACCATGCACTGTCATGCTGCCACAACACATGTCACGTTCGGCACCCATGGCTCACAGCATGTACCCCAAAAGCATATCCCCTCCCAAATGCGAATCTGGGGCATGGCCCCCATGTTGCCATATGCGTTCCTAAGCGTTCCATTTGAACCCCAAAAGCATATTCCCTCCCAAATGCGAATCTGGGGCATGGCCCCCATGTTGCCATATGCGTTCCTAAGCGTTCCATTTGAACCCCAAAAGCATATCCCCTCCCAAATGCGAATCTGGGGCATGGCCCCCATGTTGCCATATGCGTTCCTAAGCGTTCCATTTGAACCCCAAAAGCATATTCCCACCCAAATGCGAATCTGGGGCATGGCCCCCATGTTGCCATATGCGTTCCTAAGCGTTCCATTTGAACCCCAAAAGCATATCCCCTCCCAAATGCGAATCTGGGGCATGGCCCCCATGTTGCCATATGCGTTCCTAAGCGTCCCATCTGAACACCAAAAGCAAAGTACAAACCAGACCCAGGATGGGCCAGGAGCCCGCATACACCAGAGTCACAATAAGTAGGGGCACAGCAACACACCCATCGGCATGGCCAATCCGTCCCATGCCACATGTGCACAGCACACAGTCCCATTGCCAAGCACACACAACTACAAATGCTACAGCCACACACACGCCTCCGGGAAACCCATGTACGAGATTGCACGAACTGTTAATGTCAGACGACAACTACATACTTCGCCAGGTGCAACACAATAACAAATCTCATTCTCTCCACAGGTGACGAACTGCTGGATGCTGGGGATGGAGCCAGCAGCCAGCACAGCCAGCCTACAAGCCCCCAACGAGGACACACGGATCTGGAGGATCTGTCCTCCTCTTCGGACACGGACCACCAAGCAGGCCCATCTAGTGTGGCAGGGCCCAGCCGCTCCCCAGGACCCCTCCTACCCACCAACCCATCATCCAGGGCTGCTGAACATTCCCAGCCCCCTGCTGCCACTGTCGTTGCGGCCACACCCACGGTCATTGCGGCCACACCCACGGTCATTGCGGCCACACCCACGGTCATTGCGGCCACTACCATTGCCGCAACCGCCACCATCGCCGCACCGACCACCACCGCCGCCACCACCACCACGTCTTCGCTGGCACCAGCCCCAGCGCAGGTGGTGGCCCGGCCGACTGGATCCACCCTGGGAGCCACAGCGAGGACCGTGGTGAGCAATGTGGCTAGTGGGCAGGCCGGTGGCAGCAGGACTGGTAGGAGGAGCAGGGTCAGGGAAACGCCAGCCTCCCCTGGGAGCCATGCCCTGCCTCAAATGGCCAGAGTCCTTGGGGCCTATGAAGAGGCCCAAGGACAATGGGTCCGGTCTGCTTCAGACACGCGTGAGGTGCTGGGGGTGCTGAGGTCCATGGACGCCCGTATGGGCCAACTCGTGGACCTCATGGGCCAGCTGGTGGTGGCGGTGAGGTCACTGCCAGGGACAGCAGCTCCCCTCCGCCACAACCTGCCGGGGCGCAGGGTGGAGCAGCAGTGTCCAGTTCCCCTGCGTCCACAGCCAGTGAGCACACCTCAACCACCAGCATGTCGCAAGCAGGCACCCCCTCGCAAACGTGGAAGGGGCCGTCCGAAGTGGAAACAGATCTCCCGGGAGGACTTCGCACGCTCCAAACGCAAGTGAGGCAGCCAGCCAGCCTTCCGCCAGCCTTCCTTGACCAGCCACTGCATTGACTTGGACTACGATCCCACTCCACACAGCCATCTGGATGGCATGTGTGTGTTGGACTATGGACATAGAACCAGTGGGTACACCCTGATCATCACGCAGCCATGACCGACAGCTCATTGTCACTGCACGCACCACTTTTGTCATCACCTTACACACAATCACATGTCACAGTTTGTAATAAATGCACCTTTTTCACTAACTGCTGTTTGTGCCCTGTGTTTTATTTGTACGGAATACAACGGCCACCTTGGGCGGAAAGGCACCTGATGCGTGGCATGGCAATTGAATCCGGAGGGCCTGTAGGGACCTAGGGGTGGGAGACAGAACAGGAGCACATTCAATGAGTGTGTCACACACCCATCACACAGTACATGTCAACAACTACAAGCAATGTACACACATCGCACAGAGCAATAGGGCACAATGCCACAGCCACCAACAGTGGCATACTACCCTGGCCATGGAGCGTTGACACACAGCACGCAGTGAACAAACGGCCACCCTGACACAGCACACACACACCTGCACAGATACAGCCACATCAGCCGTCGTACATGGACACTCACCGTCAAGTGAAGTAGCGGGCGATGAGCTGCTGCCGCACATTACCAGCTTCCTCCTCTCCGCTGTCCTCCTCACTCGAGCTGTCCTGGTCTGCGGGCTGGGGCCCTGGTTGATCTCCGTCATCCACGATGAGGGGGATCTGCTTCCGAATGGCCAGATTGTGCAGCATGCAGCACGCCACCACTATCTGGCACACCTTCTGTGGGGAGTACGCCAGCGCACTCTCGGTGCGGTCCAGGCACCTGAACCTGGACTTGAGGAGGCCAAAGGTACGCTCGACCACACGTCTGGTCCTCCCATGTGCCTCATTGTAGCGATCGTCTGCTGGGGTGCGAGGATTCCTCAATGGACTGAGCAGCCATGCCCCATTCGGGTACGCAGAGTCACCTGGGTGTGAGGGACACAGAGAACCGTTGCAATTCCAACTGGACAGGGGACAGCATCGCACAACCAGCACGCTACACCACTCCACATACTCACCGACAATACAGGCACGATCCTGTTGCATATTGGACATCAGTCGTGGCAAGATGCTGTTGCGCATTATGTGTGCGTCATGGGCCGAGCCTGGGAACTTTGCACACACGTGGGTGATCACCATGTCCGCAAGGCACACCACTTGCACATTCAGGGAGTGCGTGTGCTTCCTGTTGCGGTACAGGTGCTCAGTGGCCTGTGGTGGAACAAGGCCGACATGTGTGCAGTCAATGGCTCCAACGACGTGTGGGATTCTGCCAAGGGCATAGAATGCACCCTTCACTGCCGCCAATTCACGAGCCCTGGGGAAGCGGATGTACCTGTTTCGGTACAGCATCATGGCTGCCAGTACATCCCTCAGCACCTTGCTGAACATGGGCTGGGACATCCCTCCTCCAATGCCCACTGTGTGCTGGAATGACCCAGTGGCGAAGAAATGCATGGCGGCCATCACCTTAGCCGTGGGGGTGACAGCAGTCGGATACACCCTGCGGGGACGGAGATGGGGTTCTAACATGGCACACAGTCGATGCAGGCTTGGCCTGTCCAGCCGAAACTTCCTAATAACCTCTGTATCGTCCATGTCCGCCAGCAATTGGTATGGGCGGTCAATGTTCGGTCTCCGCCTAGGGACAATGGCAGAGGACACATGTCAAAGCAACACGACACATAGCAATTTCGCATACACATCACTGACATGACTGAGCAAGCACATGAGCCACAGCCCAGCTGTCAAGCTGGGACGGCACGGCCACAATACACTTACACAGGTCTCCCAACAATGGCAATGGCTAGTGATACAAACCACTGCCATGTGCATGCACATGGGGATCTAGGCCCCAATGACTTGCGGGGCGTGCTGATGGGGACTGACTGCATATCCGTCAAGCGGCAACGCCACGGCAACATGAATGTCTGCTGAGCATGGAACTGCTTCCGCGGCTGGATGAGTATGGCACACGACGACGACGATGTGGGCACAGGCTGAGCGGCCAAAACAAGTGGGACCTGTGGCACGAGGGGATATGAGACAGTAGTAGGTGTCAGCACTGCACCCTATGTACAGCACTGTACGGATCACACCTCCCGAAACATTGACAGGTGTCCACATTGACAGCCCCATGCCAAGACGGCTGTGTGCTTGCAGTCACACGTCACAGGTGAGAGGTTACATTGCACGTGCCAGGTGGCAGACGTACATAGTGGGAGCTGGCATGTGTGTGCATGTGTCTCCTGTTCAGGATCCACCAGATGGGCGCTGACTCTGTACTGACCATTGGACACAGCATGTTCCGTGGAAGGCTTGTGTGTGTGGGATGGTGGCACTGGATGTGCCTCCGTTGGGTGGGGGGCCATGCACAGGGCGGGTATGTCGATGATTGCGCATTGTTGGTCACGGTGGGTGCACCAACTAAGATGTGTTGCCCTGTGTTCAATTCCTATGTCCGCATGATGATGGACTGTAGATGTGGGCAGACTACACATTGGTCGATGTGCTGTCTATATGCATGTGCCTTCACACCAGGCACAGCTGCCCCTGCACATGTGACCCCTGCTGGACTCGCTGCTGGGTCTGTGGAGCTGATGCACCTTCTGCGCGTGGGGCGGACAGCTCTCCTCACTTCCCTCATTGCGCATGTCATGACTTTGCCGCAGGTGACATGGATCATGGAGGGCCCACATGTACGCGTGGGTAGGCTACACATGATTGTACACTGGTCGCCACCCCCAGTCAGTGTTTCGAATGGGAAGGTTGTCGTGCTGGTGGTATGTTCGATGTGGCGGATGGGCGGGCCTAGGTGCGGGCTTACATTCCGGACATGGGGGTAGTTGGATTGGCGACTAGTTGCAGTACACACGGGACACGTCTCTTCCTTTCCACATCTGGGTCATCCCTTGTACTAACTGACAGTGATACAGTCATCTTCGCCCCAGCCCTCATGTCCTCCCCTCGCTCCCCCAATATGCATGCTCACCTGCGAGGCTAGCGCTTGCACAGGCAGCCCCAAGCTCGCACCAGAGAGGGCAAGGAGTGTATGTGTGGGTCCAGTTGCACGAGTGGGCTGTCTCAGGGTATGATGTGTTGCGGGACGCCGTCCACCTGCGTGGTGCCCCAAATGGAGACCCGGCCTGCATGGACTATGCATCACAGTCTTCGCCTTCCGGATCCGCCACCTGCGACACCCAGTGGCTGTGGCTGCCCTTGCGGCCAGGCCGCGTCCGTCTGTGGCTGATGGCCCACACATTCACTCTTTGGCCTCTCTGGGGAGGGCTCGGGGGTGGTGGCGCACGCGCTTGCACTTAGTCGCAATGGCATGTGGCGTGGTTGGTATGATGGGCAATGGATGGGATGGTGCGAGCCACCTCCCGTGACGTCAGTGCTGCTCGTGCTGTGGTGCGTCCCCTACACTTCCATCTGACTTGTGCCATGCTAGACGTTGAGGTTCTATTGCCTGCGTGATATGACCAGGAGGAGCGCGAGGAGACCTCTCACACACCATGCTCCACTGCCATCCCGTGCCCTGTATCGCCTGTGCGGATTGACTATGTTGGGGTTACACCTGGTCGACTGGGGCTGTGTGTGCCTTGTCAAGGGGCATGGCGGGCGCACAACAGGATCCAGCTTGTCCACAGAGGGTGGGCTGAGGTGCGCCTGGTACCGCTTTGTACGTGTGCCCGGCTGCTGTGCACACACGTGTTCACTCCCCCCGACAGGTGTCCTCTCACAATGCCCAGGGAAGCGGTGGTGTACTGTTCATGACCCCTCCCAACACGGCGTGCTCCAACTTGGCATGTGCGCATCTACCCGTCGCACCCACCCACCTGAGCACTGCGTCCATACGACTTCACACGACACATGTGTGTCTTCCACAGTAGTGCTACTCATTTGCGTTGACATCCAATACCAGTGGACTACATGGTCATGTCACGACTGCCGTGTACTTCACATACTCTCATCCTCTCTCATTCGTACTTGTGAAATGAGTCAGCGGAGACAGTTTTGGTTTCAAACATTATATTGAGTCTTCTGTCCTCTGTGATGCAGTATAGTGGACACTACTGGCAGCGGAATACATGTTGAGGATATACTGAGCATGATTGCAAATGGGATAGGGTGTGGGGTTACATGTGATTGGCTGTTGCATGTGGGATGTGGGCTTCAGAGTGACATCTGCTTGGCCAAGGCTGTGCTAATGTACATTTACGTATAGCTGCGGAGCTGCGGACTTTGACACAGACGGTATACATGTAGCCTACCAGACCGCTTGGCATCATGGGCACAGTCCATCTCAGTTCCATGTGACAGGTTTGCTGCGGTTGTTCCTCATGCACGCGTGCATGTGAGATGACATCAGGGCATGTGCTTGCGTGCATGCAGCGGCGTGCCACTTGTTGTTGCACTGTGGTGGTTACTGGACATGTCACAGTCACTGGGGTCGTGTTGTTGTTGTATGCACTTGTCGTCCATGCAAAGGTCCTGGTATGGGATTCCCGGGGCGGGGGTGGGAGGGGTGCAGCACCCACAGACTCCAGGCGACCTATTCATGTCCACTGAGCGGTGTGTGTGTCCATGGGCGCTGGATCCATGTCGTGTCCTGGTTGTTCGTGCAGTTCCGTCCATGTGGGTGCGATACACAGAGCCCATGCCACTGCCTCCCACGATGCATGCGGTGTTCCTGGATGTGATGGGGAACAGTGTGCATGTCCCGGTCATATCCGATGTCATGGCGATGTCGTTGATGGTGTGGTTACAGTTGCCGGTCGTTTGGTATGGCTGTTGTGGTGGTGACTGGCCAGTCCGTGCGGAAGCTAAGCATGGGTGCGGGGTTGGACATCATAGGTCACTCGGGGAACCTGCGTTGTGGTCCGACGAATTGACAGGTTGTCAGGTATGCGATGCCGTCCAGCAGGGCTTCCATGTCATTGGTGGTGTACATGTTTGCCAGCCAATGTAGCGGATGGTGGCTGTCAAGGTGTTGTTCGTAAGTTGTCCCTTGGAGGACCATGATGGGGCATGCTGGGTGACATTCGATGTAGCTGTTCTCGATGATCCGTCGTGTGGAGGCACAGTGGTCCCATTTCAGTGCGGGTGCGATGTTGGCCACATACGCCATGCCCCCATAGGCAGAGCAGGCCCTGTCGTGTGCGTCCAGAGGGAGGAGTAGTGGTAGCAGGTCCGCCTTCAGACATGCCGGGTTGGAGAGGCATATCTCGACGGGATGCTGGTATGGACACCTCCGACAGTAGAAGACGGGCATGACGCAGCTGAACAATGTGATGCGGTAAGTCAGTCGGTAACTTACGTTCAGCAGGGACAGGAGATCGCATCCCAATGTATGGAACAGGTTGGTTTTGTACAGCTTGAGCTGTTCGGCGTAGTTGGGTAGGTGTGTTGCGGTTGCCATTTCCCAGCGGTGCGTTGTGGTGGCGTGCTCCGGCTGTGTGTGCAGTCTGCAATGTGCACGCTCCGAGGTTGCTGTGAGCTCTGTGTAGTCGTAGGGAGACAGGACTTGTGTTCTGTTTGCTTGTTTGGAGGACACGGGCCCTCTTCCCACATGCTTCTCAGACAGTTCAAGGTCAGTGATGTGTGACTCCTTCCAATTAACTTGCATGTGGCCGACATGGGGGAGTGTTTTCTTCTTTCTTCCCCGTCCGTTGTGTGCTTCTGTGATATGCGCTATCTGCCCTGTGGTCGGTCTCCTCGGCATGCCTGTGTTGGTCTATTCTTGGACAATGGCTGTATTCACCGGCTTCTGTCGTAGGGCTGTGGTTTCGGAGTTGGAATGGAAGGTCATTCAGTGCTGTCTGCTCTCCCTTGTGTGGGCGGCAGGCTGCCTTTCCGCTCTGCGTTGGGCCTTGTGTGTGAATGTTATTCTTGGGCCACCTGTTGTCGGTCCCCGGGCTCTTTGGTGTTCCGTTTTATATGTCTTGTTCATATGTGCAGGGTGGTATGGGTGTTTCAGTGTGGTACTGGCGTTCCTCTTCCCGAAGGGGCCCTGCTTCTCCTAGTTGGTGTTGACGCCGCTGTGTGCTTCGCCATGTTTGTTACACTGGGGTGTGTCCTGCTGTTGCGTGTCTTCACTGACATGTGTGCGTCGGTTGTGTGGCGTTGGGTGTTGTCCGTGAATTGGGCGTTGGGGACATGTCTGTGGCAGGCCTGTCACGTGTCATGTGCGTTCGGGGTGGGGCTGATGTGTGTGCTGCTTGGTTGTGTCCCTGTGTCTGTGTGCGACGCATGCATGGCGCTGCGGTTGGCCTCTGCGTTGTGCGCATGTGTGGCGGCGTCATCGGCGCTTTGGGGCCGTGACGGGGTGGTTGGTTCCTAGTCCCAGGTGGTGTGTACACATGTGTTCCGCGATGTTACGATTTGGCCTGTGTGTCATATGTGGATGCAATGGTGGATGTGTTGTGTACACGCGCTGGTGGGGGGTTGTCCGCTTTTTCCGCCCTTGCACTGTGTGCGCTGTTTGCGTGCACTTGTTGTGTGTGTGCCTACCTGCGTCTCCGCGGTACGTTGCGTCCTTGGTGGTGCATCAGCAGGAGCATGGGGAGGGCCTGCAGTGCTGGATTCATGCTCGGGGAGCCGCTTCTTCGTTGTCCGTGCTCGGCATCCGTGTTACCGCTTCGGTTTGTCGTATGGTATCTCTTGGCCGTGGGAGCCGTTTGTTTGCGGCATCGTAATTTATGCGCCGGGCGGGACGTGTTTCGTCGGACGGTGTGTGTCAGTTGAGCTGCGCCGCTACGTGTACGGGCGCACTTTGATGGCGGACGGTGTTGCTGGCTTGCCGGCGGTGTTTGGCCTACTTTTCGCATCGTAATTGGACGGGCGTGTGGACTGCTGCGTGCCGGCGGTAACTGGTGCTTTTTGCATCCGCCAGCACGGCGGTGGTGCTTCCGCACGCCATCGTAATGAGCCCCTAAGTAATTAATGAAATTATTTTTGTGTATTGATAATTAATTTATTGTTAATTAAATATTAATTGGTAATTTTTTTATTACTTGTTACATTTTTGGTATTGAAAATTAATTGGTTGTTAATTATTAATATGTAATTAATTTTTAGTAAATAATATTTATTGGTATTTATAATTGATTAATTATTACATATTTTGTAATTGGTAATTAATTTTAATTAATTTTTTATTGGTATTGATAATTAATTTATTTTTATTTAAATATTAAATCATTACTTTCATTACTGTTGCACTCACTGGAGTGGGAATAGTAATTTTTACCCCTACGCTATCCAACGCTTTCCCTACTGTTGCACTCACTGGAGTGGGAATAGTAATTTTTACCCCTACGCTATCCAATGCTTTCCTTACTGTTGCACTCACTGGAATGGGAATAGTAATTTTTACCCCTATGATATCCAACGCTTTCCCTACTGTTGCACTCTCTGGAGTGGGAATAGTAATTTTTACCCCTACGCTATCCAATTCTTTCCCTACTGGTGCACTTACTGGAGTGGGAATAGTAATTTTTACCCTCCCGCTATCCAACGATTTCCCTACTGTTGCACTCACTGGAGTGGGAATAGTAATTTTTACCCCTATGCTATCCAACGTTTTCCTTACTGTTGCACTCTCTGGAGTGGGAATAGTAATTTTTACCCCTACGCTATCCAACGCTTTCCCTACTGTTGAACTCACTGGAGTGGGAATAGTAATTTTTAGCCCTACGCTATCCAACGCTTTCCCTACTGTTGCACTCTCTGGAGTGGGAATAGTAATTTTTACCCCTACACTATCCAATGCTTTCCCTACTGTTGCACTTACTGGAGTGGGAATAGTAATTTTTACCCTCCCACTATCCAACGCTTTCCCTACTGTTGCACTCACTGGAGTGGGAATAGTAATTTTTACCCTCCCGCTATCCAACGCTTTCCCTACTATTGCACTCACTGGAGTGGAAATAGTAATTTTACCCTCCCGCTATCCAACGCTTTCCCTACTGTTGCACTCTCTGGAGTGGGAAAAGTAATTTTTACCCCTACGCTATCCAACGCTTTCCCTACTGTTGCACTCACTGGAGTGGGAATAGTAATTTTTACCCCTACGCTATCCAACGCTTTCCTTACTGTTGCACTCTCTGGAGTGATAATAGTAAATTTTACCCTCCCGCTATCCTATGCTAAAAATATTGAATATTTTTTTATTAATATTAAGTTAATATATATATGTATTGAAAAATAAAAATGTATGTTTATTTTTTTATAACTTGCATTAATTATTTATTAATTTTAAGGTTATTTAAGTATTTTTAAGTATGTTTTAGTTAATTATATTTATTATTTCATTAATTTTACATTAATTTTAAGACATTTAAAAAATTCGATATTTTAACAAACTATGAGGCATATTATCAAGACCGGCGATAAAATTATCGCCGTTTTAGCGGCAGGAAACTGCCGCTAAAACGGCGGTAATGGGCTTGCTAATATGCGTTATAGAATTCAATAGAAGCCCAGGTTAGATGTGCAGGACATCTAACCTGGGCTTCTATTGGAATTCTATAACGCATATTAGCAAGCCCATTATCGCCGTTTTAGCGGCAGTTTCCTGCCGCTAAATCGGCGATAATTTTATCGCCGGTCTTGCTAATATGCCCCTATATTATTTACAACGATATTTTGGATTCGATATTTTTGTACTTACCTGTTTGTAGATAGGAATTCGATATTTTGGCATTCTATATTTTATCCACGATATTTTGGCAGGTCGATATTTTGGCATTCTATATTCTGTCAGTGATCCCCCGTGGGTGGTGAGGAGATCCCAGATTTCTATGGCGTGTTTGTGTAGGAAGCGCACGTTGAGGAGGATTCAGTTGAGTGGTTTGTGAACGGTGAGGTCTGGAAGGCTGGGGGCTGCTGCTGGGGTCCGGAGGTGGGTGAAGGTGCAGCAGCAGCGACAACAGGAGATCAGGCCTTGGGTATTGCTTGGCGTTGAAAGCTGGCAGTTGTTGCTGCGTCTGGGGCTGAAGGCGTGGATGGTGCTGGAGTTGTAGCTGCAGCAGGTTGGAGGACCAAGTCCCTGGAGCTGGTCGTGGTCGGGTCGCGGACGGGCGCAGACGGCCTTGACTTTGGCACAGCCACACAGCGGCCGCCGTTAACTAGGGGTTTGGGGAAGGGCTGTCAGCTGGGAGGTGGGAGCGGGAAGGACACACTGGAGGGGCCACGGGGGCAGCAGCCGTGGGGAGAAAAAGCAGGGAGCGTGGGAGAGAAAAGAGAGAGAAAAAGAAAACAGAAAAGAGCACAGAGAAAAAAGCCAAGAGAGGTGGAATTGCAGAAGAGCAGAGTGCTCTCCGACTGGACCAACAGGGATGAGGGGCAGGCAGGAGCCTGCGGGGGGAGGAGGGCCTTGAACACCCTGTAACCGAACTCAGGGGGCAGCACTTAGTGGTGGAGCTGTGCAAGGGGAAAGCAGTCACACTGACCAAGTCAATGGTCTAGTGGTCTATTATTCTCATGCTGACTGAGTCAACATCTTGTTGGATGGTGCTCAACCTTTCATTTAATTCATTTTTGAAGGCTTCTAGGAAGGCCATCAGGTTTGTCTTCAGTTCTTCCCTTAGTTCACGCTTGAACTCTCGCAGAGAGGTTAGCAGGTTCTCTTTTGTCAACGCCATGACTCCTCTGTCCCCAGCAGCTCCGATTTCTCCTGGGTGTCAGTTTTGGCAAAGTAGCTCGAGACCCTATTAGATTGTGGCTGTGGGTTTTTTGGCTGCATCAAGATGTACCCACTGGACGTGGACTTCACTTCAGGAAAAAGACTGCGGTGTGTGACTTATTATTCCTCAACCTCTGTTGCCTTTCAGGAAGATCCGTGAGGGTGTCTCCAGCAGATGAAGCACTCTTCAAATGGCGGTTTGCTCTCTCGTGTAGGTTTGTCCGAGGTTAAATCCCTTTAGGCCTGGTCAGTGGGCCACCTCACGCCTTCTCTCCATTCTCTCAAGGAGTCTGGACTCATCGATGCTTGCATGGGGAGGCCCCCCTTTCCCCACCACTCAATGTGGTGTGTTCATGGGGCTTTCAGCATCGTGGATTCTATAGTGCGTTGAGGGCCTCCAGACTCTCTCACGTATCTTGGAGCGTCATCCAGATCTACCTTACGTTGCCCTCTTAGGGTCAGGCACAGTGCACCCGATTAACCCGATCTGGTGTGGAACCATTGGTGACTCACCCCCAGAGCCAGCCCCTCAGTTCCTCAGTGGTGCCCAATTTCTTAAATTAGTCTGGGGGCATCTTCTGTCCCACAGGGAGCACCGGCCTGACTCCTGCCCTTCTCTCTCCATCTGTAGCAGCCGTTCTATGGGCTCGCAGCTGCCATCTTGGAGTCAGGCACTCCCCCTGCGTTGCTCAGAGCCTCAATTGTTGCCCTTTGCGTCTCCGGCACCACTGTTCTCGGCCCTCCAGGGCCCCTCTCTCTCCTTTGTGTGGTGAAGGGCCCCGCAAACCTCTCCGTCGATACAATCAGGTCGGCGCATCAGCCGCCGTGCCACACTCACCAGGCCATGACACTGCGCGGCTTTCCGTGCTCTTTTCTAAATCCGTCACTCCTCTTGCCTCCCTGGTCCCGCAGCCAATGTTGCTGGAACCCTGGGAGGCTGCCCCGAGCTCCATCCCGGGGTGCAGTCGGGTTGCTGTCATCACAGCCATTTTGTCTCCGCTCACAGCTGCCGCAATCTGATATCATCCGCCGTTTTCCCCTCGAATTCTCGCTGTCCTCGGCGTCAATATTTGGCGGCAGACTGGAGAGGCATCACGGCATCTCGTTCAGCCCAATTAGAAGTGTCTAGCCCCTCTTCTGTGGTTGATGGTGGCAGAGCCTCCATGGATTACATCCACTCGGCCATCTTGGCTGGTCATGCCCCCCATTGTATGGGTTTTTGATTAAATCAAAGGAGGTTGATGAAACCGAGCATGTATTTGTATATGAATAAGTGTAACGTGCCTTCACCTCAGTTCACTTTGGGGCACAGGAAGTGAAACAGTCTGCACAGAATTTCATAAAATGTTCACTTTTTCTTTAACACGGTATAAGATTTGCAGCAGCAAATTAAGACATTCCACGTTTTGAGAGGGGAGAACCTTCAGCTCGCCACTCCCAGTACTCTTTAATGCATGTTTGACAGTATCTGTAATCATCACAGCTCTTGATTCATGCCAACATGGGCAGCGTTTGTGCATTTGGATGGTGTATTATGATGCAAACCCTGAAAGTCAGCCTTCAAAATAGATAGCTTCTGTAGGAGGCTGGCTTAGTATATGGTGCACACTTATTTAAGTGAAGCACCTTGCACTAATCCAGACAACACTTATGGTGATTTTAGTGGTCTTAGACAATCTTAGAAAGCTCTCTGAGTGGTAGCTGTGGAGAGCAGCCTTCAGACTTATCCAAAAGGACTGTTAAGCAGCTTGTTTTACCAGACCTAATCATGTAATGTAGGCCAAACGAAAAAGAACCACACAGTGTATATATAAAGATATGTCTATTTATTACACAACACTCACTAACACATTGGTATATCTCCTACCCATAGATATAAACACAAATATACACAATACTTCAATTGCAAATAAGTAAGTAAGCACAATACACAGTGGTCTTCAGGGGGAGACCAAACCATATACTAAAAAAGTAGAATGCAAATTGCGACCAGAGTCAGGACTTGGACCAGGAGACTAAGAACAGCTGGGGACACAAGGAACCACCCAAGGTAAGTACCCAAGAACCCCAAGGAGGCTGTGTGCAGAATGGAAACACAACAGCGTACTCAATAGAAGTGTACGAGAAAGTTGCGTTTGCCGTTTTGAAGAAGAAGGACCCTTCCCAGTGGACCTTGAAGAAACCCTGTGGAAGACAGAAGGCTGGAGCATCACTCCACCCATGGATACCCCAGGAACCAAGACACCTACATCAGGGTTGCAGGGTGCATAGGTATGAAGTGACATCAGAAACCGCCCTAGACCACAATGGAGTAAAGATGCCACTGGCGAAGACTGTGCAAGAGTCCGGTGGAATACAAGGGTGGATTCTTGAAGAGAGGAACCTGCAAGCAGAGGGGACAGAGTCTATGCCACTCGGAGGTGACCAGGAGGCATGGAAGAGCAATGCTCCATGATGTCGGATGATGCAGGAGTTATGACGGTGACTTTGTCCCTGCAGCTGTGAGGACCAGGCGATGCTGAGGAAGGCCAGGAGCTGTGCACGAGCTGTCCCACGTTGGAAGTCGAGAACCAGGGGGTCGGTGTCTGGCGGGCGCACCAGTAAGCCTTGGCAGCTGCAACAGGTGTGGAAAGCAAAGAAGGAGCAACGTTGGGACCAGCAAGGTCCAAAGGACTCACCACGTGCAAGAGAGTCAGAACAGGCTCCAAGCAAGCAGAGGAGCACACTGAAGCAGGAGAAGACCCTCAAGAGGACCTACAGGCCAAAGGCACAGGAGTTGCAAGACGACCTCGAGCAGCTCACTAAGAAGGAAGGCCCCCGGTGCAGAGGATGCAGTGAAGATGCTGTACTTGGCAGGAAGAGCTGGAGCTTGTTGTAGCCTGAAGATCTCTGGAGTGCAGCACCAACAAGCCTTGGCAACTGCAAGTCAACGCGGTGCACAGGGATTTGGTCCCAGTGGTTCTGACGATAGATACAGGCCTCAAAATTGCAGAGAGGATGGGACAGGCCTCAAGAGAGTTGCAGAACCACCACCTGTGTTGCTGAGCCGTTTGAAGTCTGTGGGACGTCAGGAGCAGCAGACCGGTCAGCTTCGTTGCAGGAGTGACTTCTTCACTTCAAGGGAGATTACTTCGGGTGTCCTTGATGCAAGCAGGTCTGTTGAAGATCCTGGAAGAAGCACAGACACAGACGACGAAGAAGAGTTGCAGAACAGTGAGAGCAGGAGCAGCAGGAGTCTTCTGTGATGAAGTCTCGGTTCCAGGCGAAGTCCAAGTGTACAGACGGTAGAAGAGTGACGTGGTTTCAGGCTTGAGTCTTGTCCCACAACAAATCTGAGGACCCACCCACAGGTAAGCCCTTTTATACCCTAAGAAAGTAGTTAGGATGAATCAGGGGTCTCGCCCAGAAGAGGGACTGGACAGAGGGGTGGATACTGCCATGTCCTTTGTCCAGGTTCACGCCAGAGAAGGAGCCACGGGCTCCCAGAACTTGTTCCAACTGGAGTATGCAAGGAGGACACCAAATGTGCCCTTCAAAGCAGTCTGGTGGCACTGGCAAGCGCCCCCACCCCAGCCCAATACACTAAGTCCTGTCTGGGAGGTCTTTTTTGACATTTTTCTATTCCAAAGTGCAGCCTCAGAAATAAAAGTTTCAAAAATATGAAAATAAATAACTAAATAAAGCAAGACAGAGTGGTCGCTAAGTGGCCAGATTGATTTTATTCACACACAAACACATTGGCACCACTTAACAGAGTTTGCCAGTGAAGCACTACTTTTGTTTTCTAGTCTTTCTTTGAACAGCATTGTTTTCCCCGGGTTGGGAAGTGCACCAGTCCTGGAGGTACTGCAATGCCTGATTGATGGGGGAATTGGAAAATAAAATGTGTACCGCAGCTCTGTGTTCACGAATGTGGTCTTTTTAAACCATACTCCTTACGTTTTGTAAAAATATAAGCAATGGACATTGAAATGGGTCCCTTCTGGGCCCTGTAGTCATGCCCTTAACTTTTCAGGCAAAAGCACTCACTGATTTCTGAATAGTGAGTGTAAAAGCGTTAAGGTAACCATGTTGTTTACATTTCACATGCTTTACTTAATCTTGCATTCCCTATCAGTGTTTGCTTTTTCCAGGATGTTGTTACTTTTTTTAGGCAGCTTATTGCTCTTGTCTAGTATGTAATTTGAATTGAGTCGCATCCAGTTGTTTATAGCGGGGCACAATTGGGTTGTAGCTGAAGGCAGTGCGAGTTTCTCTCAGTGGGGCAGTATGGTGTTCAGTGGGGGAGAGGATGTGACACTATGGTCAGAGCTGCTGAATTTGGAACTGGGGAACCAGGTTCAGCCTTCATGACCAGTCCCCCAGACCACTCTTCTGAGGGAGCACATTCCCATGCTAGACCTTAGAAGGCCTGCAAGACTTTGGAAGCTCTGGTGTCTTAGCACCAGCAGGTGGACCCTAGCGGTGGCAAGTGTGGGTTAACCTTGAAGGCTTGTTCACTACAATCCATACTGAAGTTAACCTCCAGTCTTGAAGCAGCACACCCTAGAGCGACAGTGACTCTGTCACTGAGGTCACAGGACCCTTGAGAAGGGCCGGCTCTAGGGCGGTGCGACCGGTGTGACTGCACCGGGCGCTGACTTTGGGTGTTGGGGCGTCAGCAAAATGAAAAATTTCATGATCACTCTGGTGATTGATGTTCTTCCTAGAGACAGATCAGAGTTTTGTCTAGTGGACGTTTTGACTCATAGAAAGGTAGCGCAGAGGGTTAATGTGCCTGCTGCAAAGAACATGTACCATCCAGATCACAAAGTGCACATAATGTAAATAGGTCAGTGGGTAACTGCTTCTATCAGAGAGATCCTTTTGTTACTTTCCGTTTATAAATTAAAATTCTAACATAGAACAGTGAGCTATTAATATAAGAGCTGCATGCAAACTGCAAGGTATAAATTAGACCGTTATGGTTTTTTCCTCCAATCTTTGATTATTCTGATGTTGCAAAAAGTGTTCATTTGGATAGAAATCAATTCTGATTATTAAAGAGAACCCACAACCATAGTATTATGTTTTAAATTCTGAGTTTGTGTTTCTCCAGCTCAATCACTATTAAACTATACTGCCTACTAGTATGGTTGTCATGTGACTCCTACATCTTGTAGTCCTTAGTCTTATGTAACATTTCCTATACAGTGATTTACACACTTATAATTGATTGTCTCTGTGTAATGTGTGTGATGTAAAGTGCTCTGACACCCTACACTGGTATGAGTGGCGCTGTAAATCAAATTAAATGTATCTGAGAGAGAGCGTGGTTATGGAGACTTGAGAGGCACTGTTAAAGGGTGGTAGTGAGGGAATCCATGGCAGAGGTGGTCATTGGGGGGCACCAACAAACTTAATTGCACAGGGAGCCACCAGCGCTAAAGCCAGCCCTGCCCTTGAGGTCAGTCCACCTCACCCATATATTACCTCCATTTGGCTTTGTTTCAGCAGTAATAGCTGCAACCAGGGAACGGCAATGCAGGATTTTTACGCACACCAAACTAAGGGGCCTATTACGATGGCAGTCGTAAAACCTCCCGGACCACCATGGTAACGGAAAAAGACCGCCCGCAAGGCCCGCGACATAACCGCCGGTCGTATTACGATGTTCCATGCTCGAAATCCGACCGCGGCGGTCGGATCGCGGGCTTTAACATTGCGGCGGTTGCTGATGCACGCAGCACCGCCGCAATGTCAAAAGGAGCATGTCCTGCATTTTCCTGCACTGCGTGGCAGGCACTGCACAGTGCCTGCCACCTGGTACAGGGAAATGTAGGGGGGGACCATGGGTACCCCCCCAGTGCACCCACACCCCCCCCAACACATTGGGGGCCCGCTACGGGCCCCCGGAAGACACTCACTGCATGCCTTTCAATGGCGGTCTGACCGCTGAGGAAAGGCTGGCTACCGCCGGCATCATAATCCTGCCGGCGGAGCCTGCTCTGCACCGCCACCATTATCCCGGTCCTGCTTCGTCCGCCAGGCAGGAGTGCGGATGGCAACCGGCGGTAAGGCGGCGGTCGGAATTTCCCACCACCGCGGTCACCACCGCCATCCTAATGTGACCGGCGGTTTTCATGGTTGCGATGGCGGGCGGATGTCCACCGCCGGTACGGCGGGTGCCACCGCCGGCCCGGTGGTGGTCATCCGACCGCCATCGTAATAGACCCCTAAGTTTGCAAACTTCACAGTCTCTCTGCTTCATGCATAAGAACTTTTAATATGTGCTACCTGCTTTGGGGCCACTGTATTTATGCAGCAAAGGAGGACAAAATGATGCAGCAGTGTTGACTAAATTATGCAGCAAAAAAAGCTGCCACGTAATGCAGTATATTTTCTGATACTTTATTATTTTGACATTTTAACACATGCTAACAGTCTCTGGAAAGATCTTGCCTTATTAGTATCCGTGTAACATACAAATGCAGCAGTTTGAAAGGTGATCAGTTAATCTTTGCAAAGGGCCGTCCACTTCGCAGCAACACAAGTCTAATTTTTTAGTAACATTTGATCCGTTTGAGCTAAAAACAATGTATTGGTTAAAATCGTCAGATTATGCAGCAGATGGTGTATTATGTGGCAAATATGACAGAGCCGTAATTATATAGAAAACATTTGTAAACTTGGATATTTTGCCATTCATGTTTTGTGGAAAAAGGGAGGAGAAGTGCTGATCACAGAAACTCCATGGCTCGGAGCAAATGGCTTGTGCTTCCACTTTAAGAGTATTTGGGGCATTATGTGATTGGAAACATAGCCCACTTTGTGAATGTATTTTAATGTCAATAACTCATATTGAATCTTAAATAATCATGTTTATCTATTGGTTGAATTAAATAACATAATAAGCTGTAAATGGTCAGTGAAATGCCAAACAAATACTAAAAATTGAAATGTTCTGCGCATTCTGGCCACACCTCTGCCTCCGCCCCCTGATACCAACCTCGGGTTGTTCCTGCCCTATGATGCTCCGCCCACAGTTCCCCTACTTTCTTGCCCCCACTTCGACCACTGAGTCACGTGGGGTATATAACAGCTTGTTGGATTTGGTAGACGTGTTAATAAAGATTTTGGTTCAGGTGGAGAAATCCAGGCTCCTTAAATGGGGCACAGAGATGAATTTTTTTTGCCAGGCAATGCAAATTTTGCTACATAGCTTTGATATTTTGGATAAAAAGTAAACATGGAGAATTCGGCTTTGGAGACTGGTCAGGATGTGAAATGTCTTCTCTTCTTCAATATATTTATAATAGATCTCAACAAATATGCCTTGCCTTTTTCTACTGTTGACAAGGAGTACAGCCACAGAGTATATTTCAGGTCTGGTAAGAAAACCAATTGTCACATAGTTCACTTTCCAAAACCCTCCTCTCACTTTGCAGTTAGAGAAAGAAAAGTAAACACCAATCACCATGTCAACAGAATAAGCAGCAAATTGTCAGAAGGCATAGCCTTATATTAGGCCTCTGTGCCTGAACTCACAGCAAGTGCGACTATATAAAAACTAAAGTTAAAGGCATCTTTATTGCTCATTCACCTTTTGAACTCCAGTAGTGTTCTTTTGGTGGTGCTGCAGTACCCCACAGTCCTACTTACAGTGCCTATGGATAGCACAGAATCTCCAGGGTGTGCTACTACAAGGGGACTGGTTAGCTCACCCTGACTGATTACATTGATATTATTACAGAGGAGAGAAAGAACGATTCTATAGGAACAGCCTGACCATAGCATGTTAAGGACAGGATATTATATCACAGGGAGGTTGATGCCCAATCCAGACAAAGGAATGATTTATGAGACTCAGGGGCATATTAGCAAGGGCACTATCGCCGCTTTAGCGGCACTTTTTGCCGCTAAAGCGGCGATATTCTTATCGCCCTATCAGCAAACTGTCTCTGACAGCAGTTAGCGACAGTTTTCGGGCATTAGCGCCCGTGTTTTTACCGCTTTGCATGTCAGCGATATTTATCGCTAATGACATGCAAAGTGGGCGTTCCCGACGAACAAACCTGGGAAACACCCGCTAACAGGCCTATCGCCTATTAGCAAGGTGGCCATGGCCCCAGTTAGCGACGTGAAAAGTTGCGCTAACCGGGGTCATCGCTCATTTATTTAACACCTGCAATTAGCAGGTGTTAGCCATATCTAACATGGGGGTGGATTATGCTGAAACGACCACAGGGTCGTATCAGCAAGGTTATCGCCATTTTCCATGAAACATCGCTGGAAAACCAGCGATGTTTCATGGAAAACACCGCTATGGCTCGAATAATTATCGCCATAGCGCTAAATGTCGCTAATACAGCGTTAGCATGGCAAATTATTCCGACGATAGCCGGCGATAAAAAAGTGCTCACTAAACACGCTTTGCGATGTTTAGCGCACTTTTTAGATAATATGCCCCAATGATCTAGCTCTAGCATAATAAACATTGGCAGATTGGTTTTGCAGCCGTTTAGGTTTGTGTTTTATCAGAGGTGACCCAATTTGTGGAGCTGTAGAAATGTTGATCTTTAATAAACACCACGTTCCTACACCAAGAGCTATTTCCTCTAGAGTCTGATCAATACTCTTTGAGTTGTAGCACTCTCCCCAAGACATTGTTACGTAATGGGAAGGAGAGAATTAATATTGTGGGAGGAGTACGACACCTTATCGGAGGAATGCATAAATATGCTTTATATGTTTATTGCTGAGAGAATAGCTTCCAGAACGGGGTTTGCATTACAAAATCAATGTCTTCTGCGTGTTTAAATGTAAGTGTATTTATGTTTTAAATGTTCCATGCATATAGAATGCCTTATACCTAGATAGTTTGGTGTGACTAGTGCTTCTTTGAACTATTTTTACTGTACACAGAGAAATGTGTGCTGGCTTTGCTCAGCTGGTAGCACAATATGCAGCTTTTTGAAGTGCTTCGAAGATAGAGAAGATGCACTAGATGTAGTGTTAAGTTAACATATTCAGAAGTGAAAAGTCCTTGTTGCCTATTGGTGAACACTGCAGATCATCTGGAATCTATAATGCTGTTTCCCTTTCTGCGGGGGTCACCCAAGAATTTCTTTACTTTTTTCTGAACCCTACTTTTGATGGCTATAGAACTCTATGAAGTTCACCCCTGCTAACCAGAGGTAAAGTGCTTGTGCTCCTCCTTTCAGCATGGTAAAATTGGTATACTCGTGATTGGCACATTTCATTTACTCATATGTCCCTAGTATATGGTACCAAGTGTACCCAGGCCTGTAAATTATCAGTGGGCTGCAACACTCATTGTGGCACACCCTGCAGTAGCAATGTAAAACCTGACTCCTGGCCTACCATTGTGGCCTGGCTGTGCAATGAAAAACTGCAAATTAGACTTGTCACAATAACTCCTTTTGACATGGCTTAAGCCTTCCTTTAAATATTATTAAGTCTCCTGTAAGTAGGCTTTATTGCCCATAAGGCAGTGTGCATGGTATTTAAAAGCAGGGCATGTAAAAGTGTAATTTTATTTTTGATAATCAACTTTATTGGTTTTTGCAAACAACAGCACAATACACTGCTACACTGTGACAGATGATGCATTTGATTAGTTCCCCAGTCCTTGCTTTGCACTTGTCAAGCCAGATGTACTGCGTATTGAGAATTCAGGTTACCCACCTTACCGATATCTCAACTTCAATTCATCAACCCCAGCCATTTGCCCCATATGCATTCATGCTTAGCAGGACATCCTCTCACCTCGTACATCGGCTTCTCTTGCATTGCGCACCAGTCCACCCCTTTCCGCCATTTGGCGATGGTCGGGCCGTTCCTAGAAATGATCTATCAGCTCGGGAGCTGTCCAGTCCCTCCATCACTCCCAGGAGAAGGGTTAAGGGATTAAGTGGGACAGCCCAACCCAGTTTGTCACTCAGTTCCACTATTATTGCTGCCCAATAGCTGGTGAGGGAGGTACAGGGCCAAACCATATGATGGAAATCTGCTGGTTCCACTGCGCATCTCGGGCACCCAGGGGCGGGGAGGAATCTAGCCCGATGTAGGCGGAGTGGACTAAGGTAGGCGCAGTGAAGGTAGTATATTTGGATTAGGCGGAGCCTGGCAGAAATGGTGAGCATGCAGGGGCCATTAGGGCGTCCCTCTAGTCTTCCTCCTCCAGAGGACCCAGCCATTGTTCCCATCGCTCTTTAAGAGAGTCGAGGGTAGACGGGGAGTTGTTTATCAGGGTTCGGTAGATCTGAGAGACTCCCCCTTTCCCTAGGTTACCCATAAGGATTTTGGCCTCTATAGGCTGCATTCTGGGAATGCTGCATTTTCAGGAGTGTAAGGGTCAATGGCGTGCTGAAGTTGAAGATATTTGTAGAACTGAGTAGAGTGCAATGAGTAGGTATGCTGCAAGTCTTGAAAGGAGCATAGGTATCCTCTCTTCCACACGTCCCCAAGGTGTGTAATCCTTATCAGGTCCCACATCCGAAACCCCTCCAGCGCCCCAACCTTCCCAAGCCAATTTCCATGCCACAGAGGTGTCTGTAAGGTGAGTTTAGCATCCCACTGAGTATATTGCTATGCCGAGCGCCATGCCAGAAGGGCTGCCCGAGTCACCGCAGGGATTGTTTGAGAGATCGGGGCCCCTTAGGGCATGGCCTAGACCCGTGAAAACCCAAGGCTCTCCAGCTCCAGTCGGTAAGCCGGATCTGACCAACCTCCATTAAACCAGTCATGTATCACCAGGAGACGGGTAGCCAGGTAATACAGGAAAGGGTTTGTCATCCCCATACCTCCGTCATAGGGGGTCGTTGACAATGGACGAGGGCGAGTCGTGGCCTTGAGCTATCCCAGAGAAAACCTGTGATTATGCCATCTATGTCCCGGAACCACTTGTGAGGGAAATGAAGCAGAAGGTTTTGGATTACATATAGTAACCGAGGCAGCACCATCATTTTGAATAGGGCAGTCTTGCTTAGGGGATTGAGGGGGAGGGATTGCCATCTGCGAAGGCCCTCCTTTACTCGCTTAAGTAAGTGGTTAATGTTTCCGGGTGGAGGGCCACCCAAATGCCAAGATGGGAGCGGCGTCTCTGAAGAATAGTGGTCTGCCAATCTATGCATTCCCGCGAGCTATGAAGGGGTATTAAAGTGGATTTGGCTGGGTTAAGGCGCAGTCCCGATGCCTCGCTGAATAGCCGAAGGATATGGAGGCAGCGGGGACCCGAGTGTGCCGGGTCTGCAAGGAAGAGCAGGACGTCATCTGCATATAAAAAGTGTAATGTTAAACATGTCTTTACAGTGAAAAATCCCTGAAAGCTATTTTCCCTGTAGCAGGGTTGCCCGTTTCATAGGAAAGCATTGAGAGACAATATTAAGTTTAATAAAGGTTATCTCTCGCTAGGAAACAGCTATAAATTTGTTTGCGGACATTGTGAAATGTATATTACAAGCCCACATTTCAGGTGAAGTCTTATTGTAATAAATAGTTTGGGATGGTGACCTATACTTTTACCCTGCCAGAAGTCCCTGGAACCTAATTCTGCATTTTGCTCACCCTCGTCTGCCAACTTTTATTAGAATTTCAAGAGGCATGAATGAGGTTTGAACTTGCTTCCAGGGCAGTTACAAAAGGCACTGGTAGGTGTTGTTGACAGGATGACCTATGGGCTGGGCCCAAGAACTTGATTAACTTCAAAGAGTCCTTCCATGTCACAAGTGGACATAGCTAACATCCATGCCTGCATTCTTCTTTTGTTCCCTGAACAAAATCTGCCCCAATAACAGAGGGGCTCTTATTGACATCACAGAGACAGATCCGTCTAGAGTGTCAAGACCTACTTGATATTTCTGCTAGGGTTTTACATATCACACTGGTGGTTGACTTCAAACGGCAAGAATCAGGTGCCAAAACAATTCATGAGTATCCACTGTCTGGTTGCTGGTGACTTTCGTTCTACCAGAGTTCTGTCTCTGAGTTTGTTGGGGGTATAGGTACTTCCTAAAACTGGATTTTAGTATTAGATGTAGGAGGATGTTTGGATTACCATAGTACACTCCCCCCCACAGCACACACACATCCACCCCTCTGAACAGTCCTGGACTTGTGGAAAATCAGAATAGGACTGAGTTTGCTGTCTAAGATCGCAGAAGAGCCTAGAAGACTGGACCTCCAGCTCTCAGAGACCATGTTTAGTTTGGCTGAAGACTTCAGCTATTTTGAAAATGCCCAAAGTAGGTATGGTTAGCACCGGGAGCCTTAACTCCATTGGTTAGGGACTTCAAGGGTCATTCCCACCCACTAGCTTGTGCCAGGCATAAATGTGGCTTCTCGAGGCACCTACTTCAGAACACTCCTTGACCTGCGAAAGATCAGAAGAGGACTAAACTTGCTGTCAAAGATCTGAGAAGAGTCTAAAATATTGGACCTGCTCTCCCTCTTGTACCCAGGACAAAGACGTGGACTACAAGTGTCATAAGGCTGACCTGTTAATGTTACAGGGATACAACAAGCAACACAATGCCTTTTCTTTCAACTGCCCAGCTGAGCTGACCAGTGGCATCTGGGCCATAATGGATCCTCCTGTTGGCCTCTGCCGCCACACTATGAGTCTATAACTGCCAGCTCTGAGGTCCTGAGGGGCTTCAGAAGTGTACTCCTGTGGCAGATTGTCAGAAGTCAAAATATTTGACCAGGACACACCTGGTGGGGGTATCATACCTGTGTAGGGGTAAAGAAAGAAGTAAGTAACATACTAAAAGTGTTATGGAGCTTTTCATTTAAATAACAGGTGCACAAGTCACTCCAGCATCTAGGAAGGAAAGGTAAGGGAAGAGAATTGTATAGTAAAACAGGTGAGCTTTTATGTGTTGTCTAAATGGAAGAAGAGACGTTTGCTCCTTAGAGCCAGAAGCATAGAGAAGTTTTTGACTCTTCTGAAAATATTTAGTGTTCTGCCTGGGCCATTCTGAATCTATGTCCTGCTAAGTACAGGGACTTCCTGTTCCGAGGTCCTCTTGCCCACTCCAGATGCTGAGCAGATTGGCCAAATGTTCATGTTTCTTCCTGTGCAGGCCATTTATGGTTATGTATCCAATTTTGAATTTTAATCTTGATTAATCTATAATCAATATAAACTGGAACAATTGTGCACATTGTTGAACTTTCTTCTTCAAGATAATAGTCTGTCTCTCAAATTTAAAAGAACCTTGAATGGGGCGAATGAGGCCTTAGGTTCCTGAGCACTGCACACTCTAGGGATACTAACTATACATTTTACTGCATTATATTTTGTTATAACTCCTACACTCCAGCCGTGTGACCCTTTATGACTACAATGCACTACAGGGATTTAACCCATCACACTTTACCAATCTTTAGTGGAACTAACCTAGAGCACTACATTGAACAATAGCACATGAATGTTAGCTCATCTCACTGCACCGCATTCTAATGATACGGACTGGCCACACTGCACCTATGGACAGTAACCCACCATACTGTACAGTGTTAGCCTATCTCACTGAGTTGTATAGATGCTAATACACGTTTCTGTACTGTGTGTTAGTTACACAAGCCCGAAACTACATTTTTATGTAAGTATTGATATTTACACAACACAATCCACAGTATATATCATGGGCAATGTAGGGAGATGATACAAGATCACGCACAACAAGTGGGGATTTACATTTTCAGTTATTCATTTACGTAACATTTTCTTATTCATAACAGCATTTCACATACTCAATTTTTTTACATCAGTCAGATACTGAGATTGTGGTTGCAATGCTCCCTAAATTGAGATTATGGTTGCAATGCTCCCTACCAAAATGACAGTGTACTGCAACATAGGAATAGTAACCCACCAAAATGCACTGTTTTATGAGGATAGTATCCTACCATATTGCTGAATGATCTTTATTGAATGATTACTTAAAATCTTTTGCAACAGCAATAGCATAAAAAAGACACTAAATATAAAAATATAAAAGACAATACAAATTGTGCCGTAAAATGATTTCATATAAAAGTTTGAGGTGTCGTAGCATTTATTGCCAAGCGAGGTTAGCAGCCGCCCGAGATGAGGGGTCAAAAGTGACTTATATGGCGAGTACAGGGTGAAACGACCCTACGCAAGGCCAAGGCTATGGAGTGCGTGGACATGCAATATTGTGGCGTGCAAGCATGCATGGGGTTAAGTTATGCATGCACGCGTGTCAATGTTAATGCGACAGATAGAAAGAGATACTCTGCCCGGGTCTTTAAAATTCTGATATTAGAATCGCCGATTGTATGCTATGTGAGGTGTGGGTCTATATGGTGCATGGATTATGCCAGAGATAAATAAGGTGCTGAATGGAAAGTCAGAACCGTATGCGGGCCCCTAGAGTGGTACGCCCTTCACGCGTCACAGTGTGCGCCTTGAAAATCAAAGGTGGACAGTGTATGAGTGAGATCATTGTGGCCAGTTCGTATGAGAAGCTCCTCCAATCGATGTTGCTGTGGCTCTTGATGAACAGCAGCTTGTAAGTTGCGGACATTTGTCTGTGTAACTTGGGTTGTTCTTAAAATCCTTGCTGCTTCTGCATGGAATTTGCCGATTCGTGCGAGGGCCATCGGTTTTGTGATGGTAAAAATAAGTGTTAGGGCCTCTTTGCATGTTCTCTCACCATTTTGCAAAAGCAGAGTCGCCTTTGTCCCAGTAGAACTGGGCAGCAGCAGATGATGTGCTCGGCTGATTCTGTGTGTTATTGAGACAGGCGACTGTGGTATTGTGACATTTATCTTTACATGGTGTTTATATTTGAGCAGCACCATGGTAACAGAATCTTGTAGCTAGATTGATTGTACTCTGGAGCAGTTGATGTGATACTGACTCACTAGATGGATGGGACCATTTATCCTGGATTAAACTTGACATCTTCTACTACAGTCTCCTCATTATTTAAGATTTGTCTATTTTACACTGGCGACGAGCGAAGGAAACGACACCAGCACAAAGAATTAAGGTCTCAACATCGTAATTTTCACAGCAGGCGACAACTGAAGATTACACAAGAAAACTCCTCTCTACATGCCTAGATGGACATCATCTCTTTAATCGGCATACGTGAGTTTTGTTACGTCTTTTGTTACTGCTGTTATTGATTTTAAAATCAAGCTATCCGTTCCCCAACATTTCTGAATATAATTAGATTTCCCGGGGAAGCAGCTACTCATTTCTGGGATTGGGAGCAGTCGCCGCGTTACCTCACCCCTTTTCACTTTTTAGGGGTTGGGAGGTTTCGGCGCGGGCTCATCCTTACGTTATATCCTTTAAGGCAAACTTGAAAATAAACATACTCTGGCGCTGTGCCTTTTACCTCACGAGTTTGTTTCTGCACGAGTTCCTTCACAAGCCATTGGGAACGTGAGTTTCACTGTCTTAGCACGAGTTCCTTCACGAGGCTTTGGGAACACGCGACTCATTGTCTCTGGCGTTGCAATCTGCATGACGCATTCTCTGAGTCCTGGTTGCTGCTTCAGCTTTGTTAAAGGAAGTTACGCTGCACTACGCTTCAGCACGTAACGTCCTCAACGTGGGCGCCATATTGATTAAGGCTGAAGGCATTTTCCTTGCGCATCTGTTTTCTACTTTAACCTGCTCGGTTACAGTGATGCGCACACTTACTGCTACGTTGCTTATTGACTTTCAGTGATGCGCACAGTTATTTCTATATTGCGCACTTTCTTCGAATTCCAGTGATGCGCACACTTTGGCTAAACATTGTGAAACAGTGACGGGCACTTTTTGGATTACTTTGTGCGTTTGAGTGTTCTTGGATTCTTTGGATTTTCAGTGATGCGCACACTTATTTCTATATTGCACATTTTCTTCGAATTCCAGTGATGCGCACACTTTGGATTACATTACACATTTATTCACAACCACAGTGATGCGCACACTCCTTTTTACATTGCGCATTTATTTAGAATTACTGTGATCTGCATATCATTTATTCTACTTTTGTTGTCATTTCAGTGCTTTATTCAAGTGCAGTCGTGAATTTTACATTTTTGTATTATTATTATTGATAACCTTTATTTTACTTCATTTAATTTTTAACCTAAGTGCTTTACCATGCAAAATGTTACTGCACCCCCATTCTTCCTAACATCTCCAGGAGATCCTCCCATCAAATGGCAGAAGTGGAAAAAGGTATTCGAACGATATGCAAAGGTTTGTGGTACCTCTCTCAGTGCTGAGAGGAAAACAGCTCTCTTACTACATTGTCTGGGTCCGGAAGGACAAGAAGTGTTTGATCACTTACCAGAGATAGTGGGGGAGAATTTAAACGAATATGAAATATGTATGTTAAAACTTGATAGACATTACTTACCTAAAGTTAGCACTATTTTAGAGCGCTATCATTTTGGTCGCAGAACACAAAAGGATGGCGAGTCAGTGGAAAATTATGTCACTGCATTAAGAAAGTTAGGTTCATCCTGCAAGTTTGGTGCATTAATAGAGGAAAGAATAAGAGACCAATTCATGTTAAGCTGTAACATGGAAAAAGTACGAGATGATTTGTGGCAGAGAGATGATCCCTCTTTGGATGAAGTACTCTTAACAGCGAAACAAATTGAGCATCACTTAAATGTGTAGAAGTCATCACGAAACATGAATCTAAGAGGGAGGTAGTTCACGTGGTAAAAAATTCTTCTAAGGAAAAGAATCTGAAGAAAACAAATTATTTTAAGCCTGAAAAGAATAATAGTTTTCTTCCCAAATGTTATAGATGTGGGAAAGTTGGTAATCTTGCCAATGACAAAAATTGTCCTGCGCTTAAATCTACATGCTCAAATTGTAAGAAAATGGGGCATTTTGCTGCAGCCTGTAAAGCCAAGATTTACAAAGGAAAAGTTAATGTAATTTCTCAGGAATATAATAGTGACAGTGATGCATGCTCTGATTTTGATTGTGGTCAAATTGTTTCACAGGTAACATCCAATAGTAAGAAAGGTCCTTTGGATGAGATAATAGTTGAAGGGAATAAAACCAACGTTTTATTTGATTCAGGTGCAAAAATTACTATTGTTTCTAAAACGTTTTATCTAAACAATCTCAAAGGCAAAATCAAGGTGTTGAAACCTGATATTAAACCCTGTGCTTATGGTGGGGAACCCATAAAACTACTAGGTTATTTTGGGGGTTTAATAGAATATAAAGAAAGATATATGTCTGGGAAAATGTATGTTTCCCAAAAGGGCGACAGCATCCTGAGCTGGTTTCACCAGAGAGATCTAGGAGTGATACTTGATCCCAATCATGATCCCCCCATCATTTTGAAAGAGGATTTTCAAATAAAAGAGTTGAAGGCAGGGGAAGATGTTGATGATGACAGCTACGCTCTAATGTTAAAAAAGGATTTTCCTAGGGTATTTAGGAATGAACTAGGTTGTCTTCGTGACTATGTTCATAGTATACGATTGGTCAGTGGGGCCAAACCATTTGCTGGAAAGGTACGTGGTGTGCCTTTTGCAGTGAGAGAAGAGATGAAGGTGGAATTAGAGAAGCTTAAAGCCGAAGGAATCATCGAAGAAGTAGAAGGGACGCAGTGGTTGGCCCCAGTAGTAGCAGCTAGGAAGGCGAACGGAAGTCTACGCCTTTGCGTTGACTTAAGAGAGTTAAATAAACAAGTTGTGGTCGACAAATACCCTCTTCCTAAAATTTCCGACATGCTGATGCTATTAAAGGGTGCCAAAGTCTTTTCCACTGTAGACCTTAAATCTGCGTATCACCAGATAATGCTTGATGTTGAATCCAGAGATCTGACTTCATTCATAACACCTTTTGGGACATATAGATTTATCAGATTACCATTTGGGTTGGTGTCAGCAGCCTCGGTGTTTCAAAGAGCTCTTGAGAAGGTTTTAAAGGGTCAGAATGGTGTAAAAATTTATCAAGATGATGTTTTAATATTTGGAAGGGACGCACAGGAACATGATATGAGAGAAAGGCAGGTATTACAAAGCTTTGATCAATTTAATCTCACTGTTAGACTAGACAAGTGTAAATTTAAGAAATCCTCAATTGATTATTTAGGCCACACAATATCTTGTGAAGGTGTAGCACCTAAAAGTGATTTGGTTAATGCCATACTACAATTAGCTTCTCCCACTAACAAGGAGGAACTCATGAAATTTCTTGGTATGGCAGAATACTACAGCAAATTTGTAAAGGGGTTTGCTGAGAGGTGTGTCAACATGAGAGCCTTGCTTTGCAAAGGTGTTGAGTTTGCATGGACTGAAATATGTGAAACTGAATTTAAAGATATAAAAGAGATGCTAAAGAATACCCCTAAGTTAAGAAGTTTTGATCCGTCTGGTAATTCAGTGTTGATCACTGATGCAAGCATGAAAGGTTTAGGTGCGGTGTTGCAACAGGAGAGTGAAGGTTCAGAAAATTTGATACTGTTTCTCTCGCGTAGTCTCAGAGGGGCTGAGTTACGATACTCCGTCATTGAGAGAGAGGCTCTGGCAGTCCACTGGGCCGTCAAAAAACGTAAGAATCTACTGTGGGGCACAAGGTTCGAGGTACGCACGGATCATAAACCCCTGTGTGAGATCTTTAAAAAAAAAAGGGTATTGATGCTGTTTCAGGTAGAATATCTAAATGGGTGGTTGCATTGCAGGAGTATGATTTTCAAGTAAAATATTTACCTGGTGTTAAGAATAAGATTGCGTATACACTGTCAAGATTAGTGTGATGTACTGAAGGAGAGGAGGATCATGACAATGATGAGCAGGATGAGTGGGTATGCAACATTGAATGTGATGGTCTCAAGGAAAGCAGATGGCGTGAAGAATGTGCTGCTGATAAGGAATTGCAAGAACTTTTGCGATTACTGAGAGAACGTTGGAATACCAAAGTTAAAGGCGATAGTGAGAAATATTGGAATGTTAGAAATGAACTCTCTGAAGGTAACAGACTTTTATTTAGAGGTACCAGATTAATTCCCCCTACGTCACTTCAACAGGAGTTGTTTAATTTGGCTCATGCAGGACACCAAGGCATGTCCAAGAATAAAGAGAGACTCAGATTGACCTACTGATGGCCTGGTATGGATCTACATGTTGAAAGGTTGGTGAGAGAATGTCTTCCGTGTGTGTTGAGTGAGAAGAGTGTGAAACCAAGAGTACAGCCCATGGTGATCAGAGATCGTCCAAAGAAACCATGGGAAGAAGTAGCTCTTGACATAATGGGTCCTGTACAAAGTAATGGACATGAGGTATATGTTTCAGTTCTCATTGATATGTATTCAAGGTGGCCGGAACTTAAAGTATCTAGGGGCATTGAAACAAGACATGTGATATCATTTTTGAAGGAGGTATTTGGAAGAGAGGGGTTACCTGGGGCTCTACTAACTGATAATGGGACACAACTAGTCTCTAAAGAGATGGATGAATTCCTAGGAAGATGTGCTATTAAACATAAAAGATGTTCCTTGTATCATCCTGAGACAAACGTAATGGTAGAATGCTTTAACCGTGTATTAAAAGAAACCATTGCCATGGCCAAACAAAATAACCTAGATTGGAAGGAAGAAATATGTAAAAAAGTTGAGGTTTATAGGGTCTCCCCACATGCCATCACAGGAAGGACACCATTTGATTTGTTTAGGGGAAGATATCCCAACACTGTAGTTGCATCTCATTGGGTGAATAGTGCAGAATCTAAGAAAGGTATGCTGTTGTCTGATGGTGGATGGAGAGTCAAAGAAGCTCAGAAGATCAATGCTCGTAATATTAACTTTGATTGCAGGAAATCGGTAAAAGGTACTACTGTGAAAGTTGGGGATTGGGTAATCATCAGGGCTCCCTTTGGTGATAAAAGTTTTTACCAATGCTATTAAGACAGACGATTCATGCATTTGGAATCTCAACAGGGTTGTTGTGTTAAAAGCAGACTTGCTTGTACACAATGGAGGTGATTCTTCCTCAACAGATTCTCTTCTACAGAGACAGAAGAGAATTGTGAAACAACCGTCACATTTTAAAGACTTCATCCTTGAGCAGAAAAAGAAACAAGTGAAGGTGGATGGAGGAAAATGAAAAGAAATAAGGAGATTTGGATGTTCATATTTTTAAGTTAGATGTTCTTGTTCTCTTTTCTGTTTCTTTAGCTGGCACAGTATTGTAATTTAGTCATTGTTTTATCTTTCTATTCTCATGTTTGTAAAGGGGGAAGGTGTGTGGTATTGTGACATTTATCTTTACATGGTGTTTATATTTGAGCAAAAACAACAGTTGATGGACAGAATGCAGAACAATGTCATACATTCACCCCAGTACAGAGATCTGAGCCTAAATCCATCGTTTTTTTGCTCACCATGCCATTCCAGTTTGAACCCAGCCATATGCAAATCAGTCTTGACCCTGTGCCTCATGGGAACAGTCCAGCCCGAACTGCCAAGCCAGGTCCTCCCTGGACTGGAAACAAGCATCCTAGGACCGGTTTCGGGGTTTCACCCCTCTTCAGCCAGGATAGCTTGATTGCAGGGGCATGGAGAGCACGGGACCCACGTCTGGGCATACCCGTCCCACTTGGGGTGACAAATGCAAAAACAACAGTTGATGGACAGAATGCAGAACAATGTCATACATTCACCCCAGTACAGAGATCTGGACCGAAATCCATCGTTTTTTTGCTCACCATGCCATTCCAGTTTGAACCCAGCCATATGCAAATCAATCTTGACCCTGTGCCTCATGGGAACAGTCCAGCCCGAACTGCCAAGCCAGGTCCTCCCTGGACTGGAAACAAGCATCCTAGGACCGGTTTCGGAGTTTCACCCCTCTTCAGCCAGGATAGCTTGATTCCAGGGGCATGGAGAGCACGGGACCCACGTCTGGGCATACCCGTCCCACTCGGGATGACAAATACAAAAACAACAGTTGATGGACAGAATGCAGAACAATGTCATACATTCACCCCAGTACAGAGATCTGGGCCTAAATCCATCGTATTTTTGCTCACCATGCCATTCCAGTTTGAACCCAGCCATATGCAAATCAGTCTTGACCCTGTGCCTCATGGGAACAGTCCAGCCCGAACTGCCAAGCCAGGTCCTCCATGGACTGGAAAAAAGCATCCTAGGACCAGTTTCGGGGTTTCACCCCTCTTCAGCCAGGATAGCTTGATTCCAGGGGCATGGAGAGCACGGGACCCACGTCTGGACATACCCGTCCCACTCAGGGTGACAAATGCAAAAACAACAGTTGATGGACAGAATGCAGAACAATGTCATACATTCACTCCAGTACAGAGATCTGGGCCTAAATCCATCGTTTTTTTAGTCACCATGCCATTCCAGTTTGAACCCAGCCATATGCAAATCAGTCTTGACCCTGTGCCTCATGGGAACAGTCCAGCCCGAACTGCCAAGCCAGGTTCTCCCTGGACTGGAAACAAGCATCCTAGGACCAGTTTAGGGGTTTCAACCCTCTTCAGCCAGGATAGCTTGATTCCAGGGGCATGGAGAGCACGGGACCCACGTCTGGGCATACCCGTCCCACTCGGGGTGACAAATGCAAAAACAACAGTTGATGGACAGAATGCAGAACAATGTCATACATTCACCCCAGTACAGAGATCTGGGCCTAAATCCATCGTTTTTTTGCTCACCATGCCATTCCAGTTTGAACCCAGCCATATGCAAATCTGTCTTGACCCTGTGCCTCATGGGAACAGCCCAGCCCGAACTGCCAAGCCAGGTCCTCCCTGGACTGGAAACAAGCATCCTAGGACCGGTTTCGGAGTGTCACCCCTCTTCAGCCAGGATAGCTTGATTCCAGGGACATGGAGAGCACGGGACCCACGTCTGGGCATATCCGTCCCACTCGGGGTGACAAATGCAAAAACAACAGTTGTTGGACAGAATGCAGAACAATGTCATACATTCACCCCAGTACAGAGATCTGGGCCTAAATCCATCGTTTTTTTGCTCACCATGCCATTCCAGTTTGAACCCAGCCATATGCAAATCAGTCTTGACCCTGTGCCTCATGGGAACAGTCCAGCCCGAACTGCCAAGCCAGGTCCTCCCTGGACTGGAAACAAGCATCCTAGGACCGGTTTCGGGGTTTCACCCCTTTTCAGCCAGGATAGCTTGATTTAGGCCCAGATCCCTGTACTGGGGTGAATGTATGACATTGTTCTGCATTCTGTCCATCAATTATTTTTGCATTTGTCACCCCGAGTGGGACGGGTATGCCCAGACGTGGGTCCCGTGCTCTCCATGCCACTGGAATCAAGCTATCCTTGCTGAAGAGGGGTGAAACCCCGAAACCGGTCCTAGGATGCTTGTTTCCAGTCCAGGGAGGACCTGGCTTGGCAGTTCGGGCTGGACTGTTCCCATGAGGCACAGGGTCAAGACTGATTTGCATATGGCTGGGTTCAAACTGGAATGGCATGGTGAGCAAAAAAACGATGGATTTAGGCCCAGATCTCTGTACTGGGGTGAATGTATGACATTGTTCTGCATTCTGTCCATCAATTGTTTTTGCATTTGTCACCCCGAGTGGGACAGGTATGCCCAGACGTGGGTCCCATGCTCTCCATGCCACTGGAATCAAGCTATCCTGGTTGAAGAGGGAAGAAACCCCGAAACCGGTCCTAGGATGCTTGTTTCCAGTCCAGGGAGGACCTGGCTTGGCAGTTCGGGCTGGACTGTTACCATGAGGCACTGGGTCAAGACTGATTTGCATATGGCTGGGTTCAAACTAGAATGGCATGGTGAACAAAAAAATGATGGATTTGGGCCCAGATTTCTGTACTGGGGTGAATGTATGACATTGTTCTGCATTCTGTCCATCAATTGTTTTTGCATTTGTCACCCCGAATGGGACGGGTATGCCCAGACGTGGGTCCCGTGCTCTCCATGCCACTGGAATCAAGCTATCCTGGCTGAAGAGGGGTGAAACCCCGAAACCGGTCCTAGGATGCTTATTTCCAGTCCAGAGAGGACCTGGCTTAGCAGTTCGGGCTGGACTGTTCTCATGAGGCACAGGGTCAAGACTGATTTGCATATGGCTGGGTTCAAACTGGAATGGCATGGTGAACAAAAAAATGATGGATTTAGGCCCAGATCTCTGTACTGGGGTGAATGTATGACATTGTTCTGCATTCTGTCCATCAATTGTTTTTGCATTTGTCACCCCGAGTGGGACGGGTATGCCCAGAAGTGGGTCCCGTGCTCTCCATGCCACTGGAATCAAGCTATCCTGGCTGAAGAGTGGTGAAACTCCGAAACCGGTCCTAGGATGCTTGTTTCCAGTCCAGGGAGGACCTGGCTTGGCAGTTCGGGCTGGACTGTTCCCATGAGGCACAGGGTCAAGACTGATTTGCATATGGCTGGGTTCAAACTGGAATGGCATGGTGAGCAAAAAAACGATGGATTTAGGCCCAGATCTCTGTACTGGGGTGAATGTATGACATTGTTCTGCATTCTGTCCATCAATTGTTTTTGGATTTGTCACCCCGAGTGGGACGGGTATGCCCAGACGTGGGTCCCGTGCTCTCCATGCCACTGGAACCAAGCTATCCTGGCTGAAGAGTGGTGAAACCCCGAAACTGGTCCCAGGATGCTTGTTTCCAGTCCAGGAAGGACCTGGCTTGGCAGTTCGGGCTGGACTGTTCCCATGAGGCACAGGGTCAAGACTGATTTGCATATGGCTGGGTTCAAACTGGAATGGCATGGTGCGCAAAAAACGATGGATTTAGGCCCAGATCTCTGTACTGGGGTGAATGTATGACATTGTTCTGCATTCTGTCCATCAATTGTTTTTGCATTTATATTTGAGCAGCACCATGGTAACAGAATCTTGTAGCTAGATTGATTGTACTCTGGAGCAGTTGATGTGATACTGACTCACTGGATGGATGGGACCTTTTATCCTGGATTAAACTTGACATCTTCTTCTACTACAGTCTCCTCATTATTTAAGATTTGTCTATTTCACACCGAAATCTCTTATTTCCAGGCGATCTGTGTTTCCAGTGGGTCCTGTAGTCCCAAATTGGCAGTGTAAGCAGCCTAGTTCTCAGTATGTTCTGTAGGGCTGTCCTACTCAGCTCTGCTTTCAGATATGGTTGACTTACTGTAGTTTCGTGTGAGTAGGTGAGGTCTTCTGCACCAGGGATGTGCCCGATTCATTCGAGGTCCTGTAACCTTGAGATGCGTTTGCCCTGTTTCTTTAGCAGGCTTTTCAGACTGGCCATTGTTGAAGGTGTGCCGATTATAGTCTCTGGGGGCCAGTTCAGTGTCTCATTTGCCTTTGAGAGGTACCTAGGCCAAAGGCTGTTGTTGTCCTGAAAAACTGCTTTTAATGCTTCCCTAATTGTGTCAGGACCGGCCTCGGTCACCCTGTAGTGCAGTTTAATGATATATTTTTTACATTCGATGTCCATCGTTGAAATGTTAAACTCCAACCGAATCAGTGTGCGCCTAGTTGAGTAGGGAAGATTAAATGTCTTTCAGTAGGCCGTTATGTGTGGTCGTTCCAGTTTTTCGGTGAGTTGACCCGGGAAGACGAGGTGGCCGTAGCTCAGTGTGGGAATCAGTTTTGCTTACATGTCCCGTCGGATACCCTCTACAGAGTGACTTTGGAGCTTGTAGTTTAATTTGCAGAGCCCGTATGTAACCTTGGCCACCTTTGCTTCGACTGCCTTGGCCTGCAAGTTCAGTCTCCCGTTGTATTGAATTGTATTCCCAGGTAATTGTATTTGTTGGTAGTGGTGATCCTTAGTGGTCCAAGGTGCCATTCTAGCAGGTGCTTTTTAGGTTTGTGACCAAAGACCAGGACCTTTATTTTTGGGGCATTGGCGCGGAGTTTATTTTCCATGTTGTACAGATGTAATGCCTCCAGTGCCCTTTTCATACCAGTTCTGGTGTGATCCAGTAGTACCAGGTCATCCGCCTATTGCATGATTGGGAGTCTAAGATGGTCTAATTTGGATGGAAAGATGTTGACTTTTAATAGCGCCTCACCCAGTTCTGCAGTGTATAGGTTGAACAAGGTGGGAGCAATCACACAGCCCTGTTTTATCCCTTTGTTGGTATTGATGTTGGCCGTCACATGAGTTTGCAAGAGCTTGGTGCGAACCCAGGTGCCGTGTGGAGCATCATGATGGCCGCCAAAAGCTTCCTCGGGATGCGCCACTTTGCAAGTTTGGCCCAAAGAATGTTGCGGTCGATGCCGTCAAAGGCTGCACTGTAATGGACAAAACAGGCGTAGAGCGGTGGGGAGGCGACCTCTGTGGCTTGTGTTGCCAGGTATGACAGGGCGATGGCATTTTCCAGCGTGGATGAATTGGGACGGAATCCTGTCTGGTATTGGGGTATAATATGATTTTTATTTATCCAGGCCTCTAGTTCTTTCAGGAGCACTTTTGCAAACTCTTTCCCATCAATATCCAACAAGGCGATCAGTCTATAGTTCCCTGATTGTGATGCGTCCCCCTTTTTGTAGATGGGGTGCAAGATGGAGCCTTTCCATGATTCCGGGACTGTGAGAAAGCATTGATTAAACAAACTGAGCATATGAGGGGCCCAGAATTCTCGGTCTTCATTGAAGATGCTGCCCGGTAGGCCATTTGGTCCTGGAGCCCCATCCTTCCGGATGCCCTTCAGGATAGAGAGGGTTTCTTTTTCTGTTGTCACCGCGTGGGCTGCCTCGGATTCACCTGGGTGACTGCCCTCCACATCCATGGGATTATCCAATGTTTTTTCTGGATTGGTATAGAGCTTTGTTGCATTAACTGCCCATTCGTTGACAGGTACAGCATTCTCTGTGTGGACTATGCCGTGAAGGCTGTTGACATATCTCCAAAATGCCCTGTTTTTGTTGGCAGCTAGTAGGGCGTAGATGTGTTTCCATTTCTCCTCTATGTGATTCTTTTTCAGCTGCCAGATAGTTTTTTAATGCAATTCTCTAACAGTTTGCAGATTTTTTTTTGTCCATGCGCACTTTTTCATCCTATGCTGTGATTCTGCCTGACGGCACCTCTTTTTGCTCTCATTGAATTCTTTGTTGTCAGAGAGGGGGATGGGCCCCTTTCCGATGTATCTTCCTTTATATAGGGATGCACTTCCTGCACTGAGAGCACTGAATAGTGAAACCATTGCTTCTGTCCAGCTTGTCTCGATGCCAGTTGTGGATGTAACCTGCTTCCATTGGCTATAGCTGGCCCGGCAGGAAAGTCCCCATTTGATTCTATTTATTGATGCAGAGTCGCTGGTTACAGCAAGTATTTTGGCTGGCCGGAAGATGCACCTTGGGCATTCTGGTGCTTACGTTCACAAAGATGGATAGTGGATGATGACCATATTGCTGCGCATCCTTGTCTTTTACCTGGTCGTGCATCTTTTGGACAGCTATGCTACTCACGGCATCAAATCTTTTTCTTTTGTGTATACATTTTTATTGATATTTGTTATAATCGTGAACACAACTTACAACATTGAACAAATCATGATACGATATCCCAATCCCCCACCCGCTTGCTCCACTTTAACATCAGCACGGGACTGGATATAGGACTTCAACCGACGCTGTTGAAATCTATTGAGAGCGAAGGCGCGTGCAATATGCTGTCAAACATCCTGGCCTCCCAGAAACATGCTACAATGTCAAACACCTATCCCCCATCCATACATCCCCATCTGAACAGACAGAGCAATTAGGGTTTCTGTGTCATACTGGCACATTCCTGACAGACCCTCACTGTGGCCTCGCGTTGGGCAGATCAAGCAACTCAGCGTGCATCGCTGCTCATGTTTGCAAGTCATCTGCTAATTTATTGTCTCTGCAGGTCTTCCGCGTATGATTTTCTTCCACCATGGCCCATTCCGCCATATCTCGCAGCCATTCATCCAACAACGGCGGGGTAGGGGAGATCCACCGGATTACCACCCTACATTTAGCAAGCACTAGCACCAGTATACTGAATTGTTTACTACATTTTTCTTTTTTGTACCTGAACCATACCAAGCAAGCACTGTTTGTTATCTCTGGTGACGGTTCATCCCTTTGCTCCATCCAGACTAGTAACCACTGCCTGCCAATAAGTGTCAAGCATGTGGCACCCCAAGATCGCGTGTGGAAAGTCTGATCCAGCCGCAAAACAGCATGGACAGGAAGATACCCACCCACGGTAAACAGCATGCAATGTTTTGGGCGATAAATACATTTGGTGTGCAACATTGTACTGTATTAATTAAAATTTTCATTAATGAGGGTCCCCCTTAGCCTCTCATATATGACCTCCCATTCCTTATCCGTTAGTGGGTCTCCGAGTATCCCACGCCACCTACTCTGTATCGATAGGGTGTGCAACAGCAACTCCCCACGTAGCGCCCTGTAAACATACAAAAACAATTTCTGCCCCCCTGCCATTTTAAGCAGAGTAACAAGAGCCTGGGACTCCGGAGGCACTCCAGGGAATTCAGGCCAGATTCCCCTCACTGTAGCTGCAATCTTAGCAAATTATAAAAACTGCCCCAAGTTAAAGCCATCCATTGCTTCAGCCAGTGTTTCAAACTGATTGTTAGGATAGAGGTCTTGTAGGGTCTCACATTCCCCAGCTCGCCATTGGCAGAGAACATTATTCGTGTGATCTGTGCGAAGGGGCGCAAAGTTAAGATGCACATTTCCCGTGCATATGGTTCACAGCACAGCACCCGACAGACTACCGACTCCCATGTCCTACACACCTGCCCAACGACGTAGGGCACTGAGCTATGAACCCCCTCTCCCAACATCAAGAGCTCCGGTATGGAGACTTTTCCATACGCACCCTCCAACAACCATTTCTCCCAATTGTCTCTCTCATCTGGCCAGTGCACCGTGTATTAAAGTTGGGCAGCCAGATAATAGAGCTCCAAGCATGGCAACTCCATTCCCCCCATTTCCATGTACTTTTGAGCATGGCCAGGCCCACCCTCTTACTCCCAGATGTCCCCAGCCATTCAACAATCAATTTATCTAAGTCCACAAAAAGACTTCTAGGAATAATATGTATAGTGCCCTGGAAGATATATAAACAACGGAGTAAGATTATCATCTTGACCAAGGCTAACTTACCTATCAAGCACAACCGGAGTGTGTTCCAAAATTTCACGGAGGGTCTCAGACCTTCCAGAACCCTGCTGATGTTTAGGGCAGTGTACGTCTCAATATTCCTTGTTATCCTAATCCCAAGGTATTGAACACTGGTGGTCTCCCATGAAAGACCCACTGTCAGGAGTTCCTGCAGGGGAACCTTCCCCAAAGGACCCAATGGAAGCAATCTAGACTTAGCCCGGTTGACATAGAGCCCTGATAACTCCCCAAACTCCAATAGTTCAGCCAACAATATAAGGACAGAATATTCAGGTTAACGCAAAGACACCACAGCTTAGTCTGCGTACCAGGAGACCACATGAGTGGCTGTCCCTATATTGATGCCCCAACCCTGCAAAACTGACAGCAGCTTACAGGCCAGTGGCTCCATCGCCAATGCAAAAAGCAGCAGCGACCGTGGGCAGCCCTGCCTAGGCTCCCTGTATGGGAAGAAGTGCTGTGACAGCGATCCACCTATGCGTACCCTCGCCTCTGGGTCACTGTACAACAGCTTCATCTATCGGATGAATGATTCCCCGAATCTCAATTTTCTTAGTACCAACCTGATAAAGTCCCAGGCAATGGAGTCAAAGGCCTTCTCTATGTCGAGCAGTGCCAGGGCGTACAGATCCTTTGTCAGGATTGGGGTGTTTGAGACAAGAGAAAGGCGCCTCAAGTTACACAAGTTCTGACGTGGTATGAAGCCGCACTGATTTCCCTGAATCAAAGTCAGCAGGGATTCCAGCAATCTAGAAGCCAGAATCTTACTAAGGATCTTTACATCAACGTTCAGCATTGAGAGAGGGCGATAGGATAAAACCTGCTTAACATCCTTGTTCGGTTTTGGAAACATTACCACAAGTGCCTCCCTCATCGACTCCAGCAACAAGCCACAGTCATAGGCCTCATTGAAAACTGCCAATAAGCGTTCTGCGAGCAGTCTTGCCTTTTCTGATATAGATCGGCCGGAAGGCCATCACCCATGGGGCTTTAGCAGTGTTTAAGGCACGAATCGCCACCACAACTTCTTCCCTGGCGATGGGGACATCTAACTAAAAGATGGGCCATCGACAGCCCAGACAAGCAAGCCTTCCTCATTCCACTGGAGCCCCGGACAGGCGCATCAAATATCCTTTGCAAATGCACTGCAAATACCTCCGTGATACCTTGCTGTGTATACACCTCTTTCCCCCTGTGCGTCCTGCAGACATGTAATGCAGCTCTCTGGACCTCATTGCAGAGGAGGGAAGCAAGCTAACTACCTGCTTTGTCTCCTTCTGCATGCAGCCTCTGACTATGGCTGGTATGAACAAGCTTATCTAGACGGTCACATGTCTCTAACAATTTCCTCTTACACTCCTTCCATTCCATTAACAGCTCAGTTTGTGCAGCCTTACATCATTCCAGGTTGCCCAAACGCCACTCCTGCCCATCTAGAGTCTACAGGAGCTGTTGCTTAATGACATACATCACCTTCATACACCCTCCACGCAAAACCACCTTCATGGCATCCCATTCTGTGGCTCTACGTGACGTACTATTCCAGTTCTCCTGGAAGTAATCGTCCAGTACTTCAGAAACAGTATGAGCGAAAATTGGATCTTGACAGCACCTCCACTCTCAACTTCCAAAGCTGGACCCTAGGGGCTCTCCTACCCATATTGTAGGTGATCAACAAGGCAGAATGATCCGATAAATATTGTGCCAAATAAGTTATACCAGTCACATTGTGAACCATACTCCTGGACACCAAACAATAGTCCAATCGACTATGGGTCCTTGTCAGTGGCGGCTCCTCCACTACGCGGATGAGCGTCCACCCACTGCTTTTAGAGTAGTGAAAAGTGATAAAATAAAACGCTAATAACAAGGTTATTATCGTTTTATTTTTGGTTTCTGCAGGCTGGGTTAGGGCGGGTGGGGCAGGGCTGGTGGCTCAGGGTGGGAGGAGGAGTGGACTATGCATACTAACTGCGCATGACTGCTTGGCCATCCGTTTTGGCCGGCCAAGTAGTCATGCGCACTTTGCATATTCCCTACCAGGCTGTAATGGACAGCCTGGTAGGGAATATGCACAGGCTCCCTGTCCTGATCTGAGCGCCGATCCACGGCGCTCAGACCAATCACAACGCTGCATTGCAGCATTGTGATTGGCTCAGAGGAGCCTGTGTGTCCGGGAGTTTCTGCAGCTTCTTCCGGACTGGAGTCAGGAAGAGCAGAGAAGCGAAGGAGCGATGCGGCCGGCAGAGAAATAGGTAAGTGCGTTTTTTTCCAAATATTTTCAACCCCCCACTGTTGTCATCTCCCCTGCCCACCCACACCCATTTCTTACTAGCCGCCACTGGTCCCTGTCGCCGGGGTGCAGCAGGAATAGGTCAGGTCCTGAGGGTGACGTACCCTCCATACCTCCTGCAGCCCGAGACCTCCCGTTACCTCCCGAAGGGCATGTCATTCCCAGCTTTGCGTCCATGCTTTGTGCTTTGGAGGACAGCCATCCACAGTGTCGTCCAGTGCACAGTTTAAATCCCTAGCTAACATTACCTCAGAACCTCAATAATCAGCAGCTGCTCTTAGCACAGTCCCATAAAATTCAGCATCCTCTACATTAGTTGCATACACGTTGACAAAACAGATTTCTCTTGCATCCAACGTTCCAGATCCAATCACATACCTTCCCTCTGTGTCATCTTTGATGCCTTTAGCACAAAACAGAGTTCCCGGTGCCACCCAGATCAAGGCATCCCGAGCAAAACTAGAATAGGAGGTTGCAAATAATTACCCCCTTCACGGCTGTCACAGCTGTCCAATGCAGTCCCCCATACATAGATCTCCTGGAGGAAGGCTACTGAAACCCTGAAGCACCTCAGATATGAGTACACTCTACACCACTTGCTCATCTGCCCCAAGCTCCAGACGTTCCACATCAGAAACTTCCACTTAGGTTCCATTCGGTATCAAGCGATAAATTCCTTTGCACACCCATCTCCATGCATGTTCTCAACCCCCTCCACTGCCATACTAGTCTAAACATAAAGTAACATGTCCCCACTTAGTAGAGCAAGTGCATACCCCAAAGGTCAACAACAAACCTCATCATGAGCCCCATAACTCCTCCCTCCATCAGGCAGTGAATCTGAATTACTCCGGCCCACAACTACCCGGTCAACAAGCAGTTTCCACTGCCCCATCCACCCCGCAAAGGTCACAGCCTTAATCTCCCCACATGCATAGCATCTTGTGGGGCAGCAAGGCCAAAAAGGCACTCAACCCACCCCCAGAGCACTGCAGCCCTCACCTACTGCCCTCCGGCAGTTGCTTAAGGCCCACGGACATCCACATTGAAAAGAAATAGAAAGATTTGTCCCCCCATATCTCTTCAATAATATACATTTGACAGCCCTCCTCTATTTTGCACATACCCCATAGCCTTCAAAGTAACTTATGTGCATCACAGTAGCCAACAAAGCTGCATCATACTCATGTCACATTCAACACCACCTCAGCACCCAGTGGCTTCGAGCAGCTCCGTCTTCCGGTCCCCTGTGAACATATGGTGTTCCACCAAAGTCTAGGTCTGGTGGAGCAGTTTCAGGGTGCAGTCCCACTTGCTTACCTTGCTGTCCACAGCCTTTGACTTTGCCCCGCTAGAGCATTTTGATTTCTGTATCAACAACTTAAGTCAGATGGTAAAACTTGGACCAGGACTGCTAGGTCATTCACAAACAGTGATTATAATTGTTGCTTTACTTTCTATTGCTAATGTTTGCCTTATAGCTTTAAAAAAATTGTCTCTCTAATTCCCCTTAACCTATTTTAATGACATTGGTGTCCTTTTGCTCATTACATTTTTCTCTATTGTCCTACATTGGTTTGAGAATTTTATTGAGTTATGTTCTGTACTCTAAAATTGTTGGTATGGCTTGAACTTAACATGCACTTCTCTGGGTATTGCCTTCTTCTTGTGCCATAGCTGCCAGAGGCTAAGTAGATTATCTCAGAACTGTCGTTTTGGCCTAATCAAAATGGTTTATTGAGTTGGTAGGGGTAACCTCACACGTCAAGTCAATTACCGCATTCCTGTCTCACATATTTTGAGTGGATTTATTGCTGCTATGATGTAACTCTGTTACAAATATAAAGATACGTTTTAAAAAATAAATAACCCCATTTCTGAATAATGGATATTTGCAAAGGTTTTGTCCTGGTACCTACCTTTTCAATCTTTTCATCAATCATCAATGATGGTAAATATTTTTTAAAACGGATGAATGCTGATGGTCCCAAGATAAGTAGTGACCTGGTACCTGTGCTGCTTTTTGCACCCAAAGACGTTCTGCTAGCATATATTGAAAAAATGCTAGATTAAATCTCACATCAGTTCAAAGTGGATCCCAGAGCAGCGTGATGTTCCTACGAATGTCTTAGCTGAACTCATTCAAGATAATGTTCTTGACTTTCTCATTTTATGATATAAGTGACATGTTACCAGCTAAGCAATAAGTGAATTTAGTATAAAACATGTTAGTAGAGTGTTATAGAGGCTAAGAAGGTCTATAAAATGAGGGTATCTAGCGCTGCCCTTTACAGATCGTAAAATTGCGGGTCTACCTCTTGTAAACTGCAAATGTTTGTTTAAGAAGATCTGTAGCATTTCCAAATGGGACACAATCTATGGGGTCGATTCCGATTCGGGCCGGAAAAAGCACCGACCGACTCGGATCCGGAAAAAATACCGACCGACACGTACCCGTGGCGCACGACACGCCAAGTACGATGCAAGGCGCGAAAAATCCGACCGACACGTACCGAAACAAGGTCGACCGACCGAGCCGCACGGAAAACAGCAATCCGGCCGGAAAAACACGCGAATCCAACCGACCGACACGCACCCGGAACAAATCCGACCGAAACGTACACGCGAACTCCAAACCGCAAAGTACGATGCAAGGCGCGAAAACCACGACCGAGTCGGACGGAGGACAAGCCGTACGACCGACACGCATACAAAACCGAGCCGAAGCAACACAATACACCGCGACCGACGCGTACGCAGCATAGAAAACTGCACAAACACAGCGTGAACGAAACGGAGAACACCGTACGAGACCAATGCAGGGTCCGACTCGGTCACAAGAACGTTTCCAACATACACAAACAGCACAAAGGAAAAATCACCCAAAAAAAGGCCAAACAAGCAATTACCAAGCCAATAAATACTGGGGGGGTGGGGACAGAGAACAAAGACACACCCACAACTCCACCTATATAAGGGACACAAATCACAACCATGAGCCTTTGCAAATGCCATTCCACTGCCAGCACCCAAGAGAAAGCAACCACACACCCACAGCTCATCCCTCACACAAGCCACACACCATCAGCACACCAACAAATACCTACCTCACATACACCCAGCAAAACACACACTCACACACCCTCACCTGCACACCAACACACACATCACCCACCATCACCACCCATCACCATGCCCCCCAAGAAGAATCCCAAGTTCCTAGATAGTGAATTGGAAGTCATGGTAGACGAGATCCTCAGGGTGGAGCCACAGCTGTTTGGCACACTGGTCCAACAGACCCCCATGTCGCAGAAAACCAAGATGTGGGAGAGGATCATCAACAGGGTGAACGCCCAATCACCATGTCGGCGCACAAAGACCGACATCCAGAACAGGTGGTATGACATGCGCAGGAGGGTACGGGACATGCTGAAGAAAGACTACATCAACAGCCAATACACCGGCAGTGGCCCTCCTGCCAAGCCAATATACCTCAGGCCCTGGGAGGAGAAGGTGCGGGCCATCCTTCCGCCAGTGAGCGTATATGGACTAGAGGACATCCCAGAGCCTGGTGAGTACACAACAAATGTACACAATATACTGCCACAAAACACACACATCACTGTCAAGGGGAGAGTCAAACCATGCACTCATAGCAATTACACAGCAACCAGAACAGAATCATCCCAAAATGTGTATGTCAGTCAGATAAACACAACACATGCCATCAAAAAAGTCACATCCAACTGTGCCAACACATGTACAAACACAACTACAACTACAGCTAGGCAGTGGCACAAATAGAACTAACAAACACATCCAGACATGTAGCCACCACAACAACACCAACACACAGTGAAGACCACTCAAAGGAAGGAATTCTGTGTATGCTGGCCAAGTCAGTGTAGCCAATAGCATCATGGGAGTCGCAGTCACACATATTGCCCCCCACAACTGTCCCATCAACACCACCATGAACCATGCGCACATCACAGGGAGTGGAGAAGGACTCACAAGATGTGGGGAGCACAAGGCCCTGCTGGCAACTGTGCACCAACAAACAGCAGGACACCACTGACTGACATCCTGAGAGACAACTTACACTCCCTGCAATGCAAGCACGTTCCATGGTGGGATATCTGGCTAGCTGGGTGGGAAGGGGGACTTGCAGCACTGACCATAGTCACAAGCACCTCCCCTCACACACACCCCAACACAAACTCCACAGAACCCACCTGGTAGAATGCAATGCCCCCCATCCTAACACAAGATCCCACAAAGAACCACCACCCTGGGTTATGTTGTGTGAAGCACAGGGACACTCTTGGGACTTCTAGCCAAACAACTGCCAGGACAACACTCCCAGCCATCCTGTCAGCACAGCCAGCCCACCCCACAGGGAAGCAGAGTCAAAAGGAAGGAAGCATGGGCATGCTGGGAAGGGGGTGGAGGCAATAGCATGATGGGAGTCGTAGTCACTGATATTGGTCACCCCCACAACTGTCCCATCAACACCACCCTGAACCATGCTCACATCACAGGAAGTGGAGAAGGACTCACAAGATGGCTGACACTGGCTACTGCTGTGGGGAGCACAAGGCCCTGCTGGCAAATGTGCACCAACAAACAGCAGGACACCACTGACTGACATCCTGAGAGACAACTTACACTCCCTGCAATGCAAGCACGTTCCATGGTGGGATAACTGACTGGCTGGGTGGGTGGGAAGGAGGACCGGCTGTCAACCAAACACAACCAATGCAGACCATGTTCACACCCCAGAAAATACATAGAAATGCCCAAATAATGCAGGACAATGTGCCACACCAATATCAACCCCTGACTGTGACGACTTAGGACAATGCAATGTACAGGCCCGCACCCAGAGGCACAGTCACAACTGTCATGTGTGTCAACCATTGATGCCTGCAGAAACATGACATACATTGTTTGTGTCTCCCAAAAACAGGTGATGATGGGGACACAGCAGCAGACGCTGAGGAGTCCCAGTCCCAGGCTCAAGAGGATGCCGAGCTCACTGGCGTCGTACAGCCTCTGTCCTCCTCGGACGATGAAGAACAACCTGGCACATCCGGTGCAAGTCAAAATGCAGCACCAGCAGGACCACCAGCTGCAGCACCAGCAGGACCACCAGCTGCACCCCCTGCACCCACCCCCTCCAACGACTGTCACCACGAATACCATCCCTGCCGACATGGACAGAACAAGGAGCAACACCAGCACAGTGACCCTGGACCAACCTGGGGCCATGGACACCACCACCACCACCAACCCCCAAGGTGGACCAGGGTTATCTGTGCGTGCCACTGCACACACTGCACATGTCAGCAGGGGTGGTGGGAGGGGTGGGAGATAGAGGTCACTGCTTGCAGACGTTGCTGGTGTGCATGATGACCCACAACTGGTACGCATAGCTGATGCGTACCAGTCCAGCACCGGAGAGCTCAGCCAGGTAGTGGGGCTCCTCAGAGACATTAAACAGCAGCAGGCTGCCCATCATACCCGCTTGGACTCCCACATGTCCCACGTGGAGTCACACATGTCCCGTGTGGACTCACACATGTCCCGCGTGGAGTCCAAGTGGGATGCACTGCATGAGATGACGGCGGTGCACAGGGACATTTTACAATGCCTCCGCCAGATGAACAGCAACCAGTCCACACCTCCCTGTGTGCCAACAACATCTGGTGCCGAACAAACTGCAACTGCCACAGGGAGGGAGGAGGACTCTGGCGGAGAGTCCCCTGCACCGCAGCAGCCTGTACTTGAGGGGCCCCCCCAAGAAGAGGGGTCGTCCGAGGAGGGAAAAGTGAGAGGCCGATGGCCAAGCGCAACTCCCAGGAAGCCTGAACCTGTTCTGGATGTTCGCCTTTGTGCACAGACTGTTCACCCTGTTGACGGCAACACTACTCCCACACATTGCATGGGGAGTACAAGTTGGACCAATGTGTCAGACAACTGTGGCCCCGATACTGGGGATCCTGTCTACCCGGACTTTCAATTCACCTAGGAACTTGGGATTGCAAGATTTATGTACAGCACAACCCATCCTATGCACTATTAACACAAATGTATCACAATAAACACACTAATACACCATACTTGCCTCTGTCGTGATTCCAACGTGGGTGCTGTTATGGGGATGATGAACTGCAAAATTACACTGTGTATGCGAACTGCAACAGCAAGGACAACACAGGCATGTGAGTACAGGCAACGTGACACACATGAAGGAGACACACCACCAGGGCTACACAACACATACACACCTAGGCCATCTGACTCATTGCCTACACTGATGTTGCCAGGGAAGACGGTGCAATGCACAGACACCACACCCATTCCCAGTTGTAGTCAAGTAGCCCACAGGTGCAGTAAGCAAATGGCAGTCAAATGTGTGACCACAGACAACGCACATCACAAAGTGAAGCACAGGTTTATTACACAGTTGCAACATGCCGTAACCACTACAGATGCAAGGTAACCCCACCTGGCAGCGGGCACACAGTCAACAACTGTAGACGGAAGGAAGTCCATGGGTGTGGCGCACTTCACCTGTAGGGACACAACAGCTACCAGCCTGGATGTGCAATCACGTCGTCGGTGGACACAGTTGACCAAACGAATCTGAAAGTACCCTGTGAAGGACAGAAATGACACACAGTCAAAAGCAATGGAGTACAGGACAGAACAGCAAAACTCATGCACAATACATGTTACAAGATACCCACCCAGAACCAAGTTAGCATGTCTACACTGTTGGGGAGTACAGCCCACCTGTCACCACACATCCCAACACACATCCAGTCAAGTAGCCCATGGACACACTCCAACAGCACCAGAGCACCACCCACACATCATGCCAACTCACATCATTGACATGACACCTCAGGATACTCACATTCAGCTAAAGAAGTTGGTGATGAGCTGTGTGCGGACATCACCATCACCATCATCATCATCATCGTCACTGGCATCGTGGTCCAGGCCAGGATCCTCCACAGGTGGCGGATGTTGGTCATTGTCATCCTGGATGAGAGGCAACTCCTTCCGCACTGCCAGGTTGTGGAGCATGCATCAGACGATGATAATCTTGCACACTTTCGCAGGGGCATATGGGAGGGACCCTCCGGTCTTGTCCAGGCAGCGGAAGCGGCTCTTCAGGAGACCAAAGGTCCGCTCAATCACTCTCCTGGTCCGACCATGTGCCTCATTGTAGCGCATCTGGGCAGGTGTCACAGGGTTCCTGAGGGGTGTCAGCAACCACGGCATGTTGGGGTATCCCGAGTCACCTACGGACAGACAAGTGCACATTAGCTGACTTGGAAAAGTGGGCGGAATACTACAGATCAGATCACACACAATGGCACAAAGTCAGTACACACCGACAAGCCAGGCACGCTGGTTCTGCATCTGTGCCATCATCCTGGGGATGCGACTACTCCTCATCACAAAGGCATCGTGTGCTGAACCAGGGAAATGGGCACACACGTGTGTGATGGTCATGTCTGCAAGACACACCACCAGTGCATTGACCGAGTGGTAGTGCTTGCGGTTCCTGTAGGCCTGCTCCTGGGCCTGTGGTGGTACCAAAGCCACATGTGTCCCATCAATGGAGCCAATTACATGCGGCATCCTCCCCAGGGCATAAAAGTCACTCTTCACGTCAGTGAGTCGTCGCAGTCTAGGGAAATAGATGTACCGGTTCAGGAAGAGCAACATTGCCGCCAAAACATCGCGGAGCACACGGCTGAACATGGTCTGTGACATCCCACCAGCAGTCGCCACAGTATGTTGGACGGTACCAGTGGCAAAGAAGTGTAGGGCTGCCATCACCTTCACCTTGGGGGTCAGCGCTGTAGGATACGACCGGCCAGGCTGCAAATGTGGGGACAACTGCACTGCCAAATCCTCAATCAGCTGCCTGGTGAAGCGGTACCGTCGGATGCTGTCCCGTTCCACCATCGTTGCCAGGTCTGGGAATGGCCGATGGACAGCAGGAGCCCTGCAGTGCAGAGGAGAAGTAAGCAAGATTGTCAGTCACCCCACATATGCGGCATTGAACACACTCAAGATCCCAACATACATCATTATGAGGCACAACTACATGAAGTGTGCAGTACCGGAAGGACATGTATGGTACATACATGGCCAACATCTGTCAACACGGTCCAACAGGTGGCATCAATTTGTCCCAGGTTGGCCCATTGGATATCATGAGGCCGTGTCACAGTTCCCATCTCCTGCTGCCGTGTCACAATAACCCCCCACAGTGACATGTGAGGACAGATGTGCCCCAGGCACCACAGCTCAACGACAGTTACATTCCCAGGGACCCTGTAATGCCACATGGACACTGGCATTACATGGAGTATCATGTATACACCACAGCAAAACAACCATGACCCCCACAGGTAGTGGCCCCACTTGCCACGGCAGTACAGACATGGACGTCTGTGACACACACGCACAACATCAGAGTCCATGCACACACAACGTGAATGTGGAGACTGTCTCCCATTGTGCACACGAAATCAGAGACATTGTAAACACTACATGCACAAAGACTGTGGAGGACCATCACTATTGTGCCACTGGGACACCCTGGCTCAAACATACCGTCCCACATGGGACTCACGGGGTATGTGACATGACATACACATACACCACTGTGAAATGTGACCATGGCACATGCACAGATATGAACAGTTGCACATCACAGTGGTCACGTACACGTAACACCCAGGATCCTGTCCCCATGAACATGTGCACAGCCTGGGGGTGGCTGCCCACAGGTGACACCCACAGGACAACATGTACACCAACATACACACAATAGGAAATGCATCCTTACATGCCTTATGATAAAGTTTGGACAGGCTGTCATGATGTAGGTGTGCCCCTCACTCCCTGGGAGCTATCTGTGGCTGGCATATGTCCATCTGAGACAGGCATGCTGACATATGCCAGTCACATGTACAGTGATGCGTTGTACCGCAATGGACCGATCGGTGCCTCTGGCCGGCCCATTGCATTCAATGTGTGCGGGTACGCGTTGTACCCCTGTGCGCGTTGTACCGCAATGGACCGATCGGTGCCTCGGGCCGGCCCATTGCATTCAATGTGTGCGGGTACGCGTTGTACCCCTGTGCGCGTTGAACTGCAATGGACCGATCGGTGCCTCCGGCCGGCCCATTGCATTCAATGTGTGCGGGTACGCGTTGTACCCCTGTGCGCGTTGAACTGCAATGGACCGATCGGTGCCTCCGGCCGGCCCATTGCATTCAATGTGTGCGGGTACGCGTTGTACCCCTGTGCGCGTTGTACCGCAATGGACCGATTGGTGCCTCCGGCCGGCCCATTGCATTCAATGTGTGCGGGTAGGCGTTGTACCCCTGTGCGCGTTGAACTGCAATGGACCGATCGGTGCCTCCGGCCGGCCCATTGCATTCAATGTGTGCGGGTACGCGTTGTACCCCTGTGCGCGTTGTACCGCAATGGACCGATCGGTGCCTCCGGCCGGCCCATTACATTCAATGTGTGCGGGTACGCGTTGTACCCCTGTGCGCGTTGAACTGCAATGGACCGATCGGTGCCTCCGGCCGGCCCATTGCATTCAATGTGTGCGGGTACGCGTTGTACCCCTGTGCGCGTTGTACCGCAATGGACCGATCGGTGCCTCCGGCCGGCCCATTGCATTCAATGTGTCGGGTACGCGTTGTACCCCTGTGCGCGTTGTACCGCAATGGACCGATCGGTGCCTCCGGCCGGCCCATTGCATTCAATGTGTGCGGGTACGCGTTGTACCCCTGTGCGCGTTGAACTGCAATGGACCGATCGGTGCCTCCGGCCGGCCCATTGCATTCAATGTGTGCGGGTACGCGTTGTACCCCTGTGCGCGTTGTACCGCAATGGACCGATCTGTGCCTCCGGCCGGCCCATTGCATTCAATGTGTGCGGGTACGCGTCGTCCCCCTGTGCGCGTTGTACCGCAATGGACCGATCGGTGCGCACCCATTGACAATGGGCTTGCCTGGCAACGGACGCGTTTTCGAATTTCGAACGAGTCGGTTGCTGGAAATTCAGTTGGTCACCCACAACAATGTTGCAAAATCATGTATGCCATGAAGTTGAGGATTTGAAGGATGCTGTGGGCGTGTTTTGGTGCTGCTATTCCATGGATTGGCCAGATTCAGAAGATGCAAACGACTTGGACCTATCACTTTGGACACAAGGGACAGTATCTGCCTCTCCAGCACATATATATTGCTGGCTGTTCCCCTGAGAGCTCACTTGCCTGCACTACATGCTCCAGGACGACATCTGCCACTGCACTGCTGCTGTCTCTGCCCCTCTGGACCCTGCAATGGCACGTACTGTGGAGAGAGCCCCAGCCTTCAGCCTTGAAGAGAACCAGGCCCTGCTGGACAGCCTACTTCCACAGTACAGCAAGCTGTATGGGACACCAGGGGAGCAGGTAAGTGTTCTGTGCACTGCCTTTCTGAATGTGCATTTTGTGTGACTAGCAAGGCTGAGAGTCTGCACGCCACTGGCTAGCAGGCTCACTGAGTAGTTGTCACCCCCCATAGTGTGTAGTGACTTGCACTGGACAGGTATGGTGCAGTGACAGTGCATTTGAACATGGTTTTACTTCCCATGCAATGATACCATGTAGTGACGTCTGGCAAACTGTTCATGGTCAGCTTTGCACTGCCTGTGTACATCATGTGCCCCTGTGATTGAGACATGTAAATGCAACTGTGTCATGCACGGATATGTTGCATGTGTGGTAATGGCCTTTTCACTTTGTCATCCTGACAGGTTAATGCCCATCGGAAGCAGGAAATCTGGAAGGACATCGTCCGGGCTTTCCGGTCCGTGGGGGTCTACAAGCGCCGGATCCGCAACTGCCAGAAGAGGTGGCAGGACCTTCGGGGCTGGACCCGGAGGATTGCACGGGTCCAGCTGAAGCTGTCGCCTCCTCGCAGGAGGGGCAGAACACGGACCCTGACCCCCACATGCTCCAGATCCTGGCGGTGGTGTTTCCAGACCTGGATGGGCAGCTGAAGGCCAGACAGCAGCAAGGAGGGGGTGAGTCAAAGACTGCACTGTGAACTCTGTATTACATGTTTTGTGCCCTCCTCTGGCCTGGTTCAACTGCCACAGTGCAGCAGTCATGTTGTCCAGGAGCCATGTCCCTCTATTGTGCACTGCCCACTGCTCATCTGATACCCAGGTGTGGCCCTTACATTCAGGGAATTGTGTCACTTGGGACTGTGTCCTTGCAGTTTGCTTCACTAAAGGTGGGGGACAGCATCTGTTTCCCTAACTCTGTTGTGGGCATCATGGGTGGGTCCATTGTTCACACAACGCCTGGGTTTGGACATGTGATCTGCGTGTTGCTTTGATATGCGGTCCACTTGCTGAGCTGAGCCACCACATGTGCCTGGGGTATGTGGCACACGCCCATGCAGCGGGTGGGAACAATGTTTGGGCCCCAGGAGTGTGCAGATTACGTGTGTCACACATCTATAGCCAGCTATCCACTGTCCAGGGCACATCCCTCATTCATGTGGAGCAGGACAGTCATGCCTACTCCAGGCCATGCAATGCACTCTGTACTCCCACTCCCGTGTATCAGCTGACACATTGTGCACAGTGATTTGACCCCTCAGGTGTCTGCCTCTGTGTCAGTGTGCTGTGGATTAGTTGCCAGGACTGCTGGGGTGTTTCTTGGTAGGGGCTCAGCATGCCCCTGGAGATGTGACCATAGGAGATGATACTTGTGTGTCACATAGGTGTTTGATCAGCTGCCCGTGCAGACTGGGGTATGCGAATGTGAAGTTCAGGCAGCTGTTCCCCATTCACAGCAAATTGTGAGGGGCTCAGGTTCAGAGGGTAGTGTCACAGGTCTCCCATATGTCCAATAGGTGTGACCTGGACAGATGAGGGTTGAGATGATGTGTTGTGTGGGGGATGTACATGTGCACTTGTGCAGCTCCAGGACTTGCATTCCCCATGACCTACTATTGTGACACAGTGCATAGTGTTGTTGTCTGGCTGCCAAGTCATACATCACTGAGACAGTGATGTATGACTTAGCAGTCATGCCTCTGCCATGGCATGTGTCAACTTATTTGTGGTCCTGCAGGGGAGTGACATGTGCTACATGCACACCATAGTGGCGCTGGCTATCAGGACATGGGTGCATCATGGTGTCTGTCGCTGGTATGCATCACATGCATTTCCTATTTGACTCTGGGCATCCCTTTCATCCGGAAACCTGTACTGACTCAGTGGCAAGAGCTGTGATGTGTCCACACCGTGTCCTCTGCACTGTCCAACTACTGTGTACTTGGTGCATGTGTCCACACTGGGGTGTTGCAATCCAACAGACACCAGACAGATGGGTGCAAGGCCATGTGGGATGTGAGTGCCATGCTTGGCATCAGACTGACAATTGGCTTCTCCTGTTCAGTTAGGGCACTTTTAGCAATGTACAACTAATGATGCCAGGGCTTGCTCTGTGATGTGCTGTGCTCACAGTGGTGTGTGCGTTTGGTGCAGGTGACTGATGTCTGTCTGTTTCCCCATTGTTTGCAGATACATCCACGGCCACGGAAGGGGACAGCTCCACGGACCAGGAGGAGCCAGAGAGCCAGACTGGGTCAGCAGCCGAGGAGTGGTCGGAGGGACACAGTGGCACGGAGGGCGAGGGGAGCCACACCGAGGAGTCCTCAGCACCATCCACCTCAGCTGAGGACCAGAGCAACTCGGAGGATGACTCCCTTGTGGAGGCGGGTGTCAGTAGCCACCACACCCCAGCTAGTGTTGCTGTCCCCGCCACCACCAGCACCACCACCGCCCTCCCATCGGCTCCCATTCCCAAGGTCCGTGGAGGCTCCCATGTTCGGGAGCGTGTCTCCTTTGGCCCAGGCACCGCACCCCCTGCCCCTGTGTCCCCTGCTGCCCTGAGTGAGGAGTCTGTGTACCTCCTTCGCCAGCTCCATGTAGGGCAGACAGCCATGCTGAGTGTCCTCCATGCGCACACCGCACTGTTGACTCAGCTGGTGTCGTTCATGGAGGGCATCTCATCGGGCATGTCTGACCTACAGAGGGGCAACAGGTCCATGGACTCCTCCCTGACGGCAGCAGTGTCCCTCCTCAGACAGTCCCTCACCCCTCCTGCCTCTGCTCCATCCACACTCCCCAGCACCTTGCCCATCCCAAGCACACACACACCGGCACAGGCACACACCAGCACACACACATCCAGCACACAGACACACACGCCACAAACTAAACGCACACGCACGCACAGACAGGGGACTGAAACCAGACTCACAGGGGATGGGGCCCTGGTACACACACACGCATCCACGGGCACTGCACAGTCCTCAGTTGCCTCTCCCTCCAAAGCACCCTCCCTTGCCTCACCTGCAACCCCAAAGACCCAGCGCCTCTTCCTCAGTGACCTCGGCCTCTTCCCCTCCGATCCAGCTGCCCCAGCATCCAGGGGGAAGAGGAAGCCCCCACACGGAGCAGAGTGCCCCTCGCCCCCGGACACCCTCCCCCAGGCGCAGACAGACTGAGGCCCCCACCCGCAAGTCCCCCGGAGTGCTAAGAGCAAGACCCCGCCGCCGCCCTGCAGCTCAAGCACCAGGTCTCCTTCCTCCATCCCTCAGGCCCCCACTCCACAGGTGCCCCCACCACACCCAGCCCCAGGTTCCCCCACCCACAGATATACCATCCCCAAAAGGCTCCGGCCTTCTCCCCCTGCCACTTGCTCTCCCGGCACCACCCCCCGCTGCACTTGTCTGTGCCACTGATGTGGTGAGGGTGTCCTCCCCTCTGTCCAGCCCACCTTGCCTGTTCCCCATTCTACTCCCCTGGTGGTAGGCACTGCAGTGGAGTCCACTACCACCCTGTCTGACTTGGGCACTGCAGTGGCGGACCTGTCCACTCCATCTGCAGGGTCCACTGCAGTCGTGCCGGCACCCACAACATCTGAGCCATGCCCCCCAGTTGTGCCGGCACACACCATGTCAGACACCTCCACTGCAGTTGTCAGTGGCTCTTCAGCACCCACCACCCCTTCCCTGCTTCCTCCTGGTGAGCCCTGATCCTGTCCCTGCGGTGCCTGGCCTACCCCCCGGTTGCCCCTCCTAGTGGATTGTCCCTGGTTTTGTGCAGGCATGTGTAGGGTGGCATCTGCCACTGTCACCCACTTGTGACTTTGTTGATGGACTGGCCATTGGCCTTTGTTTATGTTCTACCGGACTTCTACTTTTAATGCCACATATGCTGAATAAAGCAACTTTCTGTTCTCTAGTGCTTTTGCTTCTGATGTACATGATGTTGATGATGCTAACAATGCCCTTGCTGCAGTGATGGTGATATTTGGTCTCATGATAATGAAGTGTTACTGTGCAGGAACCCATGTGGTCCAGGGGGAATGTGTCCTATCCTGTGGTGTATCCATGTCATCCATAGCAGCATCTGAGGGTGTCATGTGTTCAGTATTTGGCAATGAGATTTCCTACTTAGATTGGCAACTTCACATCTGTGGCTTCCACCCCTGCACATCTGTTGTGCCTGCCATTGTTCTATTCGTCTACTTCCCTGACCGTGTGGCCATCTCCAGTGAACATGCAGGTTTGGGCATCAATGGGGAAGGACTCATCTGTGTTGTCAGTGCAACATTGCTATACAAGTGTGTTGGATCTGTGCTGATGATTCCGTTGGCACTTCCATGACCAGGCTGATGGGACAGGAGCCCTCATTTGGTGCTAATTGTTCATTGTGTGTCCCATTGCTGCCATGGTATGGTATCTGTTCGCCTCACATCTGCAGTCTCCACAGGGTATCTGCATGTGTGTGCCCATTGGTGCAAATATGTGGGTCTGCATTCGGATGGTCACTTCTGTCATTGTGTCATTGATGATTGTTGACGGTGTCAGCCCCCATGGGTGTTGTTTGTCTGCACATGGCCAAAGTTATGTCTTATTTGCACTGCAGGATTTGGCTCCCCCAATTTATGTTGCAATGGGACACATACACTACTTTGCCACTGATGTGTTTGTTGTTCTGTGACCAGGAATCATCCATGCAGTTTGGCAGTTGCACCTCTTACTTTGTCAACACTTACCTTTTGGTCACTGTGATGATGGGGGTTTGGACCCCATTGCCACAATGTTCAAAATGTGCTGCAGCTATGGACCCCACACTTGCCTTTTGGTCACTGTGATGATGGGTGTTTGGACCCCATTGCCACAATGTTCAAAATGTGCTGCAGCTATGGACCCCACACTTACCTTTTGGTCACTGTGATGATGGGTGTTTGGACCCCATTGCCACAATGTTCAAAATGTGCTGCAGCTATGGACCCCACACTTGCCTTTTGGTCACTGTGATGATGGGGGTTTGGACCCCATTGCCACAATGTTCAAAATGTGCTGCAGCTATGGACCCCACACTTACCTTTTGGTCACTGTGATGATGGGTGTTTGGACCCCATTGCCACAATGTTCAAAATGTGCTGCAGCTATGGACCCCACACTTGCCTTTTGGTCACTGTGATGATGGGGGTTTGGACCCCATTGCCACAATGTTCAAAATGTGCTGCAGCTATGGACCCCACACTTACCTTTTGGTCACTGTGATGATGGGTGTTTGGACCCCATTGCCACAATGTTCAAAATGTGCTGCAGCTATGGACCCCACACTTGCCTTTTGGTCACTGTGATGATGGGGGTTTGGACCCCATTGCCACAATGTTCAAAATGTGCTGCAGCTATGGACCCCACACATGCCTTTTGGTCACTGTGATGATGGGGGTTTGGACCCCATTGCCACAATGGTCATGGCCTGCTTGCGTTGTGTGTGCCACACACATATTTGTGTGGCACATGTGCTAGGGGGTCACATTGTATGTTCGAAGTCATGTTCAGTGTTGTAGGCATTTGACACAGTCTACACACGCTTGTCATGGTGTTGGGGGATGTCTTCTTCTTGCATTCCCTAGGTTGTGGTGTGCTGGTTGTGTCATGCATTGTCCATCCTATGGGTGGGGGTGGTAGTGGTGGTAGGCATCCTGCCCCCCTGGGTGAGGGTGGTAGTAGTGGTAGGCATCCTGCCCCCCCTGGGTGAGGGTGGTAGTAGTGGTAGGCATCCTGCCCCCCCTGGCTAAGGGTGGTAGTATTGGTAGGCATCCTGCCCCCCCTGGGTGAGGGTGGTAGTAGTGGTAGGCATCCTGCCCCCCCTGGGTGAGGGTGGTACTAGTGGTAGGCATCCTGCCCCCCCTGGGTGAGGGTGGTAGTAGTGGTAGGTATCCTGCCCCCCTGGCTAAGGGTGGTAGTAGTGGTAGGCATCCTGCCCCCCTGGCTAAGGGTGGTAGTGGTGGTAGGCATCCTGCCCCCCTGGCTAAGGGTGGTAGTAGTGGTAGGCATCCTGCCCCCCTGGCTAAGGGTGGTAGTGGTGGTGGGCATCCTGCCCCCCCTGGGTGAGGGTGGTAGTAGTGGTAGGCATCCTGCCCCCCCTGGCTAAGGGTGGTAGTAGTGGTGGGCATCCTGCCCACCCTGGGTGAGGGTGGTAGTAGTGTTAGGCATCCTGCCCCCCCTGGCTAAGGGTGGTAGTGGTGGTAGGCATCCTTCCCCCCTGGCTAAGGGTGGTAGTAGTGGTAGGCATCCTGCCCCCCTGGCTGAGGGTGGTAGTGGTGGTAGGCATCCTGCCCCCTGGGTGAGGGTGGTAGTAGTGGTAGGCATCCTGCCCCCCTGGCTAAGGGTGGTAGTAGTGGTAGGCATCCTGCCCCCCTGGGTGAGGGTGGTAGTAGTGGTAGGCATCCTGCCCCCCTGGGTGAGGGTGGTAGTAGTGGTAGGCATCCTGCCCCCCTGGCTAAGGGTGGTAGTAGTGGTAGGCATCCTGCCCCCCTGGGTGAGGGTGGTAGTAGTGGTAGGCATCCTGCCCCCCTGGCTAAGGGTGGTAGTAGTGGTAAGCATCCTGCCCCCCTGGCTGAGGGTGGTAGTGGTGGTAGGCATCCTGCCCCCCTGGGTGAGGGTGGTAGTAGTGGTGGGCATCCTGCCCACCCTGGGTGAGGTGGTAGTAGTGGTAGGCATCCTGCCCCCCTGGCTAAGGGTGGTAGTAGTGGTAGGCATCCTGCCTCCCCTGGCTGAGGGTGGTAGTGGTGGTAGGCATCCTGCCCCCCCTGGGTGAGGGTGGTAGTAGTGGTGGGCATCCTGCCCCCCCTGGCTAAGGGTGGTAGTAGTGGTAGGCATCCTGCCCCCCTGGGTGAGGGTGGTACTAGTGGTAGGCATCCAGCCCACCCTGGGTGAGGGTGGTAGTAGTGGTAGGCATCCTGCCCCCCTGGGTGAGGGTGGTACTAGTGGTAGGCATCCAGCCCACCCTGGGTGAGGGTGGTAGTAGTGGTAGGCATCCTGCCCCCCTGGCTGAGGGTGGTAGTAGTGGTAGGCATCCAGCCCCCCCCTGGGTAAGGGTGGTAGTGGTGGTGGGCATCCTGCCCACCCTGGGTGAGGGTGGTAGTAGTGGTAGGCATCCTGCCCCCCTGGCTAAGGGTGGTAGTAGTGGTAGGCATCCTGCCCCCCCTGGCTGAGGGTGGTAGTGGTGGTAGGCATCCTGCCCCCCTGGGTGAGGGTGGTAGTAGTGGTGGGCATCCTGCCCCCCTGGCTAAGGGTGGTAGTAGTGGTAGGCATCCTGCCCCCTGGGTGAGGGTGGTACTAGTGGTAGGCATCCAGCCCACCCTGGGTGAGGGTGGTAGTAGTGGTAGGCATCCTGCCCCCCTGGGTGAGGGTGGTACTAGTGGTAGGCATCCAGCCCACCCTGGGTGAGGGTGGTAGTAGTGGTAGGCATCCTGCCCCCCCTGGCTGAGGGTGGTAGTAGTGGTAGGCATCCAGCCCCCCCTGGGTAAGGGTGGTAGTGGTGGTAGGCATCCTGCCCCCCCTGGGTAGGGGTGGTGGTGCGCATTCAGGCCCCTGTGTGCATATGTGGTATTGGTGATGGGCATCCCGCCCCTATGGTGCTGCTGTTGCTGGTGTAAGTATATTCTGCATCCCTGTGTGTGTGTGTGATGTGTCGTGTACGTGTTGTATGTGTTTTGTGGTTGGTGTCTGGCTTACCTTCTGCGCCGTACGCGTCCGTGCCTGTTCCGGTAGTATATGTAGAATATTGGTATGATCGGGACGAAGGGATTCATGGTTGGTTCGTGTCGTTCGTCCTTCTCGTTGCTTCGCGTCGTCCTCGTCGCTTCGCCTCGTCCTCGTCGCTTCGCCTCGTCCTCGTCGCTGCCGTGTTCGTCTCGGAGCCGTGGATCGTGTTGTGGCGCGAATCGGAGCTTATGTGCACCTCTCCCGGATGCTTTGACGTGCCGTGCGTAGCGACGGGTTCGGCGCGTACGGAAAGCGCATCGTACTTGTCCGGCCGGACGGGGCTGCATTTTTCCTTCCGTGCGACTCGATTCGGCGTTTCCGGATTCGCCTCGGTCGGAGAACAGGACCTGGTTTGGGTGAGTACGGCTCGGCCGGATTCTTTGCTGTTGTGCGCATCGTACTTGCTCGTTCGGTGTGCTGTACGGATCGGTCGGGAAACAGGCTTTCGCATGGCTTTTTTCCCGACCGAATGGTATTGGGTGCGCCTCCGACCGAGATCGGAATCGGCCCCTTTATGTGCAAAGATAGAGGCTGGTATTAAAAGAGTTGGTGATATTGCTGCTTCAAACTATTATTACTTTGGTTGAGAATATGGTGGAAACGGGACGAAGAAACATTTATAATTATTTTCAGGAATGTTCTATACATTAAATTTTTTTTATTTTTTTTATTTTTTTATTTTATTGGTTCCATCAAAACAAAAGATACAAACAAACGCACGCACAGTTACATAGCGTCAAGGTAACATAATACAAAGCAGGGTTGGCAATTGAGAACATATACTGGACAAGCAGAGAGTACTGTCTTTTCAATGTTAGCTATGTAGTTGTTCACAGCTATCACTAGGAGAATGCTCAACGTGAACTGCTAGTGTCTTACCCATATCCCGGTTCTTATCTGTGGTCCTGTTATAAATGTTGTGTATGTGCCCATAATCTTCACAGTCCACTATGCACCCACCCTCTCTGATGATGTCTCGACGGAAGTGGTCTGTGAGTCTGAGAGTGTGGCAGCAGCCGCATTTGAGAGGTACGTTTGGTATGACCCCCAGTAATTCCTAGGACGGCTTTTGGGAGGGAGTAACTCATTGTATGTGTCGGCCTGAGTGTTGCAGTATAACATGTCGACATGCCAATCTTTAATCCGCGGGAGGGGGACCCCCATCCAGCACATCGCCACACGGCGTTTAGCTGTTCTATACATTAGATACCATAAATACAGTATGTAAGAAAATTTTTAAGCCTCATTATGGAGTCATATTTATGGGGTCCTGACAATATTGCCTTTACCAGTAAAGAGCTCCCAATTGGTTGGTTGGTAGAAAAGCAATATGATCAAGTTTCTTTTACCATAATGGCCACTAGCTACTTTGAAATAAAGGTTTTTAAAGGGTTTTATCCCAACTCCAATATGTCGGAAATTGTTACATGAAATTTATGCAGGCATTTTACAAGTAGTAATCCATATGATGAAATGGAAGGAGTTTGAAAATTATGAAGGTCTATCTGATTGCTCAAATTGTGACTTTAACTTTGAAACTATTACACATTTTCATGTTTCTTTCATCCAGATTAGGGCAGTGTTAGGAAAAATTGACTGTTACCACCCGTCAGGAAATTAGGGGTAAGGCACGTTAATGTTGCTATAAACGTTTTCTTATACTGATTGACTCAACATGGTTTACGGTGTTTTTAAGTACGTAATGAAGGCATGGTTAGTGCATGCTAGATATGTAACTTGATATTTCTTTTACTTAGCCCTAATGAGATAACTGACAAAATATGTTTTACCACTGTTAAGAACAGGGATTGTCCAGAGTTTATCTATGTGCAGTTTATGGTTTTATTTAATAAGATATGGTATTTTTAAAGCTGAATTAATTGGGAAGACAATTTGGATGTTGTATGAATGTGGTTTTATGGACTTTTCGTACATTTTGAAAAAAGCCTATTTCTGATGAGCCAAACATACCATCATTGTGGGAGCCTCAAACACCAGGCCCTAGAGAACTCTTCATATGTGGGATGTAGAGGTTCGCTAAACTGTGCAAATCAAAACAATGTGTAAAGTTTCTTTTAAATGTAGCAAAATTAGGATTTTTTAATGCAAAATATGGTTGCTTGAGACTTTTTTTTTTTACGTGAGGGCATACCAGGTACGTTTGAGACTGTTTTGACCAGGAAAGACTCTTATTGAGAAATTTACAAGCAAACTACTCTTGTGGGTGAAAGTTATGCAAAATCACATAATGTGAACTTTCCAGATTGTTTTTCTAATTTCATGTAAAGTTTTTGAATTTCTTTATTTTGCATGTGTAATGTATATTTTACCCGGGCTCCAATAGATTAGATTTTAATCCCTATCGTCTTCTCACACCAGGCATTTCAAGCTATTTTGCCCATGGTAATACTGTCTTCCCTAGAACAGTACTGGACCAAGGAGAAATGAGAGCAGTATTGAGAGCTGGAGAATGAAATATCTGTGGTTCTGTTATAAAGGTGAAGACTCACTTATTTAACGCTAACTATTGAGATGAATAAAAATTAGCTGACATGGCTGCTACTGTTGTAATGATTCTAAATGCCTGCCCACTTATTGGCTTTCTTAAGCCTTTTATATGACCTCTGTTGGACCTGGACCTTTCTGCAGGGTGTAGGAAAGTCATCTAGAAAACAGAAAATCACACACATAACCCACCCACCACCCACTCCAACCCCCAAACATGGTTGAAAGAAACAATCCCACCCCAACCCCTAAACCCAACTCAAATACATTCAGTTTACATGGGAATCATCCCTGAGGGTGGTGGCAAGCCAGGTGAACGTCCCAGTCAGGACCTGGCTGGGTGGCCGATGGGTGAGTTGCAACCTAAGTGTTGATCCTGGGCTCCCAGTGCAGTCGATTGGGATCGAAGACGAGGACAGCTGCAAGTTATGCGAGGCCTCTAGCATACGGATCAGTTTCTTGGGTGAGCTGGGGCACCCCAGATGCAGTGGGGGACGTGTTACAAGTCTTTGGAGCCCTGCATCTCCTGAAATGTCCAAGATTAGTCAATGTCGCTAAGGTTAGCCTCCTCCTGGCTCTGTAGGGGCACGAGGGGAGGTGCTTTCCCAGCAGTTACATGTTTGGCAAACTTGAGGGCAGCTTTTGTATCTGTGAAGTAGTGCATTAACCTCTTGTGCGGGAACCACAGTTTTGCTGGGAAGAGAAGGGCATATTGGATTTCAACTTGTTGAAAGAGTCTTTTGACTGGTAAAAACTCCTGACTGGCAGCTTGTACTGTTGGTGTGAAGTCTGGGTAGAATGATACTGTGTTGCCCTGGTAGTGGACTGAGCAGCGTTCCTGGGCCAGGCACAGGACAACGTCTCAGTCTCTATAGTTGAGGAGCCTGGCAACGATGGGCAAGCGGGGGCACCCAGGGGGCACCTTGGTCTCAGGGAGCGATGGGCACGCTCCACGATGAACACCGAGGAAAGGGCCTCTCCAAACAGCTTGTGGAGCATGGATTACAAAGTCTTCTATTTTGTCAATGGCTGTAGATTCCGGGGACTCCAGTAATGTGGAGGTAGTTGCGTCTTGAACGAGCTTCGAGGTCCTCGTTCTTCAATTTGATGAGCTCAAGGACCTTGTCCATGTGAAGGAGAGGTTCGCTGGAGTTGGCATGTGCGTCGTCTACATCAGACACGCTGGATCCAAGGTGGTCCAACCGGTCCTCATGCTTGTCGACACGTTCCTTCATGCGGTCGAGGCATCTTGCCATGAGATGTAGTTTTGCGTTTATCGCATGCAAGCTGGATTTTACCAACCACTAGGAGATCCTCGAGTTCGCTGTTCTGTTGGGAGACCCCACGTGGGAGGCTATGGGGGTCCTCAGGTGGCTCTTCTGGCTCAGTGTTGCAGGTGTGCCTTTTGCTTTCAAACAAGAGCTTAGATTGCGCACATCTTGTTTCCCCATGCTGACATATGTAGGTGGGCAGGCAGGTAGTCTGCAGTGTTAGAGTAAGGCTAGTGTGCAGCTGCAGGGCACAGTCTTGTGCTAACCCTCGGGGTCCCGGCCCTGGCCCAAATGTGTGGAGTAGGCCAAAGAGTTGCAGGCAGTGTCCTCTGGGACTCCCCCGAGCAGGCCTGGGACAAGGATGTAGCCTGACGGGATGGAGGCACTGTCCGATAGCCCCCAAGTGGTTTCCTGCCTAGTCTCCTGCTGCAGACAGGGTAGCATTCAAAGGCGTTTAGCCCCCTGTGCTGGTTGACTCCTGGGGTGCCTGTTCATGAACTCTCAGCAGCCTTGGCATGTAGGTGGAGGATTGTGGGCTTGCCGCTCTGAGGTCAGTGGCGTAGGGCTCCCAGTGCAGTCACACAGGTACAAGTGCAGGGCCTGCCTCTCCCCGGTGCTAAATGCACAGCAGGGGGCACAAGCAGACCCGTAGCAGGATGCAGCCAGATGGGGGGGCAGATGCAGTCTGGCCAGCCCCTGCAGTGACCCATCCAGTCCCTGCTGCAAGCTAGGGCAGGAGCAAAGAGTGTCCTGTTTCCCATGACATGTGTCTCCCTGGGGGGGCCTGGCAACGGACTCCCCACAGCTGGGGTACACAGGAAGATGCCACGGGTTCTGCCGCCCAGCAGTTAACTGTTTGGGGCCTCCTGCGCGGCAACACGGGCACAGGTGTGGACTCTGCAGGACACTGCACACTCACCGCACCCCATGTCACCCAACCATGGCCTCCAACCGCGGTGTCTTCTGGCTTCAGCACAGGCCCGCAGTCCCCAGAGTGTCTGGTGAGGGCCAGCGGGAACACAAGGCAGGGCTGCCACACACTGAGCTGAGGACAGCGGGAAGATCCACGAGGCTCGGCAGCCTGACGGTTCCCCGGGTCGCGGGTCAATAAGGGCGGGGGCAGGTGGGGCCCATGCTGGTCGACCAGCACAGTCCCCGGGGCAGCAGTCCGGACCAGCTACAGCGCCAGCACCTCAGCAGTCAGTGAGGGGCCTGGTCCAGCGTAATCAACGGAGTGGCAGTCTGCCGTGCGGTCACAAGGGCGAGGAAGCGCTCAGAGCCAGGCGTGGATCACAGATCCCACCTCCGCCGTACTGTGACCCCGGGCAACAAAGAAGCCCACCAGACACACTGGCAGCCACACAGCAGTCCCAGGTTTGAGGCCTTCAGGTTGTGGGCTATGTGAGAGCCCAATGGTGCAAGATATTCGGCGGATCGTGTTTTTCGGCCAGCAGAGTCGCCTTGCTTGTCTCCACCCTTCAGTCAATGAACAGTTTTTGATCCTCCTTTAACCAATCCCCCCTTAATGGATCAGCATGAAACTCAACATACCAGGAATAAGTTGCATGCTAAATGTCTGCCAAATTTTGTTTAGCCCTGTAAAACAGCACAAAATGAATTAGCAAATCAAAGATTTTTTGATTCCCCTTCTACTTTCCTTCCATAAGGCCACCTCCTCCACCACCCCGTGTCGTCAATCTTGTTGAAATCTAAAATTCCTGCACTGACCGTAACTTGCTAACAACCCACGAAATGTCATGCAGCTTCATTAAATAGCTTCGAATCTATTAGAAAAAGAACCAGTTTTTGCCCTTCCCCCACTTAACTCTGTCTCCCTCTACAGAGTGCACAAATTTAAGAATACGAAGAGTAAGCCAAACATGCTAAGCGTTTGCCAAATGTTGTGTAAACTTTTCAGACAGTGCTAAAATTATAAGCAAATCACAAAATACTTTTTTTAAATGGTTAAATAATTGAATTTTAACACTTCAATGCTCCCACCCACAGTTTTCATATGCTAATATTTCAAAAACTACTGAATAGATTCACATCAAAAAAGCATGTTTTCTGACTAAAATTCTACTTTCATGACAGGTTTGGAAGAAATCCGTTCAGAGGCTTTGCTGTACCAGAGAGCAAAATTTCCTGCAAGAGGTAAAATGAGAACTGCGTGTTTTTTGACCCTCAGTGTAAAGTTTTTCCCCTGCACAGACCTGCACTTAATATTGCATGCCATACCTTATCCAGTTTCACTATGCAAGGTTTTGTGCAACTTCGTCAATTAGTGCCAAAGTTATTAGAAGTTCAATAAATGCCTTTTCTGTGGAAAGTGAAACTGAACCATCACCATACTGTGGATTTTAGCTGTCATACAAAATGTTCTGCCATGTACAGCCAAAACTGCTGAACAGATTTACACCAAACTTGGCTTAAAAGCAGAACTTTACTCAGAAAGAGTGCTTTCATTGGTTTGGTGTAAATCCATTCAGTAGTTTTTGAAATCTATGCTTTTTAAAAAAGTGCTAGTGGGCTTTAAAAGGTTAATACTTCTGTATATGAAGTATCTCTTAGCCTTTTTGATTGCAGAGGATTATTTGATCCAACCATGGGTATTCACAAATATAGAAAACTAGAAAAATAAAAGTATCCAATTGGATGAGGGAGAATTTCCTCCCATTCTCCCTTTCAGATCTGCAGGTCCATGGTTGTGACTGACAAATTGTGCACAGAAGTGTAGCTGTCCATTTTTGTCAATCAGTCGGGTTTATTTTCAATTTAAAATTGCGGTTCAAAAATTTAACCTGCTGGACATTCAAGAGAGCAATCTTTTGAAGGCCCCTCACTAAGACTTCCTATATATGCAGATTTACTCTGTGCCAAAATGGCCTATTCCTAGTAAAATTAAAACTTCATGCTACTTTTGGCGCATATCATTTCAGAGAGCAAAATATCTTACGCAAGTTACAATTAAAAATGTATATTTTCCAACTCCCCAAATAACACTGGGCCCCCTTGACCAATCTGCACAATCATTCAAAAGTTGAATGTTAGCTGGATAAGCCAAGCTGTCGACAAATGTAATGCATGTTTGTTATTGGCAGATCAATAAATCAATTTCTGGAGAACTATGTGCCTCAACCATAACTACGGAGCTACTACGGCCTACTCTGTAAATATGTGTGCAAATACACTTTTATACAGGGATCCAAAATCACCCTTTATCTATTTGCTAGTTTTTTAGTGTTTCGAAGATTGAATCAATCCCACTAAGATTAGTGGAAGAACATCACCTGCAGGTATCAGTGGAATGGAACATACTCAAAGAGGACACATCTAGAATGTCGTTTTCTTTTTTCAAGTGTAAAAGTGATCTTCCTGACTTTTGAAAGTGGGGAAAAAGGTCTTACACTTTCCAGTGCCATGATGTCACTCCGATTCTGTCTAATTTGTCCTCACAAACACTAATGAATATCAAGCCTTCCCTGCTCAGACATTGCCACGTTGGTCTAGAGTACCACTGCTTTCCCTATCAGGTCACAGCACCAACATCAACAGTCTAATCTATTGCTCCAACAACATGGATGCGCATCTCAACATCCGAGGAAGATTTAACACATTCTTAAGACTGATGAAACCACCAGCTGACGCACTGCCATTGTTGTTTAAAGTATGCCCTGAAGCCATGGGCTGGACTTCCTGTGCAGTAGGAATTGGCATAACATAGACCAGAAGACCGTGGCTTATGCATACTTGGACGTCCAAGGTAGGACACAGCCTCAACATTGCTGTAAACGTAGATTTGTGCTTGGTTCTTTCACAGATACTTGAACCACTCATCCCGGCACAAAACAAAATAAAATCTTTTATGCCAAACAGTACTGTTTCTCAACTATGATTCTTATTGGTGCAAATAGAGGGTAATATTGGGCATTGAATTACTGGAACTTGAAGACATACTTTAAATACATTAGGATAACTAAAAAAAATACAAAGTTTAAAGAACGGGAAGAAACAATCATTAATAAAGTAAAGTATTTGCCCACTGGCCCTGTCACTAAAGTGTGCTTTTTAGTTGGATGTGTGGTATTCCAGGGATGTATTCTTATAAATGAAGGAATGTAGAATGTGAGGGCATTCCAGTTCAGTCATGAGATGTTAGGTGGTTCTATGAGTTCAGTTGCAGGTGGACCTGTTTGTTGCCTGACCTAGGGATGGGATGCTCTTTAATAAAGAACCTACTTACCTCTTCACCTCATTTTGGCACTTTACTACACTGGCCACGAGGATGGGATAAGAGCATCTCAACATCTACAAAATGTCTGATTCTTAGTTATTTAGCCTTACTATTTTTCTCATCTAATTTGACCACTTCTGAGTTTGCTGTGCTAAGGACTTCAACCTTTCAAACAGCCTGGACTTGTGTGGCTATCATTGGGATTGTTTGAGGATTTTGACTTTTTCAAAATCTTTGGAATGGAATGGATGCCAATTTTTGGGCAAATTTTCAAATCTGAGCTATCAGTGAGATCCGGATGCCCAATACTATCATAACTAACAATGGTCCTCAGTTTGTTTCAGCTGAAATGGGGGAGCATCAGAGAGCTACTAAGTACAGGAAGTGCTCGCGAAGGGAATGGTACTATGTAAAAGTTCAACTGGCCGATAAAGTAATGTATTCCGTCAGAATTGAGTGCAGGGAGGACTTGGAAGGAAGAATTGAGGACGTTTTTGTATGCATACAGGTTTTCTCCACACACAACCACTGGTGAAGTTCCTTTTGAACTATTCTGAGAAAGGAAGGCCAATACCGAATTATCTCCTAGTTGTTTACATTGGGGAAAAGAGTGAAAGTGTGTCATGGGAATCATTGAAGAATGGTGCTGAGAAAGAAATGTGGTGTGTAGAAAAGCGGAAGCTGAACTATGATGCCAGGAAGGGTGTTAAGGAATTTGATTTGTCTGTTGGAGATCTGATAGTGATAAAGAGACCAGTGTTGTCAAAAAGTGGATCCAAATGTAAGGGTCCTCAAAGAATTATCAAATTTTTCTGTAATGCAGTCAAGGAAGAGGATGGAAGAATCTGGTACCTTAACAAAGTAATGGCATACAAAGAGAACAATCTGGTGTGAGTCTGAATTATGTATCTCTATGGATAACTGTCAGGACAAACTCTTTTATTTATTTTTTCATTGTCTAGGTCAGGTAAGTGTCAGTTGTATTTTTGTGTTTCTAGAATTTTGTATTTCTTATTTTTATTTGTTTTGTAGTTTGTAAGGAGGAGGGTGTTTGGTATTCTAGGAATGTATTCATATAAATGGATAAATGTAGAATGTAAGGGCATTCTAGCTCAGTGATGACATGTTAGGTGGTTCTATGAGTTCAGTTGCAGCTGAACGTGGCTGTTGCATGACCTATGGCTGGGATTCTCTTTAATAAAGAACCTACTTACATCTTCACCTGATTTGTCACTTGACTATAGGTGTGTATGTGTGATCAGGGAAATGCTATCACTCAAAGTCCAAGGGAGTCAATGGATGAAGTTGGCCAATCTGTTGCATCATGTTGTATGCTGTGGTGGTAGGAAGCAAAATGTGAATGACAGTTAAATGGGACAGTTGTTGAAGAGCGCTGACCTATAGCACCTCTATGTATACATATTTGCATTTTTCCAGATTTTTTGTATTACATGAGGCTGGAGACATAACTAAACTTGTTTCTAGACCACACCTAAAAATATTGCTGAGATTGTCAGAGCATTGATGACGCCGTGGTGTGTACACACACATGCACATACACCCAACGCCCCATGACTTCTCCAGTCTTGAAATCAGGATGTGCTAAAAGTCTAATGCACCACCAAGCACTTTGAATAGAACCACCCAAGACTCCAACCTCGCTTTTCACTTCTGAAATGAGTTATACATTCATTCCTTGAAAGAGTACCTCATGCACACTGATAAGCAAACTCCCAACTCCTTATGTCCTGGGGAACAAACTTTTCAGACTCGTTCCCTAGTGCCCCAACCGTTCCTAACTTACATAACCCAGAGAGATGTAAGTTCCAATACATAGATACGCCACCACTTATTGAATCTATTAAGCCAACCAGTGACAGAACATGGAAGCTAGAAGTGCTACCAACAACTCTGTAGCCCAGTCAGTATTCTCAAATGTATCATCCGGTCCGTATTTTCTATTACACTTTCAAAGCTATTCCGCAATAGTTTTGAAAAACTACTTGCGAACTTTGAAAACAAAAACATCCCTTTGCAAGCCTCTTTCTTTCAGAAAGCCCCAGAACTAATTATTCATAAATGACAGAGCAAGCAGTAATTTCCTTGCAGAGAATTCTGATCTCCTGTTACCAATGGCATTTGTAATTTAAAACTAATTGGACACTTTAGACAGTAATTAATCAGAGCTCTGAACAAAGTCGCAGTCAGGAGTGTTTATCATCACGCAGCTGGATGGTCAGACTAAAAGGGCGGCAAATAAATTGCTTGTGTTTTCTGCTGGCGTGGGCTGGCAGAGTGGCTTGCTAAATAAAAGACCATAAAATATTTAATTCCAGATTAAGTGGATGGGTTTGCAAGTAGGCGTTGATGCCACCACTGTTTCTGAGCTAGTGTAGGAATTGATGCCAGTATGTGCGCCTCCTGCCATGCTGTCAACTGCCACGAAGAGACCCAGGTGGCCACGAGAAACATGACTCGTGTTCATACAGGCTGCTTCACAGTAGCCCCAAAAAAATATATATTGGCAGTGCCTAACCAAAGGCTAGAAGAAAACAACTATGGACCACTTAAGCCCGTGGGTCAGATGCTTTTTTCGGCAGTGGCGTGGCTCGGTGAGCTTTTAATTTGTATTGTGTTAAGGGAAACAGAATACAACCAGAAGCAGTAAATACTTTTCTGGAGTAACTTCTATGTGAGATATGCCCTCGACTACAAATGTCATTCAAGATGCTTGGCCAAGCCTTTTTACGCACCTTTTCAGAATTTTGTGTAATTTAGCAAAATTTTCCTGACATTTCGTAAAAAAAATAAAAAAATAATATATATATATATATATATTTTTTTTTTCCATCAAAGGTCCAAGAACTTTAGGGAGCGCACACACGGCAAGCTGAACCACCTGGCTTTCACTTTCTGGCACAATCTTGCATCATTGTTCGCTGGTAACATGTTACAGACCTGACGTGTTTCTAGGCTGCTGCCTTTCATCAGAGGTCGCTCTTGGAATGACTCACAGGCAGTTCTGGTATACTTATTTATAGCATGCCACGCCCTCAGTGGGTTTACTTTTTCGTTGCATGCTGGGTCCCGTAGTTCCCTTTCCAGAACAAATAATACCTTTAGTAGGTCCTGCTATCGTCATCACTTTCCAAGCATGTTTTCTCCACCCTTAGTGGGCCCCAGAACAAGGTGCAAGTAATTCTCGCCACAGTTCGCCGTGCCGCAATATATATGCAAAAACAGAAGCAGAGAACTCTGAGTAGTTCTCAAGTTTAGGTGGAAAGCAGCTCCAGTAAGAGCACTCTCAACACCAGCGACACTCTAAATTTGCTCACCTCAAATGTCTGCTTTTCTATCAAAGTTTTTAAGCATAGGATATATATATATACACACATATGGGGGAATTATGCAAAGTACACCTTGCCTAACCTAAACCCGTTTCCCCATTCTCCTCTTACCAATCAAACAAAGGAGAACGCACAAAAACAATAAAAGACACACACACAACCACCAATTACACTTCAAGGAGAAAGTTTATTATGCATATGTAGCAAAACTATTTTAAGCATAAAAGTCCTCCAAACCGATCCAGGAAGCACCAAACTCATACACATGCAAATATCCTTGATGGAAAGGCTTCATTATGGTGCTAGAGCTAGATCATACATCCAAAATTCTACTTTTGGTTGATATCTTGTTTTCTAAGGCTGCGGTACAATTAATTTCCTGCACTTAAGCTCTGAAAATAAAATGCCATTTATCCATTTGATTGATGTGAAAAATTGACCATCCAAGGGACCAATTAATCTGATACTTTAATATCCAAGTCAGTTAATAGGATCGGTCAGAAAAAACATCCTTCCAAAAGTCAGGAACACATTCCAAGGACCATACCCTTAAAGATCGTGAGACATAGTTACAGCCCAAATAGAGCTCCTGCGAGAGCCTTCAGCTGTTCATAAGAACCAGGGTACATGGCTTCCTGAAAAGCATTTCCTCACTAAGTCAGCATCAACAGCCATCTAATGATTCTCTTAAGGTTGAACTTTGTAAGCTAATCAGAGTATTTCCCCAATGTTCTTTGTTTAGTCAACTAAAAGCTGTCCACTTTTTATTTGCTGGCTAGACGTATGCTGGTGGTACATAGATTTTCAAGTCATATGCATCCCTTTTTTGAGGTTATCCATGAGATGAGCGAATGGCATTTGAGCTAGTAATTGAAGCCCTACTACAATACTTGGGTCCATAGTTATATATATCATACATAAAACATCAATTATTCAAAAGTAATTTCAATGATGCTTAGGACCAGTGCAAGATCTAGCGACATGTGAAAAGTGACATTTTATCATCTCCCAGGATCCTAGACCCAAGTGAAAGAAAATCCTATGGGTCCATTCGGTGATGATACAAAATAAAATACCATAGTAGAAAGATAACTGACATGCACAAGCTACCCGTGCATGGGGTTAAGTAATCAAGGCAGTTCCAGTTCATAGTGTCTGAATATTTCAATAAAAGCAGCCTTGTTAGCAGTCTCTGTATGTATTTAAATGTGGTTTGATTTTATTTCCTGCAAAGTGTATCATGTACCATATGGAGCTTCTTACACTGAACAGAAGTTCCCAAATGGGAGACTGCTGCACAACAGGGCATATCACAGACCACTGGAAGCTAACATTTTTTAAAGACCTTCCTAGAGGCATTATAAAATTCAGTCCAGCTCAGTTGCCTAACATAGCGCCTTGCCCTGCCAACCTCCTTGCCTCATCAGCCTAACTTGTAACTGACCCTGTCCATCCATCTTTCTGTGACACCAGTTTGCAACTGACTACAGCCCAAGTCCACTGAATGTACAGGAGCACTAAACTACCATAGAATTAACTGTGTCGCTATCACGTGACCAACTCTGTCCAAGCTGTACTAACTGCTCAAAAACCCTGACTTGACATGTGACGAATCACACATTTTTACTACTGTGTTTGTGAGACCTTTACATGCATGCCACAATCAGATGTTCCTGACATAGGGGACCCAGCCCTACTGGCCATCCAGAAGTACTGACTTTACTTGCCTGACTCCACCTCCAGCCCTATAGGTCATCCATGGGCCAGAGATGCTGACATGACATCTGACTAAACATACTCTTCCCTGAAAGTATACAGGATATTAAAATATGATACCAGCCTCCCTATTGTGTATTCAGTTTCCCGATATTTATTTTCTATGTGGTGTGTTCGTTCAACTGTACTAAAATCTAGTCTGGCCTAATTGGATCCTTTTAAACTTTTAAGTAACTTTTATCCTTTTTTATTATATGAAATGAGTAGCTTTTAAAGTTTTATTGAGACCTTTTAATATTGCACTGTCCAGTATCTTACTTCATTCTGTATAACAAAACTGTATGAAAAGTGTTTCTTATGTACTTTTATGGCCAGATTGGCCGAAATAAAGATATTTTGAATTGAATTGAATTGAAAGTATACCAAAGACATCAGCTTATAAATGTACATCTGATACATGATAGATAGCACCTGAGAGACACCCACAAGACCTATGGCTAACTCTGTTGCATCCATATCTGCCTCTCAGATTCGAAACTTCTGCGTTTAGACTTCATGTCTCCACATCCATGTCTGGAATGTGAGAGTCCTAAAGGAGAGCCTTTGGCAAACTTATTTTGGTTTCAGAGTGTGCTATGCATAAACTGATATATGAAACAACCTCAAGGCAGGACGCTAGTATTTCACATGTAAGAATTAAAACATTGCCTCATCAATTGATTTTTCTTATTGCTAGGATGCACCATATATGAAATGGACAAAGCATCCGCTCTCGATCTCCTTTTTGTGGGGATGTAAGCTTATAAGATAGGATTCTCTACAGTGTGACGTTAAGCCTGGCTGACTGAATTTACTGAACATAATTTATAAGGGATGGGAAAAGAGGCATTAGATTTATTGAACAAAAAGTTGTGTCTGTTGCATTCCAACCTCATTTGGACACCTTTAATGTGTATGTATATATCCATATATCTATCTATAAATATAAATATATATTACCTACTGGCAATAGCCAGTAGGTAGTTATAGTTAGGACCACAGTTTCCATAGGAAAAACGTTTTTTGTTTTGCCAATAACTTTGGTGCTAGTAGGCGAATGTTCCTGAAATTTTCAAAAAACTTCCCCTCTTTGGTTAGCTGCTGTGTTGAAAGTTTTGGGGTGATCCGTCAAGCTGGAACTGAGAAAAAAGGGGCGCCCCAAAATGCATTTTGCCCATGTTATGTCTATGGGGATTTTTCATTTTTTGAACATGACTACGGACTGAACCGCTGAAAGGAATTACACCAAATTTGACAGGAAGCTAGATGTTGGTTCAAAAAGAGTGTTTTTTATGATTTAGTGTAAATCCGTTAGGTAGTTTCAGAGATATTTGAGTTAAAAAATATAGATATCTGGGGATGTGAGTCCTTGCAGTGGACTTGCGGATCCCACTGAAATATGATTGGCTGCCAAAACTTCAACCAGGAAGTGTCGGCAGCCATCTTGGGACTCGGCTTGATGCCAAGTCACACAAAAAAGTAAAAAATAAAGAAAAGAGGCGGGGTAGGAATACCCTGACCCCCAGATATGGTTCATCGCTCCCGCAAAGCCATAGCAAACTGTGCTTGCTTTCAGCAAGCAAAAGCATTGAAAAAACTCTCGCTTGCTGAAAGCGAGCACAATTGCTGTGAAAGAGAGGGAGCTGCATGTTAGCAGCTCCCTCTGTGTCAAAGCAATGCCTGCTTCCGCAGGAGGCGGGGAGCTGGCGGGGACCATGGGGGCCTTGAGGCTCCCCCACTGTCCCAGTGGTGAGTGGGTGCCCTGGAGGCAAATGGTAACTCGGGATGTCTGTCTCAGCCTCAGTACTTACCCTTTAAATCAGCCTTAAAATCAGTCATGACGTTTTCACTGATCTTCTTTCTATGTGTCGCAGAATATTTTAATCTACATTTGCATTTTATGTGCCTGTGACAGTGACGCATTAGCATTATTTAGTGAACTGCTATTTGGAAGTATATTGTGAATTGTTAGGCAACCCCCTTGATAAAGGGGTGTGGGAAAACGTCTTGCATGATCTTGCTAAGCTAAGGAAACAGCTCGCTTGTAACCTGATTATTCACATTGGATTAAATTATTAAAAGGCTTTGGGTGAAGATACTAACTTTGTTAGTTCTTGCAAACCTGAGCTAAATTGAGTCAGCTTTCACAGAGTGTGTAAGCGTGTCACTGAAAAACAATAGGCGTCCCAAGAAATCCCACTGTCTGCCTATTTCAGTGATTGGAAATGGAGTCTACATCTGAACGAGGTAAAGTTTGCAAGACAAGAAAACCCCAGAACAGGCTTTAAGGAGTGTGAATTCTCCTGCACAAAATGTAAAACTATTGTAATTGAGAAAGAATATCGGCATGAAAACAGTTTAATTGCTAAAAGTTGTAAAACTTGACAAAACGTTGCTTAAATAGGTATAGTGTCAACATCTCATATACCGCGCTATAAGTATACCCTTTCCCAATACTCTGTGGGATCCTCATGTATTAGGTTGTCATTTTCCCCTTCCATTTCCCCCTTCTGCTGCACCACATGGTCCACCTACTCATCCTCCTCATGTGCTGTGGGCTGTAACTGGCTGGCCTCCGCCCAGGCCTTGAGGGACTTTTGGAACTCCTGCTTTTTGGAGTCCTTAGTGGCTGGAAGTCCCCTCTCCCTGCAGAATCCATTCAGCTCAACCACAGTGAAGGTCTCCATGTTGTTGAGCTCAAACCTCATGCTCGCAGAAGGCAGAGCATCAGTTGCATAAAGTCAGGTGGAACAGAAGTGAATACGGAAAAAGCAAACACAAGCACTGAATCGCACTACTGAACACCAATGTGAGAAATTGGTTTATTGGTTGAGGGAGATCTTAACCCTTCTCAAGCAGGAACCACAATCCTTGTCATGGGGAACCACAAAAGAGACTAAATTCACCTACAGTGATCCCTCTGGTAGCTTGACACAAAAACAGTCAGGCTTAACTTGGAGGCAGTGTGTAAAGTCATTATGCAGCACTGAACAGTAATAAAGTGAAACCGCAAACACAATAAAAATCCCAAACCGTTTCGTTTATTAATTCATTGTTTCAGCTATCTGCCTTGCAATAGTCAAAACTGTGATTAAAAACAACTAAAAATTTCGAGGCTTGTTTCTTAAAAGACACTTGCAATACATCAACTCAGTGACATAATAACATTTAAGCACTGCATTCCATGCCAATAAAAACAATTCACAAATTCATCAAATATGTTAAAATGCAAATGTAGAGGAACAGTAGGAGAGTATACAGTTCAGGCAGCAATTAGCAGCACAATGCATAATGAGATGTGCATAAACCACATAAACAGTACATAAATAGCTCCACGTGTTATCTGATTGGATTGATACCTAGCGTGGTGGGCAGTCTCTCAGGTAGGGCACACAGCCCATGAAAATGATACTATAAAGTTAAAGACATAGGGGCATATTATCAAGCCATTTATCACCGCCATAGCGGCACTTTCTTGCCGCTAACGCGGTTTTTTCTTAACGCCCTATAACAAGCTGTCGCTAACAGGCGTTAGAAACAGCTTTCCGGCGATAGCAGCCGGTTTTTCCATCGACCTTGCATGCCAGCGATATTTATCGCTAATGACATGCAAGGTACGCGTTCCATCTCAAAATTTCAGGAAAACTAACACTAACACCACTGCGCCCTATTATCAAGGATGGGCCGGACCCGCGAAGCGATAAAAAAAAGTCGCGCTAAGGCCCGTTAGCTGCAGGAACGTAAGACCAAAAAATAGCTGGTCTTAAAAATGGGGACAAGACTTGGGCCCACGTGTATGCATGTTTTTGGTGCTGGACAGCGCTGCAAGCAATGCTGCAGCGCTGCCCTGCGACAAAAATACAGTGCAGGAATGCGCACCATCAATGAGTTAGTGCACATTCCTGTGCCCTACTCATGAAAAGTGTTGCTGCGCTACGACAAGACAGCGTAGCAACACTTCTCATTACGCCCTCCTTGCAACAGCATCGATGCGCTGTACCCACTCGACAGCGCTCCATGACGCAAGTAATGACAGATACGTCAGGAATCCTGACGTATCTGTCTGCGCTAAAGTCATGCATTGCTGCAGTTGTGTCACAACCATGACGCAACTCCAGCAATGCATGGGGCCAGCCTATCCCTATGGCACTGTCTCTCCCTCACGCCTGTTATCAGGCAGGCGGAAGGTACTGACGCAGTGCCGTTCATGAGGGGTGCCCGAATGTCGGCGATGTTGGAGATCCATTGGTGGTGGTTGCGCGCTGCGGTGTCATCGTTTGGAAGCATTGCTGGAGTGTTGGTGCGGAGGCTGTTGACCAGACGTTCTGCGGTGGCCTTGATCCAGCTGCGACGGGGTGCGATGACGGCGCTGGCGTCCGGTGGGCAAGGTGAAGACGTCATTCATCCAATGATGGTAGTGCCAGGAGAGTCCGGTGTTGTGGCTGTAGTTGAAGTACCCGCTGGCAGAGGTGATGTGCTCAACCGTGTGCCTTGCTATGTGGCCTGTTGAGGTGACTTGCTGCTTGCGTCTGATGTCGGTGACAGGAGGTGGTGCTCTGTTCACTGGGGTTGCCCAGGTGGAACTTGAGTTCACCGAGTTGGATGTCGTTGGGGGATGGGAGACCCTGGGGTGCAATGATGTCTACAATGGGATTGTAGAATGGGGGGCCATGGCCCGGGGGGCCTGCACATGAGGGTGCCACAGAGGATGTTCTTGGGCTTGGTCCGGATCTGGGAGTTGACGTGGTCCATGGTCACCGTTGGCACATTAGAGTGCGTGGTCAGTCGGAGTGTGCCTCTGTAGGTGACGGCAATGCCTCCTCCTTGATGGTCGGGGTGCTCCTTGCGGGTGATACTGCATCCGTCAGTGATGGCGAAGGCGATGTCCGTTACAGAGCAGAGGTTTGTCCTGGCAGGCGAGGTGGCGTCCAGGGTTGATGGCGAGGAGTGTGCTGGCGTCGTAGCCGTGGAGTGTCCAAAAGGAATGCACCTTGGTGCTGAGCACGGTCCAGGGGCAGACGGACGCAAACGGCGTAGCTTATGTGTTGCCTTCGTCACGGGAGACGACCCTTACAACGCAGGCAGTACATTGTTAACAACGCAACTCTGACAACGCGGGTCCCTTAACATCGCATTTGATTACAACGCATTGTGAGGTCAGTAATGGGGTAATCCAAACTTTTTCAGGTGTGCATGGGTTTTGGGTGTAAAAAATTAAAATTGGACTATGTCTTGGGGTGAAATTTGAAAAATGGGGTGGTTTTTGGGGTAAAATATGAAAAATGGGGTGTTTTGGGGGTGAAATATGAAAAATGGGGTGTTTTTTGGGCTAAATTTTGGAATTTTTGGATGTTTTTTTGGGGTCAAATTTCTAAATCTTGGGTGTGTTTTGTGCCAAAATGAAGAGAAATTTGGGGGGTGCATTTGTCTCAAATGTGATCTTTTGGATGTCTTTTGGGGGTTCAGAAAGGAATTCCAGGGTTCACGGTTGGGTTTGTTGTGCAAAGGTTATTTTTGGGTCGCAATCACTGTAGTGGGAACAGTGATCTTCATGTCTCCGCTATGCAACACCTACTCTACTGTTGCAATGTGCCTAGTATTAGTATGTATAGGAATGGAATGCGATGTTATGGCATGCATCGCAACTACGTATGTGCCTTTGGCACACGAGTGGTACGCCCGCTGTGCATGGGCGCACAGCGGCCACCATTGAGAAGTGCGGGGGGTGTCTGGACAGCTGTGAGGCGGTAAACCCTGTAAAGAACACTGGATGGTGCGTGGACGCGGGGATGTGTGTGTGAGCGTGTGTTGTTAAAAATTTATTGAGGGAAGTCTTACCTCTAAGCCGTGTCCTGTGTCTTCGTAGCTCCTGCTCTCCTGCGTCTGCTTCCAGGAAAAGGAAGTAGGCAGCCAGGTTCCCTCCCCTGAGTCAATCACAACGCTGCGATGTGGCGGTGGGATTGTTAATAGGCAACAGGACAAGTCATGCAGGCAGGGGCCGGAGGGGTGGGCATGTTCTCCATGCAGGCTGTAATGCAGCCTGCATTGCGAACAGAGAAGTGCGCATGTCTGCATTGGGCGGCCTGAGTGGGCCGACCAAACAGTCATTGTGCCCTTGAGTGTGCATGCCAATCCGCACATTCCCTGCTCCGTGTTTGGAGCAGTCCTACCCACCCACCCACCCCCTGAGGATACATAGCATGATTACATGCATTATTTATCCCTTGTTTTTCCCTTTTTAAACTGTTTTATTGGCTTCTCTGAGCCCGCACTACCCGCTTCCCGCCGCTGCGGCCCTGCACCCCTGTCCTCGCACATTCCCGCCTCCCAGCTGATCGTTCCTCCACCCTCCCCTACTTGATGGCGGACGCTGCGCAATTGCGCAGCGGACACGCGCCGCTGGCGCGCAGAAGGCACCCCTAAGACAAGCCCGTCTGCGCACGTCTGCAACCCAACCGTGACCAGCGCCAGGAAGCCTGGATCACAGGCCACCCACTGCTACAGCACAGCAACCCTCCACGCACTCAACCCCGGGAAAGTCAGAGACTGACAACAGGCCTCGGCAAACACGACCCACGGCCAGTTCTCCAGCCTCCACTGCCGCCAGAGCTTAACCACCACCCCGGACTCCAACACAGCCGACGCCAGCACCGGCGACACCCTAGGATGCATCCTCCTCAACGGGCGCTCCGTGCACAAACACGCCGTGGAAATCTGGAACCTACTCGACTCTCTCTCGCCCAACATCGCCTTCTTCACGGAGACCTGGACCAACGCCTCCTCCGCCCCCAACATCAACACCGCCATCCCGGACGGATACAAGATCCAGAGGAAGGACCACACCAACCACCCGGGAGGGTGCCTCGCCATTGCCCACAAGAGCACCCTCCGCTTCACCACCTCCAGCGAAACCTTCCCCTCCGCCGAACACCTGCACTTCCAGATCCAGACCAGCCACAACTCCACACTCCGAGGAACCCTCGTCTACAGACACCCCGGGCCCCGGACACACCAGCCAGCCCACCATCTCCACCTGGACGCCAGTCACAGCCGAAGACACAGCCTCAACCATGAAAGGCATCCACTCGTGGGCCCCCACCAACCCATGCCCTCCCACATCTACCACAGAGCCGCGGCCGCCATCACACACGAACTGCAACGCACCATCAACACCACCTTCAAAACAGGCACCTACCCAGACAACTGTAAGCGTGCAGAAGTCTGGCCCCTTCTCAAAAAAACCACAGCTGACCCCACCGACCTCAAGAACTACTGGCCCATCTCGCTCCTCCCCTTCGCGGCCAAAGTTGCAGAGTAAACAGTCAACAGGGAACTGACACGATTCATTGATGACAACGCCATCCTCGACCCGTCCCAATCCGGATTGCGAACCAACCACAGCAACGAGGCCGTCCAACTCGCCGCCACAGACGACATCCGCACACTCCTGGACCAAGGCCACTCTGCAGCCCTCATCATACTCGTCCTTTCAGCGGCCTATGACACCGTCTCCCACCACACACTAGTTGCCGGACTACACGATGCCGGCATACAAGGAACAGGCCTCGACTGGATCCGATCATTCCTCCCCGGAAGAAGCCAAAGGATCAGACTGCCAACCTTCCTCTCCGATCCCACGTAAATCACCTGCGGAGTCCCAGAGGGTTCATCACTGAGCCCGACCGTCTTCAACATCTACATGGCACCCTCGACGCCACCGTCCGACAACACGGCCTCAACATCGTATCCTACGCTGATGACACCCAGCTCATCCTCTCACCAAAGATCCCACCACCGCCAGGCTCAACTTCCAGAAAGTCAGTAGTCCTTGTCCTTGGAACCACACCTTCAGCATGGGACAACACCTGTTGGCCTTCGCCCTCGGAAGCCCACCTACCCCCTCGGACCACGCCAGAAACCTCGACATCGTACTTGACCCATCCCTCACCATGAACAGACAGGTCTACGCTGTCACCTCCAGCTGCTTTAACACCCTCCGCATCCTCCGCAACACCTTCAAATGGATACCCCCAGAGTCAAGGAAGACAGTCACCCATGCACTCATCACCAGCAGACTGGACTATGGAAACGCACTCTACGCCGCCATTTACAAGTCCCTACTCCACAAACTACCGACATTACAGTACACCGCCGCCAGACTCGTCCTCGGCATCCCCCGGCACGAACACATCAGCCAACACCTACGTAGACTCCACTGTCTCCCCGTGGTGAAAAGAGTCACCTTCAAAATCATCACTGACGCCTACAAATGCCTACACAACAACGTAACCAAATACCTCAACGACAGGATCAACTGCAACGTACACAAATGAGACATCCGATCTTCCAACCTCGCACTGTCCGAAACCCAGGTCATCCACAGAGCCAGAGCAGGCGGAAGATCCTTCTCCCACATTGCATCCAATACCTGGAACGGTCTACAGGCAGACATCAGAGGTGCCCCCTCCCTGAACACCTTCAGGAAGACCCTCAAGACCTGGCTCTTCGGCTAACAGATCTGCGGCCCCCCACCCCTCAGTGCCTTGCGACCCTCATGGGTGAGTGGCGTGCTTACAATTCCCCTGAGTGATTGATTGATTGAGTTATCATCATGTGATGATTGTTCCTCTTCTGCACTGCTTGAGGTGGTGGGGCAATGCTCTTCCAACATAGCGGTAGAGCCACCACTGGGGGTGCGTCATCTACGTGTGATAGGCATGAGCGACTCCCCCCCGGGCCCGCCTGCGCTACGCGTCCCACCTTCTCCTTACCTGGACATTGACCCCCTGGCGCAATCCACTGCACTCTCTCCAAATCTGTGACTTAGCCAGCAGGAGCCTGAGCCAGGTGTGCTTTCACTGGGCTGGGTACAGCAGTCACCGCGTAGTCCGCTGGTGGACCACCCGATGCAGTTGATGCAGCAGGGTTCCCTTAGGCGTGTAGTTGCAGCGCTCAGTCCACGCAAGTTCGGCGTAGCACAGGGGCCTCACCCTCCAGAGCGTCCGGCCAGCCCAACATCATCCGTCCTGTGATGCAGGGAGACGGCACCCACCGTTGGTAATCCCCTACGTGCACCCCGGTGTTCATAGTATACGAAGCGGGCCTCACTACGTTGGTGCGCAGGATCACCTCTACCATTGACTGCACCAAGGTGTGCAAGGCGGGCTTCTCACACAGGTCAGCAACGTGTCTCCATGCGACCTGCCAGACTTCACCACCAGGTACGGGTGATCGTTGCACATCAATGTCTCCCGCCACGGCTCATCGACTCCACAGCTACTCCACATCCCACTCCAGGCCACAGACGCAGGTCCAGCGAGGGATCCAGGAACCAGACGCAGCTCCAGCAAGGGATCCAGGAACCAGACGCAGCTCCAGCGAGGGATCCAGGAACCAGACGCAGCTCCAGTGAGGGATCCAGGAACCAGACGCAGGTCCAGCGAGGGATCCAGGAACCAGACGCAGGTCCAGCAAGGGATCCAGGAACCAGATGCAGCTCCAGCGAGGGGTCCAGGAACCAGACGCAGCTCCAGCGAGGGATCCAGGAACCAGGCGCAGCTCCAGCGAGGGATCCAGGAACCAGACGCAGGTCCAGCGAGGGATCCAGGAACCAGACACAGCTCCAGCGAGGTATCCAGGAACCAGACACAGCTCTAGCGAGGGATCCAGGAACCAGACGCAGCTCCAGCGAGGGATCCTTGAACCAGACGCAGGTCCAGCGAGGGATCCAGGAACCAGACGCAGGTCCAGCGAGGGATCCAGGAACCAGACGCAGGTCCAGCGAGGGATCCAGGAACCAGACGCAGGTCCTGCGTGGGAACCAGGATCTCATCCTGGTCAACCAGGATGTTGGGTGGCTTGAGGGGGTTGTTGATGTGTGCTGCACTATGCCCAGGCTGCTCAAATCTGCATTTTTCCTTTTTTTGTGTGCATCTTTTATATTGGGGATGGACAGATGGGCTAAGTCCAAACTTGCGGGTTAGCGTGGCTTTTTCTATCGCTAAGGGCTTATTGCTGGATTCCACCCGCTATCGCCGGTTTCATTAACGCCATTGCGCTAATGTTAGCGGCGGTTTTCGCCGCTGATCCCTGAAGCTATCGCCTGTTAGCAAAACGTTGCTAATACGTCGCTAACAGGGCGATAACTTGCAGGGATCGACGGCGATAGGAAAACTAGCGCTAACCTAGGTTAGCGATAGTTATCGCCATTTCTTGGTAATATGCCCCATAATATCATCCGGCCTAATGTAAAGTGCCAGTGCCGATTTAACACATTTAACCCACTAAAAATTAAAAAGGGGTAGGAGCCATCGCTGCCATGTTATGTTATGTTAACTGGGATTTATAGAGCGCATAATCACCGGCAGGTCTCTTAGCACTGCGAGAGAGTAGCTAAACCCCGCCAACAGTCATATGTACAACACCCGGAGGGTCTTATGCTATGCATGCAGGGTTGTACTCTTTGCAGAGCAGAATGAAATGAGTTAAGTTGTTTATCCCTCCAAAGGCACAATTACACTGATCAGATCCAACAACGAGCCTGTGGGTTCAAATTAAATAATCCCTGGTTGGCAGAATACCCAGCCTGAATTTCACAAACAGCGTTCGCTTAAGTTCAGGGTATATCGAATCCAGATACCCAGTGCAAGAGAGCCACCAGCGTTGTTAAAGTACTAGCATGTAATAGATCCTGGCCTCAACGTGAGGTGTTTCTTCGTCTGCGTGCATTCTTGATATCGGTCTTTAATCAGTTCTGCAGTATCCTGCCTTACTCTACCGGGATCTACCCACAAAGACTCCATCTGCAGCTTGTTTAAAACATTCTGTACATGGGACGACCATGTGCTCCCGCCACAAACACCACTAGAGGTAGCTTCTTCCAGGAGTCTTACATATATTGCTGCATTAGAGTTTCCTATCAGCCTGACCCAGTAAAGGACTGGCCTAAGGGCTGCTGTTTCCGATATTCAGGTGAAACTAAGCTAGGCAACAAAGTGCCATCAGGGGAGTGCCTGGCCCCAGTCTCAGCAAGGCTCTTAAGAAGTTGTTCTCTGCCACTCGCAGTAGGTGTACATCCGCGTACCCCCACAGCGCCGCCCTGTAACTTGCTGCCACCACTGTCCTTTGTTTGTATATTTATAAGATGACACTAATGCTTCTGGCACCAGCCTTAAGCCTGAACTTCAAATCTGCTGCAAGTTGCACCCAACCCTAGTCGGGTAGCTTCCATGGTCAAGGGACTCAACCTAATGTAATGGCTCTACCGTCACTACTCCCCTGTTATTACTGCTACAGCTGCTGGCTTGAATGTGCTTAAATGGGCTCCCAATGATCCCACAGGTTGGGCGAGGTCCCCGTGGCACTCAGCACCAAGCCTGCTCACCTCAAAGCCTGGCATGTACTCCCCGGCCCAAATCAAATCCAACACCCCAAACCAATTTAGAACAATAGATTATGCTTTAATAGCTAATTGGAGACCAAAACGATAAATATCCAATCAGTAGAATTGGAAATATTGAATTTTAAAGGTTTCGGTAAAAGTAGCGCATGTCCTTGATGCAAGGCCTGCACAGCGTTAATTTCTTGGTCCGGCGTTGGTTGGAAGAAGCTGGGCGGCGAGGCTTTGAGGGGCTTTTTATCGCTCTACATCGGTTTCGAGGAAGCTGTCAGCTGTGCGGCGAGCCTTTGCAGGACTTTGCATCGCTCAGAATTGGTCAGGATGAAGCTGTCAGCTGTGCAGCGAGGCTTTATGGGGCTTTGCTTTGCTTTGGTTACTATGAAGCTTTCAGCTGTGCTGTAAGGCTTCATGGGACTTTGCATCACTCGGAATTGGTTCCAATGAAGTTTTCAACTGTGCTGTGAGGCTTTGTGTGGCTTTGCGTCGCTTCGTGCCAGACTTGGTGGGACCTTAATTTAGGCCAAGAGAGGTTCTCCCTGATGCCAGCCAAAGCTTCAGGACCTGGGGAGGCAGCTCTTGGGGATCAGGGACTCACTATAGCAGAGGTCAGCAGGGTTCAGGCAGGTCCTGTTGCAGGTCCAGACAGGTCCAGCGAAACAGGTTAGCAGGGCAGTTGCTGGGAGGCCTCTGGAGCTTGTTGTGTCCTTGTAGTTCAGAACAGGAGCTCGGTCAACTGACCTTAGAGGTACACATCCTGAGATGAAGGGATCAGGTCCAATCTTCTTTTTCAGAGAGCATGACATGCCCCAAGCCTCAGGGCAATCCTGGGCATGCCCCAAGCAGCAGGGCAATCCTGGGCATGCCCCAAGCAGCAGGGCAATCCTCAAGCAGCAAGGCAGTTCTCTGGCAGCAGGCCAGTCCTTTTTCTGTGGTGTCAACGGGTCCACAAGTGTAATGAAGAGTTGGTCTGAGGGTCCAATATTTATACCAGGTGCCATCTTTGAAGTGGACGAATCATCTAGACTCCCCTCACCCACATCTGGTTCTGGAATTTCCTTCCCCTGCACAGGCTCCAAAGGGTCTGGGGTCACAGTAGGATGCTGCCAAGTTCTTTGTGAGTGTGCTGGAGGCAGCGCCTTTGAAATGTAATTGGGGCAGGGAACAGCTCCACCAGTCCTATCAGGCAGGATGGCTCATCCTGCCAACCTCTACTCTCACTGCCTGGGAGGAATACACAAAGGCCAACTGCCAACTACACCTAATTATGTGACCCAGGACACAGGCTGCTGGCACCAAATGGTTGGGGCAAGAAAATGTCAACTTATTAAAAGTGGCATTTTTTTAATTGTGACTTAAAATCAGACTTTATTGTTAAAGAATGGTTACAATTACAATTCATTTGACTGTTAACATGACATTCCCATCACCTCCCAATCAAAAGCTATCACTTACTAAATGTAAAAAGGTAACCCAATGTTATCCAATGGGAAAGATCAGACTTAAAGTCATGAAAACAAATTTAGGAGTTTTTCACTAAAAGGACCTGTAAAACTGAAACATACATGCCAAACATTTTAAATACACTGGGGCATATTAGCAAGACCCACGTTAAAATTATCGCCGTTTTAGCGGCAGGAAACTGCCGCTAAAACGGCGATAATGGGCTTGCTAATATGCGTTATAGAATTCCAATAGAAGCCCATGTTAGAGGTGCAGGACATCTAACCTGGGCTTCTATTGGAATTCCATAACGCATATTAGCAAGCCCATTATCGCCGTTTTAGCGGCAGTTTCCTGCCGCTAAAACGGCGATAATTTTAACGTGGGTCTTGCTAATATGCCCCACTGTACCCTGCCCTATGGGCCATCTAGGGCCTACCTTAGGAGTGACTTATGTGTATTAAAGAGGAAGGTTTAGGCCTGGCAAAAGGTTTATATTGATAGGGCAAAATAGTACTTTAAAACTGCACACAGCCTGCAATGGCATGCCTGAGTCAAGTTTTGAAGAGCTACTGAAGTGGGTGGCACAATAAGTATTTCAAGTCGACTAGTAGCATTTAATTTATAGGCACTGGGTACATGTAGTACCACTCTACTATGGACTTATAAGTAAACTAAATGTACCAATTGGGTATAAGCCAATTGTGCCATGTTTTAAGGAGTGAGCACAAGCACTTTAGCACTGGTTACCACTGGTAAAGTGCACAGAGTCCCAAAAGCCAACAAAAACGGGTTCAGAAAACAGGAGGGGTGAAAGCAAAATGTTTGGGGGTGACACTGCAGAGAGGGCAAGTCCAACATGAAGAGACCTGCAGAGCTGTTCAAAGCTTACAGCATTCTGAAACCAATAAAAATGTGTGCCTAACTCTGACACTTCCAACAAATTGCTATGCGCTGCATCCCATACCAATATAACTGCACCTCGATGGTCATCAAACTCGGCATGGAAACCCTTTCTACATAGGATCGAAACAAATACAACATCCTTCCAACCAAGCACCCTACATGGTGTAGCATGCTACTCATGTAGGCAAGTGCTTCAGCACCCCACAAAGAGGTAGTAAGCGCTATATAAAAGCGGCAATATAATACAATACAATTAGTGCAAAAAGTGCAGAACCAAAGTAACAAAAAAACCACACAAAAAATATATATATCAGACCCAATAATTCCAGGCCCAGAAACACCATACCTGGACCTGAATGCAGAGCTTCAGGGAATGTAGGCGTCAGCAGAGCCCAGTGCTGCCTGCACAATTGAGTGAGCGACAAAGGTCCCTCGCCCCATGTTAGTCTCTCAGGCTCCAGAAAGACCCCCCTACTCCTCTGCACCTACCCCTGCAGCTTCCCTCAGCTGTAATTTATCACTTGCTTCAAAAGGCCCCGTAATAGATCCAGAATCAGGAATATGTGTAGGAAAAGACCTGGTAAAACTAAGTCCACCGTTTAGTCCCCATTCTCGGTGTATTATCTTGCAATTACTTTTTTGGGGTGTGGGGATTTTGACTAAACTAGGTGTTTTCCAGCCATCAGGTATCCTTGAACCAAAAAGCGCATTACTTATAATGATGCCTTAAGAATTAGGCCCTTCTTTATCACACACCAAAAATAATAAACTGAAAAATGTATAAAAAAATGTAAATGTGGTTAGTTTTTTCTTGCTTTTGTATATAAGAATATGAACTGGTTGCATGTACCGAGTGACTTTGTGTCAGCGTCATTTCAGTCTACTTCTGAACGTACTTCAATGTTTTTGATGATATGTTCCCATATCACATGTTTTACACAAGCTGCACAGTAAGGTTTCGGACTCACTCTGATGATAAAGGCAAGTTTCCCCTTTTACATAAAACCCCAATGATGTTTCATCAGTGGTAATATATGTTTGTTCCTGCTAAGTTCTGTCATTTATTTTTCTCTTCTTTTATTGGCTTTCGTTTTGAAATTGATCACCAATCTCAATGTTTTATTTGGAGGACTGAATCTAATAACCAATATTTTGTAATGTCTAAGTCACATCCCCTTACGAAGGGTATTAGGTTGGTTTTCGTTTAATTTTCTTGATACTGTGCAGCAACTGGGCTTCTGGATTGCATGGCAGGAGATTATGTTGAGTACATTTTCATTAATATGTATTTTTGAAATTTTTCAAATTATTAATGATAAGATTGCGATGAATAGTCACAGAGAATGTGCTCTAACTAAACCTGCGTTGATGATAATATCCGACAGATAGATTTGGTGAGTAGACAATTATGCTATTACCCAGAGTAGAATAAAAGGCGGATGGTAACCTATTCATGTTAACTTAAAGAAAAGGTATGCACATTGTATTACATTTAGGAAGGCAGAAAAAGGAAAGGATAGCTAGCTCAATGCAATCCAAACAAATGTTTGTAAATCATTTGGGAAATTAGACACAACTGGATGAGGAAGTGGTGAAGACAATATTTGATGGAAATTAGCCAGCCTAAAATAGTGCCAAGGTTCTCATTTAGTACCAATTCCTAAGAAGGGTAACTTGAGTGAATGTGTATTACTGTCAAATTTATGTATCACGTCACTGACCTACATAAAAATTCTGGCAGATGAGTTGCTTGAATAGACGGAAACATCTATTATTTTGTGACCCAGGCTGGTTTTAAGGAAAGGTCTGTCCACAATGCACAATAGAGCAGCTTTATATTTACACCTAGCTGCTAATTGAGGTGACGTTGGGTGTCCATAGATTATGCATCCGCAGGCTTTAGTACGAACGTTAACGCTGATGACAGCAGGTAAAACCAGAAGCAGTACTGATCTCCATCCGTGCTTTGCGTGTTTTCGTTGCCCCATGAATTCTTGGTCTTAAGGGAAACTCTAGCACATGGCTTCTGAGGGGCAGTTCCCTCCCTGCCCTGAGTGTCCTCTGGAACACTTCACCCTGTCGTGCAGAGACAACTTTATAAGTTTGCAAATCTCTAGAGAAATTTGAGTGCAAGTTCTCTTAGATACCTATGAGTGCTCAAGAGGAGATGACCTAGGAAACTCCTAGGGTGATGCTATTTTCAATCAACCCTGAGGGTATATGTCATATTTGTGTTGATAGAACAGAACCTTGGTGTCAAGGTTCTGTTAAAATGCTATGGTTTGAAATACCAGCAGTTTATGCTTAGGCCAGCGAGGGGAAAGTCACGTTGCGGTGGGCTGAATAAAAGAACTACTAAAGGCTTAAGGAGAGAGGTCTAACTTCATTTACTACAGTTTTGTGGCGACATTTGGCCAGCCTACTGCTTTCAGCCTGCTGTGTGACGATGTGAGTGAGGTGTCCCTCACTCAGAAAACCCAGCGTGTGCAGAGACAGAAGTATGCGTATCCAAGAAGGGAAAAAGGGTTCGGGCTCAACCCTTTCAAAGGTACTGTGTTGCTGTGCATTTTAACTATGCCTGGGTGTGAAATTCTGCTCAGCTTGCAGAGTTTGTAGAGTTTTTCCCACTCCACAGTTTTTTCCTCGCTCGCGCTCATCAACGGTAAGTTGGCGAGTGAGGAAAATCTTACTCCAGACCACCTCCCGGCGGGATTTCTCAACGTGGGTGGTCATGGATGGCCACTACCACTCGTGTTGAGAAACCTTCCATTCACGTTGAGGAAACTGCCGCTCAAGTAGAACATCTACTCGACCGGCTGAAAGAAGCACCGCCCTCTTGCGCTGCGCATGGTGCTGTTTGTGCTGATTTTCCAGTGCGGGACAAACACCCAGTGCCAAAAATCAGCGCAAATGGCGTGACCTAACGCACTCCACCACTTGCAGAACTCCGCGTAGCATGGCAGAGTTTTTTGGTCACTTTGTGGCATCCGCAAACTCCACCCAGGCCTAATTTTAGTGTTGAGGGAAGCGATTTTAACTTTACATAGTGCCTGGCGCATATGCAGTCAGTTGGGGGCTAGACTAGTGGCTCGACTTAGCTGTTAGTGGTGAGCAGCATGAGTCGGCCTAAGTCTACCTAGTTGCCAAGTCGCGCACTCTGGAACGTCCAGCCCTTGTGGCAGCAGGGGTGCAACCAGTATTTGGTTTCAGCACAAGCATACCTGTATGTCGAGGTGCGCACCCTGAAAAGTCCAGCACTTGCCAGTGTGGTTTGCACCTTGCGCACGCCAGTGTTTGGTGTGCATCACAGCAGAGAGTGCTTCCACCTGAATGGGTAGCCCGTGTTCAGCACGACCCCTGAGCAGCGCTTGTTATCGGCAAACCAGCTTCGCACGTCAATGCGGTGACGTGCACACCTTCTAAATTGAAATTAACTCGTATGCTGCAGAGTTTCTTAAAGAGCCGTGACCTTACAAGCGAAGCAGAGCGCAGTGATGCACACACTAGTCATTTAAAGGGGAAAGTGTCCTTTCTAAAGCAGGCCACCTCTGCAAGGTGTTGCAAAGCACGGTGCCGTGCACACCAGTCATTGTTAAGTAAAAAAAAATAATGACAGAGCTGGTATCAGCCAGCTTTCACTGGAGTTGGAGATATAAGATGTACATTCATATATAAGAAAAAAAATCTTGAGTATTTTAAATGTCTTGGAGAAGAGCTTTTGTGGTTGTTCTCAAGGAATTTACAGCTGCAGTGATGTCGTGTTGTAGGGATTCTGCACATACACAGAGCTATGCACAGGATAATAGGACCTCGGAGCATACTGGTGAGCCAACCATACACCTTAGTACCCACAATCCCAATCCGACTAGCATTAGCGTCTCATTAGCAGCGATGCTACCATTGATTAGACAACCCAGAACACGGTCTCTCTCTCAGGACTCGCGGGAGCAAGGACACTCTTTCATAACTCACTCATACCTGTCCACAACGTGCGTAATACGAGACACAGTATAGTATAAAATGTTTATTTCAACTATCGTGCTCTAAGATACAGTACACGTGCCAGTACTATCAGCATAATGCATAAGAATAAGATAATAAGCATAGTTACAATTCCATAGAATACAAACGGGGAAAGCATTTTATAAAGACAGTGGATATAGGGCTAAATGGCCTGTCCACCCTCCCCGTGCTCATAACTAGTTTATTATAAAAATAGAAGACCTCTGGGCATTGTCAGGCAGACCCTCATACCTCAATATCTAGATGCAAGGTTTACATCATCAGACAAGCACAGCTCTTCTCTCTGGAAAGTTATTTCTCCGAGTGCCCCTATACAGTGAAATCACAATATTAAAAAGCACACGAATTTCTCCAGTGCAGCTGTACGTAGTGTTATGTCTAGGTGCGAGGGACTGGCCAGATCAGCAAGAACAAGGGACGTTGTTTTTCGACCTTGTACATGTTGTGCAGATGTAACCCACAGGGAACAGGAGAAAAGGTAAAAGGCAGAAATGCAGACAGGTCTAAAATAGCCGGGCATAAGCAGAGGCTGGAAAAACAAAGGCACAAAGTAACGTGTGCAGAAAAGGCATCATGGCAGCCAGGCCCAAGCTAACTAAGCAAGGCAGACCATGAGGCCACAAACCACACGACAGTCGGGAGGAGTTGGAAGGGGGCAACAAGGAGCAAGTCTCAATTGCAGCACCACCACAGTTTTTGCAGCATCAGGGGACACCGGTCATTCAGTGTGAAGACTGGATTGTCATGTTTGACAATTACTTGTTGGCTTTGGATAGTGATGATTATGGATTGTGGAGAGGTGTGGTGCAGCGGCCAGGGCAGCTGACTTTGGAGCACAGCGCTCACGGTTCGATCCCCAGCTTCGGCGGCAGCTCAGCTCAGCACCATGTGACTCTGGGCAATAGCTCACTTAATTTCCAGGACGGCCCCCAGCGCCTTGAGACCCGTAAGGGTGAGTAGTTCGCGCTTTACAAATACAGATTTAGATTTATGGTTCTGTGAGGAAAAAGGCTGAATTCACTAGGTTCAGAAGCACAAAGAATGCTTACATTTTTGCCACCAGCACTGGATAACGATGCAAGGATTACTGATGTTTATAGAGAAGCCAGATGTAGGTTGAGCACTAGGTTTACGAAAGAAACAAATGTTGTACTGGCAAGGTATACATTCTATATGCAACCACAGCGCGTGGGGGGCGACGATTGATTAGTTTTTGTCTAGTTTGTGGGAGTTATCAGTGAAATGCCAGTTTGGTGGTATGGGAGATGAGACGATAAGGGATCAACTTATAGTGCAATGGAAGAGTAGGAAGATACATGAACAGCTGAGGGCAGTGAAGGATCCTTCTCTTAAAGATGCCAATGGTATGGCAAAGGTGGTGGAAGAGTTTGAATTCTGAATGCGGGAGATGAGCAAACGATCATCTACCGGTTCAAGTGAGAATGATGGGGTGGCAGAGGTGGGAGATCTTGAGAAAACAAGCAGCAAAGTTGGGGCTGTAGGAAAAAATGCTCTAAGAAGGGTTCAGCTAACAAGCTTAACTCGAATAGGTGCAATCGGTGCGTAAGTAATTTTCACGGGGCTGAGGCGGAAAATTGCTATGCCATTGGCAAAGAGTGTAGTAAATGCAGCCGTAAGGGGCATTATGCACTCATGTGAAAGGAATGTTTTAAGTCCAAAGTGGTGGTGACTAGTGATGAGAGGAGTGAGTTCATGTGCGACCATGGAGAGTGTAAAGAATGCATTTTAATTTTGGGAGATGATGACGTAGCGGAGAAAAGAAAAACTAGGCCCAAAACATGGTTCACCTTAGGAAACTCTAAAGTAGAACTTATGGTTGACACTTGTTTAAGGTACACCATTATTCCCAAGGACATTTTTAATGATTCATGGTCACATATTACGCTATTCCCCAAAGATAAGGAGGATATCAAGGGGAGGAAATATATATCTTGGTATATTTTATTTCATCAATAAAGTTCAAGACACGAGAAACACAAGGGAAAGTATCTGTGTCTGACAGTGGACCACCTATCCAAGGGTGGATGCATCAGTATGATCTTAGTATTATTGTGAACCCAAGAGCTTTACAACCGGCCATGGTTGTGAAGGAGAACAATGTGGAAGGAATTTTGGATCAAGTGAAGGAAGTCTTTCAAGAGAAGTTGGGGGATCCTGGAGGGGTATGTCCACAAGATTTGTGTAAAATCTGGTGCAGTACCTGTGAAACACAAGGTCCCGAAGGTTCCAATAATAGTAAGGGAGGAGGTCATTATGATGTTACGTGAGATGGTGAAGGAGGGCATAAGTGAACCAGTGGAGGCCTCAAGTTGGATTTCGCCTGTGGTGATAGCTAAAATATCCGACGGACACTTGAGGTTTTGTGTGGATTTATGTAGTGTGAACCAGAACATAAATTCGGATAACTTTCCACTCCCAAACATCAATGAGTTGCTGCTTTTGTTCAATGGTGGTAAGTACTTTTCAAAGTTAGATTTGAAGAGTGCTTACCATCAAATTAATTTGCATGAGACCTCCAGGGATATGACAGCTTTTATCACAATAGATATTACATTCCGTTTCACCAGAATGGCATTTGGATTGTCTTCAGCGACAAGTGTTTTTCATAGAATGATGTCACAAGTATTTGAGGGTTTTTACAAACTTTAAATTCTTCCAGGATGACATTTTGATATATGGAGTAACTGTGAAGCAGCACGGGGGCATGTCCAACATGGCGACCGGAGCAAAACCAAAGGGGATGATGGACGGAGTGTTGAACATTGCAAGCACTCACCCCCAGTCAACTGATCTGGGTTTAATCCATCATCATTCTTTAGTTCACTCCGCCACCCCAGTTCAGACATGGCCATATGCAAATCAGTCTGACCCTGTGCCTCATGGGAACAGTCCAGCCCGAACTGCCAAGCCATGTCTTCCCTGGACCGGAAACAAGCATCCTGGGACCGGTTTCTGGCTGTTCTGCCTCTGGACTGTTCCCATGAGGCACAGGTGTGCAGTCTGAAGTGGATCATATTCAGGATCCAAAAGAAGTGTTGCATACTGATTGTCTGGATTTTATTGGACCCCTGGCGGGGTTGAGTCAGGATTTGCAGTTTGCCTTGGTACTGGTGGATGCTTATTCCAAATGGTAGGAGGTCATATTCATGAAGGATGTTTCTACAAGAAGTACTATAATCAATTTAAGAGAGATTTTCAGGAGGGAGGATTTCCCCTCATACCTTGTGGACCCATAATGGCACCCAGCTAACTTCTTATGAAATTAAGGAATTTTTGACAGTGCATGGTATAAAGCATCATCATACTACTTTTTATAAACCACAAGGCAATGGTATTACAGAAAGAATGAATCGCATAGTCAAGGGAATAGTACAGTTGGCCATGCAGAGTGGAACAGATGTGTCTGTAGCGGTTTAGGAAGCAGTTTGGGCACATCGCACCACTGTTAATAAGGAACTCAACCCATCTACAATTGAAGTTATGAGGGGCGCAAGGCAAGAACTAAATTGATTCCAGGGTGGTTGGAACGTAAGGAGGAACAGGGTGTACCTTGGAAAAGGGTCTAAAGACTCTAAGATTCAGATAGGTGACTGGGTGAAGCGGTAGCATTGCTAGAGGCCTATTCAAGTTTAGGGGTCCGTTCAAAGTCAAGGAAGTGTATGAGTGGTATGTTGTGTTGGAAAATGGAAGCAAGTGGAATAAATGTAGAGTAGATTTGTATCAGAAGGGAGGCGAATGTGGTAGATTGTGGTGGAAAGTGACAAAGTTTGTAGTGGTTTTATGGTGGCAGGAGAGGGAGGGCATAGTTCCATGGACAGAGGAGGACAGGGAATTGAAGGAGCTAGAGGTGTCGGCTTGGAAGGTGAGAGAAGGGATGGTCGTGTGAGGAGAGAAAGGAAAACTCCCGCCTATTTGAAGGATTATGTGATGAGATCAGCTTGAGCCTTGCTTGCTGTATTTTTATTTGGGTTTATCTGACTGTTTTATTCTATTATCTCTTAATCTAATTTGCTATAATTTTTGTGCTGTGCATTTTTCCAAATGTTTATAAGGAAATGTTCATGTTTGCATTTTTGGTGTTATCCATGTTTGCATTTATTTACATTTCTATGCTCTTATTGTTTATTGTTATATGAAAGTGGTAAGATGTGTCATATTTGTGTTGCTAGAGCAGAACCTTGGTGTCGAGGCTCTGTTAGAATGTTATGGTTTGAAACACCAGCATTTTATGCTGAGGCTGGCCAGGGGAAAGTCACATAGTTGTGGGCTGAATAAAAGAACTAGTAAAGGCTTCAGGAGAGTGGTCTAACTTCATTTACTCCATATGTCCTGTGAAACTTGTCAGGATAGTAATGGGCACAGCTGCCCTGCATGTGTCAATAATTTCAAGAGTAACTCTATCAACATCTGAAAAGAATGCACCCTATGTGGAGTTAGATTACTCCCTGTGAGTGAAGGTTCAGCATACTCGGTTTGGAAGTGCCCGACCCCTTCCCCCTAGTTACAAATCAAGGCTGTGTAAGCCAACATTGTGAAACCAATAGACAATGCCCCAGTGTTAGTGTTTCTTAGAGTTTTAGCACTGTGTTACTTTTTACAGACTGTAGAAACCATCATTGGGTTAAAACTCTAATAACACCAACCAGGCGTGCAACCCTCATAGGGCTGAAAGGGCTTTACCCCCCTACCCCCCATTTTGTGCCTCGGCCAGCTCTGGCTGGTGCAGCTTCTACGACACACACACAGTTTTTGAGCTGCTGTGGGCTCAGCTGGGCAGTGTCTGGCATCTTTTCTCAGCCACGCTCTGCTTCTCAACTCTTGAGCATGCTTCATTGGCTACCTATTGAGAAGCTATATGCATCTCCCATAAAATCCTTTACAAGCAAGGAGCACCCAGTCTTGCTGCCTTGATGTAAGCATACGTGCCCTCTAGAGCTTTACGCTCCACTGATTTAAACCTGGCTTGTATTCCTCGCCACATCAGAGCCAGAATGGGAGGCTGCTCCTTTCGTGTCCTGGCTCCAACCCTATGGAACTCTATGCCACCTAATCTAAGAAAGATTCAAAATTACTTAAAATTTCCGAAACAGTTGAAGACCTGCCTGTTTTCTATCTAGGTTAATGCTATTTCTCATCCCCCCTGCTGCTTTGCCTCTCCTGTGATTAATGCCAAGAAGCCCCTTCTGAGGCAGCCGTGTGCTTTAGAAATCATTTTTACATAACATAACACCCGAGTTTTTCACAGGTCTTTAAAAGACCATTTACATACCTTTGCTAACTGGTTAACAAGGCTTTATTTGTTTTTTTCACTAGTTCCAGTTGCCACAGGGTCCCCACTCTGCCTATTCCTTACATATGTATTTTACTTTTACTGCCACACTAGGAGAATGCATTTAGTGAAAAGCCATATCACAGCAGGGTTGCCACCTTCCCAAGAGAAAAATGCCTGCCATTTTTTGCTGTTCAAATAGTCTAGTCTGAAAAGGCCTAGACATGATACTAAATAGGGCTGTAAAAAATCATCTTGGTTTCGTTTTGCAGCCCTAGAACCCATTTAAACATACTTTATATTTGCTGTTTGGAGTATGTACAGATAAGGGCTAAAAATACTGGCTTTATGTGATGTTGCTTATTTTTGTACGGTCAGGGACATCAAAATACTGGTGGTGCCGGTAGAAATTCAGTCAGCAGACAACTCTAATCACAAGACTGAAAGTTTGTTGCAGGATCAGCAAATTATTTATTTCCTCCACCCTCTATCCCTGATTGATGCTGTAATAGCAATAGTTTAACTTACATCTGACACCCTACTCACCAACCATGAATAACATGCGGTAATCCAAGTGTCTGGGAAAACATTGTGCATTTAGGCAACTCACTCCTCATTATCACCGATCACCCTTCACTTTCACTCTCACAGCGATCACACTGCACTCACACTTCTCACCATGCACTCACGTTGTTATCCTGCACTCACACTGTTCATACTCCTCTTACCCTGCGCTCACACAAGCACGGGCAAGCATTGAGGAGAGCAAAGGGTGAGAGAAAAGGTGGGTGCTTGCAGGGGAAGTAACTCGGAGGGCAAGGGTGGGGAGGAGATGCAACAGGTGAGAGAACAACAGAGTGGGCGGGGCAGAAGTACAAGGGAGAAAGCTGGAAAACACATGCACTCCTGTGGAGTGCTTAAGACAGAAGGAAAAAAGTTGTTTCCTAACAGTGCAGAGTGGAAGGATACACGTAAATTGGAAAAATGCTCCAGGGGAGGGACAGACACAAGGCAAACCATCAAATAAGCAAGCACATGAGAGGGACAGGGAAGTCAACCCATGGTAAGCAATGGTCGGGCTCCAAGCATCTCTGTGTTCTTGTTAAACCCACGATATATGAAATAGCGGCTGGCAGGCAATGAGGGTAGAGGGGCGGGGGTAGGGGGGATATTTGGGGGGTAATAGCATGGGACAAAATAAAATAGGGAAAAAAACACTTACCTCTTTCGCCGTCCGTGTTTTTTCTCTGCTTCTCTTGGAGTCCTGGAACCAGGAAGCACCAAGGCTTCCCACAGCCAATCACAACGCTGCATTGCAGCGTTGTGATTGGCTTACTTGGTCTGAGCACCGTGAGGCGCTCAGATGGGGACTGGGGGCTTTTGCATGTTCCTCTATTCACCAATAGGATTAGCCTATCAATAAATACATGGTTCACATTGTAGTTAATGCATACAGTGAGCATGGCATGATGCTTTAGGAATATTATTGGCCAATACTATTACCTGGTGGTAAAAAAGTCTTCCCTTGCAAATCGCCAACATCATTACGTTTTATTTTAGTTGACTGAACTCCCAAAGCCAGCAGGAGAATGACAAGCGCTGTTTTTCAATGGCAGCACAAGCCTTCTGCCCAATCAAATGTTGTACTCAAGGTAACTAACATGTGGGTGGAGACAAAGCCGTCTCTTAGGCGTGCTTCTTAAAGCTCTTTTTCTGTTGATCACATATGGTCAGGTGACTGCTGCGATGTACATTCAGACCTAAAAAGTAAAACTCTGAATCTCAGAAGTTCTGAAACACATCAGCTAACTACGGTGATTTTTAAAAAAGCGTATCACAACACTATACAAGTATTTAAAATTTTCCAGATTGACGCATGGAGTTCTGTCAATGATTGCATATTTTTTGTCATTATCCAGAAGCAGTGCAGTGGTTTTATAAAAGTCTGCTTTATTTAAAATCACATTGTTTTAAATCATTGCCAATAATCTCACACAGTTCCTATCTGCACCCATTATGCCTTTGACTCATTGAAATCTTAGTAAGTTGATGACAGTGACTACAATAAGCTAGGTAGTGCACAGTGCAGAGTTGTCCTGTTGGAATATTCATCATTTCTAGTAGAGCATATTCATGCAACATTATATTTTTCCTAAATTAATGTGGGCTCTTTTATGGTTTGTTCACTCCGTACATGTTTAGTGGACTCCGTTAAAGGTGTCATTGCATGTATACTAAACTGATGCATATTTGTGTCTCAGTGTGTAATCATTAAATTAAATATATATTCTTTGCAATAATTGCCCATGTCTGTATAGCAAACACCTACAGGAATAGTCACTGCCCAACCTTTAAATGGTGTGTAGCATGAATGTTTCATTTTCTTTTTTCTGAAGAACAAACCCGAAGTAGGTAGCAGGAAAACCTGACTGGAGCTAAGAATGCCATGAGATCTGATGCCTGCCTTGTTTCAGAGTAACCTTCCCTCTATCGTGAAAAACTGACCTGCGGCCTGAAGAGTAGACACTGGTCAAGTGACTTTAACATGAGACAGGAGATCTGAACAGGGACAGCTGATGATGGGCCCCAAGGTCACAAAAACAGAGATGCTAGAAGAATTCACAGGAAAAAGTGTCTTCCAACCACAGTACATGAAGTGGTAGCACCTTTGGACATCCTAATGCCTTGGCAGCACAGTCGAAGGCCTCACCACTTGCCCTTGCTGTGTGCCTGACACACCTGCCTTCCTTCCAAATAGCCCCTGCTTCCCTCTCTATTGCTCAGTCATTGCTCAACAATTAATTCAAGCAGTGGTGTGCATTTTACTAGAAAACAAATCATGAAAACAATCACAGTTAATCACTTTTAGCCTCATCACTACACAGGACTTCATCAAGACTGCAAAGGCTTGTAGGCCAGCACGATCATCGGCAGACCCATGGCCTGTTCATATATGCAAGAATACCCTCATTAGTAGCTCTGCAGCCAATCCAGCCAGAAATATCAATAGCTCCTTGGCTAAAGGTCTATTCCCAAAAGAAGTCCCCAAAACAAAGAGGCATTCAAACACAGGCTCCTTCTAACTTCTGGTAAATAATCAATTGTTTCTTGGCAAACAGATTGAAAAATTGACCTCAAGACAAATATCTACATTTATCGAAGAAAGTAACCGTCTCTCAGATTACCAAAACAGATTCTGGTATGGCAGCACTGACTGCCACACGGGAAGATTTAAGCACTGCAAATGGATTCAAATGGAGAATGATAATGTCTTTCCTTGACCTCTCCTTTGTTTTTAATTCTTTTAATCTCTACATGAAATCGAACCAATCTTCCTAAACAAATAACTTTGTATCTGTATTATAGCTAAACCTCTACCATCGAGGCTGGCACCTCTGCTCATAATACTCCCAACTTTGCAACATTGTTTGCCAGCTCATCAATAACAGCCTGGCGGATTCCTGCATGGATGTGGCTCATTATGCTACATGTAGCTTAGGTGTGAGGCAGCAATATTACCAACTCATTGCACAATATTAGCTCAGAAAGGAGGAATGGTATTTTGGGAATGGAATCTGTGACTTACCAGTCACACACCCCAAAGTAATGTGTGGTAACCCACTAAGAAGTCCTTCATTTGTAAAACATTAAATGCCACGGCCCAAAGTCTTGCTTAGGAGCCTGTACCCGGCAATATCAGATGTAGTGAGAGCCGAATACCAAGACTGCTTAGACAGTAGCGGCCCGTGGTGGGAGTGCTGCCGGGCGGTGACGTGGGGTGGGGGAGGGGGTAGTAAAGTACGGAATACGGCCGTATAGAGGTAAGTAGACATATAAATAATTAAAACGAATTTCGTTGCCCGCGCTGCATCGCCAAATGCGATGCAGCGCGCGCAATGAAATTCGTTTTAATTATTTATATGCCTACTTACCTCTATACGGCCGTATTCCGTACTTTACTACCCCCACCCTGCCCCTCCCCCGCCCCACGTCACCGCCAGGCAGCACTCCCACCACGGGCCGCTACTGTGCTTAGATGTGATTCTACCATGTGCCACTTTCATCCACCACAGGGCACTCCCTGTCCTGTTATCTCACTCTTGCAGGTTATATTTTATCTTTGCATTATTCCTTGGTCATAACTTTGCCATCTTTCACTTCCTCCTGTTTCCCTTTTGTGTTTTTCTCTCTTCTTCTTCTGTAACAAAGTCTGATGATTAAAAATATGTGTGGGACCCTGAAAATGAGTGCCAATGGCCTGCACCTGCTACTGCTGGCTCAAATTAAGCACTGCTATTAAGCCTAATATTTTGATACATGTACATAAGGGCAGCCTTACCCATTAATATTTTACAACATCTAATTGGGTAAACTAAAACTGTACCATCAGCCAACAATGGGTTAGGAGCTTGCAATGAGTTGAAGCCTAGGAATAGTGTCAATTCTACAAAAAATATGTTTGTTATAATATTAGATTAGTCCAATATGTTTAAACTGCACGATTTGTCACTTCTTTTTCCTCATATAACGGCTATGAGATTAGCTTTGACCCCATTTCTGGAAATGCTTTTCTGTCCCATTGCTAGGAGTGTTAGCCCCCTCCCCCGAAATTCAGTTATAGTTGCACCCTTGAAAAACACATCTGACCAATAAACATTGCCTCGGTGTTGGGGTTTCTTAACATTTTAAGACAATTTGGCTTTTCACAGTCTGTGAACAGCAACATTGTGTTAAAGCACTAAAAGCGCCAACACAGAGGCGGAGGGAATGTAGTGCTACAACCAGAGCTGCCAACTTTGAAACTGAAGAACTAGGTTCAAGTCTCGGCATAGGCTCGACATCTGGGCAAATGCCCTAATCTCCGCATGCCTAAACAAATGTTTGTGTCCTTGTGTAATGTTACTAACTGGTCCTCATGTAAAGTGCTCCAATACTATTGGGTCAACCTCTCGCTATATAAAATGTACAAACAAAAAGAGGAAGATTAAGGGAAGGGGTAAAGCATAAAACAGTGTGAAAACCGGTGTTTTTCCCACTTATCAGTATACACTTTAAACAAAACATATAAGAAGAAAGCACTTTAAAACATGCTGTAGAGCCTCCGTAATGATCCTTGACTGATAGGTAAAGTAAACAAAAACAGAAAGGTCATGTTACAAAGGAATACAGATGCCTTTATATGAGTGTCTCTTTCAGTATAACAACAGGGCCTTTGCAGACTCTTGATACATGGACAATAGGCAAGTATTTTTCTTTTGGAAAGGTGGAAGTCAGTGTCAATGCAGAAGCCCTATGAATTTTCAATTACTCCCATAATCCCCTCCCTCTCAGATCTGGACAGTGAAAATTGTCAGAGATGGGCCTTAACAGGGCAATTAGATTTTCCCTAAAAGAACTCACAGACAAAAGAAATGCGGGCTTTTGCACAGCACATGGCTCAACAGGAAACTTAAAGAGCATGTAACATGCCAGCCCTTCCCTTGGGCCCCCCCAACATCGGCAGCAAATTCACATCTGCTGTATATATGTCAGTTCTTCTTAGCTCAAATATACTTACCATGCATGGTAAAGGCATGCGTGGTAATTTCATACATACCTGGGGTAGCCCCCAGCTGTATTACAGCTCCCTGCCCCTTTAAGGTGCTGTTATAAGCCAGGTTCTGTGGTGAGGATGTTCGCTAGCAGAAAATATAATTTTCATATGAAAGGAAGAGGAACAAGAGGAGGCACACTGCTGAGTGAGCTTCCTTCACCTGACAGGATTTTCCAGGCTGAAGTAATCTAGTGCAGATCCTTTGATGGATCTTGTGGTTCTACTTGTAAGAGAAAAGTACTGTACTGTAGGTGAAATTAAGTGGTTTCCTGAATTCCCAGAGTGAAGTGATGGAAGCAGAAGATGTAAAAGGCTGATTTCAGAGGTGACAGATATACCCTGGATATGCTTGAGTAAAGCATGCTTGTGGTCTGATCTCATGACCATTGATTGTACAGTCATTTTAATTTGAATTTATCATGAAGGGCTTTACCCCTAAAAAATGTTTGAGTTGGAACTGAGCTATGCCATTTGTCTGTGTGCAGACTGAGATTTGAATCTAGTATGAAGCATTCAATTATGTGAAGTTTGCAGTCCAGTACATTAAGTGAGTCTAGGCTTTAATGGACTGGGATATATTTCTGGGATGGGCAGATAAGCAAGAATCCAGTCCTAAGTGGGTTTGGTTTCAGGTGGTTTAAAGTCATATATGACCATATTTAGGACCATGTGCCACTTTTTCCTAATTGTATATACATAAAGATGGTTTTAAAGGAATTCTCATTCTTTTAGGCATCCTCTTGACTTTGTGGTATTTACTTAATGGTAGTGTGTTCAGTTGTTTTGTCTAATGCACTGACTTATATCACATTCAGGCTGTAAATTGGATCCAACTTGTTTTTTAATGGCAAACATGTGGAAGAAATGTTCAACAAGCTTCTAAAACTCCGATATAGTAAAAATTCTTGAAAAGTGATAAAAAACGAAACTTACAATATTACTAAAATGAAAACGATAGAACTCTGTACCAATCAGCGGCAAGCAATCAGCGACAGCAAGGTGATTTTCTTTTTTACTGATAAAATCTAGGCAGCATGTTAATTTGAGCGGGCCCTATTTCTGGGAAAAAACAAGGTTGCTTAACAGCAAAACCATTTAAAACATTTCCTTTTTCAAGGTGCAGTAACTGCAATAATATAGTATAGGGGCTTACATAATCCACCACGCATTGTCCAGAAATGAAAAATTTCTTAGCTAACGTGAAGGAAAGTTTCAATTCTATTAAGGACGGGAAGGCAAGGATTAGGCTTAACTTTCAGTGCTTTATTTCACTCCAGCATCCATTTTTAAAACATGCAACAACACTACACTTCCCATCAACACAAAGGAAAAGAAACAAATCGTGTCCACCAATCAGCGCCATCTCAGTCCTTCAACAGTGTCTGCAGGCGCTCTATCCTCCTCTTTCTTTGCTGCTCCAGCAGCCACAGATAAGTCCCTTTCTCTTGCTCTGTTATTTTCTCTTGTTTTTGTTCATTGCATTGAGAGATTTGTTATAAATGGTTTTTGTACTGTTAGGTATATGGTTGGTCCGCTAAGTGGGACCCGATTGAGGCACTTTGGTGCCGGCCCAGTACCAAATTTCAAGCGGTCGCGGGAACAATCTCCTCGCTCCTTCGCGATCGCTGCTTATACATAAGGTTAACACTAATTATTAGATTTTTTTATATAGTCTTATGCTCATAAAGAATGGATTTTTCTTGAAACTATTTAAAGAAATTAATATTTGAAAATTTTAACTTTGGTAAAAAGCATTTAAAGCAATACAAATGCAAATGAAAATCTGATTCCTGCTACAAGTGCCTTCTTTCATCAAGTAAAGGTTCCCTACATTCATATAAATGCAGAATTGAATAGTTTACCCTGATTTCTATGTGGCTGAATTGGCAAATAAAATGACTGCATTATGACAAGAGTATTAGGCTGTCATTATGGGTTTCATTACAATGTTGATGGAGGTGGAAACATATGTAATTGTGATGCAGTTGTATGGAAACACAGAATACTGCTGTTATTCCCCATTGCAAGTATCAATATTATAGTCAACACAACTAAATAATTATTGTAAACAGTCAGGTACCAAGTGGACTTACCTGAGTTGGTTGATTGATGTTTATGAATCTGAAATCTAGTATCCAGTAGTAGTCATACTAGATTTAAGATACGTAGACATCATTCGACCAATTTGAGCAAGTAGACTAGGCCTGACTGTTTATGGTAACCATTTAGTTGTGTTGGCTGTAATTGATGAACAGTGTCCAAAACAATGTCATTGCCTCAAACCTGTGGGGCACTTTAACACTTTACATATGAAATAGTTAATGCAAGATGTATGTACATTTTTTTTGGAGACGTTATTTGGTGATGAGATGTCTTTTTGATTTGGATGAAGATTTGCTCCTATAGATCGCTCTGCGCATTGGCGGAGGTAATTCAGTGTAATCAATAATATTACCTGCTACAAACAATATTTAAAATGCAAAATATTTCTTCTGTGTTCTCGATGACAGTGTGATAGTATGGGGATTGTGAAACCATATGCAGTATTTCTTCTATTTTTTCCACAAACAATTATTCATGTTAAATTACATCATTGATGACATCCCTGATGACACCTCAAATTACATCACTGATGACATCACTGAGGATATCATCCAATAATTCTGACGGTGTGATATAGGTGTTGAGGAGTTGAACTAATTCAACAAGCTATACCTGTGCCTAATTTTCTATCACCAATCAGATGATAATGGACATACTTTTTTCCAACATGTAGGGCGTATAGCATAACTCTGAACTCACCTTCATTTGGTGGATGTCACTCTCTTCTTATTGGAAATCACCTGCCTAACAAACAAAATACCTCCATACACTTTTATGAGATCACCTACTTATTAACCCTCACACACCTTCCAAAAAGGGATCAGTCTCCAATAACCTTAATTGATCACCCTCTTAAACAACTCCCATGGCCCACAATTTTGAGTCAAGAGATTGATGGGTATGCATTAGCCATTGAAAAGGCACCTTCAGCCTGGCTATATGGACACAACTCCATTGTTTGGTAAAATAAACTACACACATTACTGAGATGAGCATGTACACATCCAACCTTAGTGCCATGTATTCAACTACACTATGAGTTCCACCCTCTCTGTGGGTCAACCCTATATTGTACATTATTGAACAATGCGCAATGCCTCAAAATCAAGTTTGCAAATAAATGCCCACTCCTTGTAAACCCACAGTTTTACAAAGAATCTGTCTACATCTCTGTATGGCATATTTATTATGGTCATTTGCACAGACATCAACAGGTGGATAATTGATTGTGAACAGAAACATTTGCTATTCTCACAGATTTTTCAACAAAAGCCTTTGTCTTTATTGCACAAGCTACTTTGCATCTGCAAACCACACCTGTTGTGGTCAGGCTTTCACCCATTTAACATGGAGTAGTTATTGTAGCAAATAATCATTGGTAAATAAACTGTGCACAATATGACTTTCATCACACACAACCAGATTTGGCTCCAGGACCTATGTTATTTGCATCTGGGACCCCACTTGTATACACAATATTTCTATGTTGTATGTGGATAGAGGCCCTTCAGCACCAACTTACTTTTTTTAAATGATGTAGATAGCTTATTGGGTAATGTGAATAGTAGTGTCATGGATAACATCATCGGTGATGTCATCAATGATGTCATTTAACATTTATTTATTTATTTATTTATTTTAACAACTTCTAGAGCGCACAAATACCCTTGGGTGTCTCGGCGCTATGGACTGTAAAGAATAGCAGAGGACCGGTTACCTATTGTTCAAAGAGCCAAGTCTTGACCTGTTTCCTAAATAATAACAATGTAGGACTGGTCTTAATTTGTATGGGAAGCGAGTTCCATAGTTTAGCTGTAGCCACTATAAATCTTCTATCACCCCAGTTGACTTTCTTAGTTCTGGGGATGATCAGAAGGTTGGCATCTGCTGAGCGCAAGGCTCTACTAGGCATATATACTAGAAAGGCTTTTTCAGGAATTCAGGTCCTGCATCATGCACTGCCTTATAAGCGATACACAGCGCCTTAAATTTAGTTCTCTTCTTTATGGGCAGCCAGTGAAGTTGACGTAGCACTTTAGTAACTGAGTTAAACTTTGGGGTACCTGTTAATGTCCTGGCGGCTGCGTTTTGTATCAGTTGCAGCCTGCTTAGAACCTTTTCTTGAGCATTAACTAGCAGGCCATTACAATAATCGACCTTTGACATAACCAGAGCACTAATAAGTGTTTTACCGGTATTAATTGGGATGAAAGGTAAGAGTTTCTTTATTGTCCTTAAGACATAAAAAGCTGAAGAGACCACTGAATTAACATGGTGTATAAAAGACAGGCTGTCATCAAATATAACACCTAAGTTTCTGGCTTTCCTAACAGGAGTGGGGGGTAATCCCATCTCAACTGGCCACCAGGTTGGAGACCACCTCGGGGTAAGGTTAGTAATGCCATGAGAGAGGTCACATGTGAGGCATGACGGGCGTAAGTATAGTTTAGTTTACTAAAATATAGCTGGTGAATTTCAGCGTTTTTTAAATATTAGTAGTTGCTTCATTCTATTTTGATTATATTCTAAATTTAGCATGTTTAACACCTTTTTCAAGCGGTCAACCCTCCTGGGGCTGGCCAGTGGTCATGCACAGTGACAGTTGGGCACAAGGCATGGCCTGGAGATTGGCCAGGAACTTGCCTTCAACCAGTGTGATATATGTTTTGTGTTGTTTTTTTAAAGGTTTTATTTTCATTTTTTTTTTTAACTATGTTTTGGTTTGAAACATTTAAAAAAAAACTTTTTTATCATTGATGAACTTTTTACCTTTTATTTATTTCTCTTGTGAACTTTTTTGTAATGAACATTTTTCTTTTTAATGCTTATGTTTTTTAGAAGTGTGTGTTTCTGGCATTTCTAATGGTCCTCAGTGCTTTTACAAAAAATATTTTTGTTTGTCTCATCAGAAGCTTCGACCTGCATACATTGTTTGAAGCATTTTGCAAATTCTCCATGTATTCATGATCTTCCTCTTCTTGCTCCTGCTGTACTTCAGGTGGTGCAGTTTCAATACCTTTTGGTCCCTGATATCCTCTTTGTATCTCTGTACAGGCTATCTGTTTGGGGAGCAAAGCCTAGAGGTGAATTCACATGCCACTTGTACCCACAGAGTACTGGCCCAGTGACCCCTGTGCAGCACAAGATTGCACAAGTTGTGCAATCAAGCATTTGGGCATTCATTCTTTTGTTTTGCTATTTTTTGTATGTTTTGCCGGGCTGGAAAAGAAAAATAGATTCCAGAGCACAGATTCCGTTTCAGGCCTAGTACCTTGTGCTGCTGTAGATGTTGATGGCAGCACCATTAGGATGTCATCCTATGATGTTCTAGCAGGGGTAGGGGTTCTGAATGTAGGGGTAGGTGGCGTCTGCTCAGGAGTTTGTTCTGAAGCCATGATGCAGATTTGAATGTCACTTGTTCTCACCTTGTGTAATCTGTCCTTGTTTTGTTTGGCCTGCCTCTTTTTGGGGTATTAGATCAAACTTGAAGAATGACATCAGGAAGAGAGCAGCAAACACACAAAAGGAGATGGGAGGAAGGTATGCGCTTGGCCTAACTGCTGGCAATCATTCGTGGTAGCATTCCAACCCATTGTTATTTTGCCCACCATTCCATTTCAGATTAGACCCAGCCATATACAAATCATCTAGATCCTGCTCCAAATAGGATAGGAACAATTCAGCCCGAACTGCCAAGCCGGGTCCTCTCTAAACCAGACAAAAGCAACCCAAGACAAGTTTTGGCCCGATTGGGCTTCTTCAGTCGGTGCAGCTTGATTCCAGTGGCACAGTGAGCAAGGACCCACATCTGGGCATATCCTCTGCCACAAAGGATATTATATCAAACGCACAAAAGTTGATCTGGAAAAATGCTTATAGTTTGTCAAACCACTGTCAATCGTTCCTAGTAGCATTCCAACCCATTGTTCTTTTGCTCACCATGCCACCTCGAATTAGATTCAGCCATGCTACCTCACATTAGCCCTGCTGCCCAGCCCGAACTGCCAAGCCAGGTCCTCTCTGAACCACAATACAAGCAATCCAAGACCGGTTTCAATAAGATTGGGGTTCTTCAGTTGAGTGTAGCTTAGTTCCAGTGGCACAGTGAGCACAAGACCCACATCTGGGTATACCCATGGGCACTTAGGGCATTACGGCAAACTCACAAAATATGATGAGAGTAATGCTTGCAATAGGTCTAATCATTTGGCAATCGCTTGAGGTAGCACTCCATTCAATCATTCTTTAGCCTACCATGCAATCTCAGATTAAACCCAGCCATAAACAAATCAGTCTTAGGTTACTTGTGTTCTGGTTCAGGGAGGAACTGGCCTGGCAGTTCACACTGCACTGTTTCTATTGGAGCTACCCCAAGTGATTGTCACAATCACAAATCACAGACGTATCCTTGAACAGCATATATAGACTCCTACCTTTCAAGTTTGTGCAGTGATAATAATACACATCAGCAGGTCTGAGGCCCTTTCACTGGGTGTCATTTCTGTCCTTGTACCTAGGAAAACCTTTTGAATTTTAATCAGTCTGCCTGGAAACATGTCATATTAGCTGGAATTGGTTGCTGAACCGGAATTGATGAAAGGGTAAACACTGCATCCATCTCCTTTAATTGTGCTCTTATGATTTATTAAGAACTTTCCTCCCTCGACTCACAGGTGTATGGCATTGGCGCTCCTTTTACTCAAACAGAAGAAAGCTAGCCACTGGGGCAGGGGACAATTTCAAAGTTAGTAAATTGAGTGAGGGATATTAAATATTGTAAAGATGCTGGAGATATTTATGTATCTCTCCTCTCCATCACCTTGTGTGCAAGCATATCTGGGGTCCTCTCAGGTTTGAACTATCACTAAATGATGTTAGATAAAATAATTAGGGAGGTGATGATATGTGTTGTGATTGTTTATACTACATCATCTGTATTTGTACTATCATCTGATGCTCATATAATACAACTGATACTCTTTTATGATAAACAACTCAACTTTGTGTGAATGTTCTGCTCTTTTCACTGTGCAGCCCTCTGGCTCAGTAGGTTGGATACGCTTGTCTGTTTGGTTTCTACTTGGGTGAATGTTGTAATCGTAATTGGATTCATATAGTGCTTACTACTCCTGACGTGGTTTTAAAGTGCTTTTCTGTGGATAGCACACTGCTCTGGAACCCAAGGTTTGTGGTTAATCCAGTGGTATTGTCATTAGTCATGTTGTCAGGAAAAACAACAACAACAAAACATGCATTTTGACAAGTTTTTTGTGGTAGATTAAAATTTATACCATTTAGGTGTGATCATTAGTTGGGACAATGTGCTTTCAGGCAAATGGTCGGTGAGATAAATAGATAGACTGGCTGAGGTTAGTTATTATCAGGTTGCAGGGATAGTGTTATAAAAAAAGGAGAGGTTGTGATCTATGAAATGAGGTCTGAGTCATTTGCAGAATTTCAATAAGAGAGATTAAGGTAGGCAGATTTGAGAATGAGAGGATCCTATTCCCAGAAATAAAAGGCATGCAGAGGATGCAGGGTAAAGAGAGGGTTACTGGAGAAAACAATAGAGAGGATTTAATTGAAAGTAAGTCAAGGTCAATCTTTCATGCAGGGTTTTAGAAGTATGGTGGAGAAGGCATTCTGAGGTTGCAAGCAATCTGGCATGCATGCCTTGATTTACTGTGCTAATAAGACAGCTTTGTTGTATTCTTCTTTTTAAGAAAAGTAAATAAAGTGTAAAAAAATAAAAAGGAAAAGGACAACCAAAGCCATTGCGGAAGCTCTTTCTCAGCTTAATGAGTAAACAGATGTTTGTGCTAGCATTCAATCACCTTGTGACATTGTTACATAAGAAGCTATTTTCTTTCTGCAAAAAGAAACAAATTTGATGTCTTCCAGCAATTTGAGGACGTGGTTGATAAAATTCTCAAAGGGATCACCACAGCAGGTGTATGTGTCACCTTTCAGCCATTTTGTGGGTTACATACCGAACAGAAAAGGTCTAAGAGCAGGTGTAATGATAGAGATAACATTGCCAATGGTGCACAAAGCTTGGTCTACCATATGTTCAAGCCATGTTGTGTATTCTAACTTCGGAATCATTACATGAGCTGCTAGCTTGGTAACACGTTGCTTGTAAAATGCAATTAAGCTATTGCATCATTCCTAGGGCTGGCCATCCTTGCTGCAAGATGCCTAGGGCATGTTCAGACTTGTGATACTTGCCCCAGAACCACTGAAAAAGAGATCTCAAAGAGACAATTAGTTATGGATTCCTCACCTTAGAATTACCCCCTGGCATCAGACTGGATCCGGAGAGTTTTTCTTCAGCAGTACCCCTGCACATCGGTAGGTGGCGTCGGTCAACTCAGCATTGGTCATTGGCGTCGCGGTCGCCGGAATGACTTTGCCTTATCTACCTAAACATTGCCCCTGCGCGCTGACGTCACTTCTTTCTTTTTCTGCACCAGCCAGCGCAGATCCGTAGAGAGCGGGACCTCGAGTCATTTTTTGACTCTCTTTTTGCGACTTTTTGTCAACATCTTTTCGAGTCGTTCGACTCCTGGTGCACGTAGGGATGTCCCGTCCTCGAACCGGCTTCAAGGCTTGCGACTCCTGTCGCAAATTGATGTCGGTTACGGACCTGCACCTCATGTGCCTTGGTGTTTGGAGCGCGACCACGACCCGAAGTCGTGCTCCGATTGCCGGGCCATGAACCCGAAGTCTTTGCGGGAACGGTCCCGAAAGCTACTCGAGGCCCGGCAGTCCGCTCCGCGCCGCTCAAGGTCCCGGTCAAGAGGGAGGTCGCGGGACCGGTTGCGGACCCATCACCACCACTCATCGTCTTCGGGTAAGTCGGAGCACAAAAAGAAGGCGAAGAAGCATCGTCGCTCTTCGCGTTCTCCCCGTCCGTCGCCCGACGCGATGAGGGTTGCGGAAGGTAGTCGTCCGGCTCCGCCGCTGGAGCGTGTTGGGTAGACCCCGAGCCTCCTTCCCTTCCTGGGAGCCGGGGCAACCCCTGCCCAACTTCGTAGTTTTTATGAAGCCCTCCACTCGATCTTTGGGCAGCCCGACTCTGCGGACTCGGCTGGGGGCTCTAGGCCTTCAATGCCGGCAGCTTCGGCTCCGGCACTGCAGGGCCCCCAGGGTTCCAGGCCTGGATCCGGTTCGGCACCGGTCCACCTCGTGACACCTCCTCCGGCGCCGAATCCAGTGGCGACACCTCCGCCCCCTCCGACGCCGGTTGTGTCCCCAGCCGACGTTGACCCCATCCTCCCCCTCGATGTGGTCACGGAGCCGGACCGGCGTTGACCTGCGTCGGGATCTGCGCCGACCGGTACTTTTGTACCACTGTTCTCCCCTGGTGTTCCCTATCGCCCTGAGTGGCTACCAGAGGAGGGTGAGGAGGACTGGGAGGGGTCTGTGGACCCTCTGGCAGACCAGTTAGAAGAACCGGACTGGAGAGAGGAGTTGGGTGAGGCCAGTGGTCTGGACACCTCCCCAGACCTTGGCATGCTATCTCCCCCTACCGTAGCTACGGAGGAGGGTGCATCATACGCAGTGGTGTTGCGTAGGGCGGCTGAGGCCTTAAACCTTGAGCTTCCTACGGTGACGGTCAGGACTAACCTCCTGACCGAGGTGCTTCAACCGCTAGCGGCCTCTTCGGAGCCCCTGCTGTCGTTCAATGAGGCCCGACGCCACCGCTCGGCCTGGGCGTCCCCATTTTCCTCTCCCAACACCCCACCCCTGAGAGCTTGGTGGTCCAAGCCTCGACTGCCAAGGGCGCATTCCCTACCGCACCACCTGATAGGGAATCCAAGAAGCTGGACCACCTTGGGAAGAAGATGTTTTCTTCCTCCACCTTAGGACTGCATTCGGTAAACACCGCATGTCTCTTGGACCGTTACTCCCACTCTGTGTGGGACTCGGTCGCGCAGGTGCTGCCACAGTGCCCGGAGGAGGCCCGGGCCGTGCTCTCTTGTGTAGTTGCCAAAGGGAGAGACGCAGTGAAGTTCGCGATAAGATGTGGGCTGGTCACCGCCGACTCGCTAGGCAGGACGATTTCAACGTCAGTAGCCCTGAGACGCTACGCCTGGCTGAGGTCCACTGGCTTTTTGGGTGATGTCCAAGCTACACTTTTGGACATGCCCTGTGATGGCCGTCGCTTGTTTGGCGACAAGCCAGACAACGCGCTCGGGCGCTTTAAGGACTCCAGGACTACGGCCAGATCCTTGGGCCTCGCTTCCACCTCCCGCCCTGCGCAGTCTGCTTTTCGCCCCTTTCGTGGCTATGGAAGGGGTGCCCCGCCACGTCCCGCCCAGAGCGACAGGCCTGCGCGAGCTGTCCAGCCTCTGTGTGGCTGGGGACGTGGGACCCACCTTCGTGGGTCTGGGAGCCAGCGGGCGGGCCAGTCCACCAGCGCCCCCTCTGCAGCAGCCTCCAAGCCCTCCTAGTCCGACCTTTCAGGGCCACCATTCGCCAGTGGGTGGCAGGATTTGCCATCACCTCCCCAACTGGCTCAACATCACGTCGGACAGGGGGGTTTTGCAGATAGTCCGAAGGGGCTACTCCCTCCCCTTCGAGACTACCCCTCCATCCATGCCGCCTCAATTCCATTGCATGTCGGAGGATCACTTGGCCCTTCTCCACCAGGACGTTATGGCTCTCTTGGCCAAGGGAGCCATCGAGCGAGTTCCTGCCCCAGAAGTAGGTCGTGGTTGTTATTCCCACTACTTTCTGGTGCCCAAGAAGGACAAAGGCCTGTGTCCTATCTTGGATCTCAGGAACATCAACCGCTTCCTCCGGAAGGAGAAGTTCAAAATGTTGACACTGGCTCAGGTCCTGTCTGCCCTCGACCCTGGAGACTGGATGGTAGCGTTGGACTTGCAGGACGCTTATTTTCACATCCCCGTCCTGCCGACCCATCGGTGTTACCTACGGTTCACGGTAGGCCACGAGCACTTTCAGTTTACCGTGCTCCCATTTGGCCTTACCAGCGCCCCTCGGGTGTTCACGAAAGTGATGGCGGTGGTCGCAGCTCATCTGTGCAGATCAGGGGTTCCAGTCTTCCATTATCTCGACGACTGGATGTTGAAGTCGGGCTCGCCCCAGGCTGTCGTCTCCCACCTCCAGACTATAGCCGACCTCCTGCATTCGCTGGGGTTCACCAACAACGTGCCGAAGTCACACCTGATTCCCTCTCAGAAGCTCCTTTTCATCAGAGCGGTTCTGGACACAGCGCAGTTTCGGGCTTATCCTCCCGAGCAGCGAGTCCGGGATATTTGGGCTATGATTCCGATCTTTCAGCCACTATCCCGGGTTTCAGTCAGAATGACCCTGAGGCTACTGGGCCTCATGGCCTCCTGCATCCTGCTGGTGGACTATGCCAGGTGGCATATGCGGGCTCTGCAGTGGGACCTGAAGTTCCAGTGGGCACGACATCAGGGGAATCTTTCCGATTGCATCCAGATCTTGGAGGGCACTGCACATCAATTGCAGTGGTGGCTGACGAACCAGGATTGGGTCAATGGCAGGTCCCCCTCCCTTCCCCAGCCAGAGTTCACAGTGGTGACAGATGCATCACTTCTGGGGTGGGGTGGCCACATGGGAGAGGCAGAGATCAGAGGCCTCTGGTCTCTGGCGGAGTCTGGGCTCCACATCAACCTTCTGGAGCTTCGGGAGACCCGTCTTGCACTGAAGGCATTCCTTCCTTCTATCAAAGGGAGAGTAGTGCAGGTGTTCACGGAAAACACCACCGCCATGTGGTACTGCAACAAACAGGGCGGGCTGTGGTCGTGAACCCTATGTCAGGAGGCACTTCGCCTCTGGAAGTGGCTGGAACATCAGGGCACGCCCCTGGTGGTTCAACACCTGGCAGGTTCTCTGAACGCCAGGGCGGACAAACTCAGCCGCCAGTGCATGATGGATCACGAATGGCGTCTTCGCTCGGAGGTGGTGCAAGGTCTCTTTCAGCGGTGGGGAGAGCCTTGGTTAGATCTATTCGCCACTGAAGAGAACGCGCAATGTAGGCAGTTCTGCGCGTTGGAATTTCCAAGGCGGCACTCGCTCTGCGACGCTTTTCGTCGCGAGTGGAGTTGCGGTCTTCTATACGCCTTTCCGCCTATACCACTTCTACCCAGAGTGCTGAAGAAGATCAAGCACGACCCGGCCCAAGTCATTCTTGTAGCTCCGTACTGGGCACGAAGAGTCTGGTAACCCCAGCTCTTGCACATGGCCATCGATCCTCCGATCAGACTGACCCTTCGGAAGGCTCTTCTGTCGCAGCAACAGGGGACGGTCCTCCTCCCGAACCTGTCCAGCCTCCACTTACTTGCGTGGAGATTGAGCGGTGACAGTTGACAGCTTTCGACTTTCCTCCCAGAGTCTGTAACGTTATCTTGGCAGCCAGGTGTCCCTCCACCGAAACGGTACACGCCTGTAGATGGAACAAGTTTGTGGCATGGTGCGTAGCAAAGGCTGTGGATCCCCTTTCTGCCCCCTTTCAGAGGTTCTCCTCTTCATTCGTTCTTTGGCCCAGCAGGGCTCTGCTCTGGGCACTCTAAAAGGCTATCTTTTGGCCATTTCGGCCTTTCTTCGGCTTCCTGATCAGTCTTCTCTTTTCTAGTCCCCTATTGTAAATCGCTTCCATAAGGTCATTACTCATTTGTTTCCTCCAATTCCTTTCGTAATGCCCCAGTGGGACTTGAACCTGGTTCTGACCTACCTTATGTGTGCTCCTTTCGATCCGCTACATAACTGTCCTCTCAGACTTCTGACACTTAAAACTGCCTTTTTGGTTGTCATCACCTCTGCTCGCAGGGTGAGTGAGCTTCAGTCTCTTTCTTCCCTGGCTGTTCATCCGGAAAAATGTGTCCTTCGCACTAGGCCTTCTTTCCTTCCCAAAGTGGTTACCTCTTTCCACATAGGACAGACCATCACTTTGACCACCTTCTTCTTACCCCGCTTCCTTCTAAAGAGAAAGAGAGGTTCCACCATTCTATCTGGATCGCACAAAACAATTCCGGGTGGACGGCAAACTCTTTGTTGGCTATGTGGGTACCAAGAAAGGTCAGGCCGTGCAGAAATGGACCATCTCTCAATGGATCGTTCTTTGCATCAAAACCTGCTATTCCTTAGCAAAAAAGGAACCTCCAGTGGGGTTGCATGCCCATTCCACCAGGGCGACGGCAGCCACTACTGCTTTGGGACGTGGAGTTCCCCTTCATGACATCTGCCAGGCAGCTACGTGGGCTTCATTGTACACGTTTACCAAACACTACTGCCTGGACAGCCAAGTCCGGAGAGACGGCTTCTTTGGCCATTCAGTTCTCCAGGGCTTTCTGGTGTGACATTAGTTCGCAGACCCACCTCCGGGGTTGGTATTGCTGGGGTATCTATTCTAAGGTGAGGAATCCATAACTAATTGTCTCTTTCAGATGAACAAGTTACTTACCTTCCATAGCGATATGTCTGTAAGAGACATAGATTAGTTATGGATTCCTCACCGCCCCACCCATCCTCCCCGTTCTGCGAACTGACTTCTAGGGTAAGGGACTTCCCTTCAGGGCCCTAGTTTTGTGCACCAGTGGTCAGTGTCTTGCATGGCTCTACGCTTCTGGCGTGAAATGTTGTGTATAAGGAACTGACGTCAGCGCGCAGGGGCGGCGTCTAAGTAGAAACCGCTACATCATTCTGGTGACCACGACGCCAATGACGAACGCGGAGTCGAGGGACGCCACCTACCGACGCGCAGGGGTACTGCTGAAGAAAAATTCTCCGGATCCAGTCTGACGCCTGGGGGTAATTCTAAGGGGAGGAATTCATAACTAATCTATGTCTCCTACAGATATATCGTTACCGAAGGTAAGTAACTTGTTCATTGATGGCATTGCACATTTCTGTGGAGTGATGAATAGGTGGGTGGATGCAGTCCTTGATTGTCTTGAACAGTGTTCTTTTGTTGGTGTCTTTATTGATGAATGAACTGATACAGCTGCTCTTTTGATGCAAACATACACTCTCTCTCTCTGGATCACACACCCCTGGGAGGAAACAAGGTTTGCAACAAAGTTTCCTCTGTGCTAAGAGTCCCTAGTTTGAGTGCAGCACAACAGAAGCATTTCTTGATCTATTCTGCCTAGAGTACAAGCAAAACAAAAATGTAAATGAACAGTGCCAGAGACCACTAGAAGAACAGGATTCATAGACTGAAATTGATTAGAAAATGAGTAGACATTCACTCTCAGATTGAGGCTCAAGTATCCATAAAATGACAAATAACTAGATTACTTATTAGTCCAAGCAAATCATTTCTATTTGCAAACACTTTGGGCCTAATTTACAAAGCTGAAGTTGGAAAAGTCAGAAATCTTCTCCCGACTCTTATGTGAAATGTAAGAACCCCATTACCCTGTGAAATCCATAACAGTGTAAATTTCAGAGAGTCCTCCCGTTTTGCAAAAGTTACTTATGCATATTTTCCATTTGGTGAACAAATGCATGAGTAAATTTTGCAGAAATGCTGGAAACCCCTTTATTAAGCTTCCTCGGAGTACGGGTTCTTCCTTTTACCTTCCCATCTTGGAAAAGTGCATATTCCTTCATTTCACATGAGGAAATTTGTTTTAGTTCACAGGAAGGGAAGTGCCTACAAAATGTCTGTGAATATACCCAAACATACAAGCTTGCGGATCTTCACTACGTTTATTTAGGACCACCCCCCTGGCACACCCTCTTTCCTGGCACAAAACCTAAATGTCTGCCACACTGGAGGAATCTCCACCATCATGGCTCCAATTTATGACTAAAAATGAATTCCACAAATACAAAGTTTTATGAGTGACACCAAAGTAACACTAAAATAAGCAAAACCTTATATACCCAATGTGCTTGATTCCATGTCAGCTGATGAGGCTCTTCTTTCGCTATCTTGCTCTGTTTTGCAATCTCTCTCTTTCATTTCTTGTTCTCTCTCTTCCTCTCCATTTCTCTGGCACTCTCTGTATGGAATCAGACTGCTAAGCTATAAGTCATAGAGGCAATGTGCTTGGTGTGAGCTATGGCTTAGCTCCCAGAAGGCTGAAACAGTCCAGCACCCAAAATGTAGGCTTTTTTAGTGAGTAATGTAAAGCAATGCAAAGGGCACTTGTAATGCGCTATGTTCCTCTAAAGAGTGTCCTGGCGCTCTGCACCTCAAATGTTGACTGACTAAAAAAGTCCCAAACCATTAATCCTGATTGAAGAGCCATGTTTTCAATTTCTTCTGAAACTTGGCAGTGGCTGAGATGGGCCTCAACTCCCGGGGTAGTTTGTTCCATGCTGATGGTCCTAAGAAGGAAAAGGACCTCCTTCCACCTCTGGAGTGCTGGATCCGAGTGGTTTTGGCCAAAAAAGTGTTGGCTGATTGAAGGCATCTAGATGGGGCACAGGAAATAATCCTTGCTCTGAGGTACCCTGCACCAGACTAATGGAGGGCATTCTGTACCAGGGTCTTGAAAAGAATCCTATTCTTAATAGGGAGCCAGTGCAACGTCCTCAAATGTGGAGATACATGTGTTCTCAACTGTAGATCCAAAAGGGTGTGGGCTGCTGCGTTTTGGACCACCTGCAATTTATTGATGAGATACTCCGGAAGACCCAGGTACACTGCATTGCCGTAGTCAAGCCTCAATGTTATTAGGGCCTGTACTATCTGTTTCCTAGCTAAGAAAGAAAGAAAGAAAGAGAAGAAACTTTCTTAGCACAAGCAGCAGTCCAAAACAATTCCCCTCCACCACATTGACCTGAGATAAAAAGGAAAGACAGTCATCGAATTTAATGGCTACATTCTTTACTAAGCTAGCTTGGTGACTTGGAGGAGAGGCAAGAGCTGGCTAAAAAGATTTCCAAGGCTCAAAGGACTTAACACCAAAGAAAAGTAGCTCAGTCTTTTCTGCATTGCATTTGAGCTGGTGGTGTGTTAGCCACTGAAAAACTGTCTGTCAGACAGGCTCTGATCTTTCCACTTTGGAACACTTCGTCCCTGCCCCAGGAGAACAATAGCTGGGTGTCATCAGCATAGGAAATTATTTTTGCTCCCAGCAACTAGGGTGAGTGGTGTAAGACAGATAATAAATATGGTCGGGCTCACAGCTGAGCCCTGCGGCACTCCCACTCACAACTCACACGTCCCAGACGAGAAAGGAGGAATCCAACCCTCTTGACCTCAACAATCAAGGAATTAAGCCAGCTAGCTTTGTTTCTTGAGCCAGCCCGCCCAGCACAGCCCAGTGCGTGACCCCCAACTCTGATGGAATGAAGCCGGGCCAAGAGTGTGGTGTGGGGTACCATGTCCCATTGGGTAGCTTGGCTCTGGAAGTAGGCCTTTTCTCAGAGAATGCAATGGTACATCTGAAAACAACTAACCAAAGCAAGAAAACTATTAAGAAATAAAATATTTAAAAGTTAAAAGGTCCAAGCCAAGTTAGTTACTACCGAAATTAAGAGAAGTAGATGTAGGGATGAAAGGTTATAAAAAAATATAAACAACATTCAGTTAAAGAAATGGGAAATAAAAAATTCACTGGTGGGTCTTTGGAGTGTTGACTGGGCCCTCTGTACCCTTTGTGGCTCACCTATATGTAACCACATCTGGATAAATTCTGTGTTTTGACCTGGTAAAAGGTTTTACCTTCAAACACAGAACCTTTTCTGGAGGTTGAAGATCTTCACTGAGGGAAGTCTAAAAGCTGTGGCCGAGTAGGGCTACATCAGATTCGATCCTTTAGTTGAGTGGTCGAACTGTAGCCTCAGACTTTGCACTGAACAGATGTGAAAGCAGCTACAAAAATAAAGTAGTTAAGGTTGCATCTTATTTTGGGTAGGATTGGCACCTTGCCTAGGTCCTCCAGAGATGTACATTCTACAAAACGTGTTCTGTAATACTGTTAACTTAAAAAAATATATACATATATTTGCATTAGTAACATCAAATTCACGGACAAATATCATGGCAGTATCAAAACTGCCAGGTAGCAGGTATCCAAACATATCATGGCATGCAAAAGCAACTACGTTTGCTTGCCTTTGTTAAAGGAGATACAGAATTCCCACCCCTTGCAACCTGTGTACTGGTCTACATTTGTGACCTGTGGTCTAGCACTATCTAGCCAGCTATTTAATAGGTGAAAAACAACATCAATAAAGTTAAACAAATTGAGATGTGCAGTTGCTAGTGTACATGTGAGCGCGAAGGGGGACGGTGAGGGGGAGGCGTCCGGAGGGCATGCAGGGGAAGGTTTGTCCCAATATCTAGGGAGGCAGGGGAAGGGGGGAGATGTGCGATTAGGCCTCAGCAAGGAGGGGGAGGGAGTGAGGCAAATCGCCACAACAATGATCAGTGTGTAGAAGGATTCCCTGTCCCAGAAAAACGGACCATACCTGGTCCTGGCTGGAGCCTTCCCATTTGTGGTAGTAATAAAAACGGGGGCAGGGGTAGGTTCCACAGACAGAATCAGCCACTAATGACAAAAGTGGAGTTCGAGAGTTCAGGTTGACATCTCATTGGACTTGGCCTCCACAGTTGCCAAGTCTCGTTCCCAGTTGGAGGTGTGGATGGACCAGCACGCCCCACACCCAGTTTGCGGAGTGCATTCTGCTCAGCAGGATGCCATAACGCAGATCAGAGAGGCACAAATGATATGGGGGAGCAAGGGCTGTCTTCCAGCCCATAGCTATTTGGCGCTTGGCGAGAATCAGGGCCAAATCTATTAATTTACCAGGTGGTTTTCGTTCGGCTGTGCATGTGGTGAGGCCCAGCAGACAGTGGATCATGTCCTTTGGAAGAGGGGGGCCAAGGGCAGGGAAGCAGGAAATTCTAAACACCTCTGATGGTGGATTCCTCCAGAATCTTCTTCTACTTCAAAGCGGGCACCAAGTATAAATAATGGACCCACTGACTTAACTCTTCAGTACACCTCTGGAGAAGTGTGGCTCAATGGTTAGAGCGGCAGACCCTGATGCAGAGATCTGGCCCGGGACCAGGGTTCAATTCCCGCCTCGGCTGGTCTTGGGCTCAATTTCCTCGGACCTGATAATTCTCGCCTCGGTGCCTATTCTAATCATGGGTCCCACTCTGCAACTCTGGGCAATAGCTTGCTTAATCTCCACAACGGCCCCACCAGCGCTGGGATGCCTGGCTTCACCTTGGGGGTGCCCAGGAGTGGACATTTCACAGGGAAAAGCCAGGAAGGGTTCCACAGCGGTATGCGTACAGCGCCAGGACACCCCAGGGTATCAGTGCGCTTTACAAGTACAAATTTCATTTCATTTCATTTCATCTGGGGGAGGCCTTGAAGGACTGCTGTGCTGTTCTGCAAGAAGGATTGCTACTCTGTTGCCGTGCTGTCCTGCTGCCTGAGTGAAAGGATCGGACCTGCATCTTAATCTCAGGACCTCCAGAGTGATTCCAAGGGCAAGTTGGATGGCCTCCTGATCAAGGCCTCAGGGACAGAAAAGGCTCCTAAAACCTTGATCCCAGCATCTGGACTCAGTTTGCTGTGGGTCTTGACCGCCAAGTGGTGCCACCCCAGACCTGGAGCCTTGGAAGTTGGCCTGAAGGTGCTCTACCAGTCCAGCTATGGTAGGAACCAACGCATCATGATGCATCTCATCGCAGCTCCACTTTGGAATCCCCGCAGTGACGCATCCTGATGCCTGACTCGCATTGCAGCCCGCAGTCTCCTCAGAACTGCTGCTGCGCGATGCACCCTCGACACAGGCTTTTGCATCGCAAACCCCTCATCGACGGTCTCCTCAATGACAATGCAGGACTCCTCATTGTAGCTCTGCAACTTCTTTAGAGCCCCCGGTGCGCCACGCATCTGTGATGCAGGAATGCGCATTTTAAGCCCCCCCATTGACGGCCTCCTTGACGATGATGCATGACTTCGCATCGCCACATCGCAGCTCCTCAAAACCGCCACTGTGTAACACATCTTTGACGTGGGATTTTGTACAGCTCCCCAAACCAAAATTTAAGGTACTTTTTTCAGCAGGCCTAACTTGGTCCCTATATCTAACCCGCACTCCATTGTGGTCGTCCTGAACTTTTGACTTTGTCCTGGTCTGGAGTGACCAGATAACAACAATTGGGGCTTTGTGGTTCTAGGCATTGTTCTCCCCTAAATCTTTAAAATTCCATATCTCCAGTTCTACTGATTGGATTTTTGTTGTTTTGATCTAAACAAATGTATTAAATATTACTCCGTTTTTTTCTAAATTGGTGTGGGACTTTTCTTGTGCTATGTTTTCACTTTATTAATGTTTAAAATGCTGCATAAATACTTTATATATTGCCTCTAAGTTAAGCATGACTGTCTTTGTACCAAGCTACCAGTTAAGCACAGGTTAATTTGGGGTTTGCTTGTGTTTCAACCTAACAGAGATTGTGGTTGCTGAGGGAGTAGGGGTTTACCCCCCCCCCCCATCCAGTAACCTCATTTCCTATAAAACATTTTTGATGTCCACCCATTAACTCTGTTTCTGTGACAGATTTTCATTGAAATTAAATTATCATGGTAAATCTGAACTTGGTTAGCATCTGTCAAGGTTCAAACATACCCTCCTTTAGGTTTGCCCCACTTTATGGATCTGCAGGAAGTTTGACATAGCAACAGATAACTAAACATGCCAAATGATTGTCGGATATCATGAAGTTTCTACAAAGTATGTCACAGCCATTAGAAATTGACACTTGAATACTCTGCATGGATTTAAAAATAAAAAGTATAAGCTAAATATGCTAAGCACTTGACACATTTTGTGCAAATTCGTCAAATGGCGCTAATGTTAGAGGCATATACATACGCATTTCCAACATGCAAGATATGTCTACACAGCAGGTAAGAGCGGTGCGGCAGTGGGGCCGGGTGGGGGGGGGGGGATTTCGACAGACAACGACGAGGGAAAATTCATTATTTATTCAATTTTCCCTCTTGGTCGTCTGCCGAATCTCCCCTGACCCGGCCCCAACGCCCCACCGCTCTTACCTGCACGGGCCACAGCTGTGTCTACATTTAAATCAATGCGTTAAAAAAAAATGCTAGTATCTCAGAAACTATGGGACAGATATGCACCAATTCAAGCAATGGCACAATACTGAGTAAAGTTGTACTTCATGCCAAATTTGGTGTAATTCTTTTGAGTGTGGCAGGGCTTTTAAGTGATACTAATACATGTTGCATGCAAGGCAGGCCTGATTGTATGTAAACATTACTGTATTAAATATTAGAGAATGTGCATAAAAAGCACAGGGCCTAGAGGAAACTAACTTTTAAGATCATAATGCTACGCTGATGATCACCATGTTTTCAGTTAAGTTGAACCAGCAAGTTGAATCAGACTGGCAATGCGACGCCAGTGGCTGCAACTCTGTGACAGTCCGGTGATAGCCTCTGGTTCTTTTTGGAGAAAGTGTCTAAGTGTCCAGTTTTGCAGTTCTTGTAGGAGAAAGGTTCTCTCTAACACAAGCCAGGGGTTTAGGACCTTTTGGGCACCTCTTGGGGGTTAGGACTCAATCTCCCAGAAAGAAACCATCAAAGGCTCTACATCCATGGAGAACAACACCCCTATCATGGAACACATGCACTTCAAACTGTAAATCAACAACAGCTTCAACCTAAACGGGGAACCCTTGCCTACCAACCACCAGGACCAAGGACCAACTTCTGCAGGCTCATCATCACATACTTCATCATCAACTCCAGGTACTTCCTACTGCTCAATGATCGCAATTTCCACCTAGAAGACTGAATGGACCCCTTCTCCACAGCCCTCTTTGAAAGCCTGGACAACATCTGACTCACCCAGCACGTCACAGACCAAATTCACATCGCAGGACATAAACTGGACCCAAACTTTGCCACCAGCGACAGGATTACATACAACTTCACCTCACCACTCACATGGACAGACCACTCCTTCCTGGTATTCAGTCAAAATATCGAGTTGGAAATGTCGACTTACACTAATATTTAGCTTTAAATATAGTGACACAGAAATATCGACAGCAAGAATATTGTGGTCAAAAATATCGACTTTAAGGTAAGAAATATCGATTTAAAAAATATAGAAGTCAATAATATCGTTTGCAAAAATATAGTTGTTTAAATATCGATTTTTTAATTAGTGTTATGTATTTAGTATATATTTTAAATGTATATGATGTACTTTTTTGTACAAGTATTGTTTATGTTTTTTAATATATGTGTTCAATTTTTAGTAGTTATTAATTTTATTTTAAATACATTTTGCGTTTTTTTAATCCATAGTGGGTTGTGGGTTTATAGGGGTAAAGGGTGGGAAGTCATTAAATTATAATAAATTAAAGAATATTTTTTTTCATTAATATTTATTTAATTGAGATTTTATAATGTTAATTGTGTTTTTAATTTTTTGAGGTAACTGTTAGGTGTGGGTTGTGGTGTTTATAGGGGTAAAGGGTGGGAAGTAATTTATTTGTAATAAAATAATAATTAGTTGTTAATTAATATTAATTAATTGACAATTAATTATGGTAATTGGGTAATTAATTTTAGGTGCGGGTTGTGGGGTTTATAGGGATAAAGAGTGAGAACTAAGGGGCTCATTACGATACCCGGCGTAAATAAATCCGCCAGGCATGGAAGCGGCAAAAATCCGCCCGCATACACCGTCTGAACACCGACCACGCCATTACGATAACACAAACCGAAAACCGCCATCGGCGGAAAAATCACACAAAATACCGCCCGCCATCGTCCGAGTCGGAGTCAAACCGCCCGCCACGGACGGAAACACGCACGACAACACAAAACCGCCCGCCCACACGGCCGACACACCGCACGTGAAATTACGATCGCACCGCCATGAGCGCGGGAAAACCACAAATATACCGCCCGCCAGCGCAAACAACGCCGATGCCAATCGACACGGCAGAAACCATGGCGCCCACGTCCCTGCACAGAAACCATCCGCCCACAAAACCAATAGCACACAACATGGCCAATAAGTCCACACAGCAAGGCACGCACAAATACACAAGCACAGTACACATCCCGAAAACACCCCCTGGACAAACAAAAAATACAAAGGCCAGAACACCAGACACAACACACCTGAAAACAACAGACCATGAGGACACACCCACATAGGTAAGTACAAAAGCAGCACTCCCACAGACCACAACCCCTTGCAACATTGCAAACCAGAGAGGAGAGGAGAGGACACAGTGACACAGCGAGGATAACAGCACACCACAGAAACGCACACATCACCACCACCACCACCACCACCACCAAACACCGGCACCACAAACCCCTGCACATTACACAACACACACCGCACCAGCACCACAAACACCATGGCACCACAAAGAATGCCCAAGTTCACGCCCATGGAGCTGACGGTCATGGTCGACGAGATCATCAAGGTGCACCCACAAATCTATGGGAACATGGTCCAACACACCCCACTAGCCACCAGAAACAGAATGTGGAACCGGATCGTAGACCAGGTCAATGCAGTCGGGACCCTGCCCAGGAACAGAGTCGAAATTAACAAACGGTGGAATGAAGTCAAGAGCCTGGTCAAGAAGAAGGAGGGCAAAAACAGAGAGCTGGCTGCCGTCACTGGCGGAGGGAATCCCGCGCTCTTCAAGACCTTCAAAGCGTGGGAGGAGAAGGTGCGAGTCATCATCCATCCCGAGATCCTCGCCGGATTAGCAGGGGAGTGGAGGCTGGTAAGTACAAACTAATGTATACCAGCACACCGCTATGTACTCACATGCACTACCACCATGCCACAGCTCCCAGGGACAAACACCCCCATGTCCAGCACACAATACACAACACATGCAACAGACACCACCACACACAGCCCAAACAGAACAACTGTAAGATGCGTGGGGACATGTGTACACTCAGCCAGCCACGTAACCACCAACAGGTCCCCAAATATGCCAGAAGCGCCACAACGAGCACCCACCACACCCATGTGTCCGCCATAGCTGCACTAACCGACAAGTAACAGTTAAGTGGCAGGAACACAAAGTGCAGTGGGTGGGAGGGTGGACAGCCCAAGTACAACACACACCAGGCCCCTAGTCCCACAGTACAGCAAGGAGGAGCATCCCCCACACCCCACAGCCACGTGTCAGCCACCGCAGTGCACAACGACAGCCGAAAGGTAGACATCACGGTCCTCAGCAATCGGTGTCAGTGGGTGTCCAGCCACCACTACGACCCACAACACCCCCCCACAGACCTGCAACATGGAGCACCCCCCGCTTAGAACCATGTGGCATCCAGTAAAGTGCACGCCCGAACAACCTGCAGGTGGGAAACTGGACAGGGCTGGATTACTGGAGGCATGAGGGCCGTAACACGACCAACACATGGGACATGTCACGTAGCAGACGAACACGCAGCACCGCCCACCGTCACGAACAAGTGAACAATGTGCACACGGACATGAACAACAGACTCACACCCCACATGACCCATCACAAACACAGCAACACCCAAGGAGCCACGTCTGCATGCACAAGCCACACTGAACATAGTACCACACGGCAGCCACTGTGCAACCCATCACACACAACCGAAACACCATTGAAGTCCAGTCCATGTAGCCCCTACTGCCTGTCAACCACACACCCCACAACTACGCCTATGTAAGACAAACAACACTAGACGCAACAGAGCGGAACTACATAAATGCACACGAACACCACTGAACCCATCAAACACACAGACACACCATGCACATACAACATACCATCCATCCCATCCGTCAGCCCCAGTCTCATGAAAGGCATGTCATCCGCACAGCTGCCACATATACAGCAGTCACGCTAAGACACATGCCCATGACCAACCATGTGCCAGAAGTCAATGAAGCGCACAACACACTGTGAGCAACAACACACAACATGGGCCCCCCGAGCACTGCAGTGATGCACATGGCACAGGGCAGCACGCACACCAAGGAGATGGGACAACTGCAATACGTTGGCTGGCACACAACCAACACTCACTCATAACGATGCGTCCAATGCCATGTCCAGTAATCACAACAGACAGCAAATATGCAGGCCATGTCAAGCATGCACACACCTCAAACCATGCACTGTCATGCTGCCACAACACATGTCACGTTCGGCACCCATGGCTTACAGCATGTACCCCAAAAGCATATCCCCTCCCAAATGCGAATCTGGGGCATGGCCCCCATGTTGCCATATGCGTTCCTAAGCGTTCCATCTGAACCCCAAAAGCATATCCCCTCCCAAATGTGAATCTGGGGCATGGCCCCCATGTTGCCATTAGCGTTCCTAAGCGTTCCATTTGAACCCCAAAAGCATATCCCCTCCCAAAAGCGAATCTGGGGCATGGCCCCCATGTTGCCATATGGGTGCCTAAGCGTTCCATATGAACCCCAAAAGCAAAGTACAAACCAGACCCAGGATGGGCCAGGAGCCCGCATACACCAGAGTCACAATGAGTAGGGGCACAGCAACACACCCATCGGCATGGCCAATCCGTCCCATGCCACATGTGCACAGCACACAGTCCCATTGCCTAGCACACACAACTACAGATGCCACAGCCACACACTCGCCTCCGGGAAACCCATGTACGAGATTGCACGAACTGCCAATGTCAGACGACAAATACATACTGCGCCAGGTGCAACACAATAACAAATCTCATTCTCTCCACAGGTGACGAACTGCCGGATGCTGGGGATGGAGACAGCAGCCAGCACAGCCAGCCCACAAGCCCCCAACGAGGACACACGGATCTGGAGGATCTGTCCTCCTCTTCGGACACGGACCACCAAGCAGGCCCATCTGGTGTGGCAGGGCCCAGCCGCTCCCAGGACCCCTCCTACCCACCAACCCATCATCCAGGGCTGCTGAACATTCCCAGCCCCCTGCTGCCACTGTCGTTGCGGCCACACCCACGGTCATTGCGGCCACACCCACGGTCATTGCGGCCACACCCACGGTCATTGCGGCCACTACCACTGCCGCAACCGCCACCATCGCCGCACCGACCACCACCGCCACCACCACCACCACCACGTCTTCGCTGGCACCAGCCCCAGCGCAGGTGGTGGCCCGGCCGACTGGATCCACCCTGGGAGCCACAGCGAGGACCGTGGTGTGCAATGTGGCTAGTGGGCAGGCTGGTGGCAGCAGGACTGGTAGGAGGAGCAGGGTCAGGGAAACGCCAGCCTCCCTGGGAGCCATGCCCTGCCTCAAATGGCCAGAGTCCTTGGGGCCTATGAGGAGGCCCAAGAACAATGGGTCAGGTCTGCTACAGACATGCGGGAGGTGCTGGGGGTGCTGAGGTCCATGGACGCCCATATGGGCCAATTCGTGTCCCGTATGGACCAACTCGTGGACCTCATGGGCCAGCTGGTGGTGGCGGTGGGGTCACAGGCAAGGCCAGCAACACCACCTCCGCCACCACCTGCTAGGGCGCAGGGTCGGGCAGCAGTGTCCACTTCCCCTGCGTCCACAGCCAGTGAGCACACCTCACCCACCACCAGCAGGTCGCCACCACACACCCCCTCCCAAACGTGGAAGGGGCCGTCCGAAGAGGAAACAGGTCTCCCGGGAGGACTTCGCACGCTCCAGTCGCAAGTGAGGCAGCCAGCCAGCCTTCCGCCAGCCTTCCTTGACCAGCCACTGCATTGACTTGCTCTACGATCCCACTCCACACAGCCAGCTGGATGGCATGTGTGTGTTGGACTATGGACATAGAACCAGTGGGTACACCCTGAGCTTCACGCAGCCATGACCGACAGCTCATTGTCACTGCACGCACCACTTTTGTCATCACCTTACACACAATCACATGTCACAGTTTGGAATAAATGCACCTTTTTCACTAACTGCTGTTTGTGCCCTGTGTTTTATTTGTACGGAATACAACGGCCACCTTGGGCGGAAAGGCACCTGATGCGTGGCATGGCAATGGAATCCGGAGGGCCTGTAGGGACCTAGGGGTGGGAGACAGAACAGGAGCACATTCAATGAGTGTGTCACACACCCATCACACAGTACATGTCAACAACTACAAGCAATGTACACACATCGCACAGAGCAATAGGGCACAATGCCACAGTCACCAACAGTGGCATACTACCCTGGCCATGGAGCGTTGACACACTGCACGCAGTGAACATACGGCCACCCTGACACAGCACACACACACCTGCACAGATACAGACACATCATCCGTCGTACATGGACACTCACCGTCAAGTGAAGTAGCGGGCGATGAGCTGCTGGCGCACATTCCCAGCTTCCTCCTCTCCGCTGTCCACCTCACTCGAGCTGTCCTGGTCTGCGGGCTGGGGCCCTGGTTGATCTCCGTCATCCACAATGAGGGGGATCTGCTTCCGAATGGCCAGATTGTGCAGCATGCAGCACGCCACCACTATCTGGCACACCTTCTGTGGGGAGTACGCCAGTGCACCCCGGTGCGGTCCAGGCACCTGAACCTGGACTTGAGGAGGCCAAAGGTACGCTCGACCACACGTCTGGTCCTCCCATGTGCCTCATTGTATCAATCGTCTGCTGGGGTGCGAGGATTCCTCAATGGGCTGAGCAGCCATGCCCCATTCGGATACGCAGAGTCACCTGGGTGTGAGGGACACAGAGAACCGTTGCTATTCCAACTGGACAGGGGACAGCATCGCACAACCAGCACGCTACACCACTCCACATACTCACCGACAATACAGCCACGATCCTGTTGCAGATTGGCCATCAGTCGTGGCAAGATGCTGTTGCGCATTATGTGTGCGTCATGTGCCGAGCCTGGAAACTTGGCACACACGTGGGTGATCACCATGTCCGCAAGGCACACCACTTGCACATTCAGGAGTGCGTGTGCTTCCTGTTGCGGTACAGGTGCTCAGTGGCCTGTGGTGGAACAAGGCCAACATGTGTGCAGTCAATGGCTCCCACGACGTGTGGGATTCTGCCAAGGGCATAGAATGCACCCTTCACTGCCGCCAATTCACGAGCCCTGGGGAATCTGATGTACCTGTTTCGGTACAGCATCATGGCTGCCAGTACATCCCTCAGCACCTTGCTGAACATGGGCTGGGACATCCCTCCTCCACTGCCCACTGTGTGCTGGAATGACCCAGTGGCGAAGAAATGCATGGCGGCCATCACCTTAGCCGTGGGGGTGACAGCAGTCGGATACACCCTGCGGGGACGGAGATGGGGCTCTAACATGGCACACAGTCGATGCAGGGTTGGCCTGTCCAGCCGAAACTTCCTGATAACCTCTGTATCGTCCATGTCCGCCAGCAATTGGTATGGGCGGTCAATGTTCGGTCTCCGCCTGGGGAAAATGGCAGAGGACACATGTCAAAGCAACACGGCACATAGCAATTTCGCATACACATCACTGACATGACTGAGCAAGCACATGAGCCACAGCCCAGCTGTCAAGCTGGGACGGCACGGCCACAATACACTTACACAGGTCTCCCAACAATGGCAATGGCAAGTGAGACATACCACTGCCATGTGCATGCACATGGGGATCTAGGCCCCAATGACTTGCGGGGCGTGCTGATGGGGACTGACTGCATATTCGTCAAGCGGCAACGCCACGGCAACATGAGTGTCTGCTGAGCATGGAACTGCTTCCGAGGCTGGATGAGTATGGCACACGACGACGACGATGTGGGCACGGGCTGAGCGGCCAATACAAGTGGGACCTGTGGCACGAGGGGATATGAGACAGTAGTAGGTGTCAGCACTTGACAGCCCCATGCCAAGACCGCTGTGTGCTTGCAGTCACACGTCACAGGTGAGAGGTTACATTGCACGTGCCAGGTGGCAGACGTACATAGTGGGAGCTGGCATGTGTGTGCATGTGTCTCCTGTTCAGGATCCACCAGATGGGCGCTGACTCTGTACTGACCATTGGACACAGCATGTTCCGTGGAAGGCTTGTGTGTGTGGGATGGTGGCACTGGATGTGCCTCCGTTGGGTGGGGGCCATGCACAGGGCGGGTACGTCGATGATTGCGCATTGTTGGTCACGGTGGGTGCACCAACTAAGATGTGTTGCCCTGTGTTCAATTCCTATGTCCGCATGATGATGGACTGTAGATGTGGGCAGACTACACATTGGTCGATGTGCTGTCTATATGCATGTGCCTTCACACCAGGCACAGCTGCCCCTGTACATGTGACCCCTGCTGGACTCGCTGCTAGGTCTGTGGAGCTGATGCACCCTCTGTGCGTGGGGCGGACAGCTCTCCTCACTTCCCTCATTGCGCATGTCATGTCTTTGCCGCAGGTGACATGGATCATGGAGGGCCCACATGTACGCGTGGGTAGGCTACACATGATTGTTCACTGGTCGCCACCCCCAGTCAGTGTTTTGAATGGGAAGGTTGTCGTGCTGGTGGTATATTCGATGTGGCGGATGGGCGGGCCTTGGTGCGGGCTTACATTCCGGACATGGGGGGTAGTTGGATTGGCGACTAGTTGCAGTGCACACGGGACACGTCTCTTCCTTTCCACATCTGGGTCATCCCTTGTACTAACTGACAGTGATACAGTCATCTTCGCCCCAGCCCTCATGTCCTCCCCTCGCCCCCCAATATGCATGCTCACCTGCGAGGCTAGCGCTTGCACAGGCAGCCCCAAGCTCGCACCAGAGAGGGCAAGGAGTGTATGTGTGGGTCCAGTTGCACGAGTGGGCTGTCTCAGGGTATGATGTGTGGCGGGACGCCGTCCACCTGCGTGGTGCCCCAAATGGAGACCCGGCCTGCATGGACTATGCATCACAGTCTTCGCCTTCCGGATCCGCCACCTGCGACACCCAGTGGCTGTGGCTGCCCTTGCGGCCAGGCCGCGTCCGTCTGTGGCTGATGGCCCACACATTCACTCTTTGGCCTCTCTGGGGAGGGCTCAGGGGTGGTGGCGCACGCGCTTGCACTTAGTCGCAATGGCATGTTGCGTGGTTGGTATGATGGGCAATGGATGGGATGGTGCGAGCCACCTCCCGTGACATCAGTGCTGCTCGTGCTGTGGTGCGTCCCCCCTACACTTCCATTTGACTTGTGCCATGCTAGACGTTGAGGTTCTATTGCCTGCGTGATATGACCAGGAGGAGCGCGAGGAGACCTCTCACACACCATGCTCCACTGCCATCCCGTGCCCTGTATCGCCTGTGCGGATTGACTATGTTGGGGTTACACCTGGTCGACTGGGGCTGTGTGTGCCTTGTCAAGGGGCATGGCGGGCGCACAACAGGATCCAGCTTGTCCACAGAGGGTGGGCTGAGGTGCGCCTGGTACCGCTTTGTACGTGTGCCCGGCTGCTGTGCACACACGTGTTCACTCCCCCCGACAGGTGTCCTCTCACAATGCCCAGGAAGCGGTGGTGTACTGTTCATGAGCCCTCCCAACACGGCGTGCTCCAACTTGGCATGTGCGCATCTACCCGTCGCACCCACCCACCTGAGCACTGCGTCCATACGACTTCACACGACACATGTGTGTCTTCCACAGTAGTGCTACTCATTTGCGTTGACATCCAATACCAGTGGACTACATGGTCATGTCACGACTGCCGTGTACTTCACATACTCTCATCCTCTCTCATTCGTACTTGTGAAATGAGTCAGCGGAGACAGTTTTGGTTTCAAACATTATATTGAGTCTTCTGTCCTCTGTGATGCAGTATAGTGGACACTACTGGCAGCGGAATACATGTTGAGGATATACTGAGCATGATTACAAATGGGATAGGGTGTGGGGTTACATGTGATTGGCTGTTGCATGTGGGATGTGGGCTTCAGAGTTACATCTGCTTGGCCAAGGCTGTGCTAATGTACATTTACGTATAGCTGCGGAGCTGCGGACTTTGACACAGACGGTATACATGTAGCCTACCAGACCGCTCGGCATCATGGGCACAGTCCATCTCAGTTCCATGTGACAGGTTTGCTGCGGTTGTTCCTCATGCACGCGTGCATGTGAGATGACATCAGGGCATGTGCTTGCGTGCATGCAGCGGCGTGCCACTTGTTGTTGCACTGTGGTGGTTACTGGACATGTCACAGTCACTGGGGTCGTGTTGTTGTTGTATGCACTTGTCGTCCATGCAAAGGTCCTGGTATGGGATTCCCGGGCGGTGGTGGGAGGGGTGCAGCACCCACAGACTCCAGGCGACCTATTCATGTCCACTGAGCGGTGTGTGTGTCCATGTGCGCTGGATCCATGTCGTGTCCTGGTTGTTCGTGCAGTTCCGTCCATGTGGGTGCGATACACAGAGCCCATGCCACTGCCTCCCACGATGCATGCGGTGTTCCTGGATGTGATGGGGAACAGTGTGCATGTCCCGGTCATATCCGATGTCATGGCGATGTCGTTGATGGTGTGGTTACAGTTGCCGGTCGTTTGGTATGGCTGTTGTGGTGGTGACTGGCCAGTCCGTGCGGAAGCTGAGCATGGGTGCGGGGTTGGACTTCATAGGTCACTCGGGAACCTGCGTTGTGGTCCGACGTATTTACAGGTTGTCAGGTATGCGATGCCGTCCAGCAGGGCTTCCATGTCATTGGTGGTGTACATGTTTGCCAGCCAATGAAGCGGATGGTGGCTCTCAAGGTGTTGTTCGTAAGTTGTCCCTTGGAGGACCATGATGGGGCATGCTGGGTGACATTCGATGTAGCTGTTCTCGATGATCCGTCGTGTGGAGGCACAGTGGTCCCATTTCAGTGCGGGTGCGATGTTGGCCACATACGCCATGCCCCCATAGGCAGAGCAGGCCCTGTCGTGTGCGTCCAGAGGAGGAGTAGTGGTAGCAGGTCCGCCTTCAGACATGCCGGGTTGGAGAGGCATATCTCGACGGGATGCTGGTAGGGACACCTCCGACAGTAGAAGACGGGCATGACGCAGCTGAACAATGTGATGCGGTAAGTCAGTCGGTAACTTACGTTCAGCAGGGACAGGAGATCGCATCCCAATGTATGTATCGTGTTGGTTTTGTACAGCTTGAGCTGTTCGGCGTAGTTGGGTAGGTGTGTTGCGGTTGCCATTTCGCAGCGGTTCGTTGAGATGGCGTGCTCCGGCTGTGTGTGCAGTCTGCAATGTGCACGCTCCGGGGTTGCTGTGAGCTCTGTGTAGTCGTAGGGAGACAGGACTTGTGTTCTGTTGGCTTGTTTGGAGGACACGGGCCCTCTTCCCACATGCTTCTCAGACAGTTCAAGGTCAGTGCTGTGTGACTCCTTCCAATTAACTTGCATGTGGCCGACATGGGGGAGTGTTTTCTTCTTTCTTCCCCGTCCGTTGTGTGCTTCTGTGATATGCGCTATCTGCCCTGTGGTCGGTCTCCTCGGCATGCCTGTGTTGGTCTATTCTTGGACAATGGCTGTATTCACCGGCTTCTGTCGTAGGGCTGTGGTTTCGGAGTTGGAATGGAAGGTCATTCAGTGCTGTCTGCTCTCCCTTGTGTGGGCGGCAGGCTGCCTTTCCGCTCTGCGTTGGGCCTTGTGTGTGGATGTTATTCTTGGGCCACCTGTTGTCGGTCCCCGGGCTCTTTGGTGTTCCGTTTCATATGTCTTGTTCATATGTGCAGGGTGGTATGGGTTTTTCAGTGTGGTACTGGCGTTCCTCTTCCCGAAGGGGCCCTGCTTCTCCTAGTTGGTGTTGCCGCCGCTGTGTGCTTCGCCATGTTTGTTACACTGGGGTGTGTCCTGCTGTTGCGTGACTTCACTGACATGTGTGCGTCGGTTGTGTGGCGTTGGGTGTTGTCCGTGAATTGGGCGTTGGGGACATGTCTGTGGCAGGCCTGTCACGTGTCATGTGCGTTCGGGGTGGGGCTGATGTGTGTGCTGCTTGGTTGTGTCCCTGTGTCTGTGTGCGACGCATGCATGGCGCTGCGGTTGGCCTCTGCGTTGTGCGCATGTGTGGCGGCGTCATCGGCGCTTTGGGGCCGTGACGGGGTGGTTGGTTCCTAGTCCCAGGTGGTGTGTACACATGTGTTCCGCGATGTTAGGATTTGGCCTGTGTGTCATATGTGGATGCAATGGTGGATGTGTAGTGTACACGCGCTGGTGGGGGTTGTCCGCTTTTCCGCCCTTGCACTGTGTGCGCTGTTTGCGTGCACTTGTTGTGTGTGTGCCTACCTGCGTCTCCGCGGTACGTTGCGTCCTTGGTGGTGCATCAGCAGAAGCATGGGAAGGGCCTGCAGTGCTGGATTCATGCCCGGGTGCCGCTTCTTCGTTGTCCGTGCTCTGCGTCCGTGTTACCGCCTCTCTTTCACGTGCGGTGTCTCTTAGCCGTGGGAGCCGTTTGTTTGCGGCATCGTAATTTATACGCCCGGGCGGGACGTGTTTTCGTCGGACGGTGTGTGTCAGTTGAGCTGCGCCGCTACGTGTACGGGCGCACTTTGATGGCGGACGGTGTTGCTGGCTTGCCGGCGGTGTTTGGCCTGCTTTTCGCATCGTAATTGGGCGGGCGTGTGGACTGCTGCGTGCCGGCGGTAACTGGTGGTTTTTGCATCCGCCAGCACGGCGGTTGTGCTTCCGCCCGCCATCGTAATGGGCCCCTAATTTATTTTTAATTAATTAATATTTAGTGGTTAATTAATATTAATTAATTAATTGACAATTAAATATGGAAATTGTGTAATTAATTTTAGTTGTGGTTTGTGGAATTTTTAGGGGTACTGGGTGGGATGTCATTTATTTTTAATTAATTAATAATTAGTTGATAATTAATATTAATTAATTACTTAAGAATTAATTAGGGTAATTGTTTAATTATTTTTTTGTGTTTGTGTTTTGGGTTTATAGGGGTGAAGGGTAGGGAGTAAATTAATTTTACTTTATAATTAGTTGTTAAAAACTATTAGTTATTTAATTGAAAAAATTTAATTGTGCAATAAATTTTTTTACAGTTTAATTTTAGGTGTGGGTAGTGGGGATTATAGGTTTAAAGGGTGGGAAGTTAATTACATTTTATGTGTTTTAATTTGTTTTTTAATTATTAATATTTGTTTAATTGATAATTAAATATGTTTAATATCTAAATAATTGTTTTTTTATTTTCGGTGTGGTTTGTGAGTTGTGTGGTGTTATAGGCTAGGAAGAAAATAGACTAAATGTATGTAATAATTAATGTTTTTGTTAATAAATAAAAATATTTATTTGTTTCAAAATTATTTTTTTATTTTATTTTATATGATATTTGTAGGTATTTGTGATATGTATTTAACATTATAATATGTTTTTATTTTTAATATTAAATATATTTTTATTTTTAACATTTATATATTTTTTTAATTACTTAAAACTATATTTTTATTCTGTTGATGATATTTTTGTTGTTTTTAATTTTGAACTGACTGGAGTGAGAATAGTAAATTTTACCCCTGCACAATCCAACACTTTCCCTAATGATGCACTGACTGGAGTGGGGATAGTAAATTTTATCCCTCCGCTATCCAACACTTTCCCTACTATTGCACTCACTAGAGTGGGAATAGTAAATGTTATCCCTCCGCTATCCAACACTTTCCCTACTGTTGCACTCACTGGAGTGGGAATAGTCATTTTTACCCCTCCGCTATCAAACACTTTCCCTACTGTTGCACTCACTGGAGTGGGAATAATAATTTTTACCCCTCCGCTATCCAACACTTTCCCTAATGTTGCACTGACTGTAGTGGGAAAATTAAGTTTAAAAGATTTTTAAATAGTTTAATGTTTTAATTTATAATACAATATATTTTAATAGATTTTATGATATTACTATATGTATATTTATATATATACACATATATACATATATATATATATATATATATATATATATATATATATATATATATATATATATATATATATATATATGCAAAAACAGAAGCAGAGAACTCTGGGTAGTTCTCAAGTTTAGGTGGAAAGCAGCTCCAGTAAGAGCACTCTCAACACCAGCGACACTCTAAATTTGCTCACCTCAAATGTCTGCTTTTCTATCAAAGTTTTTAAGCATAGGATTAGCACAGTGCTATCCACGCTGAGATAGAAAGGGACAAAGTCTTTTGCCATTTTTACAGCAAAGTCTTTAAGCATAGGATTAGCACAGTGCTATCCCTGCCGAGCTGTAAAATGGCCAAAGACTTTTACCACTCCAGGCACAGTATTATATATATATATATTTATGTGTTACATTTTTATATAATTTTAAAATGATAAAATACATTAGAATTATTAGTTTAATAATTGTTTTAAAGGAAATATATATATATATTAATTATTATATATGTGTTTAACTTTTTTTAATAAAGTTTATTTGTTATATTTGTTAAAATGTATATTAAATCTAATTTATTTTTTTAAATTAATTTTATTCTTTAATATATATATATATATATATATATATATATAAAAAACGACATTTTGTACAACTATATTTATGACATCGATATATTTTTTTACAATATGTTTGTATAGGATGTAGATAATTTTGACATCGATATTTTGATCACGATATTTTTGTATGGGGATATTTTGAGTGTCGATATTTTGTCAGTGTACCCTCCATCATCCACTTCCAAATCACCACACCACAAGTCAATGCACCCAGCAGCATCAGCCTACCAACCTGCAGCTGGGGAAAAATCTCAGAAGCAGACAGGCTCAACGCCCTCCACGTGGACCAACCCAACATCACCAACAACCTCAATGAGGACATCACCAATTTCAATGCGTGGATCAAGAACTGTATACACTCCCTTGCACCAATGAAAACCAACAGACAAAAAAGAGCCAACAGATAAGCCAGCTGGTACACAGACGACCTCCAAGAATCAAAACATCACTGCTAATAGCTAGAAAGGAATTTGAGAACCAACTACAAGACCACCTTCAGCACCACATAGAAGGCTGCACTCAGACGTTACCAACTGCATGAACGAAACATCAAAAAGTGCACTAGTGGAACTCATTGAAGCGAGCACCACCAGCTGCAAGGAAATCTTCTTCATTGTCAAAGAATTCACCACCCCTAAGCCGCAGTCAACAGCATCACCCTAGCAGAGGAACTCTGTGACAACTTATCAAACTTCTTCCGCAGCAAAATAGCAAACATCTACAGTAACTTTAACAGGAGGACCCCAGTGACCTCATCTCTGACCTGCCCATCACCAACCAACATGGACACTTGACCGAATGGACAACACATACCAGAGAAGACACAGCAGCGATCATGCAGATGGTCCACTCCGGTGCCCATTCAGATCCTTGCACCCACCATATCTACAACATGGGAGGATCTCTGATCAGCAATTCCCTCACCCATATCATCAACACCTCCATCAAATCCGCCAGCTTCCCAGAAGACTGAAAACATGCCGTAGTCAACGCCCTCCTCAAAAAACCATAAGCTGACAAAATTAAGCTCAGCAACTTCCGTCCCATATCACTGCTCCCCTACCATGCCAAAGTGATGGAGAAAGCCATCAGCAAACAGCTCAACAGCCACCTTGAAATAATACACCACCTTCTGGACCACTCCTAATAAGGATTCAGAGGTAACCATACCACTGAAACCGAGCTTATCGCAGCCACAGATGACATGTGAACCATACTGGACCACAGATAGACCACAGCCCTCATACTGCTCAACCTCTCCGCAGCCTTCAACACAGTCTCTCATCACATACTCATCAGAAGACTCCAAAACATCAGCATCCAAGCACTGGTCTTCAACTGGATAGGCTCCTTCCTCACAGGAAGAACACAGAGTGTCAGACTACAACCCTACACATTGGAATCAAAGAACCTGATCTGTGGAGTCCCTCTGGGCTCATCCTTCAGTCCAGCCCTGTTCAACATCTACATGACACAGCTCGGTAACATCATCAGGTCCTAAGGCATAACCATAATATCCTACGCCGACCACACCTAACTCATTCTATATCTGACCGACAAGAAACAAGAACTTTCCCTTGAACTCTAACTGGCAGGCGTCAGAGGTAGGACATACACCAAAACCCACTGACCATGCCAGAAACGTGGGATGATAAACTCAACATGACAAATGCAGGTAAATGCAGTCAGCTCCTCCTGCTTCCGCATCCTACGCATGCTACGCAAGAGCCCCAAAACACCAGATGTACCCTCACAAAGGCACTCTTCACAAGCAGGCTGAACTAGAGCAACACACTCTACGCTTGGATCTCCAAACAGTTCCTACACAGACTCCAGACCATTGAGAATGCCTTAGCAAGACTTATCCTCAACCTCCCTTGTAGCACCCACATCCCATCACACCTCAGACAGAGGACAGGGTGGAGGTAGCAAGGCAAAGGCACACAAAGGCATTCACGAACAAGTGCAGGTGCAGACCGCAGTTATCAACCCTCAAAACGCCAGGCCGCCCGCCTGCCTCGGTCGTGCCAACCAAGGTCGGGCTGGTCAGACTGGAATTGGGAGTTCAGGCTGTCAGGGACAGCGTGCTCACTTATAGTCTGCACAGCCCAAAGTCCAAGTACAAGGAGCTACATCTGCCTAATTCAGCCCAACAGGGTCGCTATGCCCATCACCCCACTGCCCATCGCTCCAGAGCAATAGCGGGGCAAGGCAGCAGAGAGGATGTGATGCAACATCTCTCTTCACACTCTCCACTCTCTTATCCTTCCAGCTTTGGCACCGGCCCCAACTCCTGACCCATGCTCCTCCTGCTTGCTTCCATCACTTCCATCATGCCCACACCTCAGAGAGCTCCACTGGCTCCCCTTACACAAATGCAACCACTTTAAACTCCTCACGCACGCATACAAAGCATTGCACAACTTCGGACCAGCATACACTTTCACTAGCTGACCAGGCACCTATGTTCTGCCTCACTCTCACTCACACGCACAACCTGCATCGACAAAAGTAGAAAGGGAGGTTGCTCATTTTCCTATATCGCACTCAAAATTTGGAACGACCTCCCTCTACACAGAAGAGTCTCCTCCTCAATTCTCGAATTCTGCAAGAAGCTGAAGACCTGGCTCTTCGGCTAACGCTGTGGGACCCAGAGCCTATGCACCATGCTCAAGCGCCTGAATAACCCTCATGAGTGATTGCACAAATCCAGTCCACATAACATAACATAACAAGCCACCAGCAGGGTCCATGGCAAATCCAGTTGGAAATGGTCAGCTGGGCTCAGCAGAATCTTGGGCTTCATGCAGCTTTTGTGTTCCTGGAGCTTAACAGGAGGCTAGCCAGCTAGCCCTTGAAGTCCACTTTTCTTTCCTGGGTTTAAGTGGGAGCTGATCAAGCCCTTGGGGTTTCCCTCCACAGGTTACAGTAGGTGTAGTCCCATTTCTGAAACCCAGAGTTTAGCAGGTCCAATCCTTCTTCTGTCTTCATCAGGTCCAGCAGTGTTCTGAAGAAGGTGCCTCATGCCAGGCACCAGCCTGTGGGTGGGGACAACTCCCTAACCAATAGGGTAAAGGTTCCCAGGGGTACCCACTTTGACATCATTTCATGGGGGCTTGGTCCTAAAAAATCCCACAGTGCCCTGCTCTGCCAAAATTCAACATGACAGAACCTTTGTTCCCCTGGTCAGAGCTCTGGGCAGAACCCTGAGATGTGTCTAGGAAAAGGGACAATACCCACTGAAATAGTGCCACTCTGGCAATGGCAGGGGTAGGCTTAATTGTGAGTTACATCTGCCTGTGACAGAGGACGCTCCTTAGAACCTTATACAGTTGGTGGGCAGATCCGCCAGACCATCCTGTCAGGTGGAGGTCACACCTCCTCCCAGCCAAGTTCCTTATGTTCCCTTTCATGGGAGCCATTCACACCTCCCAGCAGGCTGCCAGGTGACAGTTGGAGATTCACTCAAAAAGGCTACTGGTGCCATTTTCCAAATAGTAATTTAAAGTCCAACTTTACCATCAGATTGAATTTTAAATTATTAATAATTTGAGTGCTTAGATCATAGTTCTAGCTATTCCTAAACTGGAGTTATACATTATATTGTGTCATAATGTAACACAGTGCTTTTCTATGGAAGAGCTAGTCTTGCCACAGTGAAAAATGATTTTGGAGATTTTTCACCGCCAGGACATGTAAAACTTAAGCACACATGCCCTACTTTTTTAAATACCATGCACTTAGGGCTTTCTTTAGGGCTGACTTACAAGAATACAGAGGCATTGGCAAAGCCAAAAGGTCTCGGCAATGCCGAGCTATTGGCCTTGTCAATGTGAATGTCTTTCCCATATTGTCTAGCAGCACATCTGCTGTTCTGCATGGCTGAAAGTCACTGAAAGCCCAGAATCACAGGATGTTGAGCTGACGCTGAGTCTCTTCGCCCCCCATGTTGAGCCTGCGCTGGCCACATCATAGGTCTTTTTCCAGTGACTTTCAGCCATGCTGAACAGCAGATGTGCTGTTAAACAACATGGCTAAAAAACATTCACATTGACAAGGCAAATTGGTCTGGCATTGCCGAGATCTATTGGCTTTGCCAATGCTCGTATGGTGTTGACGGAGTCTTGCTGAACAAATGTGGATGTGATAGTGAGAAACAGTTGAGCAGTTTTGAAGTAAAGCGAGAATGTTGTGTAACAGCCAGAGCTGCCAACAGGGAAACTAGGTTCGAATCTCGGGATCGGCTGCACAGTTTGTGATTCTGGGCAAATCGCTTTCGTTTCCCACGTACAACAATGAATGTGTCATTGTGTGATGTAACTGGTGAGCACTTAGAACGCTCGCACACCATCGGCTGGTGTTAGCACTATGGCAAAATGGAGGATGGAACAAGTGCTCTAATACCATTGGATTGTGCAAAAAAAAAAAAATAAGAACAGCAGTGACGAGGGAGTTAGTGGGGGGACCAGTGCTTAATTTGAGCCGGTGGCTTCGGTTTTGGAAACAGCACTTAATTGCCAGCACTGGCTCTAGTGACAGTCCAACACATGGTGGCAATGTCTCTCTAATTTTGAGGTGAGCGCAACAATTGTGTTTAATAAGTCAATATACATTAAGAATGAATAATACCTGCAGCGCACACCATTAATATAGCTTTTGGTAACCTTGCATAGTCTGAATTGCCACACTTTCAGGAGTGCAATGGTTAGTAGTTGTGTTGGCACTGTAACTGGCAGCACTGTCAGGGGCAATGGGTAGTGCAGACCGCAGTGGCTTCCAGAGAAGGGTCCTGGTACTTACTTTTTTACAAATTAAGCACTGGTGGGGGACGGGTCAAGCAGGGAAGCAGGAGGGGATGTGGAGATGGGCAAGCAACAACGGGAGAGGTTGGGAGTAAGCAACAATGAAGGGGGAAAAAATACCTTAATTGAAGCAGGATCAGCGACAAAAATTAATGTGTCATAGTGGAATGTAACTGGTGAGCACTTAAAGCGCTCCAATACCAATCGGCTCGTGTTCATGCTATGACAAGATGGAGCTAGCGCTCCAATACCATTTGATCATGCCAAAAAAAAACAAGTGCTGTTTGTGTTTTAACAACTTTTTAAGAAATGCATTTTTTTATGTACACGCGCATGCATTTTAGTGGTATGTGTACAAGGGAGACGGCCTGAAAACACAAATACTCCTATGGAATACATGAAAACAAAGAAAAATAGATGTGCATACTTGGAGCAGTGTAAGAAGACATGTACTTGGTCCATGCACTATGGGAGGGTCAAACACAAGAAGAGGGCATGACGCCCTCATGCCATGACGAATGACATCAAAGAAAACGAGGGCAACGCTGAAGTTTACCAATGGTAGGAGATGGGAGGCCTGTAAACACAGATAGAGCACAATATGTCTCTTCAAGACAGCGCATACACTGTCTAGCCCAGCAGAGCAAGTGCTGTCTACCTGAGACCTAAAAACAAAAGATTTCACACAGGCAAAACCTACTGGCTTTGACAATGTTTGTTGTGTTTAGAAATGGGGAGATTAAGTGATTTATCCACAATCACAAAATGTGGAACTGAGGCTGAGTCTAGGGAGATGGTATGGCTTCCTTTAGGGAGAGGATATGGCGTAAGGGCCAAAGATGCTAAGTACGGAGCTGGTAAACCGTGACCAAGTTTCGCCGTCGGCTTAACATCCTTGATTCTGGCCAAGTCACTAATCTCCCCATGCCTACAAAAATGAATGTGTCCTTGTGTAAAGTAACTGGTGCTGATGTAAAGCACTCCAATGCCTTTGGTTGGTGTTGAAGCTGTATAAAACTGCACAAAAAAAAGTAAATGGTGCTTATGTAAAGCACTCCAATACCTTTGGGTGGTGTTGGTGCTACATAAAACTGCACACAAAAGTGTGAAAAGCAGAGTCAGGGGAGAAGGGAATCTGTGCAACGGAGTTCAGCAGGGCAAGCAGCGACGGGCAGGAGGTGGACGGGCAACCAACAGCAAATGCTGGCTGCCACAGGGAGATTAAGTGATTTGGCTGTAATCACAAAATGTGGAGCTGAGGCTAGGGAATCGATGTGGCATCCTCTTGGGAGAAGATGTAGCACAAGGGCCACAGCTGCTGACTATGCAGCGGTAAACCGGGACCGAGTTTCGGTGTTGGCTTAACATCCATGATTCTGGGCAATTCACTTAATCTCCCCATGCCTACAAAAATGAATGCGTCCTTGTGTAAAGTAACTGGTGCTGATGTAAAGCACTCCAATGCCTTTGGTTGGTGTTGAAGCTATATAAAACTGCACAAAAAATGTGAAAAGCAGAGTCAGGGGAGAAGGGGATCTGTGTAACAGAGTTCAGCAGATGCAAGCAGCGGCGGGCAGGAGGTATACGGGCAACCAACAGCAAATGGGGGCTGCCACGGGGAGATTAAGTTATTTGGCCATAATCACAAAGTGTGGAGCTGAGGCTAGGGAGTCGATGTGGCATCCTCTTGGGAGAGGATGTGGCACAAGGGCCACAGCTGCTGACTATGGAGCTGGGAAAAAACCGGGTTTGGGTTTCAGTGTCGGCTTAACATCCTTGATTCTGGGCAAATCACTTAATCTGCCTGTGTATACAAAAATGAATGCGTCCTTGTGTAAAGAACTGGTGCTAATGTAAAGCGCTCCAATACGGGTGGTGCTATATAAAACTGCACAAAAAAAACCAATAAGAAGCACAGTGGTTTACAACAGTGAACATGAGGAAATGCATCGCATCGGCAACCACATTAAAAAGTCTACTTTTGCTATGGACACTGAGGTGCAGGCAGACCTAGATCTCATCAAGAATCAGCCTGGTTCCTTTGAAGAGATTTCAAGTGAAGCAACAATGGCGCACGGAAACACGTTACTTGTGAATGCGGAAAAAGTAAGAAAGTGTCCTGACGGGAGAAATTTGAAGAAATAGAGTCCCACTCTATGAAATGAGAAGCAACACAAGATGAGACACGAACAGTTCAATCATTTCACCCAGGAGAAATGTGGCTATTGCAATTACAGCAGAAGACACACATATTTTAGATATTGCATACCTGATTCACTTGAGGTCGGATTTTCCAGCTATAAACACCATTGCCAAATGACCACATATGGTGTAAACATGCACACACCTAGTACCCACACGTGCTGAAAATAAACAGAGACTACACGTGTGCCGAGTAATAGCATCCGTGCACACATGCTCCAATCAGCACGTCAGCTATATCCTAACGGACATTAAAAAGCAGAACACCACCACTCACTAGAATGAAACCGACTACAAAGGGGGGTTAAAGCAGTGATGGGGTCAGGGGAGTGGTGATATGTGGATGGGACAAGCACTGGGAGTTGCAAGGGAGCAAGCAGCAATGGAAGGGAGGAGTTGGGGGAAACGAGAGCAGCAAAAATAGGCAAAGCAGTGACGAGGGAGGGGTTGATCTGTGTGCGGGGCGCGAGTGGGAGGAGATGGAGCTGATAAAACACGAGCACTGTGTAAAGGGATGAAAAAGAAAGAAAAAAAGTAGGTCCTACAATGGTCATAAAAACTGGAGCAGTGGATGTTTACAAGTACTTGGCCCATGATCTGGGTGGAGGGCTAAACACAAGAAGAGTCATGACCATGCATGCCAGGGAGAATTGGTGACAAAGAATATGAGACAGACGATGGAGTGAGGAAATGGGAAGCCTGTGGGCGGCCTGAAGCCACAGATTAAACAAACGTCTCTTCGAGAAAGCGCATGTGCTGTCTAGCCGAGACCTAAAAAGGAAGGTTTAGGCCTGTTAAAAAGGTGATTTTAACAAGTCGAAATGACAGTTTTAAGGCTGCCATGCTAGGCTCCTATGGCCCGGCCTAGAGTCATGTTTTACACAGCTACTTTATTGGTAGCACAATAAGTGCCTTAGTCCACTAGTGACATTTAATTTACAGGCCCTGAGTACACTGAATACCATGCGCGAGGGATTTACAGGTAAATTAAATGTGGGAATTAGGATTTTCAGACAATTTGACATGATTTGAGGGGTCACAGCACATGTAGTGGTTCCCAGTACACAAAGTCCAAAAACCAACAGCATCAGTCCTAAAGCATATGGGCGATCATGCAACAAGAGGCATTTTCTTACAGGTCACAAGGGAAAGGGCTAAATTTATTATCACCTACAGATACATTTTCTATCTGGTTTGTCTGACTCATAACACTCCTTTTCTAAGAGAGTGTAACTGTAGAGAAGGGGTGGGAGACATCTGCCAGTGCTGCTGTCCTCTTAAAAGTAGGCATGGGCAGAGGCTTTGTTCCGCCAGTGTAGTAGGCGGAATTATAGTAATTATAGTAATTCCGTGTTAATCTTTTAATGCAGAATTACTTTATTTATTAAATTCCACCACTCCGCCGGCAAAATTAATTTATGCAGTGGTTTCTAAAGTTTAGAAACCACTACATACTTCTCAGCGCCCTTAAATACTCTGCAGTAATTAACTTTTAATCACTGCAGAGTATTGTAAGGGTGCCGAGTGATATATGCAGTGGTTTCTAAACTTTAGAAACCACCACATATCCCACTTACCAGCGCCCTTCATACTCTGCAGTGATTAAAAGTTTTAGTCACTGCAGACACTGACGTAACGAAACTTGAGGGTGCCCCCCTGCAAGTTTCGTAGAGGGCCCCCCTCCAGACTCAATCAGGAGCTCTCCGGCCAAATTATAGTGCAGAGTAGGGGGCCGCGGGGGCCTGTGTTACACAACTGACTGCAGAGTATGTAAGGGGTGGGCATTGAGTGATATGCAGTGTTTTTAAAGTTTGGAAACCACTGCATACCACTCGGTATGTTTGGCTGCACTATTTTCATAGCGCAAAATGCACCCTTGCATATATTTTTTACGTGAGGGTGCATTTAGCGCTATGAAAATAGCACCAAATGCCCTGCAGTAGAATTTCACGGAATCTTGCGGAAATTTAATGTAATTCCACGTGATTCTGCAGAATGAAACTCCACCAATTTCAGGTATAATCTCAATAATACTGGGGTGAACATGACAATTGCATTCAGAGATATTTGCTTTAGTGAAGAACAACATTTCCTACTCGACCTAAAATGGGAAATGCATCTTTTTTGTTTTTTTTTACCTCCCTTTAACTTTTTTTCCTCTGCTGGGATTTGCACGAAATTTGGCATGGCGAATCATAGCCCATTTTGCCAGGGTGTGCAAAGGTCAAGTTCAAGTTTACTTATTATGGTCAATTAATTAAAATCATTATATAAGATAAAATCAATACCTAAAATAAAATGAGGACTAGTGATCATACAAGTCTTAGAAAGTGCTCAAAGTGGTTAATAATCCCTAAAGGGCACTCCCCTAGGTACACCGAGTTAAATTGCACAGCACCCTAGTTGTTTAAAACCCTCGCAACTGCCAATGTCGGCTCGAGAGTACCAGTACAGGGCCATTATGAGCCCTTAAAATGTTGGGTACTTGATGTTATAAGTTGTAAATAAACCCCTAAAGTGCTAGGTAATTGTTTTTTATGAGAATTAAAAGAGGATTGGTAAATCAAAAACACGTTCTTTCTCATACTATTGTCTTAATCCGCTTCTACTGGGGAGGGCATTTCTTGTTGTTGAGTCGTAGGTCTAAACACGTAAAAACTGAAGACCTCCTAACATGCTGAATGCTTAATTATTATAAGGTGTAAACAAACCACTTAAGTGCTTCGTTTTTGTGGAGATTAAATGATGTTTGATCGATCCAAAATAAGTTCCCTCTCGTACTATTATCTTAATCCGCTTCTGCTATGGAGGGCCAGGGAGTGCAATGTTTTGTGCAAATTTGTCAAACGCCATAGCTATTAGCAATCCAAAGAATTTGTTTTCAATGTAATATATATTCACTGAAAAAAACAGTTAAAATGAATTTAAGGTTAGAACTCATACAGGATATTTTAATGTTAATTTAAAAACCTCTTAAAAGACAGTTAAAATCAAGTTTGAGTTAGAACACAAATACACTATTATGATGGCTCGCATTTAAAACAAGCATTTACAATGCAATAGGTCTCGCAATGACATTGTTTTGAGCTATTGGCATTGAAAATGTTATTGTTTTTCCCTTCGTGAAGCATTAATCAAGTAATGGCGTTGTAAATGACAATGTCTTTTACCCCCTGTTGACAATGTTCAATTGTACATCCAATCAGACTACCTACCACTGACTTCAGTCTGGAGACCACTACATTTTACTAGCTAGCAACAGCCACACAGCTCCAAACCATATGAATTAAGTTTGAGTATTCAGAGGTGCTTCTGAGATGAGAATCTTCGCAGGATGGATAGATGTTCTGTATCCTAGTTAGGGTAACTTATGTTCTGTGTAAATACTTCCATTGTACAAGCTTGACATGAGCATTACTTGAGCTTTCAATTATACACCCAATATCTGGGCCGGCTTGGGGGTCAGACAAAGGCAGGTCCCCAATCTATCTGTGCCTAATTCATCATTGTTCCTGCTTTTTTACCCGCTTTAATTGCTTTGCACAAGGTTGAGATCCTCCAACCTCCCTTTCCGTAGAATCAGAAGTGCTGCCAGCAGCTTTGATTCCTGGGTCTGGCCAAAAAGCAGGCCACAATATTTTAATTGTCCTAGACTATTCAGGCTTTCTGAGCAGGAATTGGCCTGCTGGTACGTCATATGATTCCCTTGCTTCCTCAAACATAAGCAACCTTTCGTCTTAGTACAAATCACTTATTAGTAGGCACCTGCCTCTGATCCACTGCACTGCAGATTTATATCTCCAACTTTATCTGCACTGTATCTGGTAAATGCGGTGCATTCCTGCTCTTTCAAATTGGCGTGGGGCAGCGCAGCAAGAAGACTTGCGGTGCTGCCCTACGCCAATTTTTTGTAAATGAGGCTCCGTGGGTTTATACTAAATATAACTGTGTGGAAACCACTTGGCATTGAGGTGAACATGTGATTTTCAACAGAACAAATATTTAAAATTTTACTTTTCTTCCAAAATCTCCAGCTAAAAACGCATAATAACGTTGCCAATGCAAAGCCCTCGGCGCTTTCAAACGAGTTGCCTCTAAATGCTTTGACTATGACTTTTATGACTGATAGAACCAACTGGGCTCAGGCACTCAACCTTAGAAGGATAAACGGCAGACCCGGCCAAGACGGGACGAAAAGGCTCGACAGACAGCTTCTATGCAAGTCACTGCAGCCACTGCCCAGGTCACTGAGCTGTCTCGTTGGATTATATTTAAAATAGAGGTCAAATAACGAAAAATTCAATTTATGGAAAATTCCACAAATGACTTGCAGGGAGAGGAAATAGCGGAATAAACTCAAGATATATAGACAGAAAAAGAAAAGAAAATGCTGACAGGGACAAACGTGTGCCCGGAGGCAGCGTAGAGGTCTTACTTTCAAAGCACTGCCTGATGCCGGGAGCGGACAGGCACAAGATCACACGGGTTAACGGGTTTACGATCTTGCGAGGAGGCCTCAAATATCAAAACACACGTGCCCATTTATACATATATGAATAGTATTATTAACATTTTACTCTATCCAATTGTCGAGCCTTCGAATAAGCCGCAGTTACGTCGCACGTGGCTGGCCCTTTGATGCCTTTCTGTGCGCGCGCATCCAAGCTTGATAATATTGAAAATAATAATGACCGCGAATGTAGCTCACAAAACGAAATGAAAGGGCTCTTGGCGCTTGGCGAGCGGCTTTACTCACACTTCTCCGTGTCCCTTCTTGGCGGCTTAAAGTGATAACTTTCACTCCTATTAACCAAACCCCACCGAATTTGCATAAAAGGACAGATTACCCCACAGTAGTTTCTTTGCCGAATTTGCGTTTTCGTGGCACTTATCGGATGGTAGATCGTGGCATTAAAATCTGGAATTAGCTTGTTGTTAAATGGAAAATGTTAATAAAAATATTTAATTAAAAAAAAAATCTGAAATTACCTGCTGAAGGTTTTAAAGAAAGCGTAAAGCGCAAGTTAGTATTTATTTATATCAATGCTGACTCATGGCATGGAAGGGGTTCACAAAGGTCACCATTTTTCTGATAAAACACCATTTATCGCGATTCATTAGAGTAGTTTAAATAAAGTATGGGGGCGCGGCTGAAAAAAACACAATTCAGGTAGAATGAGTGTGAACGCTTGTGCACCAATACGATTATTTTACTACTGAACCGTATGGAATGAATGTCAAAGTGGGGTCCGCGGTGCTGTCTGTTCACAGCACACACGGGTGGGGGTAAGCGGGGCCAGGTGCGCACACTGCAGCACAGACAGGGGTTCAGCTTTAATAGCAGCATTTCAAGAGATTTACAAAGAGACTCCTCCCGAGGTCAAACAACGGAAGCGTCTTCTTGGGGAAAATAACGTAACGCAAATAAAAAGGAGATAAAAAGACGGGAGCAAATGAACAGAGATGAAGAGAAGGGCCAAATTGTAATGGAAGGAAAAATAAGCTCACTCTGCTGGTGCCGACTAACGCGCTTTATATTTATGTATGTTTATTAGTTTGTGTGTATGTATTCATGTATGTATGTATTTATTTCGTTATTTATTTAAGTGTTTTACACACGGAGCCCTGAAGCTCAAATTTTTATTAGGCGGTTAATTAAAACCATTGCAGTATGAAATAATAAAAAGGACGTCAAGTATTCGTCAATTCGTCAACCATATACCAGAAAAACCTGAGAAGTGTAAAGCGCACAACATCAAGGGGGAAACGTTTGCGTAGCTCGAAGGTAAAGTACAATTTAACAACAATTTCAGAGCCCCGAGCCGTACGCTGGTTGCGTTGGACTGCGCCCCACTCCAAGTTAAGAATAAACTTTGACAAGTGCAGCATAAAGAGTCAACGTAAACGCCCCCGAAGCCCCACAGCTAATCCTGTGCAAAAAATGCAGAAGGGAGAAAGGGCTTTTCCATGCGGAAGGTTGTACAATCTCTTATCGGCGGTCAATCAGCAATAGTTGCCCAGTTTGTGCAAATTTGCAAAATAAACTTCAGCACAGCCAGTCCATACTAGTGCAGCGTAAATATTCAATTTAAAAACGTCCATCCCATAAGTCACGACAGCGAAAACTAAACAAACAAGTTACGTGTGCTCTGAGGCAGGGGGGGCTAAAGCGAGGAGAGGCTCCCTGAGCGGACGTGTGCTCCGAGGGGTGGGGGGGCGCTGGAGCGAGGAGACCTCAGTGTGCAGGGTAGTGCCTGCAGACTTTCTTATCTTTAGGGGGGCCATCTGTTTCTAATTAGCATGGCCGTGCTAAGGCCATGCTAAGTAGAAACAGATGGCCCCCCCTAAAGATAAGAAAGTGCTTCACGACAGCCGTGAAGCAGACGACCCAGTCCGGATGGGCCGTCCAAAAGAGAGAAAGGGCAGTGACCAAAAAGCATCCTTTTCAATGGGAAGCCAGCGTTTAGCATAAACGCTGACGCGACCCAATGAAAATGATGGGCGGGGCTTCAAGTCCCCTTCTGAAATCTCCTCTCTCACTATATGTCTCCCCGATCGAGCAGCGCATGCGCTGTAACGCTAGGCGAGACCTAAAACTCAAATATTCGCTGAAAAAACTATGGTTAAAGGAAGCTATAATTACAAAACCAAACCAAAAACTCACTGAAATCTGTCAGTTCTGGTTAGGTATAGTAACCATAACTTGTTGGCTCCTGACTAGGTTCCTTTTTAATTTGATTCACTTCTAGTTGGGTGATTATTCGGGGTGGTGCAAACCTGAGGATGCAGGACCGTGTCAATGTGATAATTATTCTTCACAGGACACTTTTCATTTTATGATGTTCTGTGATTTTTATAATGATATCCGTAGGAAGTTTTTAGTCTTTATATTGAATGGAAAGGGTTTTTTACAGGTTAGACCTGCGCTACTTTATCTGCAAATGCTGAGTAACCCTTTGGACATTTTTAATATTGCTTGTTTTCTTGTTGCTGCTGTACGGCTTAGGAAAATAAGATATCCCAAGTTAAATAATGTATAAATTTTAATGATAATATTTTTATGGAATTTTCTTTTTTAACTTTGTGATATCAGATATCGCTGAAACACACAAATATGGTTGTTTTATATATTTCACTCAAATGTTTACATAGGAATGTGTCTTTTTTTGTATATAGTGTATTGTACTTTTATGATTTTAATTAATCGAATAAAGTGGATTGATGATGATAGTAACCATAACTTGTGCCCTCGCTCCTGACCTCTCAGCGCTGAATATTCCGGGAGAGCATTTTGAGTATTATGGCAGTAAGGCACAAAACACACAAACAAAATAAATCAACACCAAACCAACATAACAATACAAATCATGATATGATACAACACAGCACAACAACACCATAGACGTATAACACCACACAATATACCACTGTACAACAGCACAAGTGAACTACTCCACAACATAACACAAAATACAACACCACAACTCAACAATATTGTAAAATTGCAAGCCACAATATTAAAACAACCCAACCACCACATCAAATCAATAACTTAAGAGCACAGGACAAAACAACTTAACGTAAAATATGACAACACAATAACAAGATCGCACAGTCACACAAAATAGCTGACAACTGAATAACAGCACATTAAAAGACCATTACAATTACTCAAAATGCAAACACAACATAGTAAAATAGTAAAATAGTACAATAAGCAATTACGCATAGCACAGTAGAAATACAGAAGTATAGTACGACAACTACATTGCATAACAACACGGTAACACAGACCAAATGCAACAGAACTACTCAATACAACAGGAACAGATCAACATAAGCGTTTTAGCAACAAAACAGCACAATACAAAAAAAAACACAAGTACCAACACTGTATAATACCACAGCAACAGAACACACACAGCATGCTACAACATAAATACAAATGACCACAACACAGTACAACAAAATAGAACAAAAAGACACCTCAACCCAACAAATCAATAAACCAACAGCATATCAAAACACACAAACTCCATCCAAAAACATACTCCAGCACCACCCCTTGCATGAAGGGGGCATTTCCTATGCTATAAACCACATGCATCAAATTGCAAGCAAAATACAATACAATACAGTGTAAAATGCATTTTTGGGGGATTGATATATGAGATCGGCAATTGGGGGGGATGTAAAGTATGGACCTGTATGGGGTCACTAGGCTCATATAGGCCTTGCTTGGCCAATGTAAACACTGAAGATAAATACTGGATAACTGTGTAGTATGGTACAATAATGTCTCTGGCCTCGTGGTTTATGATGTCACCAGAACCTCAGAACTCTAGATGGCAATTTAAGACAATATTGCACAAATTACAAATGAAACACGCACCTCCACTCTCCATGGTGTGAAAACAAGCCCTCCAGCCGACCGTAGGGACAGTCTTTTATTCCCAGCAGTAGATACAACATGCATAACGCGTTTCGACTCATCTTAATCATATGCAATCCCAGGGTGGTCACATACCAGTTCTTATATAGGTAAACAGTGTAGAAGGACAATTGCTGAAAAGGGAATTTATCAGCCGTAAAGAAAGGCTTGTTGTGGGAATAGGTCGACCGCATGGATAATTCCAAATTTAACTGTATGCTAGGAATCAGCGAACATTTTTAGAAATATAACTGCAGTGATTAGTTCAAGTTCATGGCATTACACATATTCAAAATTATTTCGCTGAAAGTACAAACGCGTTATGCATGTTGTATCTACTGCTGGGAATAAAAGACTGTCACCACGATTGGCTGGAGAGCTTGTTTTCACGCCATGGAGAGTGGAGTGCGTGTTTCGATGGAAATATTAAGCGAATGACGTTCGCTGACAAGCCCCGACCCGAGAGGCTGGGCGTATATATATATATATATATATATATATATATATATATATATATATATATATATATATATATATATATATATATCTATATATATATATATATATATATTTTTTAACAATGTATGTTTTTGGGGGATTAGGTTGCAAAAGATCTTTTCTTCAAAGGGCGTCTAACAATATCCATTGATTGGAAATAGAATATTTAGGTTTTGTTTACATTCTTGAATAAATTGTTGATAAAACAATGGACGATGATGAGATCCAGAAAAGGTGTGTAATCTTTCATAAAAAATATATTTTTTTTTAATATTTAACACTTATGCACTTTTTCAGCACTTAGCACTTTGGGTTTTAGTATCATGTGTATTAATCGGTTGATTCATTTGAACAGACAAAGATATAGTCTTAACCAAGAGGATTTATCCCATGATGTTATGTTATTTAAAAGAGTTGCATGAATATACAAGACTCAATATGGTATTTTACCTATATTTAATAGTTGTGCATTTCATGAGTAACTCTATTTAGAAACGTAAATTATTATATTTTATGATATTTATGTTTATTACTGCTTGTTGATGATATCAATTCATTTTAAATTTTTTTACAATGTGTGAAATATCATATCAAGCGCAATTGGTTAAAATGTATAGAATTTTGAACTACATATACAAACATATATATAAAATTTCTTTTATGTTCATGATTACCAAATCACATGATACATTTTTGATGAGGCACTATGACTTTAAATATCGCGTATTCGAAACTTGCCACTGTCATGTGATCAAGGCTCGGACGAGCCGAAACGCGTTATGACGACTAACGAGGAATAAATAATTTTGCACTAAACCTGGGTCCGTGTCCGTTCTTGGAGAGATCCTGTGGTACGACGGAGTAACCTGTGATGTAATTGACCGGATTGTTTCACGCGGTCATCCACGGACCCCCTCCTCGATCAGGTCGACGCTACTAGTGACACATCACTTCCGGGGCAACCAGGAAGCATTTTTTGAGCCGATGAGGATTTCGAGCGTCTGACCCCCTGCAACCTGGAGAAGCCGAAAGAGACCTGTGGGAGCCTGCGGACGCCGAGTCGGAGGGCTCGGTGAAAACGGAGTGGAGCAGGTAGGAGTTAGCCGGGTATTGCAGGGTGTGGAGGTGTGCTGAAAGTTGCACAGCAATCAAAAGCAATCGTGACGCTGTTTGCAACATTCTACATACATATACAAAAGTGTCCTCATGTCGGCTGACGTGGTGAGAGCGCGGGAGATGGCGGCTATGGAGATGTTCTCCGATACCCCCCCGACAACGAGTGGAGACATAGAACAAACTAAAGAAAGCCCACATACGAACAATTCAATGAAAGATTTATTTAAAAACTTGAGAAGAAAATGAGATCGGAACAGAATAAATGGTGGGAGTCTAGGTCATTACAGCGGTATATTGACGTAGAAAGAATTCCCAGAGGCTTAAGAATCCTAACAGCGCCAAGTTATGACGAACCCAATCCGGAATTAATGAAAGAATGGGCTGAGTGTAACCTTGAATCATCAAGAAGGTTAACACTCATCCTTATAAAGTATGCGGATATAGACAGGGCAAAATTATTAAAGGAGATAGATGAAATCAATGAGGAATTGGAAACATTAAATCAGAAAGATGAGCAGAGTAGATTACGAAATGATATGACAGTTAGACTTAAAAAAGAGGAGGATAAAATCAAAGCACGGAAAACGTTCAAATTTCAGAGAGATAAGAACGATTACGATTTGGGTCAGATTTTTACATTTGCCAAACGCTATGATGCCATAAGGAAATCGAAATTCCATCCGATGGAGGGGACCGCAGTAGCATCTGTACCAGCTACAAGTCAATATGGTCGGTCATCTAATACCTCTCAATCCGATGCCAGTTCAATGGGAGGCAGCGAATCTGAATCTGAAATGCGTAATGTAATTACGACTGAACAAAACCTAAACCGTCACCTGGGGAAGAGCTCAATTTTTATGTCAAGAAAGGCGCCAAACACTACGCCCAAGGCCCCCAAAAATCTGGAAGTGCAAACTATAAGCGGCAGCAAAGGCGCAAAGCGAATGCCAGGCGAGCCAAATCTGAACAGAAAAAGAGGGCGGGGATACTGGAGAAACAAACAGTAAGTGAAGATAAAACAAACAAAACGATTGTCAATATTGCCAACATAAAATTGACAAAACAGGAGGAAAATATTTTATGCCTTGGATTGTCATATGCTCCACATACGGATTTCGATTATGCATCCACTAGATTGGATGTGTATAAAGGAGTACGCAAATTGAAATTGAAATTTTTTTTTTTGACAAACAAGGCATTAACAGAACCCAGTCAAAGTCAAATAACATCAATGTCGGCTGCCCAATTAGATCTATCATATTCAGATGTTCCTATTCTACAAGTGATGCAGGATCTTTATGATGAAAATGAGGGACAGGCTGGTTCAAACATCATGACACTTAACAACTGTGTATTTAATGACGGAAATACCTCAAGACCATCAACTCCATTTAAACCCAGGTCCTCATTCAATCCGATAGCTGTGCGGGACTCCATTGACATCTTTCACGAGACAGTTGTTTCGCAAATCAAAACTTTGAATAAAAATGTGCAATCGAAACATAAAAAGTTTGACAAAATAAATCGACAATATAGAAATTTGGTGACGAAACTGCAGAAAGACAAAACTATTGTTATCCGCAACAGCGATAAGGGTGGCAATATTGTGATTTGGCCATTAACGAATTACAACAAAGAAGCGATTAACCAGTTGAATGATCGAACCTGCTATAATCGTACCAATATAGCCAATTTGAAAGCTACGTATAAAGAGTTTTACATCAAACTTTCCGGATGGAAGGGTGCAAATCTTTTAAGCATGGATGAATATAAATATTTGAAAAATGATAATCCTACAATACCTACCATGTACTTTATCCCGAAAGTGCACAAAAATGCTTTGAACCCTCCAGGATGACCGATTATCTCTGCTAGGGAAGGATTATTGGAACATACCACGAAATATATTGATTATTTTTACAAGATTTTGTACAGGGCTTAACATCATATGTCAAAGACACTAGTGACTTTTTAAGGAAAATTTCTGGAGTTGTTTGGCAGGATGATTTTCTTTTGATTGCTTTAGATGTAACCACGCTGTATACGAGCATTGAACACACTGATGGTATAGCAGCAATTAAATATTATCTGGCACGTAGGCCTGTGCAATACAAGGAACATAGCCATATGTTAATTGAAATGATTAAATTTAGTCTGTTTAACAATATTTTTATGTTCAACAGTCAACTGTATCAGCAAATCAGAGGGGTTGCCATGGGGGCCAGTTTCTCACCCAGTTATGCCTGTCTTCATATGGGTATGTGGGAGGAGCTGGTCCTCATGGAAAAACACAGACAATGTATGGTGAATAATGTCAGAATGTGGTTACGTTATATTGATGACCTGTTTGTGGTGTGGCAGGGAACATTGGAAGAAGCCAACCAATTTGTAGAAAGTATCAATTCGAACAACATTAATCTGTATTTTACTGCGACAATCAGTCATACTAGTGTCGAATTTCTTGATACCCAGATATACATTAACAACTGTAAAATTGAAACCCGCTTATTTAGAAAGCCAACAGCGGGTAACTCTACTCTCCATGCGACTAGTGCACATCCCAAACACCTTATCAACAGCATCCCCTATGGGGAAATGCTGCGCCTACGACGTATATGTAGCAATAGTCAAGACTTGAGAGCAGCACAGCTGGAGAGTAGTGAACGGTTCAAACATAGAGGATACCCGACACAAGTAATTGAGAAAGCCATTACTAAATCGTTGCTATTGACAAGAGAGGAAGCATTGAAAGAGAAAACAAGTGTCTTAAATCACATAGCTACCAGTGAGGGTAATGTAAAAGATCATGGTAATGATGAATTCAGATTGATCATGAAATATAGTAAGCAACACAAGTCATTGAGTAAAATTATCCAGCAACATTGGCCTCTGGTACGAAATGATCCTGTGATTGGACCCCTGCTACCGCAGAGGGTGTCCATCACTTTCAGTAAGGCACCATCCATGAGGGACATTCTGGTAAAAACAAGCCCAGAAATCATAAACAATAGTAGCTGGATACAATCAAACAAAGGTTTTTATAGATGCAAATCTTGCAAGGCATGTTCCCATGGTATAAATAAGAATTCTTACAACACACCATTCAGTGAAAAAGTCTATAAGATCTCAAAGTTACTAACATGTAAGACAGAATTTGCAATTTACGTGCTGCTTTGTCCATGTGGCCTTCAATATGTTGGCAGCACAAAATTACCAGTACACAAGCGAGTGTTGCAACATTTGAGGGCTATCACAAACCAGGACAATACTTACCCTGTGGGGCGGCATTTCAGGGAAAAACATGAATCCAATAATTTATACCTGAAATATTATGTAATTGACACAATCCCCCTAGCAGAAGAGGAGGTGATCGAGAAAACAAATTAAGAAAGCTTGAAACAAAATATATACTTCAGCTAGATTCCAAACAACCGGGGGATTAAATGTAACAGAAGATTTGCACACGTGTCTAACATGAGAATACTTGGTACAGATTTAATGTATAAGGGAGCATATTACATAGCAATGATTTTGAGAAAAAGTTTTGAGAAAGTTTTAACTTTTGATATTCCAGTTTTATGAATTTATTTATATGAAGGCAATTTTAGATGATTTTATAAGGGAGAATATATATAGGAATTTATTTATATTTATATGTATTTATTTATTGATGAACAGATATTTATGGTTTTAGAAGCTTTTTTATCTGTTTTGAGATATGTATGTATTTATATTTGTCAGCAGAAGTTTTGCACATTATTCCTATCCCTTAAGTTGAGGTATCAAATTGCCATAATATAGGATTCTCTAGAAATAATTGTAACAAGGGGGAACACCAACAAATCTTAATTATAAGGTTGTTCATACAAGCCTGAACTTAAACTCGAATAAATTCAGACAATAGAAAGCTATTAAGTAGACCTAGACATTTCAAACCGCCAATTTTAGAGTCTAAAAAGAATTTGAAAATCTTTCATAAAAAATATATTTTTTTTTAATATTTAACACTTATGCACTTTTTCAGCACTTAGCACTTTGGGTTTTAGTATCATGTGTATTAATCGGTTGATTCATTTGAACAGACAAAGATATAGTCTTAACCAAGAGGATTTATCCCATGATGTTATGTTATTTAAAAGAGTTGCATGAATATCCAAGACTCAGGGGTCGATTCCGATTCGGGCCGGAAATCTCTCCGACCGAGCCGGACCCGGAGAGATTTCCGACCGAATCGGACCCGTGCAGTCCGACCGAACGAGTCCGATGCATTCGTATGCCACCGGACACGAGTCGGTCGGACTCCCATTGAACTCAATGGGAGCCGGTCGTACAACGCGTACGCGGGCTCCCATTGCCTCAATGGGTGCGAGGCGGACAAGGGCGCCCCCTACAGCGAGTACGCCGCGGAGCGCTCGCGGCGTCCACGCACAGGTAGGGGGACCCATGGGTCCCCCTGTGTGCGCCTCGCACGGGTACGCGTACAGGGGGTCCGACACGGACCCCCAAAGTACGGCTCCGACAGCGAGTTCGAGTCGGACGGGCGCGAGTCGGTCGGAGCGGTCGAGGTGCGCATCGTACTTACCCGGCCGGAAAACGTCTCCATTGCGCGGTGCGAATCGGGTCCGAGCGAGTCGGTCGGAGCGGTACGATCCGGGTACGAGTCGGTCGGAGCGGTCGGGTCGCCCGGACGAGTCGGTCGGCGACTCGCATCGTACTCGCTCGGCCGGACCCGCGTACGGTTCGGTCGGAAACAGGGCTCCGAATCGGATCCGGTAAAGCCGAATCCGATTCGGAGCCCTACCGGCCGAGATCGGAATCGGCCCCTCAATATGGTATTTTACCTATATTTAATAGTTGTGCATTTCATGAGTAACTCTATTTGGAAACGTAAATTATTATATTTTATGATATTTATGTTTATTACTGCTTGTTGATGATATCAATTCATTTTTTAAAAATTACAATGTGTGAAATATCATATCAAGCGCAATTGGTTAAAATGTATAGAATTTTGAACTACATATACAAACATATATATAAAATTTCTTTTATGTTCATGATTACCAAATCACATGATACATTTTTGATGAGGCACTATGACTTTAAATATCGCGTATTCGAAACTTGCCACTGTCATGTGATCAAGGCTCGGACGAGCCAAAACGCGTTATGGCGACTAACGAGGAATAAATAATTTTGCACTAAACCTGGGTCCGTGTCCGTTCTTGGAGAGATCCTGTGGTACGACGGAGTAACCTGTGATATATATATATATATATATATATATATATATATATATATATATATATATATATTTTTAACAATGTATGTTTTTGGGGGGGATTAGGTTGCAAAAGATCTTTTCTTCAAAGGGCGTCTAACAATATCCATTGATTGGAAATAGAATATTTAGGTTTTGTTTACATTCTTGAATAAATTGTTGATAAAACAATGGACGATGATGAGATCCAGAAAAGGTGTGTAATCCTGTGGCTGCAGAGTTTAACGCATAATTATGAATTTAACTTATTTGCTACATAATGTGCCACATAATGGCATATTTTGCATATTTCACAAAAATGATTTTAGATAAATGTATAAAATAATTAATGCCAGCGAATGAGTCATATGATTTGCTTTTTGCCTTACAATTGCTTATTAATGTGCTTAATTTGGTCCTCCAGGCAACATAATTCTAGTTGTCTCAACAATGGTAAAGCTCTTCAGAGTGGTTTGGGAGCTGTCATTTTAATGGTGAAATGCATATTTCATAGGGAGCCATGAACTATTTTCCAAATTTAACAGTTTCCTATTAAATTAGTTTTTATATCACTGTATTTTGTCCAATAAAAACATCCAAACATGTCAATAAGGTTGATTGATTGATTGATTTTAGGTTTTATATCATGACAAAACTTTCAACTATCTTCTTCAATCAATCAATCAATCAGCATTTGTATTGCGCAGCACTGTCACCCCGAGGGGTGTATGGACGCTATGGGTGTGACGTTTCAGTTGAAGAGCCAGGTCTTGAGCCACTTTCTGAAGTCCGCCAGGGAGGGTGCTGATCGAAGATGAAGGGGCAGGTCTTTCTAGGTCTTGGTGGCGATGTAGGAGAAGGAGCGGCCCCGGCTGCGATGGATGTGGGGAGTGTGAGCAAGGGCTAGTGAGGGGAGCGGAGGTGCCTTGCGGTCAGATGGAAATTCAGTCGATGGTTGATGTAGGCCGGTCATTGATCGTGAAGAGCTTGTTAGGCGTGCGTGTGGATCTTGAACTGGCATCTGGATGGGGAGCCAGTGGTGCTTTCTGAGGTGCGGGGTGATGTGGGTCCATGTGGGGAGCTCCAGGATGAGTCTGGCTGTAGCATTCTGTATGGTCTGGAGTCTTTGGAGGAGCTGGGAGGAGATGCCGGCGTACAGGGCATTGCCATAGTCGAAGCGGCTAGTGACGAGGGCCTGCATGATGGTTTTCCTGGTGTTGACTGGGATTCACCTGAAGATTTTGTAGAGCATGTGCAGGGTGTGGAAGCATAAGGAGACGACTGTGTTGACTTGTCGTTTCACGGTCAGTTCGCTGTTGAGGATGATGCCTAGGTTGCGTGCCTGATCTGTGGGCGTGGGTGTTGGTCCAAGTTCTTCTGGCCACCAGCTATGATCCCATGAGGACTTGTTCTTCCTGAAGATGAGTACTTCTGTCTTGTCAGAGTTGAGTTTAAGGTAGTTGTCTCTCATCCAGTTGGCTACGTTGGTCATAGTGTCGCAAACGTTATTTCTGGCGGTGAGGGGTCTTCAGTGAGCGAAACAATGAGTTGAGTGTCATCTTCATAAGAAATTATGTTGAGGCCCTGGGATCTGAGGATGTCTGTGAGGGGGTCATGTAAGTGTTGATCAAGGTGGGGCTGAAGGGTTATCCTTGGGGTACGCCGCAAATGATGTTCAGGGTTCGGAGGTGAAAGGAGGCAGAAGGATGCTCTGCATGCGTCCTGTGAGGAAGGAGGTGATCTACTTGAGGGCATTCTGCTGTATGCCGATGTCGTGTAGTCTGTTGATGAGGGTGAGGTGGGAAACAGTTTCAAACACAGCAGAGAGGTCGAGGAGGACCAGGGCCACAGTCTGTCCTTGGTCGAGGAGTGTTCTAATGTTGTCTGTGGTGGCGATTAGCGCTGTCTCCATGCTGTGGTTGGCACGTAATCCTGATTGAGAGGCATCGAGAAGGTAGTTTTGTTGCAGGTAATCGGTGAGCTGTTGGTTGATGGCCTTCTCGAGTACCTTGGCCGAGTAGGGAGTTCGGTCGATAATTTTTGCGTTGGTTAGGGTCGGCGGAGGGTTTCTTTAGGAGGGGTCTGATTTCTGCATGTTCCCAGATGTCTGGGAAGATTGCTGTGGAGATAGAGGTTTGGTTGATGCTGGTGACTTCAGTGCTGACAAGGTTAGTTCCAAGGTTGAAGAGATGGGGGCTGGGGTCGTTTGTGCTCTGGAGTGGATGGAAGACATGATGACTGTGGTGATCTGTGTGGTGAGCGGAGACCAGGTGGTGATCGTTTGTCAAGTGTGCATTGGTTTGTTGAGGCTGAGGTTGAGGGCAGTGGGTTGAGGGTCGAAGTTGTTGTATATGGTGGTGATCTTGCTGTGGAAGTAGTCCGAGAGAGTGTTGCAGAGCTCGTGGGATGGGTGGATGGTGTTCTCGGTGTCTGCTGGGTTGGAGAATTTGTTGACTATATTGAAGAGTTCTTTCGTGCGGTTGGCCGCTGCATCAATGCGGGCATTCAAGGCCGCTCTCTTGGCTTGCTTGATGCATAGGTGGTTGTTGCTGAGGGCAGTTTTGTGGGCAGCTCTGTCAGAGGGGTTTTTCGAGGTGTACCATCGTTTCTCGAGTTGGCAGCAGTTGCGCGTGGTGGTTCTGAGCTCTGGAGTATACCAGCTGACTTGTTTTGAGGTTTTGTTGGTTTTTGCTGGTTTCATCAGGGTGACTGTAGGCGCATTTGGTGAGCCAAGCGGAGAAGTTGAGGACGGCCTGGTCGAGGTCTGAAGAAGCTTCAGGTTGGGTGGTGCTGGGGGCCTGTGTCCACTGCATTTCAATTACCTTGCCCCAGCTGCGATGGGCGGGGCTGTAGTGCTTGGTGATGGTGGGCTGAGCATCGGAGATGGTGAAGTGAACGATGGCATGGTCGGTCCAGGTGAGATCTGTGACATGGCTGAATTTGATTTGTTGCTGGAAGTAAAAATGGAGTTGAGTGTGTGGCCGACTTTGTGTGTGGGTTCAGTGACCTGTCGGGTGAAGCCGATGTTGTTCATGTTCACCAGTAGGGAGGTGGAGTTGGAGTCATAGGGGTTGTCGACGTGGAAATTGAGGTGCCGAGTAGGACGTAGTCATAGGAGTTGGTAGCTGGGGGGACGATGAAGTTGGAGATGGTGCTGCAGAAAGCCGGATGGGGTTCTGGGGGTCTGTATATGAGAGTACCTCTGATTATGGTCTTGGCGTTGGTCTGAAGTTGGGCGTTGAGGTGTTCCATGAGCGTTGTGGGGTCGTCATTGGTAGCTTTAGATCAGATGGTTTCCTTGAAGATGATGGCGATGCCCCCGTCGTGAATGTTGGTGCAGTCTCAGTGTATCATCTTGTATCCTTCAGGCGTCGCGATGGCGATGTTGAGGTTTGAGGAGAGGTTGATCCAGGTTTCTATGATGAAGGCAGCATCAGGGGAGAGGGTGGTGAAGGTGTCCCAGATTTCCGTGGTGTGTTTGCAGAGGGATCTGGCATTGAGCAGGATGCATTGGAGCAGTGCCGGGTTGTTGGAGGTCTCCTGGGTGGAATCCGTGCTGGATCTGGTGCGGGAAGGTGATCCTGTGTTGCAGGAGAAGCGACAATGAGGGCAGGTGAGAGGTCCTTTGGTAGAACTTGGGGAGAATGTGCAGCAGGTGTTTCGGTGTCTGAGGTCCAGGGCTGGGATCTCCTATGCGGTGTAGTTACGGATGGCGGAAGGGCCAGGGGTCCTTGCACTGGTCGCGGTACAGCCTTTGGCATGCCCGCTGCATGGCTGCGACCTCCATTAAGTAATTCCTGGGAGAGGGGGGCGCTGGGTGGTGGGAAGCAGGAGGCGGAAAAGGGCAGAGAAAATGGCGGGAATCGTCTTGGGAAAGACGAGAGGAAAGTGCAGCAGAGACAACAGCAAAATAAACAGTACAAAACTAAATGAATGATACAAAACAAACTAAACAGTACAAAATCATGGCAGCTGTACAATTACAGGCAAGGTACGCAGCATAAGCTGGCTAACAACCGGAGGCTGGCTGCGCACTGGCGGAGCGTAACAGATGTGTCACGCTGACACTTACTGGGCAGGCGGCAGCGAGCAGAGGGAAAGGCGAATGCAGGCAGAGTCAAGAGACCTGCTGGCCTGGACGTGAGAGCTGGCATAGGACCTGCTTGACCCAGTGAGTTAAAGAGGAATTGGGAGATCAGCTTTTAATTGCAGACCAAGTACCCAGAATCCAGTTTGCCAAGGAACATTTACACTCTCACCTCCGGTTATCCTGTAATTTATCGCTTTTAGGGAAAAGCCTGGTACAGAGACTAAGTGGAAGAAGGCCAAAAAATGCAACTGCTGGCACGAGCGTGGTGCAGTATGAAACGATTCCGAGTCGGGTATTAGAGCGTGTTAGTGTTGAATTTCAAGTGTTGTCAGTATAGGTTATCCGGGCTCATTGCCTGCTCGTGTGATTTTTATTCAAGAGGAAATATTTATTAACCACTCGTCAAGACAATCTTTTAAGAATAATGCACAAAGAGAGAAGCGATTGCAGAGGTACTTAGTGCACTGCATTGTTTTACTGAAATATAATCATGCTTTCGACAGTGCCTAACCTGCAACAGGATCTAAGGGAGCAACAGGTCAGATGCTTCAGTCTTCATAGAAACGGAGCCCGGGCCGGGGAAGGCAAAGCCGGACCCAATGGGGGCCCGGGCCAAACGCCGCCCAGAGGCGGGAAGCCCCCCCCCCCCCAGGGCGCAAGTCCAGGAAAAAGGGGCGACCGCGATTGGTCGCCCCGAAGGGAACTCGGCCTCCCCCAATCAGGGGAGCAGGCCGCAAGCCGCGGAGGGGGTTAAGAAGGGGGCAAGCAGCCCCCTCAATCATTCAATCCCCTCCGATGGCAAGTAGAGAAGGAATCAAGGAAGAAGGATCGGCGGATCAAGAGGACCGGAGCAGCTGGAGCGGACCATCGCCGCAGCAGCAGCAGGGGTAGCTGTCTGACCTACCTTCGACGACGATCCAGTTTTCTTCTTCCCCGGGGGCAGCCAAGGAGACACTAAGGACCGGCACCGGCTGTCGGGCCCTCCTACCTTCCGGATCCGGGTGATTGGCAGCGAGTCTTCTTGCCTCGGCTCTCCGCGTCAGGAGCAGTTTCCCCACCCATCGGGCTCGCTGCATCAGCCCGGGGGAACCGGCTCGGCTGACCGAGCACATTGGGACACAGAGTCTGTTTTCTGCTGTGCGGGACTCGTCCTTGGAGGTCCCGGCCTTCGCCGCGCTTCACCGGGGGCGGCGCATGAAGGACATACACTGCGGGGAGCGCCGGAAACGAGCGCAAACCGCCGCCCACCCTCAGGAGCATCAGCTGAGCCCGGGAACACGAGGCCTTAAAGGAACAGGACCCGTGAAGCAACAGGAGCAACAGCAGGTTTCCTAAAGGGGCAGGAGCCCCCAAGGCACCATCGGAGGATTTAGTGGGAGGACCGTGGCATTGGGGATTATTACGAAGGATTTTGGCTACATTATTGGCATAACTTCACTGTTTGACACCACGCACAACCCCCAGCAGCTGGCGGTGCAATCACCCCAGGGAATCAGGTAGCGTGGTGGAATTTTGAGAGGGGTTGGGACAAAAGTCGATTTAGGGGAGAAGTGGTGAAGAGCAACTCCACCATTGTTGGGGAACCACGCACAGCCCCCAACGGTCGGCGGTACAATTACCACAAAGAAGCAGGTGGTTTGAGCCCTCAGGACTGTTGTACACAGCACTGATCCACCAACAGGCTACAACCGGCCAGATCACGGCAGGATGGCCAGCAAGCGTGGGGCAGCCGGGAGGGCGACATGGCTTCCCGCTCGCTTCAGGAACACAGAAGGCGAGTCAGAGGCCCCACAGAAGGGGCAGAAGAGGCAAAGGGGGGGCAACGGCCCGGAGCTGGACGATGATCTGCAAGCGATGCTGGACAGAGCCAGGGCTTTGGTGGCTCTAAAAGGGTAATCATGGGTGGACCAGCAGATCAAGGACGGAGCCCATGGGAGAGGGAAGAAACAGCGGCAGGCATCCCGCCTGCACCACCCACCAGGAAACCTGGCACAAGGGGGCATGCAGTCAAAACGGCAGCCCCCACAAAGAACCCCGAGGCAAGGGCCAAGGTCCCGGCGGCCACAAAGCCGGCGAAAGGCGGGCACAGGGGTGTACGAGCCAGGAGCACGAGGGCGGCATCCCCCGAGCTGGTGTCCAGCTCCGACGCCGAGGAGAGCAGCGAGGACGAGGGGTCTGTAGCCAGCACAGCGGCCTCTCAGGACTCGCGCAGCCGTCAGATCAGCGCGGAGTTGGGTAAGCACCGCAAGAGATGCAACGGGGGGCGCATGGACAGGCTCAGCGCGATAGCCTAGCGAAAAGGGGCCCAGGGCAAATAGTAAACATGGGCACGCAATAGGGAGTGAGTAATTTGTCAGTACAAGGGCCCTGGCCCAATCAGCCCCCTTGGCAGCTAGGGCAGGGTAGGGACCAGCAGGGTTTCCAAGGGGAGGATTGGAGTCCACCGGCCTGGATGCCATGGTGGCAGTGGCCGGGGGCGGGATCCTCCTTTGGGATAGGTCCACCATGGGCCTCAGGAAGCCAGGAAGGCAGCAGGGGGCCCGGGCGAGAGCCAAGCATAAGGGGAGGCATGAAAAGGGCAGCAGGCCAGGGTAAACAGAGCCCCCAACTGGAACAACAGGGCGAGGCGGTATCACCAGAGGAGGCCGCGCAAGTGGGGCCAGCAAGGCAAGCGAAGGTGGGGCGACAGGGGAGGGCACAGACCCGAAAGGGAAGCCGGCCAGTGCTTACCTGCGCCCTTCCCCTAGCGACCCTCCCACAACCACAAAGCTCATGGGGTTGGCCAATCTCATCCCGCGAGCCGTGAAAGAAAGGATATGGAGGAAGGAGTTTATAGACATCTTCTCCCTGCTAGAGGTACGCCAGGCAGGCTTAGACCTGACAGTACAGGACAAGAAAGACGATGATAGGAGGGAGAGGCGCAAGCCCAGGGTAGAGAGAACAATTGAGAATTGGCTAAAAGCATTCAGGACCCTAGCTTGCGATTTTGTGGAAAAATTCCCCCAGAGCGCGGCGGCGCTCATTTTGTACGAGCAAAAGGTGCACGAAGCACAGCAGCAGTATCAGGGGAAGCATGGCTGAAATACGATGAGGGTTTCAGGGAGAAGATGCTGGGACTGGCAAGACATGGAGGTTTTCTCAACACACATGTTGGCTGCCAGGGAAGGTGTCAGCTCCAGGGACAGCAATTCTCGCTCCTATGGGAGTAAGGGCAAATATGAGGGGCAAGGGTTCAAGGGTAAGAGCCAGGGAACCACCAAATCTGGGAAACCATGCTGGAAATTTAACAAAGATGATTGCAAATGGGGGGCAGGATGCAGGTTCAAACACGCATGCGGGTCTTGCGGGGGAAACCACCCCGCAATCCGCTGCAAGCAAGGTCAGGGAGCAGGAGCAGGCAAGGACAGAACCGGCACAAAGAAATAGCGAGCGGGCCCCCACGGTCGGGGAGCCAGGGGCCAAGGGCAGGGGGCAGCTGCTACCAACCCGGATAAAAACCAGCAGGCTGGTTCATCTATTAGGCCAGTATCCTAAGGCGACAGACAGACAAAAGTTAGCAGAGGGTTTCACACAAGGTTTCATAATACCCTACAATGGCCCCAAAGGGGCACGGGAGAGCCGGAACCTGAAATCGGTAAGGGAAAACGCAAGCATAGCGCGAGACAAGGTAGGCAAAGAAGTCCAACTGGGGCGGGTGGCCGGCCCTTTCAACTTCCCCCACTGGAGGATTTGATGGTCTCCCCACTAGGAGTGGTACCCAAAAAGGAGGAAGGGAAATTCAGGCTGATACACCATCTTTTCCACCCACAGGGGCAGTCCGTCAACGACTGGCTGGAGCAGGATGATTGCTCAGTAGCCTATGCCTCAGTAGACGACGCAGTAGACCTGATACGCCAGGAGGGAAGGGGAGCCCTACTAGCCAAGACGGACATTGAGTTAGCTTTCCGACTCCTGCCGGTCCACCCAGACAGCTACCATTTGTTAGGTTTCCAGCTAGGCGGGAAGTATTACTACGACAAATGCTTGCCAATGGGGTGCTCAATATCATGTGCATATTTTGAGGCATTTAGCAGTTTCCTAGAGTGGGAGGTAGGGAGACGGGCCCCGCGAGGGGGTCTGGTCCACTACTTGGACGATTTCCTGTTTGTCGGCAAGGTGAGCACAGGCGATTGAGCCCTCCTCCTGCAGAGTTTCACAACACTGGCACAGGAATTAGGGATACCGCTAGCACAGGACAAGACAGAAGGCCCCACCACGAAGCTGTCCTTCTTAGGGATAGAGCTAGACACCGATGCAGGAACATGCAGATTACCACCCAGCAAGGTAGTGGAGCTCAAGGAGATCATGGGTAGGCTAAGGCTACAGAAGAAGGCCACGCTAGGCGAGGTGCAACAGCTGTTGGGGAAACTGAACTTCACCACGAGGGTGATCCCAGCAGGGCGAGCATTTGCAAGAAGGCTGGCGTGGTTGACTAGGGGCATGACGCAGAAACACCACAGGGTCCGCCTAACGCAAGGAGTAAGGGCAGATCTAGAACAGTTGGAATCCTTCCTGTCCGATTTCAATGGCATCCTGATGTGGCGCGAGCCATGGGTACTAGCGAACCAGCTCGAGCTGTACACAGACGCAGCAGGGGGCCTCGGTTTCGGGGCCATCCTGGGCACAGCATGGACAGCAGGGGCTTGGCCAGGCACCTGGAAACAAGCAGGGGCCACAGCGAACATTTCGCTGCTGGAGCTATTCGCCCATAGTAGTGGCGTTTCACATTTGGACAGAGCAACTAGCAGACAGGCAGATAACTCTTTGGTCTGACAACCACGCTGTAGTGCAGGCAATCAACACGGGGACGGCGAAATGCGCGTCCGTGGTCAGCCTGTTACGACGGTTGGTCCAATGCCAACTGAGGGCGAATATAGCACTTAGGGCACGACACATTCCAGGAGTAGACAACTCTGTTGCGGATGCCATTTCTCGTTTTCAGTGGGCAAGATTCCGAGACCTCGCTCCACATGCGGACCAAGGGATGACCCCGGTGCCGGAGGAAGTATGGGCATGGGTAGAGCTGGTTTAGAAGCGATGCTGGAAAATGCACTGGCCCCAAAGACAATGCACCGATACCGTAAGTGCTGGGCGACATTTACTGCAGCTACTGGGCTCACTGATGACCAACCGGCGGGGCAGAGCGAGGTCCTGGGTTTCATTGATTGGACGTATAGAGCGGGTAGGACAAAATCTTGGGCCCAGACCCATTTGAGCGCAGTGGCATACTACACAAAAATGGCGTCGGGGCAGGACCCCACCAGGGGTTTCCACTGCAGGATGGCTTTGAAAGGGTGGGGCAGAATGCAGAAGGCAAGTCGAGACACAAGAAGGCCCATTCATTTCCAAGTACTGCAGCAAATGGTAGGGGCCCTTGGGGAGTTATGCTCATCAGAGAGCGAGGCCATACTTTTCAGAGCAGCTTTCGCGCTAGCTTTCTTTGGGGCATACAGGGTGAGCGAGCTGGTGGCCCCAGCAGCAAGGGACGCAGGAACGGCATGCATACACCGAACCGATATTAGGTTCGGGGAGAGACACATGGACATCCTGCTGTGAAGGTCAAAGACAGACCAGTCGGGCAAAGGGAGATGGGCCAGACTGCATTGCATAAGGGAGAAATCATGCTGCCCGGTATGCTTGGTACGGAGATACATGGCAACCGTAGAAGTCAGAGAAGGGCCGCTGTTCAGGCATGAAGGGGGGACATTCCTCAGCCGTTTCCAATTTGTAGCAGTGAGGAGGAAGGCACTGGGGGCGGCGGGGCTCCCACCCAGGGCATTCGGATCCCATTCATTTAGAATCGGGGCCGCAACCACGGCGGCGGGGCTGGGCATGGGTAGCGAGCAAATAAAGGGGATTGGGCGTTGGGCATCAGGCGCGTTTAAACGGTACATACGCCCCACCTCATACTGAGTCCGGTTTTTCTCCCCCCCCCCGTATAGGTCCAACCACGCGGCGCAGGAGGGTGTGGTTCGTGGGACATTCCTACGTCACACGGGCACAACAGTGGGCAGCGGCCAGACGCAAATTCGGCGGGATCTGGTTGCGGAACACCGTGGTGGTCTGGATGAGCCGGTCCGGGATGAAATGGGACCAATTGTTACCCGCAGTGCAAGATGCGCTAGGGAGAGGTGGCAAACCGGACGCGGTAATAGTCCACCTGGGAGGTAACGACCTGGCCACACTGGGCAGGAGGGCCCTGCTAATGACAATGCAGGCAGACTTAGCTGCCTTGGCAAAACTGGTGCGCCCCGCCAAAATAATCTTCTCGGAAATAATAGTGCGAAGTCCTGGAGGGGGGCGATAGTCCTGGGGGTGGTAGAAAGATCCAGACGCAAGCTGAACATTACAATGACAAAGATATGTAGGGCCAACGGCTGGGGATTTGTAAGGCACGGCTTCATAAATCTTAGGTCGCCAGGCTACCACCTTGAAGATGGCGTGCACCTAACAGAGGTGGGGATGGATATGTTCCTGCTAAACATTGTGGGGGTGTTAGAGCTAATGGGGTTCTCATAAGCGACGGGAGAGCCTAGGGGAGCAAGGGGGGAGCTCCCTCCGATCGGCGAGACCGTAGGTAGCGTGGCGGAAGACAACCTAGAAGGATAGGAAAGGAAGAGAAATTGATAGAAGTAGATGGAAGGCTCACGCAGTGTCCTTGGGATGCCTCACGGCAGGGACACTGAGGGAGCAAACAGTGGCCAGTAGCCACAGGGAGAGTAGATGTAAGGCTCCCGCTGGGCCCTTGGGATGCCTAACGGCAGGGGTACCAAAGGAGCGAGAGGTAGAACTCAGCCGCAGGCTGGATAGATGAGATGCTCACATGGGGTCCTTGGGATGCCACATGGCAGGGACCCAGAAGAGCAGGGAGGGGCCAAGTTGGCACTGAAGGCAAGCGGGATGGCACTTGCGGCCCGGGCAAGTCCGGACGGACACCCACCAAGTCGGTAGCAAGTTGAAGCCTAACCCCTTGGCAACAGTAGCCGTGGTATTGGGGCCTCCTCCAGAAAGTGATCTGTCTGATAAGCATACATCAACCAAATGGACTGAATGAGCCACGATGGCAAATCGTTAAAACAAGGCAACAAAATGTTATGTATCACGATGAGAAACAAAATGTATAAAATGTTTACGTGTTTTAATAAACTGCGACCTTTTTTGGCACCAAGCAAGTTGTCCATGATATGTTTAGAGGTTAAAGGGTGCAGTTTGAAAAGGACTAAGGGAGGGGGAGAGGCAACTCGCCGCCTGGGAGGGGTTTGAAAAAATACAGCCAGCTCAAGCGGAAGCATTCCATTCATGAAATCAACTAAAACAGTAATTTTTCAAGTTTTGTTTGAAAAATAATGAACTGCTTTTGCCGGGCGTGGCTAAATTTAAGAAATAAACTATGCTTGCTGAGTTTGAGAGTTTTTGCAATTTATGTTAAATCAATTGAATTTGTGGACTGAAGGGAGGGGGTGCTCTATGTGGATTTGTATGCTTCCTGATTGGAGAAACAAGAGGTGCGTGCACACGTTTTGGGGCAGATATTTGCTGTAGTAGCTTTGTGCATATTACTATATTGCCGCACTCTAGTAAATTGCTCATCTAATATTGTTTTTACAAGTCTTAGCTCCCTCAAGTCAAATTTAAACAACTCAGGGAGACTGATCGTATGTCGAGAAGTAATTAAAAATCCTATATACTTTATGAAGAAAATGCTAAATCTGGAATAGAATCCGCTAGAGAATTTCCTGGTCCATTAGGTCTGGTGGAGGAGAGTCAGGCGACGGCTTCTCCTCTGGATTTATCATTCCTCTGCATATCACATGATTTTCAATTATCAATCATCTCTAGATCAGTCCATTGTTTTTTTTTTAGACCATTCATGTATTCTGGGAAGTGTAAGCACAGATAACGAAAATAAGAGGCAAACACGGTACAAATGTTGTATTTGTGATTTTATAGAGTTTCAAACGTACCGTAGAAGCATATTGGCGCTATAAAAATGATTTAAAAAAAATCTATTACTATTCTGCTAAAAACAAAAATGTGTACAGGCAGGTATTTACAGACTTACGAAATTTGAGCAGATTCCTTTCTGAACGAAGATTGAATGGAAGAACGTTCCAAAACACTGCTCCTACTACTGAAGAGTCCCCCCTCCAATCGAAGAGCGCCTAATTATCTACAATTTGTGAGAAGCAGAGGTCAGCTGATCATAAAGCACGTCTAGCGTCGTACCGAGCTATCCGAGTTCGAGGCTTTGTGTACCAGGCGCACTGATTTAAATAAACCCCTCTGAGATACAGGCAGTCAATGGAACACGCTAAGGGCTGGGGACATGTGGTCCTGTTTAGACAACCCCAGTATCATTCGAGCTGCCACATTCTGAACTAAATTTAACTTTTTCTAGTAAGACCTTGGGTAGGTAAAGCTTGTTGGAATTACAATAATCAAGGCACGATTTATTGAAAGCATTCATGATCATAACCTTAAGGAGAATTGAGAATAAATGAAAACATGAACTGACTACTGTACAGATTTTTAGGTGATATGCTTAATTTAGAATCCATCTTAATCCCTATTTTTTTATGCAGCTTGTTTCGTTAGGAGGCTGCTCAAAAGGATGTAGCCAGATACGTGAATATCTTGGTGAAGTATGTGAAAGAAAATTAACCGGTCAGTCTTGTCATCATTGAACGTCCGCTTATTAAGGCACATCAGTTTACGAACTTTAGTCAAGCAATTTAGGGGCATATTCTCAAGGACTTATCTTTGATTTATCGGCACTTTAGCGCCGCAAAAGTGGCGATAGATTTATCGCCCTATTCTCAAGCTGGTGCAAACTGCCGACATCGCCAGTTTTCCAGCGATAGCTGACGCCAAAAACATCGCCACGGATGAGAGCGACAACTAACGCTAATGATATGCAGAGTAGGCATTCCTGTGCAAAAAATCACGACAACACCACTTCGCGATATTCACAACGACCAGCCAGATCGGCGATGCGGGCCAAAAACATGCGAAAAGGCGCGTTAGCAGCAGGGATTTAACACCTGCCTTTTACTGGTGTTGAGCAGGACAACAACCTGCAGCATGAAAGGGAGCCCAGCCCAGAGCCACATCTGAAGACCAACAGATGCCATGGAGCCAATGATCATGCAGCTTGGAGACCAAAGAGCGCCACAACACCCACCGCCACACCCCCAGGACCCCCCCCCCGGACCACCCACCCCCAGGACTACCACCTAGGCAGCGCAGAAGAAGACAGCTGACCTTCCGAAAACGGCATGGTCCCCCAGCCACACAATTGCAGAATGTGGGGAGAGGTGGGAACCAAGTATGTGTGAAGGAGGCAAGTCACCCATGAAAAAGAATGTGCACAATGCCAAGTGTGGCGGTGATGTGCTGGACAGACTTCAGTATGCAGAGCACAGACATGTCCATGTGGACATATACTGCTGGTGCTTGTAGTGTTGTGGACAGTGGACGCAACCATGTTACCTCATGCAGTGGGGAAGACCTCGGTCACGTAGCTGTGTCGTCCCCCCCTGTAAGCGTAAGCGGAGTGGGCTGGTCCGGCGTACGCCACACCAGCGTAGGAGTGTGAATAAATAGGCCGGGGCTCTGGGCGTGGTTCACATCCGGGATGGCCAACGCGTCTGCCAGGGCGGAGCCCCTCACCCTGCCACGAGTCTGCCGCCATGACCGCCAGCCTCCTCAGCCGATCGCTGGCTCCCGCGACTCAGGCCCCCAGCGCACCCAGCGGCACAGCACCGCCGAGTTATGTGTGTGCTGACTACTGCCTCCGGCCTACACTGTGGTCAGCAGGGCGCTCAAATCAAATCCAATCCTGACCTGCGAGGACACGCCATCAACGCTGGCTGCACACCCACTGAGCGCTTCAGGTGCCACAAACTCAGTGCACCACAAGTCATCACCACGTGGCTGTGGGCCCTTTCTGACCGCTGCCTCCGGCCTACACTGCGGTCAGCAGGGCGCTCAAATCAAATCCAATCCTGACCTGGGAGGACACGCCATCAACGCTGGCTGCACACCCGCTGAGCGCTTCAGGTGCCACCAACTCAGTGCACCACAAGTCATCGCCACGTGACTGTGGGCCCTTTCTGACCGCTGCCTCCGGCCTACACTGCGGACAGCAGGGCTCACAATTCAAATTGAGTCTTGATTTATTTATGGCGCAGTCCAGTAGGCAACAGACATTGCTTCCAGGGTGGCCCGCCCGGACGACGCATCATCGCAGGCCGCGCACCCGCCGAGCGCTCCAGGTGCCACTAACTCAGTGCAGCTCAAGTCATGGACCCTTTATGATTGAATCTGTGTGTGTGATCCAATGATGACTGTTCTGGTTGTTGCCAGCACCAACCACTCCCTGAGGGCTGGCTTACACTCACCCCACACCCATCCAGCACAGGCGTCACTGGACATGTGACCCTGGTAATAAAATGGGCCGGGCGCACGTGCCCGTAGCCAGTTCCACTATCTATCTAAGTGTGTCCGTGTGGTCATTATGTATGCATGATGGCCCAGGGCCCTACCACATTACATTGAGCTGTGGACAGCGGACGCAACCATGTCACCTCAGGCAGTGGGTAAGACCTTGGACACGTAGCCTTGTCGTCCCCCCGTAAGCGTAAGCGGAGTGGGCTGGGCCGGCGTACGCCAGTCCAGCGTAGGGGTGTGAAGAATTTGCCCGGGGCTCTGGGCGTGGTTCAGTGCTGGCCTGGACAAGGAAGTGACTAATGCGTGTGTCTCTGTTGTAGTGTCGGCGCCACCCGGCCCGCAATCGACAATGTTGCAATGTAGCATGCACCCGGAGGGCGGGCTCGCACGAACAGAGAAATGAAGGAGCGCAAGACCGCTCGGGGTCTTGGCTCATACATGCCAAGTGTTGTGTGTATCTGTATTGCCGCAGCATGAGCCAAATGCCTAGCCTTAAACGCAGCGCGAGTACAGCCAGGCACGAACTCTAAATCTGTGTCCGCCCTATCCTTACCATAGGCCTACACTCACGTGGCCGCCCACCTTCAACGGCCAACATCACAGTGTCGTTGTCAGGCTTGTGGACATGCGCAGCCAGGCATGACAATGGTGTGCCGTAGGAGTGCAAGTGATGCAACCGCGCAGCGCACATAAGTAAATAGGCTCGGGGGAGGGAGGAGCAGCTGTGAGGCAATGTAACACACAGTGATGCCGCTCATTTGCCACATGCAAGACATGTCAAACATGAATCCCAAAGTCGCACACATCCCACCCCACCCCCAACAAGCCACATCACATTTCCTGAATGCAAGCAGATGACAAACTAACATTAGGGATGAAAGCTCCTTTGTCTGAGCTATCAGGCGGAAGCACATCTGCACCTCCGACCTCGGAATTGCATGTGGCCGGCACCCCCTGACAGATACTATAGCAGCTGATGACGACTCCCACACTACGCACAGCCCGACGAAAGACCAACGTATACACACCCCACACACAGAAGTCCTTGCTCGAAGTTATCTTGCATGGAATGGCCTTCACACTTACTCCCACACCATCCCAGGCGTACAACCGTTGCACACTAAAACAACTCATTGATCCGAGCTGTGGCATTTCATCCACAGAACTGGCGCAGGTCAGAACAGTGCCGCTTCAACCAGAGCCACTAACGCAATGGCAGAACATCCCGGACACATGCACAGCCCCAGTCACGTGGAACTGTACCGTGCACGTATGCTGCATTTACTGGGGGCACTGCCATTGGCAGTGCTGCGGATCAGTTACCGGCTAAGCTTCCGCCTTGCCAACGTCACCTGCGTTCAGCCTGTGTTGCATTGTTGATCGTGCATATTCGAGTGGTTCATGGATGTCTGCCTATCCAACAGGATGGTAGCTGAACTGGATTTTGACATGTGTGTGCACCCCCTGTTGGCCCACGACCAGGAGTGTCACCGTGATACCCGTTTATGGGATGCCTTGATACTTGGCATACATGCTGGCAGCTGGACATGGGAGATTGCACAACTCCTCGTGTGCAGTGACCACATTGAACCTCTCCCCTATTGGGCTGTAGTGCTAATTGGTGAAAGGGGGTGGACGCAGCACATCTGTCCGGACCTGCTAATGTATTGCCTCGCCATCCTGTTTGATGAAGTCGACAACGACCTCATACTGGAAATGATAGCCTACGAAGATGCAATCGCTTTCATGGACGAGTAACTACGTACCTGCAGCCACAACAGATTGGAACCCATTGCACATGTCCCAACACCTTGTTGCATCTTGGAGATCTGGTCACATATCCCACGACAATAGTGGACATGGCTGCATTCGCCTGGACTCCGAAGACATGAGCGGACAACAACTCGGGTTAACACACACCTGTGAAAGGTGAGGCAACCCCCCCGGAGTGGACTGCGGCGCTTGGCAACGTTCCAAAATTCTGACATACTGCTGCATTGATCTGCATGTTGTGGCACTTATCTTGCCCGTACTGACACGCATATGCTAATAAAGTCTACGCACTTTCACTTGTGTTCAACTGTGATGAGTGTTAATTTGAATGACAATGTGTGTCTCACTGCCGATCTGGGTCATGACCATACATGCGCATTGATAGCATTACCCAGGGAGTACCTTTTTTGTGGAATCACTGTCCCTACATTCATCCATACTTTCATACTTGATTGATCATAGCCATGACACATCTGTGTGAATGAGAATGTTTTATTCGCATTCAGTGGAGTGTTGAAGCTGGAGCAGTACAGGGCCATGCAAACCCCACTTTACATTGTTGCCCTGTGGAGGGCCAGCCAGAGTCCTTTAGGGATTGACAAGTTCATCGGAAGAGGAAGACTTCAGTCCGCAGTGTGATTGCTGTGTCATTGGTAACCAAACAATATGTGGCAGTCCATGTCGAGGTCCAAGGTGAGTGTCGCTGGGTGTAACGGGGGACAGTGGAAGGTGTTATTCCAGGGCATGATGCAGAGGGCAGAACCAAGCTGAAACAGGCCATATGGCGGAGATGAATGCTACCACTTCATTCTTACCACAAAGCCAGATTCATCATCATCTTCGTCCTCTGATGTGTCAGGTGCCTCACATGTGGGTGGTGGTGTTTAGTCTGCATCACTGTGTGGCACTGACACATCAGGGGCCGGAGGTGGAATGTCTGCCGCACTGTGTGGCACTGACACTTCAGGGGGCGGAGATGTGGATGGAGTAGTAGCAGCAGCATTCATCCGCGCCAGGACTTGTGGCGGCAATGCCATGACGAGGATCTGCAGGGCATGGAAGATCACAGCTACACCTCGCTGGTGTGCAGCCGTGGCAAACATTCTTTCCGCCTGCATCCGCTCCAAGCTCTCCATCATTCTCCTTATGTGTCCCAACTCCCGGCTGACATCGCTGGAGCCACTCTGACTAGACAGTTGTTCTTGACTCAGAGTCATGACTCCAGCGATGTCAGCCATGGATTGTTGGAGAGCATGGAGCGGACAGTGGGTGTCTGTTAGGGACTGTAAGTGGTCCCTGATGGGACTTAGACACCCACGTATGGCATCTAGTTTGGCTGCCATGAGGTCGAACTCCACCCGCAGCTGATCAGCCATCTTCTCCAGGCACCCTAACACACGGCGTAGGAATGCCATGTGTTGGTCGTGGGGGTCCTGGGAGACTGCCATGGTGGTGGGTGCTTCCTGCTGTGTGGTCTGTGCAGGGGGTGGGGTCTCCTGGATGCAGCTGGGCTGCCCTGCTCCTGGAGTTGTGGTGCCGAAGCTGTCCATGAGCTGTTGGAGGGCGTCAGTGTCGATGTTGGGGAGGTCCTCTTCATCATCAGTGCTGAGTTGTTGGGTCTGCTCTGCAGGAGGTGTTGATTCTCCCTCTGCAATGTGAAGGGGAGATGTAGATTGACATTGTGTTTACATGTATGTTCACGCATTGTACAAGTTTACTTACAGACTGCATGACAATGTACATTGTGACAGTTTGTGAGGAGATGCCTATTTGATGCGGGACAGTTGACATTTCTACACCATCAGGGATGTGAGGTTGTACTTGTACATTATCATCTCACAGTTTCCTGCTATGCCAAATGCGAATGGCCATTTTCTACACACAAGCGGCAGCAGTTGTGTCCTCTGTTCTGTTGTGAAGGTGTTGCAGTTTGTTCCACATTGTTGTCAATGTTGAGGTGCTCTGATTCTTATGTGTGTGTGCTGCATTGTGGGTGTGTTGCCCCTTCAGCTCTGATTTTACTGGCCCTTATCCCTTTCAGGAGGTGTGCCTTTCACGTCTGTGCTTATACAGTGCTGAGATATTGCAGACTTGGGTAAATTGGGCTCTTGGTCAGAGTTGTGACTCTTGGGCATGGTTTGTCCGCAGATGTGCTATACTTAATTGTGCATGTGTGCCATTTAGCCCATCTCCCCCCGTTCCCCCAGTCCCTGGTCGTTACTCACCCTGTTGCTGTTGGCTCAGGTCATGTTGTGCAGTGTCCGCTCCCCCAACTCCTACCACCGTCTCCCCAATGATGACTAGGGTCACCATTTCCTCCATCTCATCCAGCTCCTGGTGTGTCGCTGGACTCCCACCTCCAGTCTGTGTTGCTGCTTTCAGGTTGGCTGCGAGTTTCAGCTTGGTTTTGCGCTTCACATCAGTCCAGCGCTTCTTGCAGTCGTCCACTTCCCTTCTCTTCACTCCGACTGCATTCACCTTGGCCAAGATGGACTGCCATATAGTATTTTTAGTTGCCAATGACACAGTCGAGGTGATGAACAGTTGGTGGTGGTGTTCTATCACCTCCGTAATGAGGATCTGGTTTTCCTGCGTACTGAAAGGCGGGTTCCTCTTCTTCTTCTCCTTGCCCTTCCCTGACCCCGAGGTCCCAGGCTGGTCCTCCGTGGGGCTTGTGGGGTTCTGGTTGTCCTCTGTACTTGCTCCGGCTACCTCCATGGTGCTTCGCAGTTGTTTGTGTTTTGATGTGTTTTTTGTTGCCGCTTTTATTGTGGTTTTTCCCGCCTGACTTGTGGGACTTGCAGGCCTGGCGCTGCTTATCGCTGGATTTTTTATCACATGTGGGCCCATCGCAAGTTTTTTCACGTTAGGCTTTAGATTTTTATCGCCGTCTCGGTAATTTTATCGCGGACATTTGACGCGTTATTGGGAAACTATTGCATGTTACTGCAGTGTTGAGAATGAGACGTTAACACAGAGTTCTTTTGCCGCGATAGACGGCGATAGACGGCGATGTGAGAAATTGCGTTAACCTATTTTGGCGATGATTATCGCACGTTCTTGAGAATATCCCCCAATGTGCCTTTGCAGCGTATGCTTCTAACTTCAACTCTTTTGAAATTCTGTTTGTTATTAGTGAAGCATTAATTATGTTTTGCATGTTAATCGGATCTCGTTGAAATAGTTCCTTGAACAGTTTATATGGTGTAATATCTTCTGAGGAGCCAGGCAGCATGCTATGTAATATCAGTAAGTGCACGCAGGTACATTTTAATTAGAGAATGGCTAAAACGTTAGAGCCTTATAAATACTGCTCTGATTAAGCCCTTTTAGAGGGACAATCCCACCTGAGCAATTCAGTATCTGACTTTTGATATCAGTAATTTTCTTTAGAAATAAATCCAGCAAATTGATTGCATTTATCTTGAAAACTTTGCTGTGTCTTTTTTGTATTATAACGGTTGGAAGAACTGTGGCTAAATGTTTTGACCAGAGAACAGATTATCGGTGTAGTGGGCTGACTTTGCTGCCTTAAAATCGGATTTTTATTTCTGATTAACTTGTTGCCACTGTGTTTTGAGAATCGGGGAATTGTCTATTCTCTATTGCAGCTCGAAGGAGCGGAGTTTCAGTCTTAAATTCCAAATATCTGCAGAAGATCAAGGCTAATCTTATGTCTTCTAGGCAGGCTTCGAGCTAGATTTGCTTCTCTGGGGCTGAGATATCTAATGTCCTACAGACGCTTGGCATAGTCTTGGACTAATGAATCTAGATCCTCCGAGGAGCAAGGGGCTACTGTCAATACTCCAATAGATACATTGGGGCAGATTTACAAGGCCCTTGCGCCACTTTTGCGTCACTTTTCCCATGTTAAAAATTACGCAAAAGTGGCGCAAGGGCCTTGTAAATAAGCCCCACTGTTTCCAGTTTCTTGATGTCCTATTGCTGTTGTTGGTTTCTGTATGAGCGGGTGGTCTCTCTGTTAGTCAACTAAAAAAACGCCAAAATGATTAGATCAAGTGCAGCAGGAAGGCTTTCCCATGGAACACAAGACAGTACATGGGACAATGGTATGTAGAGTATGGCCTTTATAAGGAGTGGAAGCAGTACCAGCTAGTGTCATGTCAAACATAGAAAATATTTCTTGAAATTGGTTTGCTAGTTATTGAGTGTGTTTATCAAGGTGAATGTTTAACTCTCACATTATTGTAAGGGGGTATCCACAATCAATCTTGAAATCTGCTGTATTAATCACTCCAGTACAATGGAGGTGGCTGTAGGGGATGATAGGATAATAGGATTTTGCTGCTGTTAGAGTGAGATATTTTAAAGTTGACCGACATTGTTCCAGTGATAAATGAAGGCTGGTTTCTGTAATTTCGCTTTTAGAGGCTGTTTCAGAAATAATTAGTAATATGGTAGCTTTATAGTTTCAATGCGCTATTTACATCATAAAGGCCAAATATATGTCGTCTGTAGAATAACTGACCTGGTTCAGTAGATGCATGCATACTGCAGTGTAACTAGTGTTTCAGAGTCACATTTTGAATGCCAAGCATCATATTAAAGTATTGAGCTCTCATAAAACATATCAGTGCATTCTAGAAGTTGTAGTTTGCTTGAACTGAACCACCAGGACAAGCACAGATCCTAGCAACTGAGATAGTCACATGGAGTTACATGGAGTCATGTGGCCACCCAAAATCTGAGCTATGTAAATATAAGAGATGCAAGAGCATTGAATTTCATTATAAATTCAAGAATAGGGAAGAAAGCCATTCCACAAAAAACAGGGAGCTTAGATAGACATGACCACCATCCAATATTGAGTAAGGGTCTGACCCAAAGCCGATTTAGATTTGTAGATATGGTGTCTGAGAAAGACAGCAGAAGCTGTCTGTAGCAATACCTCAAAAATTGCCAATGCTCTTTTGGAGTCCAGTGGATGGGATTCTCTTAATGGAACCTGAAAGCGAGCGTCAGTTCTTCTGACACTTGCAACAGGGACTTCATAGTGATGCCTCGAGCATAGCATTTAATTTGAAGGGATGTACAAAATGATATAACCATCAGGAATAAGGAATTTAGAACATCATTTGGTGTTGTGTGGTAATTAAAAGTCCTATTTTTAAGAGGAAATGCTAAATCCTGAGCAGTTTATCACTGATGGATTATTCTCCGGACTAGTCTTTTCCTTTATAAGGGAACAAACTATACACAAATTAATGTTGACCCATGTTAGAAGCTGCTGTCTACACCTGGGGCCTTCAGCCTTTGCTGCATGTAATAAGAGCTACTTATGTTCAATGAAAATCCTCCTGAGTTACAAATTTTATTAGTGTTACATTAGTGGCTTCTGTTGGACCTGTCAGCCTTAGGGTGGTCTACCCCCAAACTTTTTGTCTTCACTCCTCCTGTTTTTCTGAATTCATTTTTTTGGGGCTTTAGGACTCTGCACACCTTACCACTGCTAACCAGTGCTAAAGTGTGTGTACTCTTTCCTTTAAACATGGTGAAATTGGCTTACATTCATTTGGTACATTTAATTTACTTGTAAGTCCCTAGTAAACTAGTTCTACAGGTACCCAGGTCCTGTAAATTAAATGCTACTGGAGGGCTGATTGTACCACCCACTTATGTGTCTTTTCAAACATTTCCCAGGCGTGTCATTGCAACCTGTGTGTGCAGTTTTAAACTGCCATTTTAACCTGACAAAATAAACCTTTTGCCAGGTCTAATCCTTTCTTTCCTTTTTAATACATATGCCACCCCTAGGGTAGGCCCTAAAAAACCCATAGGGCAGGTTGCAGTCAATTTAAAAAGTCGGACATGTGCTTTTACGTTTCACATGTCCTGATAGTAAAAAACTCCTAAATTAGTTTTTCACTATGGCAAGGCCTACCTCTTCCATAGGGTAACCTTGGGTTACCTTACAGCATTTAATAAGTGATAACCTTCGATTGGGAGCAGGTAGGAAAGTCATGTTTGATGTTTGAAGAATTGTATTTTAAAACTCTTTTATGATAAAGTCCGGTCTTAAGCCATGATTCTGAAAATGCCACTTTTGGCGTTTTTTTGCCGTAACCATTTGGTGCCTACAGCCTGTTCTTGGGTCATATGACTAGGTGGCAGTTGGCCTTTGTATATTCCTCCCAGACAGCCACACAATAGAGGGATACAGTGTGCCTGAATGGGCCAACACTGGCAGGAAGGGGGTGGGTGAGCTGCGCACAGTCCCACTTACACATCAATAGGCTGGGTCCTGCTCGCCCAAAAAGAGCTTCACGCTAGCCTTTTGTGCCTGTAGCCAGGCTGGAGCCAGGGTTGGGAGGCAGGAAATTCCAGACACTTCTGTAGGGGGAAACTTTCAAAGCTTCTCCTACTTCAAAGCTGGCACCAGGTATAAATATTGGACCGTCAGACCCACTCTTCAGTACACTCCTGGATCTGTGGATACTACAGAAGGAGGATGCCCTGCTGCTTGAAGCCTGCCCTGCTTTTTGAGAAGGAAGAAAGAACCTGCAACCTTCATCTCAGGCTGAAGTGACTTCAGGGGTCAGCTGATGGACCTCCTGTTGGAGCTACAGGGACATAACAAGTTCCAGAGGCCTCCCTGCATTTGCCCAGCTGACCTGCTGCCTGGACCTGCAACTGGAACTGTCCGAGCCGTGCTGGAGTGAGTTCCTGATACCCAAGAGGTGACCCAAGTTCCTGGACCCTTGGTGTAGCATCAGTTGAGCTCCTCCCTGAAGAAAGGAAGAAGTTCTGAAGGTGTTGACTCTTTGCGACCGCTAACGGGCCCGCTTGCGCCAAGATCTTGCCGCCTGTGCAGACCGCCAAAGCGAATCTCCATTGAACCCGACTCTTCTCACCATAGCGACCTCCCACGATGACCGGCAATGCAAGATCTGCACTTTGCGATAAAACAATGACAGCTCACAGTGAACATGAACGTGAATCTCCAGCAACAACCGTCGGTGAAGCCCAACAGGATTTTCGTGCTACAGCGACGAACATCGCCAATGCTCTCCCTGCTCCTCGTGGCCTCCTCCACCACGAACGGAAGTCTTTGTACCAGACTTTAGGCAGTAACCTTTTCAGCTGGACTAACCTGGTCCCAGTTTCTGGCCAGCACTCCATCACGAATGGCTTGAACTTCTGACTTTCACCCGGTCTCGCATCACCAGATAGCCTCGAGTGGCGCTTTGTGCTTTTTAGGCGCTATACTTACCCTAAATCTTTCAAATTGGATATTTCCGGTTCTACTGTTTGGATTTTTGTCATTTTGGTGTCAAATTATTTATTACATTTTAATGTGTTTTTCTAAACAGGTGTGAGATTTTTCTTGTGTTTTCACTTTATTACTGTTTGTATGATGCATAAATACTTCACACATTGCCTCTAAGTTAAGCCTGACTGCTACCCGCTATACCCACACAGAAGCGCCCACGCACGACACCCCTACCCTTCCCCGGCACGGCACCGGGCCTCGAGGTGCGCAGGGGGAGGGGTAATTGAGCTGCAGCTTGGGCGAGCGGGCCTGCATGGCGGGGCCCCGGGGGCCCGCTTAATAGTGGTGGGAACTGCTGCATCGCCCGTTATACCCACGCAGGAGTGCCCACACACGATACTCCTCCCCGGCACGGCACCGGGCCTCGAGGTGCGCAGGGGGAGGCATAATTGAGCCGAGGCTTGGACGGACAGGCCTGCGTGGGGGCCCCGGGGACCCACGCAATAGTGGCGGGAATCGGCAAATCACCAGCGACGCCTTCATAGAGCGCCCACACAAGATACCCTCCCCCGGCACGGCACCAGGCCTCGAGGTGCGCGGGGGGAGACGCCACTGACACGCCGCCCAGACGGGCAGGCTTACACGGAGACCCGGGGCCTGCGGGGTGAAGCGACGGTGCATCGGAGACCTGGGCAGAGGGGTCTCAGCGGTGACACCACCCGAGGCTGACATAAAAGGTGGACAACGCTAAGACCACCCAAGGATAACACCGGAGGAGCCTAGAGGGGAGTTATCGTGTGCTGGGTGGCAGCGGGAACGTGGGACCGCTGTCGTGTGTGGGACCCCGGGGCACCTCTAACGACGCTCTGGACCCTTGCCTCCGCTGAGGACCTGGAACCTAAACTAAAGCACAACGAACTCTGCACACCAAGCGGCCCCGCACCCCCGCCGACGGGCGGCAGGATCTTCGTCTGCCGCCGACCCCAGAAGATACCCCTAACTGCCATCTCTCGTGGTGCTACTACCCCGGCGAGGTCCCCACCAGCTTGCGCGTCGCTGGAGGGTTGGTGGACATCGCCCGCCGCCGACCGGGCGACTGTGAGGAGCCATAACCGAACCCAGAGCGGGGGACACCACACAGCGACATATAGGCCTCAACTGACCGCAACCCACTGGACCTCCACGGAAGGAGGACGGCCCGAGTACCTACCGGTGATTGTCGGTGGGGGATACGACCACCATGGGGCGCACGCGTGCGACGGGCGCCTCGCAGACCCCGGGACCCCTGGGACACCATCCCCGATGCCTCATGCTGCACGCCTGGGAGAGGAACCCTCAAACTCAGAGTCCATGTCGAATAAATTAGACAAAGTCCTCGCGGCAATTGAACACTCGAGAGTCACCATGGAGCACAGGTTCGGAGAACTGGCCACTGACCTTAACCTGCTCCGGGACGACCATAGGAAACTGGCAGATAAAGTTAAGCAAGGAGAGAAAACGCTACACACTCTGGAACCGCAAATGCAACAACACCAGGACATTTTGAAAGATCTACAATCGCGTGTGAAGTTCCTAGAGAATAAAACGGATGATTTAGAAGGTCGGTCCCGCAGAAATAACATTCGAATCATTTATTTACCGGAGGGAGTGGAAGGGACTAACCCTCTCAGTTACATCAAAACATGGATCGCGACATTCACACCAGCCGGGGACCTGACCCCATTCTTTTCCATAGAAAGGGCACACCGGGTACCGGCCCGCAAACCACCCCCGGGGTCATCACCTCGACCATTTCTCCTGAAATTGCTTCATTACCAGGATAGAGATGCTATTCTCCGGGCCACACGACAGCAGGGAACACTCCGAGTGGAGGATAAACAAGTCATGCTATTCCCAGATTATTCACGGGCAGTGCAACAACAAAGGTCCACCTTCTTAGCAGTCAAACGCGTCCTGCGCCAAAAGAATATCCAGTACGCGCTTCTGTTCCCGGCCCGTCTCAAGATCATTCACGACGATAAGACACACTTTTTCACGGACCCTGCGGAAGCCAGTAGCTGGGTCGAGCAGCAGCTGTCACACTTGGACAATTCCAGAAAGTCACAGCCCAACCGGCCATCAGGCCGACAGCGACGACAGCAGAAAAAAATCACACTCACACAGCTGAGCTCCCATTCGGACTCCTTTAGTAAACACTCCCCTGACCTTGAACACATTATAGCAGAACGCCGGAAGGCACTACAGGCGGTCGCTGAGATGGGGCTCCCGGAGGACAGCTCAGATGGTGAGAGAGGCCCACACATATTCACCTCAGAGGAAGAAGGCAGTGACGCGAACACTCCTGGAGATGGCTCCATGACGCCACCGATAGTGACCCCCAAACGGCAGACACTCTGATCTGATGCTCCTGACTCAGAACGACGAACATTATGGGGGTGTCCCTTGGGACTTTCGCACTCCCGAAACAAATAGGTATTGCTTGACACTGAAGGGCGCTTCAACAACCGATCCCGAACATGCTGTGCCTGACGATTGTAGACAGCATTGAACTGCAATAGACGGCGGTGACTAATATAGATACAACGGGGCGCCACGGAAACGTAGTCAACAAGCGGGTAGCTGTAGTGGCAACGGCTGACGGAAGCGGACGACCGCCTCCCCCAAGAAACAAACTAAAGTTCGCACATGCAGTGCAGTTTGGACGTATCACCTCGAGTGCTAGGTCCTATAAGTTGGGACTGTTTCCCGTTGGTTCACCTTATTTCCCCCCCCCCATTTCACATACCCCCAATATCCCCAGGGGAGCGCACACACGGCATAGAGACATATGGTTCGGATACAAGTGGCAGGTGTTCTACAGGGGGTGGCCACAAGAGTCGAAGGGAACACTAAACCAAAAGAACCACCACCCAGACACTAGACACGATGGCGTCCAGGCTCCCTAACTCGGACCTGAAAATCATTACGTTGAATGTTAGGGGTATGCACACAGTGAGCAAACGATACTCAATCTACGCCTACATTAAGAGGCAGCAAGCACAGATAGCTCTCCTGCAGGAGACGCACCTGACGGCGACAGAGGTGGATCGCCTACGTAAAAAATGGCGGGGTATCATTTGTGCCACAACATACTCTGCATTCGCCAGGGGTGCCCTGATTTGGATACGACCGGGGGTCCCCTTCAGAGAACAGTCTAGAGTGACCGATAAAGAAGGCCGGTACTCCCTGTTAGCGGGTCTCCTCGAGGGTAAGGAAATACTGGTAGGGAGCATCTATGCCCCCAATGTGGAGCAGGACCAATACTGGATCCGCCTTACTGGAGTGTTAGCGCAATACACGTCACTGCCCTGGCTATTGGGAGGGGACTATAACTGCACCCTAGACAACACCCTGGATAGATCTCATCCCCTCCGGCTCAGTCCCCCGCACTGAAACAGACAGAGCTATTCAGGCATTGGGTTACCCACTGGACACTAGCGGATGCCTGGCGAGAAAAGAACCCGCACATTAAAATGTACTCCTTTTATTCCGCCCCGCACAATCTCAGGGTGAGACTAGATAGATTTCTTTGCTCCACGACACTGCTCCCCCAAATACAGCACACTGACTACCTAGGCAGAGTATTGTCAGACCATGACGCGCATATCGTGACTCTCAGATGGAGGCCACCCCACCCCCCGGTACCCACGTGGAAATTACCACGGGAGTGCCTCACTGACCCGGTATTCTGTCACACACATGGAGACCACATCCAGGAATACTTCACACTAAATACAGGCACAGCCTCATCTAGGTCAATCGTATGGGATGCGTTTAAGGTCGAGGCTAGGGGTCACTGTATCCAACAAATAGTAGGTGTGCGAAAAATACTTGAGCAATCTCTGCAAACTGCGGAGAAAAAATTGGCGGACCTAACAAAAGCGGGGATAAAGGGAGGCTACCCCGGAGCAAGTGGCGATAGCTAAAACATCTTATGCGGAGACAATGAGAGACCTTCGCAAATACAACTTCAGGGCGTACGCCGCCCGTGTACATCGGGAGGGAAACAGGGCAGGGACGCTCCTCGCTTGGCTCGCGAAACAGGAAGTGGACTTGCAACCAATCACAGAATTGATAGACGCGATGGGTACCCTTAGGCAGTCACAAATAGATATCCTGAACATTTTCCACGACTATTACACGGGAATCTACCGGGCTCCGCCACAGTCATCAAGCCTGGCGCTGTCCCAGTTCTTCCATTTATTACCTCTACCCGGCATCCCGTCGGCAGATGGGAAGACGTTGGAGACAAAGATAAAATCCCCGGACGTAAACCATGCGATCAGGACACTGGCACGGCGTAAGGCACCGGGTATAGATGGCTTTCCCCTCGAATACTATGCCACCTTTTCAGCCCAGCTGACCCCGCGACTCGTGACCATGTACGAGGACGCGTTGCAAAGAGGGGAACTTCCTAGATCACTCTGGGAATCTACCCTGGTAACATTCCTCAAGCCACACAGGGATCCCACTCTCCCATCCTCCTACAGGCCCATAACACTACTTAACCGGATTGTAAACTCTTGGGAAAAATTTTAGCGGATCGGTACATCCAAGTTCTCCCACAATTGATCCACCATGATCAAAGTGGGTTTCTCCCCAGGCGTAGCGTCTCAGAGAATATACGTAGACTCTTCCACATCCAGGATAGAGCGAAAGATCACTTCCCTCGAGCTGCATGCCTAATTCTAGACCTAGAAAAGGCCTTCAATACACTATTATGGCCATACCTATTCGCTGTCCTACGCAAGGTACGCGTCGGCCCGACCCTGATGGCATACACACGACTACTCTATACAGGCCTCACGACTAGGGTGAGGGTGGGGAGGTACATCTCAACCCCGCTCCCGGTGGAACGGGGATGAGGCAGGATGCCCTTGTCTCCCCTCCTCTTCGCCTTGGCAGTGGAACCCCTGGCCATTCGTCTGCGTCAGGGGGGCGAGACCTGGGGTATTCCGATCGCAGACACAGTACACAGTGTATCGATGTATGCCGATGATCTCCTGATCTACTTGCGGGACATCACGAGTGATCTCACACCGATATGGGAAACATTGCGTGACTTTGCAGAGGTCTCCGGACTCAAAGTCAATTGGGGGAAATCGACAATCTTTCCACTGAGCCCCCACCTAGCTCCTTTGGAGATAACGATTGGGCCCCACACACTCGGTTGGAATGCTGCGGCACCTCGATACCTAGGAGTGCAACTGTATCATTCCCTGGAGAACCTCTATGAGGAAATCACCGCAAGACATTGGCCGGGCTACGTTCGGCGGTCGCCTTCTGGAAGACCCTACCATTGGCCCCCATAGGGCGTGTAGCCCTCGCGAAGATGGTCATGGTACCCAGACTGCTCTACTGTTTTACTAATCTCCCGGTGATCCCGCCCCGTTCTTTTTTTCAGGAACTAGACACACTACTTACGGCGCTGATATGGGGGTGGTAGACACCGGGTAGCCTTACAAACCCTCTACTTGCCCACAACGCAAGGGGGTCTGGGAGCCCCTCCTTTGAAGCCTATTTCCTAGCAGCCCAGCTTCAGTGGCTGTCCCATTGGACAGCAGAGCGCCACATAGACGAGACATTCTCCAATGACGGCCGGATACCTCTCCCGGCCCTCAGCAGACTACTGATGCCGGGGACTAAGCCTACGAGTACACACCCCCTACAGATCTCGATTGCCCGCAAATGCATGATGCGCATACACCGTCTGTCACGGGGTCGGCCCCTTTACTCCCCGCTCCTTCCATTGGTAGGATTCCCACAACGGGAGAAATATTTCACCGCTAACACCCTCAGGGTGTGGACTGAGCGTGGGGTGACAGAGATCGAGTCCCTATTTGAGGATGGGCAGTTGAAAACATAGGCCCAAATGAGAGAAAGCTATGATCTCCCCCCGGGGCAATTCCTGGTACATAGACGTTTAGTTGAGAGCGCCAGGCACTGCTGGGATCTCACTGAGGGCGAACCACCGACACACCCGGTGCTACACACGATTCTCCGTATGGGCGCGGGGAGACACTTAGTCACCTGGCACTATAAAGCGATCCGGGACCTGATCACGATCCCTCTACAAGCCCTGCGACAGAAATGGGAGGACGAAATAGGACGGGTGCTCCATGACAAAGAATGGGAAAAGGCACTGGAGTACCCCAAAAGGTGTCCAGGAACGCACGCTTCAAAAACATCCAATTCAATATTTTACATCGTGCATACTTAACACCTCACCGACTCCACCGTTTTTATCCTGATACACAGTTCGCATGCCCCAGATGCCAAACACCAGAGGCAAATTTTAAACACATGTTTTGGGACTGTCCCACAATCCAACAGTATTGGGATAGGGTACATCAGACCCTAAGGGCGACGGTCAACCTAATAAATATTTCCACGTGGGAGGCGAGCGCTCTAGGTGTCTTCCGCAGGCGGAAGACGGAAAAGGTGCAGTACAGGTTTGCATCTCTGGCTCTGCTTTTAGCGAAACGTGGAATAGCTATGCATTGGAGGGCCCCGGCAGGACTCCCAGAGGCAGCCTGGATAGGCACCGTAAAAAAGTGGGGGGCAGCAGAGGAAGAAACACTAAGAGACGAGGAGGTGAAAGGGATGCGTAAACATCCCATCTCCATGGAATGGGCACACCTCCTGTTCCAATTTGCTCAGGAGACAGCACCAGCGGACTCACCCGTGTCCACACTATCCCACTCCCAGACTCCACACCAGTCCCCCATGGCGCAAACAAACACCAACACATAACAGACATGGGATGTGAATGACTGACTGTGCGCTAGGGCCCCATCGGACTAACACTTCGGTCCGCGAGGGGAGACATACACCCCCCCGGACTCCTCTCCCCCCCTCACTGCGGATATCACAGCTCCTCCACAGGTAAATCAGAATCCACCACAAACTAGACAACCACCATGATACAGCCCATAGGCTACCCGTCCTCCCCTTCCTCCCCACATTCCCCCTCAGTTCTTTGTTCCACATTTTCCCCAACACCCACATCGTTAGCGTATCTCTATTGGGAACACACTCGTGGACAATATCACAGGGGTTACGGGGGTAGTGCGGGGGACTGCAGATCAACCCCCCACCACACAGACACCCATATATGCAGGCACCGAGCACCAGGCACCTTATCATTACTCATACTAGTCCACCTGCAGTGTACTTTCTATGTTGTTTCATTGTTTATAACACGAGACGTTGCATATTTACTGAGATGGTTGTTCTATGGAGCAATGCTACCGCTCAATTGCCTGCACATGCCTGTCCTCATGTACTGTTAATAATGTGTATCTATGTACCATGAAAAATAAAATTCCCAATAAAGAAATTTAAACAAAAAAAAAGTTAAGCCTGACTGCTCCTGTGCCAAGCTACCAGAGGGTTAAGCACAGGTTCATCTACTGACTATTTGTGGTTCACCTTGACAAGGATTATGGGTGTTGCTTGAGTAGGGTTTCACCCCCCACCCAACAACCCAATTTCTCACAACCACCATATGCAAAGATTACCAGCACTGATCATTTCAGTGCATCAGGCACGGTTACTAGCAGTAATGAAAAATGCTTCGCCAATGTTGAATGCCACTACATGGGTAATACCTAATGGCCATAACAGCAGTGCCTCTGACACCAAAATAATAATATTTCTATTAAGTCTTCCCAACACCGTTTGATTTTTATCATTTAAATATCAGCTTTAAATATATTTTGGAAATTCTGCGGTTTTTCTGGAAACCTTAGCTTATGAGTTCTAAAAATAAACATTTTCTTGTTGAATACATGCTTTTCAATTTTGGGATACTTGTTGGTGAACCCTGGTCTAGACCTAACTGCTGTGCCATGACTCCTCTGCAATGAAAGCAAAATATGGGATGGGTTTCTGCCTCTTGCTTAGGGGCTCTTGCAGGGGCGGATTCCTGATTAGGGGGGCAGGGCTCCGCCATGCTTACATTTCTGCCTCAATTACTGTTTCCAAATTCTTTTAAAGAATGCTTATTGCATTACACCTGTGACCCTCGCTTTGCGCGAGGGTCAGGCAAACCCAGGCACATGTGGTGCTAGACCGCATGTGCCGGCCGTCGCAGGTTTAAGAGGGCTTACCTGATTTCAGCCCTGACCCCCGGTGGCTTACAATACTGTAAGTCCCTGCCCTCTGATGACGCACTGCAGCCTCGCTGATTGCAAGCAGCCTGGGCGCTTTAAGCAGAAGCCCTGGGTTTCCAAGGCCGCTTGTCAATCAGCGAGGGTGCACCTCCATAGCCCCACCCCATCCTGGGAAGAGCTGTGCACACGAGGCTATCTACGAGTATGACCTGATCTGCAGCACACGTGCTCTTTGTAAAAACAAGCAGCAGACTTACTCGGATCGGAGGAGGCTGGCAGTTCGTATCGCAGGCAAGTTTCATTTAATGATTCTACAGCACCTTTGCGTTCTGTAAAGCTGCATGCATTGCCCACTCGACGTCGCTGCATTGGCACAGCATCAGGTGAATCGGGAAACCACATAAGCTCCTGATGCCGGTAAATAATGCGTATGACCATGGGTGACGTAACTGGTGCTCTAGCGAAGCACTCCGAGACAAATGGGGTACTCTCATAATGCGATGTATGTTTGTTTGCCAAAGAAAGAGCCCCACGTGTTCTAGCAATTTATATGGATTCACAACAAGCGTGACACTGTCTCACGGCCTTACTGTGAACGGACTATGGCAAAGGTTCATGCTATTTTATTACAATGGCACACAGTGCTCGTTGGGCTTGATATGTACCGAATATGATTTCATTTCAAAATCTTCCCGCAGCCCGCTTCAGTGGAAGGAAATGTTTTGCTCAAGATATGATATGCTCATTTGAATGGTACTTTGTTTTGATACTCTTCTCATGTCCATCTTGTTTCAGTAGAGGGGACGAGCTGCCCAGTATCTGGTATTGTATCATGTCAATTGATAAGTTTCAAAGTAACAGGTGGTTATGCGTGCCTGGCCCCCCTTTTATCAAAAGTACAGTTAATTTCCTTGCATTTAATGCATCACATTATATCTCTTTGGTGTTAATGGTGCGCAGAATGCGTTCAAGGTTTTCGTATTATTTTCTCAGGGCTTGCACAGGATCTGGAAGGGCAGGAGTCAACAGACGGCCCTGGGCGGGGGGAGCTCAAGCATGCTGACCATGGCCATGGGGGCAGGAATGGTTATGTACACATGTTATTGCTCAATAATTGACCCACGTAGCCTGCACTAAACAGAGTGGGGGCCAGTCCTGCCACACTGCGTGACCATGCACAATGTCCTGAGCTGAGCAAGCAGGCAAGTTGACTTAAAAGTACTATTACTGCTCAACTCATTATCTTTTAGCATATACAAAATTATGAAAGGGCGTGTTGTAACCAGAGACACTCGAACCACTGACTGTCAAGTTGATCACATGCGTCTGCAGCAGGCGCATGAACCGCGTGAGCTTTCTTTCTTTCACAACACTCGATGTCACTGTTGCTCTTCATGCTAAATTGACCTCAAATATATTTTGCTCATGGATTTTTGAGCTATCCCTCAGGTGCTAGCTCTCCTATCTGTTTCAAAAGAGTGTACCTGCTGAGTTTACCGTTAGTTTACATTTGAAAGAATTGTCGGTTAGTTACATGAGAGCTGCAAATATCTGTGTGTGGTGTGAAAGTCACGACTTCGAATCCCTGCGCGGCCAACAGGGCCGTTTAGCCTGCTGACATCCAGAAAATGAGTTTTATTAAAATGGGAGAACGTAGCGCCTATTTCCTGGGCTTATAAAAACAATATATCCGCAGCGTTACGTGGCATAAAATCAAGTGTTTAGCACGTTAATTGAAAGTGGACAAAAGAGCATGGAATATTTGCGTTTCTATAATTGGAGAGGCAGACACTGAGCGCAAATAGCCACTGCACGTCATGTTGAATTAAACCAAGCAAAGATAGCTTAGAGTGTGTTTACTTTTATTTCCTGAGGAAAATATCACACGTCACAGCAATTTTACTGTAAAAATGTGCATGGGGACAAGGGGCCTGTGTGTTACTTGTGACGGAGAGGGGGCATCCATCCAGAGTGATCGCGAAAGAGAGACAGGGGGTTTTACACAGTACTCGTGAGACTTTCATGTGAGGTGAGGTCTTCAGTGTATCCTCGTTCCAGTAAACAAATATTAATAGCTAGTGTCTTCTCGTGATCACCCAGACACATTTAATAGTGCTGTAGGTGCGTGGCATCGGTGCACAGGGGCATCAAGGGCTCCTGGAACCCTGAGTATTGCTTTATTTTACTATGCATACACCAGGCAGGGGCCCCAGTTTTCCTGACTGCACAAGGTTAATTGTTTCTAGGCCAATCCCTTTCTTTCACCTCTCGATCTTTTAGTGAAATTTTATTATTATTGCTCTTTACTATTTATTTATCTACCTTTGCTTGGACCTTATTTATTCTCTGTTTTATCTCGTCGTGCTTGTTAGTTCCTGTATTCCCCTAACTGCTCTGGTGGAGTTACGAATTGAGTTTGGATGCAGCCTATGCAAGGGTGAGGCTAACAGTGCTCCAGGAGGCATTTGACTTATGCCCTCGGATTAGAAGATCTATGCACAGGGGCTTAGAATCCCATAGGCATCCACCAAGCACCCTCAGAGATAACTGTCCAGAATAGCTCTTAACGCACTCATAGGTAATGCGAATAATGAGGTCTAGAACATACACACAACAGGGACACCATCCTGGGGACCAGTGTGCTAGAAAGAGGACCTGTAACGTGGTTATGTCCCATTCTTACTTTTTAAATTGCACCGCTTTTTAACTGTTGCTGTCTGCCAGCCACAGAGTCTTTGGCTCAGTCTGTCGAAGGGGGCCACGGAGGCTTCAAGCAGTGATTGCTCACACTTTCTGTCTCAGCCTTACTTGGTAGGAGTCTTCATCTAAGTCTGTGCCTGCTCCCCCACTGAGCGTAGGGCAGGATGCTCACATCCACACACAGACCTGAGATATCACTGCAACAAGACCTAGAGCATCAATGGCCATAGAACAACAACATACCTACTGTGAAAGAATAGCACACAGTGGCACAGATAGACAGAGCACGTGGTAGGCCGGTGTCTGATATGCACCCGATTAGACTAACAGTTTTGCCAGTCACTGTCTTTGTTTGAACAGATTCACAATTGCTTTATTAACCTTCCTGCTTTCTCAAATTTGCTTGAAAATGCACCATTTGTCCACTCTTTTTTCAAAATTTTCTCGGGGGGAGAACCCCCCCAAACCACCCGTAGGTTGTTCGGGCTCGCTCACCACAGTGCACTACAACAATTCTTTTACGCCCTACCACTTTCAAATGTCACCAGCCGCCACTGGGCTCTTGGCTATAGAGCAAAAAAGTGATAGGTGTTAATCTTAGACTTTTAATCTAAAGAATTTCCTGCAGTCAAGAAATTTTGGCTTAAATATGTGCACTTTTTTTATCTCAGTGAGTCTACCTCAGTGAGACTTATTAAGGGGGTGCTTGAGGCTCAAGATTAGGGATGGGTGGAAAAATACCACGCTTAGAGTGCAGAGTTTAAAAAAAACTTCACCAACCGCTGCGTGGCGGAGTTTTATCTCATGCGTAGCTCGCCAACGGTAAGTTGGCGAGCGAGAAAATCAAGCGCTAGACCACCTCCCGACGAGATTTCTCAATCCGGATGGTTGCGGCAGATCACTACCGCTCGTGTTGAGAAAGCTGCCGCTCGCGGTGTGAAAGCTGCCACTCGAGTAGGAAATCTACTCAAGCGGCAGAAAGAACCAGCACCCTCTGGTGTGCTGCATGGTGACATTCACGCCGATTTTATAGTGCGAGACAAGCTCCCGGCACTAAAAATCAGCGCGAGCAGTGTGACGTACCACAACTCTCAGAGTTTTTGGGTAACTCCGTGGAACTCTGCGGAGTGAAATTCTGCGAGTTCTGCCCAGGCCTACTCAAGATACACCTAACTGCTAAGCTTCAAAATACCCTCTGATTTTCTCTCAAATGTCATGCTGCCTTATTGCCTTCTAACAACCCTATGCTCACAGCAATCACTATACCTTAGCTAGTTTCCTTCCCTCTTCATCACAATGTTCAGCTTACATATTCATCAGTTATTAAAGACCATTACCAAGCATAAACCATTGTATACAACATTGCGCACTTTACACACTCATCATTTTGTATTGGTGAGCGACTGCAAGACTAAAATGCACAGGTACACTGTGTCTATTCTTAGAGTACTAAGTTCCCTTTCAGTGGGATATCAGGGATTCCTTAATTCTCCTTGGTCTGTTGTGATCCTATTTCTGAAAAAATGCCAGGATTAGTCTTCCTTAAAAAGGACACAGAGCCCTCACCCCCCCCTAAGTGACATGGCACTCATTTGTGTCACTCCTTGCCAGTAACCAAAAGCTCTCTGTGAGCCTATTTTGTTTGTGTACGTATCTTGTGGTTTATAGATAAGACTGGAGGTTTGAATACCTCTTGGTGTTAATGCAGCCATTAACATTGTATGTTGTTAGGTTCAATATACCTTTAATTATGTGTACCCGTATACTACAGGATTAAAAACTGTAGGCTTGGGCTTTAAGGACCTTCTCTACCTATCCATTTAACATGTATGAAGGAACATATTATCATGCTTTTACCTAAGGTTTTAATGACTTCTCAGTCGTAGGCTTTTTTAAGACCATTTAGACCCCTAAGATCCTCCCTAAGAAATCATATCCTAACATTAATGCTATCCCTAGATCTAACCCATTAATGGCAAATATTATTTTCTAAAAACAAATTTTATAATTATTTTAAAATATGTTGTGTATTTTTTAAATATAATGTTCAGTGCCAGAGGGTATATTTATCCTAACTTTAACACTAACCCCAACAGTAATTATTATATTATGGTTAAATATATTCTGTTTTAGTTGCATTGAATTAAAGCAAATTACATTAAAATATGTAAGCAGTAATAATTTGATTACATTTACCTATTAAATTTGCAAAGTAATTATGTGCAATGCAATAGCATAGAAAATTAATACTATTGTAGAGGTAATGGTTTTATGGTAATGTTAAAGAGATAATGTTATGATTCCTCTGGTGGTCGAGTCATAAAATGGGGACACCAGAACTACTGTCCAAAGTCAGGACTTAAGAAACAAATAAAATTCCAAAATCTATATCATTTCACACCACAAGATATTTTACTGAATTATGTCATTCTGCTCACTGCAATTTAGTTAGAGGTTCCCTTGAAGGAAAAAATAAAGATAACAATTTAAGAAAAACACTAATGGGTTGATTTGATTTAGATCCTTGAGGCTGTTCTATAATGCCTATGATTACATTTGGGCTGCTACTCCTTTTGAGAGGACAAACTCCTGTTTGCATCTGAAACAGATTAGGATTCCGGTTCAAACTGTGCTTGACGACTAATTAGAACCACAATTTGAAACCAAGCCAGTTAATATATTTATTAATTCCTGGATCTTTCAAAATGTCACTTTTACTAGCCTGAAGACTTTCTTGCTGTCTTTTAAAAGATAGAATATCACCGGAGTATTAGTGAAAGGCTACGGCCATTGAGCTTAACACTTCACTGAGTATTTCAATATAGACAATTGAATAGGATATACAATAAGCATGAACCGTGAGCAACACAGTAAATTACATTTCCAGGTGGAGACATGAAAATACCAGTGCATACCTTCACTGGTCTATCGTTCAGTAATGCATACAACCATAGTCCTACCTGTTCAAACACCCCTGCCACATTTCCCAGTCTATCCAACGAGGGTGTCAAATCCTCCCAGAAGGGATAATATCAAGAATGCAGCATCCCCCTCCAACAACAGGCCTAGTGTTAGACTTGGCATCTTTGGCATGGTTTCCCCTGACTTTTTCCTGTATTTTTGATTCTGTGCTGGATTTCGTTTTTGCTGGCTTAGATACTTTGGGCACTTTGCCACTGCTGATCAGTGTCAAAGTGCAAGTGCTCCCTGTGTAAATTGTTGTTACAATTTGTTCTCCCTGATTGACATATTTGATTTACTGGTAAGCCCCTAGTAAAGTGCACTGAAGTGTGCCAGGGCCTATAAATCAAATGCTACTAGTGGGCCTGCAGCACTGATTGTGCCACCCACATGAGTAGCTCTGAAAAGGTAACTCAGACCTGCCACTGCAGTGTCTGTGCTTGGTTGTTAACTGCGATGTCGACTTGACAAGTGCACCTACTTGCCAGGCCCTAACCTTCCCTTTCTCTACATGTAAGGCACCCCTATGGTAGGCCCAAGGTACCCCCCCTTGGCGGGGTGCAGTGTATGTGAGAGGTAGGACATGTACTGGTGTGTGTAACATGTCCTGATAGTGAAATACTGCCAATTTTATTTTTCACTATTGAAAGGCTATCTTGCCCCATAGGATAGAATCGGAGTTTATTTATAAAATCTAATAAATATAACTTCCCATTGGGACAAGATAGAGAAATAAAGTTTAGGCTCTCTGAGCTCAGAATTTAATAACAAATCTTTTAGTAAAGATGATTTTTAAATTGTGTGTTTGAAAATGCCACTTTTAGAAAGTAGGCATTTTCGTTTTTTATCCATTCTGTGTGCCTCTGCCTGTTGGGGATGTGCATTCACTGTAGACAGCCACTGGGGGGGTTGAGGTGTTCCTGGCCCTTCCTGGATGACTGAGAGCTGGGCTGAATAGACCCTGGCTGAATTTAGAGTAGTGGGAGGAGATTTCCTTGCACCTCAATAGGGCCTGTCTCCCTTGTACAATGCTGTCTCCACCCCCTGCGGTCATGCTGCACCAGTGAGGACAGAACTGGTTTGGACTGGGGTCAGAGACCCTTGCACAAGGAGAACAAAGACATTTTGGGGTATAAGTATTACAGCTGAAACCCCAGAACTTTAGATCATATCTGGAATTCAAGAGGAACCTTTGCCAAGGAGAAGAGCTGGAGAAACTGAAGGAGAAGTACTGCCCCTTTGCTGTGTGCTGTCTGGGGTTGGCCTGCAGTAGCTGATTCTGCCAAGGAAAGGATAAGGACTTTGCTGTGTGCTGTGTCCCCTGCCTGAGGAAGATCCCCAAGGGCCTGTGTACGCTGGCCTCCTGTTCTGAAGTCTCAGGGACACAAAGGCTTCACCCCCAGCTCCCCTGAACTTCCTTGCTAGGAGTTCTGACCTGCCAAGAGGTGCCTGTGACTGTGTCAGGCCTCTGGAGGTTGTTCCTGCTGTTGGGAGCTGGAAGAGCAACGCAACTACAAGAAAATTGACGCATCGCTCTTCTTGTGGCTGTTTTTCCGACGCAGCACCGCTGTGCGAGAAGAATCTCAACGCATTGTCCCGCCGCTGCCGAAACCGACGCAGCATCTGTCGCCGCTGCAAGAACCGATGCATCGAGGGAACGTGGCTGAAGAAACCGCCGGGCGCTCCTGCATCGATCGCCGACGCATCCCGGATTTCCACACATCGTACCTATGCGGCAAGTTTTCCCGATGCATCACCCGTGGACCAGAATCGTCTTGAAATCTACGCATCACTTCCCCCTACAGACCGGATTCGACGCATCACTTCTCCTGCGTGCAGCAGAACTGTCGCATCTCCTCCCCATGGTCTCAGGAACTGACGCATCTCTTTGTTTTACGATGCTTCTCATATCTGTGGCTGTTTGGCCTTGTGAATTTTGTCGCAACTACAGGTACTTTGAGAGAAATCACGCATCTACAGTTTTCTATGGGCCAAGTTGTTTGAAACCTTTTTAAAGTCATATTCTTATTACATGTATGTTGGATTTTTGTCATTTTGGTCTTGTTGAATTTAGATAAAGATACTTTATTTTTTTTAACTGGTGTGGTGTCTATTTGTGGTGCTATTACTGTGTGTTTTGAGTACCAATACTTTACACATTGCCTTTGGGATAAGTCTGTCTGCTCGTACCAAGCTACCCAGGGGGTGAGCAAGGGTTATCTAAAGTGTGTATCCCCCTTACTCTGACTAGAAGCAAGGGTCCCTATTTGGACAAAAGTACCTACCTCTGCCAACTAGAGACCCCCATTTCTAACACCTAGTATTAGGGTTTAGACATCTATAAACAAGGTTTCCATCCGTCCATTGAGAATGAAACCAGTCACCATGTCCACAGCACATTGCTAGGCTCTTGGTGGTCTTGGAGCTGGCTCATGGAAACCGTCTCCATCGTTTTAGCTGGAACGGTACATTGGAAATAGATTGCTAGTTTTGGGGTTAATTAAACGAGGATTGAAAGCTAGATTAACCACTGTGATTCAATTAAAAGTACAAATAGGATGAAAATTGACCAAACTATACAAGGTAATGGTAAAACGGTGAAGTTAATTCAGAAGCTGCAGAAAACAATCAGAAAACAAACATCACCAGTATAAAACCATAAACTATGTCTCAGTCCCAATCAACGATAATGTTGATTAAGCCATTCTTATTTGACCAGTCTTACTGATTAGATGTAGAGATTTACCATCAAATAGATCTAATGTAGGGGTCTCCAACATTTTCTGTAATAAGACCTCATTAGGTTCAATGAAAATCCTCCCAAGCTACTAATTTTAGTGATGTAATACCCTATCCAAGATTGTCAGCAGTGAGCACATCAGTGCATTAGGCAGGTTTTCCAACAGTAATGTGAGAAAGGCTTTGACAGTTTGAATTGAAATATTACATGGGTAATACATAAAAACCACAGCAGCAATACCCCTAGAACCAAGGTACAAATATGAGAAAGCAATCTCTCCAACTCAAATAGCTTTGAATACATTTTGAAAAATGCAACCACTTTTCTCCAAACATCAGTTTATGAGTGCTACAAATACACACATTTTCATCTTGAATACATTGTTTTTAATTTTAGTATATATATAATGATTCAACCAAGTAAAAGCTTCTATATTAGAAGGCTGGGCTTATCACAGGAGAGCTACTCACAGGTAGCTGGAGAGCTACTGATAGCTCGCGAGCTACTCATTGGAGGCACCTGATCTAAAGTGTTTGAGATCTTCAATATTATTTACCAGTCCCAGATCTGTTGAGAAATCTGTAATGTTTGTTTCGGTTCCATCCTTTTCACATCAGATGTTTTTACTGTGAGGATAGCTCACCCTATATTATGTAGATAGTCTTTACAAGACTTTATAAGGTAAAGGTACCAGTAAATTTAAACTCCACTTTAGTCAGTTCATTACTGGATAACATACCATAAGACCGGGACAATGCACAGTGCTGAACATTCTACGCGGTAAACATCCTTTTGTACGCGGTCATTACACCGCGTACCATTACTACGCAAGCTTTACTATGCATGCGCTGTAATAACGCGTAGCCATTTCTACGCATGTTATTACAACGCATGCGTTGTAAAGCGAACCACATCGTTGTGAGGAAACTGAGGCGTTTCCTCACAACAACGTGCAACGATCACCGCCTCTCTGAAGACGCAGGAAGGAGAACATAGGACACGAGGAGAGAGAGGTAAGAGGGGCTATTTTTAAGGGTTTAGGGTAGGGGGAGGTCTTTAAGGATTAAGGTAGTGTTGTGTTTGAGGAGTAGTGTTTTGGGGTTTAGGGTAGTGTCAGGGAGTGATTGGGTGTAGGGACAGGATTGGGGGTAGGGGGAGGGTCGTGCTGGGAGTAGTGTTTTAGGGTTTAGTGTAGTGTTGTGGTGTTTGTGTAGTGTAGGGTAGTGTTTTAGGGTTAAGGGTAGTGTTGGGGTGTCGTGCAGGGTAGTGTTGTAGTGTAGGGAGCGGACTGGGGGAAGGGTGAGGGTCGTGCATGGGGTAGTGTTTTAGGGTTTAGGGTAGTGGTGTGATGTAAGTGTAGTGTAGGGTAGTGTATTAGGGTTTAGGGTAGAGTTGGGGGGGTCGTGCAGGGTAGTGTTTGAGTGTAGGGACATGACTGGGGGTCGGGGGAGGGTTGTGCACAGGGTAGTGTTTTAGGTTTTAGGGTAGGGTTGTGGTGTGGTGTAGTGTAGGGTAGTGGTTTAGGGTTTAGGGTAGTGTTGGGTTTCGTGAAGGGTAGTGTTTGGGAGTAGGGACAGGACTGGGGTAGGGGCAGGGTCGTGCTGGGGGTAGTGATTTAGGGTTTAGGGTAGTGTAGTGGTGTTTGAGTAGTGTAGGGTAGTGTAGTGTTTGGGTAGTTTTTTAGAGTTTGTTTTGTGAAGGGTAGTGTATTTGTATTTAGTATTTAGTGTAGTGTTGTAGTAAATGTCTGTTTTTATTACTATGCAAGTTTTAGTGTTTAGTGTAGTGTCGGGGGGTTGTGATGGGTAGTGAATAAGTGTAGGGACCGGAGTGGGGGAATGCGTATGTTCGTGCAGGGGGTAGTGATTTAGGGTTAAGGGTAGTGTAGTGGTGTTTCAGTAGTGTAGGGTAGTGTAGTGTTTGAGTGTTTTGGTAGTGTTTTCCATTTTTAGATGTGTAGGGTAGTGTATTTCTATTTATTATTTAAAGTAGTGTTGTGTTTTAAACATTTTAAAAAGGGGTTAAATGTCTCTTTTTTAATATGACACGTTATTCCGCATACCATTTTTATTACTAGGCAAGTTTTACTTCGTATACATTAACACTTTCAATGTAATGGTATGCGAACTAAAAACTTGCGTAGTAACGGTTATTGCTAAGTAATAACTGCGTAGTAATGGCATGCGAAGTAATGGCATGCGAAATAACGTGTCATATTCTTCTACACATCACGTGTTCATTAGTCAGAGCAATACAATACACAGACACTCACCCAGTATGCATTACATGCTCAACAATTTGCAGCCACATGCGTCAATAGCATAATGCTCAGACACATTTGTTCTACAATCCAAGTGTTTATCCTATAATCAGTGCTTTAAGTGGGATGAGAAAGAGGGTGTTACCACAGTAGCTTAACTAGAAATAGTGCTTAATTTGAGCCAGTGGTCATTTTCAACACAGGCACTTATTACAGTCAGGCACGTGGTGGCTAGTTTAGAGACAAGCACAAAAACAGTTGTTTATTAATTCAATATACATTAAAAATTACTAACACCTGCTGCCAAAGCCATTGTTGTAGCTTTGGGGGTCTGGAATTGTCTGAATTGTCACATTTGCAAAAGTGTGATGGTTAGTAGTTGGGTTGGTACTGTCATTGGCAGCGCTGGCAGGGGCAATGGATAGTGCAAGCTGGCCTACTGATGACGGCCCTGGCACGTACTTTTTCTTTTTACAAATTAAGCACTGACTAGGAATCCTTTCCAAGAGACGTGACCCATGTAATTAAAATATGTAAATGAAACTCCTCTGCTTCAGATAACACCTGAACAGTATGTGGATGTCTCCCTGAAAAGTTTCTGTTACTGGATCTTTACACATAACACACAAATGGATACATGCTTAAAACAAGCCAGACCTATTAGCTTTTACAATGCTTGTTCTCATAATCAAATAAATGAGTATCAACAATAATTTTGTTGTGAATGAATAGAAGTGCAGATGTTTCAGTTCTGAAAATATGAGACAGTGAATTAAACATTGTGGAAGGGGTAGTAGTCTAGGGGATGTCCCATTCGCCCCAGGATACACCTGTGAGGTCAGTGTTGCATTATATCAAGCTCTTGTTCATTCATTTACTCCAGAACTCTTCTTCAAACGACTTTCATTTGCAATCTCACACTCTGTTGCAGCACTTACACTCTTCCCCCATCATGTGTTTGAAATCCTCCACCTGCATACCTCGCACATCACCTCTTTGGCAATCTTTTCACTCTCTCCTTCTTCATTTATTTCCTTTCATCTCTTCCACTTCACCATCCTCCCACACACAGAATCTACCTACTCACCTTTAAACACTGCATTTTCTTTTCCTTTGGTGCTGACTATATTTTAACAGCTGTGGACCTCCGGCACACATTTTTGTACAATTAAAGTTGGCAAATGTATGACCATCTCTCTCTGCACTGTGCAGAGAGCCGAATGATTGAATGTGTAGTCTGGCCATCTTTATGACCCACTGACAGGCACTATGAGAAAGTTGCACTGACTTCAGCCTTAAATCCAGAGATTTGAATCATACCTCATCATAAACACTCTCCCACAACCTGAACCCACCTAGGCACGTGGAGACGACTCAGTTTATATTATGCACTACACAAGAGTGATATGTCGCTTGAAAAACCACTACAGAAACACATCTGGAAAAAGCAAATAATTGTATAAGTAAAATGTGAAATGTAGACCGGGACTGCACTTCTGGCAAGAATTGCCTTAAGTGTGTTTATGGTCATTGTTGAGAAATCGATCACTGTTTTTGCCTGTAAAGTAGAAGTAGGTGAATATCGATTCCAATAGGGCTCCGTTTCAATTTTTAAATTACTAATGGGTCTGAGACCCGCCAGGATCCAGCTCACTTAAAGCCCTGCTTGTATCACCTTGCATTAATGACAGGTGTTGAATCATACATAACACAATGGTATACTTTTTCATGAAACTCAGAAGGATGAAAGACTAAAAGGACATGCCAGGGTTTAAACCGTACAGGCACACACAGCTCACTGAAGTGGATGCATTAGTCCTTTGACCTCCAATTAGAGTCAGTGATTAAGGTGTATTGCGCAACTCCATCCATTTCATAATGTCTAAATTCATAATTATTTGGAAATATGCTATAATAAAGCATCATGGCGCAGTCACTGGTCATCCTCTTTAGCAGCACACAGTGATAATGCATTGCGCAGATGCACATGTAATGGACAGGAGCACCTTTCTCACTTCCAGTGCTCATGAGACTGTTACAGCATGTATTATTTACAGTACAATGCGTAGACGCACACAGTCTCAAGGCACAAACTGGAGCGCAGTCTCTCACCTCGTAAAATGCACACAGTAAAGGGCTCAGCTTCTTGCAATCTATATAGCACTAGGAAACAATGTATTACCACACCTCTTTTATTACCAAAGAAAAGTGTTCTCGTGACATCGAGAGAAAAATGCCCATCCTCGTTTAACACTAACGATGCTTATAAGAGTCTGGCACAGCCCTCCAGTTCTGACACTAGAGGCGGGTCTTTGCACCTCCCCGAGTCCCCCCCCAATAACGCCAGCGGAAGAGACTCAGGGGCATATTCACAAGGAGCCATCGCCGAATTAACGGCACTTTATCTCAGCCAAAGTCGTGATAAATTTACCTCCCCATTCACAAGCCGGTGTCAACAGCCCACAGCACCATTATACCCGCGATAGCAGCCGCAAAAAACATCGCCACAGAGGACCCCCGCAAATATCGCTAATGAGATGCAGAGTGGGTGTTCCCGTGCCAAAAGACAAGACAATATCACACCTCAACATTCACAACGACAAGCGACATCGGCGATAAGAACACAAAACAGGCGATAAGGCACGGTAGCCGCAGGTATATAACACCTGCCTCAAGCAGGTGTAAAGATGGACGTCTACCTGCAGTAGGCAACAGAGTCCCGCACACAGCCATACCTGAAGAACAAACGACGCCATGGAGCTACTCTACATGCAGCTCGGAGCCCCAACAGGGCCACAACACCCACCGCCACCACCCCCAGGACCCGGACCCGCCCCCCCCCCCCGGACCACCACAGAGGCAGCGTAGAGTAAGACAGCGGACCTACCAAAAACGCACCACTCTCACAGACCTAACGCCCGCGGAAGTCATTGCCCACTACAGGCTCAGAAGGACAACTATCCTACGCATCCTGACCCACATCGCCCACAGGCTGACGACCCCAACACAGCGGAGAACAAACATCCCTCCGCAGACAAAGCTGCTGGCAGTGCTGCACATGTTGGCCTCTGGTACCTTCAAACCATCAACTGCCCAAGTCGGAGGGGTCTCACAGCCAGCCCTATCAAAGTTCATCACCCCTGTCCTGGATGCCATCATCAGCTTCATACCCCAGTACCTCACTTCCCCAACACTGCGCAGGAACAGCTGGAGACTAAGCAAGGCTTTTACGCCATAGCCGGATTCCCGGCCGTGTTGGGGGCAATCGACTGCACACATGTCCCACTTGTGCCCCCTGCGGATACTGCACACCACTACCGCAACAGGAAGCACACGCATTCCATCAATGTGCCGGCAATAGTGGACCACCGGGGAATGTTCACCAATGTCGTCGCCAACTACCCAGGCAGTGTGCATGATTCCTTCATCTTCCGACAGTCCGTCAGCAACCAGCGCTTCCAGGATGGCACATATGGAACGGGACTGCTCGTTGGTAAGTACCAAATCAACACACCACACATCCCACAGCCACCAACGCACAAAGCACAACTGTGGGGATGCACACGTGACCTAGCCACATCCGACATGTCAAACTACACGACCACCTACCAGACACGACTACACCACTCCATGGTCAACCTGGGCTACCCCTGCACCCAATACAGACTTCACATGGCACCACAGCCACACAACAGCTGAACGTGTGGAGAAGCGGAATCCAGCCATGACACATGTGAGGCACTGCTCTGCCCTCATGACCCTACCCCAGTCTCCCGCAAGTCAGCGTCCCGTGGTGGTGGGCTCGTGTCGGCCACTGTGCATCCGGGGCAACTAGCCCTGTGCGACTCGAGTCATCCCCCCTTGTAGTTCTGACATTGCATGTCTGTGTGCCTGATGACTGTTGGTGTAGTTGTCAGCACCAGCTACTCCCTGAGGGCTGGCTTACACTCACCCCACACACAGCCAGCACAGGCCTCACTGAATTGGTGGGCCTGCCATCACATCCTGCCGAACCAAGTATTGACTCTTTTCTCCCTGCACTGTCACAGGTGATCAAGGATATGCACTCTGCCCTTGGATGATGACACCCCTCCGGGACCCGAACCCACCCGCCCAGAGGCAGTACAATGCGGCCCACATACGCACCAGGGGCATCGTTGAACGCACATTTGGCATGTTGAAGTCACGTTTCAGGTGCCTGGACGGCACTGGTGGGAAGCTCCTGTACAGCCCGGACGTCGTGTGCAAGAGGATCGTTGCATGTTGTGTGTTGCACAACATCTGTGTTCGCACCAGGGCCCCATGGATCCCAGTTCCAGAGGTACCGGACAATGATGGTGGTGATGGGGCAGGTGGCCCACATCCCACTGCAGCTGCGGCAGGATTGGCCCATAGGGACTCCATCATTGACACTTACTTCTCATGAGCACGTCACAGTGTGACCGCCCGTGACATTCATGGGACAGTAGTAGATGTCCAATTGCACTGCATGTGTGAATAAAACATATTTGCAGGTTACAGGTTGGAATTGTACATTGTCGTGTTACATATCCCTGGGGTTTCAGATGTGATTTGCCATGTTGTGCACATTTTCCGAACCAGTTGTGTCCTGTGTTCAGTTGTGGAGGTGTTGCTGTTTGTACCGGGATGTTGTCAATGTCGAGGTGCACTTCTGCTTATGTGCGTATGCTGCACGGTGGGTGTGTCGCTCCTGCAGCTCTGATTTGTCTGCCACTGGTCTCTTTCATGGGGTGTGCCTGTAGGTTCTGTTCTTCCACGGTGCTTGGATGTTGTGGTGTGCATGTTGTCCTCTGCAGTTGGCCAGGGTGCATCCGTGGTACTCCGCTGTTGATGTATTTTGTTCTGTGGCATTTTCCGTATGCTGTTCTTGTGCTTTTTCCCGCTTTGCGCGTGAGTATTGCTGCCCTCGCGCTGGTTGTCACTGTTTTCTTATCGCGCTTTGGCCCATCGCAGCTTTTTTCGCGTTGTGGTTTGTGTTTTTATCTCCGTCGAGGTGGTTGTATCGCGAGCATTGGCCGCGGTGTCGGCCAACTATCGCATGCTACCGCCGTGTTGTGAATTCCACGTTGTCACGGGGTTATTTTCCCGCGGTAGGCTGCGATGCTGGAAGTTGCGTTACGCTACTCTTGCGGTAGTTATCACACGTTCTTGTGAATATACCCCTCAGTTTCGGGTGATGACGAGGTCCCCGCTTTTAAGCGCCACCGTCTCCGTGCCAGTGCAGCAGTATTCCAGAACCCTTACATTTCAGCAGAAATATGGGTAGACACCGCCCGTATTTAAGAATTCCAGAACTTTTGGTGATATTCATAGAATCCTATACAAGGGAATTGCCAGAAAATTTAAATATGCCCCACTTAAACCGTACCTCCAATCACACCGAGCACGTGAAGCGAGCAAGTACAACTATCCTAAGGAGCGTTTTCTTAACCCCCTCACCCTCCTTCCATCCATGGATCCATCCACCTTTCTATCTTTTTATCCATTCTCCATGCCCTCTCTTTACCCACCCACCCTTTAAACCTTCACTCTTCCCCATCTGTCTATTCTTCATCCTTAAATCCATGTACTCTTTCACCAATTCACCCTTCCATCCATGTATTCACTCACCTTTCCTTTCGCCTCATCTTCCTTCTTTACTGCCTTCATTTCTCGCCCAATTCAAGCTTTCCTCCATCTACCCCTACTTGATCGTTCATCCAGACTCTTTCTTTCTAACCTTTCTTTTTCATGCTTGCTTTTTCTCTGTGTCACCTCTCTGTGCTTTCCACTATTTACATAATTTCGCTTTGCATTCTTTGCTGTGTGTCAGCCACCCTCCCACACCATCCTGTCATGGTATTCCCTAACAGTGTTCTTTATGTCTAGAAAGAGGCCAAGGAACAGCTAGTTGATGTTTTAGTGAGACCAAGTTTACCAGATCTTTAGACCTTTCTCAAATACTTCTTCCATGCCACTCAGCAGTATTTAGTGAAAAAGCAAAAGTGCAAACAACCGTTAGCAAAACCAAGTAGTCTGGCCTGGGAACCTTGTGTGATGGTTATTTTTATATTTATTTGTAACATATCACACAAAAATAAAAAGAAGATTGGACAAAACAAACTTGCTTCTGCCTAGACATGGCATCCATATGCTTGCAACGAAAATTTTACATTTAAAAAATCTATTTTATTTTGATAGAACAGTACTTTTTAGCAGACCTATGTGCATAGAACAGGTATATAAACCCTTTTTATTTTTAATGCATGCGATTGGCCCATTTTATATGTGTATTTGTATGCATTTAAAGTTCTGAAGACTGAAGCTCTAATGATAATGGCTGTCGTAATCATGGCTCGGTAGCAGCAGGTGTTTGTGCCCAAATCAGGATTCAAGTGGTGTGCAAATATCAACTCACCAGTGTTTCACTGCACACCTTTTGCTAGGTAAAGCCTAGGAAAATGTGCGCTGGCAAAACTACAAATTTCTGGGCTTTACATATCCTAAGAGGGAACATACAATAGTACCTGTTCTGACCTGTGGAGCTTAGAAAAAAAGGGCAGTAAAACCGTACTGGGGAAAAACTGATAACCCTCCTCCTCCACACTGCACCCCCCACCACCACTCCCTGCCTCGCCCCCCCTTTCTCGGTTATTTCTCCATCGGCGGCATTACCTTCCACGGTTAACCATTGCAATGAAGGGTGAAATGCTACTGACGCGCATTTCAACAGGGGAAACCCTATTGTGTGTTTTTTCTGTGAAGTTTTGCCCCTAGTCCGAGTTTCATTTTCAAGAAAATATATCACCACTCTACACTGTTTTGTTTAATTATTTAGAAATCTCGCATGCATTTCCTGTTTTTAGGTCTCGCCTACGCAGCGCGCATGCGCTGCCTAGGAGGACCTTTAGCCGTCGCTCTGGTCATTTTCAAGCACACACACTCGTGCTGTGGCGGCATCCACCTTGCGGGAGCGAGCAGGGGCGCGCCACAAGCACGAGCGCAGTGCTTGAAAATGAGCAGACTGCTCTCTTCGCGTGCAGCGGCGGGCACAAGCACGCGCGCGTGCGCGCGCACCACTCCCGGGCTTCTCTATGTCTTGTTTACATTGTCAGGGCCCCGCTAGATGCCATCTTTGCAGACAATCATTATTTTCGAAATGTTAATTGAACAAGAGACAAAAAGCACACGCGCATACTACATTTTCGTTTCAAATATGAGTAAGAGGTGATTCGTGGTGGAAACTGTATCAATTTATGTTTTTCTTTGGAATAAGATTGGTTAAACTTCAGGGGAGGGTTTTTATGTCTCACCAATAATATATTCACAATAAAGCCTCCTTCAATTATCTTTTAACTATTACTATTATTAGTTTTTACATCCATCAGTTGTATTTATTTGAAAGAGGTCAAATCTCGTTGGTTGTATATTATATGAATGCTCCAATTTTGCGGCACTACGAATCTGCAGATCACACTGTAGCAACTTTATACTGTAAATCAAAAGCATTAAAAGGAAACTAGTTTTATCAGGTCAGTGAACTTTTCATATTTGTCAGGACACCCATCTCTGAAATGGTCACCTGCAGAGCTTCCAGCATTAACAAGCATTGGCATAGCCAATAGGTCTCGCCTTTGGGACCTTATAAGTGTTTAGTTATCCAGCACAATATCCTTGGTGCAACAACATCAAGTGTTGCATGGCTAAACACTTATAAGGTCCCAAAGGCGAGACCTATTGGCTATGCCAATGCTTGTTTTTTCTTACAATCACGGCCGGCACTGTTTTCTTTATGGATGCTTAAGAGTTTTTTTATTATAAACCCTGGATTCAGTATATGTGATCAGCTTTTTTTGCTTTTTCTCTTTCAATGTTGTCATTTAACTAAGCCACCTCCTCAGTTCTGAAGGGAAGCCTTGAACTCTACCTGCTGCTGCATACTGAGCTATAGTTCCTGTCAGGCGCCATTGTTCTTTCTCCCTGCATGAACCTGATCAAGGCAGGAGCTCTGATTTAGGGACAATCTGCGCCCTGCAATTCCTCTCTGTGACTTAACCTTTCAACTGGCTAGGTATCTGGGTTCATAACGTTCTGAGACCTTTTGGCCGCAACAGTACTGAGTAAATAAATCATTACAATGCAAGCACCATAGAAGGTGATATGATACACCAAACAACCTATAGCATAAAGCGAGAGGTGCTCCTCGGGGTGGAGCCAAAGTCCACGCTATGAATATTTAAAGCATTAGTAACTAAAGATCGAACAGACAGCTGCCTAAGAAGCGAGGCCCAAAACCTGCCCACAGAGCAGTGACCAGGCACTGTGACTGGGCGGACCTGACTGACCTGTACTGCACAGAGTCTTAAGGGAAAGCTCCCTACCCCTCTCTTCATTAGTCTGTGGCAGCCTTCACTCTTGAGATTAGAGGTGGCCCAGAGCACGTGCCAGATGTTCCAGCACGTGTCTTTCTAGCTCCACACCGTTACTGTTTACAAACAACAGTAGCAAGCATTGGCAAGTGCAGACAAAAAGATCTGAAAAATGGATGCTACAAAAAACAAGCATTGGCAAGACAATTGGTCTGGCTTTAATGATCACAAACTCAACCCGACCGGGATTCAGAGTGCTGTAAAGAAGAAAGGCCAGGCAGAAATGCAAGGTTGACTCCACACAGAAGTCAACCACGCATTTACTGACAGCATAACATAGCAGATCATTTACTTTACAACCTTGGTCATGGACCACAGACGAAGAGAGAATTGCCATATATAGAAGGTATAAAATAGTAAAGGAGAGATAAGCGCATAAATAGTAGTAGATCTAGGGTTACCAAAAGCTTATAGTACAAGTTCAATATCAGTGAGTAATAAATAGATAACAACATGAAGCAGCAGTTAGTATACACAGTTGTCCTACAATTGATGATACCAATTATCAATGCAAGCAATGGGTAGACAAAGCAATAGGCACAACAGACGACCGTGTGTTAAACATTGAAGGATGAGCAAAACGGGTAACGGGAGGGATTGAAATACCCAGATTATGGAATTGTTGTAGTATGGGTAGTAGAGATTGAACTGATAGGATGAGACAGAACAGAATTTTAAACTGTACAGCAATGGTCATGAGTTTGAGAGGTGATGAGGAATACAGAGGAAAGAAAATAAACATGATTAGTGGGATATACATAAGGTAGCGAGAAACGCAATATTGTCAGTAACACAGTAACAGAGTATAAATTCAGCATAATCAAGAAATAAATGTAAATAGTGGCATCATAAAAATATAATGCCCAATTGGCCATTAAAGCAACGGCCTCAGAGTATAGGATCTAATATGATGAGTTAAAGGCTATGAGGCTGTCATAGGGAGCACGATGTGGCCGGAAGTTGCAAGGTTTTTAGAGCAAATGCAGGAGGTGGCACTGAGGAAGGACCTTATGAAGGGTGGATTACACTGTTGGGTGTTGGTGTTTCTCTAGGAGCAGGTTCTTAAGGTGAGATTAGAAACACTGAATAGAGAGGGCATTTTTATGTGAGGAGAGAGAATGTTCTAGATTCTGGGGGTGTTAACACAGGAAAATAGTCAAAGTGAGAAGGTTTTCCTGAAAGGTGGCGGGGATAGGTCTGTTGACCTTGCAGAAGGAGTGAGCCTCCAGAAAAGGAAAATTCCTCTGTGATATATTTTGAAGTTTCGAGGTTCAGAGCTTTCAAAGGGAGACAGTCTGTCTCAACTGGGATCCATTTAAGGTAAGTGAGCTGTGCAATGGCAGACCTTTGTTGGACAGACTCCTGGGTCATGGGTTTCCCCTATCTGCGACCCGGCCTACAGAAACATGGCATTCCCTCTTCGCCTCTGACTCTAAATCTGGTGGGGGAACCATGGGTTTGGAAGGATATGAAAAACATCAATTTATGATGATTATCACATTCTGCCAAACCTTAAATGACCCCCACAATTTTCAAAATGCATATAGCAACATGCAGATAAGTTAGAGGGTCCTTTAGTTACCCTGCCCTTGAAGGATGAGAATGCTTATGATTTGGTAGAGTGGCAAAATATTTTACATGTCAAGGGGAAAATAAAATTTGCCTACGCAATTTATTGGGTTGATTACAATGCTTACGATGCTATGTAACTGTCCTACAGGTCATGTGAGCGTAAATAATGCGTTAAAAGGGACCAGACAAGCATACCACTTGCTTCATTACTTTTTGCACTGGTCTTATAATCACTGTTCAAAATGATCAGATAAGACCGTACACCTAAGGGACTTTAAGTTGCGTGGAAGAATGAAGATCAAATATCTTTATATGTAGATTTTATTTTGATTTTGGTAAGAGCTGGATGCACCCAACTATATGATAAAAGAACATGCAGCAACTTACTTTCCACACAGCCAACATCGTTGAGGTCATATCACGGCAGATGAGCAATAGACAAATACCAATAAAATAACATGCAAAACATATCAAAAGAATTACAGTTATAGTACTGTTGTTTGTATGCAAAGTGGATACTGTAAAACACATTTTCAATTTAATGGTCTTTTTTTCCACTCATTGCACAGTATTCCATCCTACATCTCGTTAATAAAAATGTTCACAACATGCTCTCTGGAGTTTGTGTATTGAAGGAAATCAAATCCACAGATGTAGTAATTTTTCAGTGCAAAATTCAGAAAAGAAAATAACTGTGTTCATGATACATATTTCTGAAGCTTTTTTCATGAACATGCCCATTTTTCCCTTTCATATCTACACAAATCTCAGCAACATCCATAATGGACTATATATCTCACAAATAGGGTATTCATTTATTAATATCACGAAAGATTCATTAGACAAATGATGATTAAACAGTTATGACTAAAGTTATTTCAATACACAAAAACAAATCCTATTAATTCTAAGTTAAACAATTTAATATGTGTAAGGCACAGTAATACTGTATTTGTCTAAGAAAACTGTTTAATAGTCCCCAGTAAACTGCACAAGCACCTTGGTGATAGTTAACAGTCCCTTACAGACATTCTCACAATCCCAAGCAGACCCTACACAGCCACTCAATAGATGGCCCATATTGAGCCTTTTCTGTTTTTTTCCATCAGATCATCACATAACACATAACAAATGCTGTAGCCTATACCGCATCCTCCCACACATCCAACAGTTCCTGAAATTAATGTATGTGAATAAATGAAAAAATTAAAACTGAGAAACCACATTGGAGGAAGCCAAGTAATGGCAAACCAATTTAAGGAAAGTAAATTTTAACGAAATACAAATAATAAATGGCAGATTTTTAACAGATCCTCGTGTAGCCCATCCGAGAATCTCAAACCAGTCCCACCAGACTCTCACAAAACACCCAATAGATCAACCCTAACAAGGCATTTACTAGACTCTCTGGTAGCCCCCAAGAGACCCTCTTGTGAACCACAAATGACACTCACATTGGATAGACCCTGGAAGCACTATCACATCGCACTGCACCGCAAGGGCACAAACTGATCACATTTCAACCTAGGGACACTGTTCTGCATCCATGAGGCACTTTCCCGCCTTGGAAAATCTAATACTGTACACTGCACTGTTTCTGTCCGCGATGTACAGTAGACACATGAACCAGCCACACTCCAGTGTATCTTAGGCATATAGCCCACACTGTTCCAGGTTCTAGAATGTCTAACCCACCACACTTCACCTAATGCTAAGGGAATTACCCCACCACACTGTCTCACTATATACATCAAACTACCTTCGATCCCATTGATTCTAATGTACCACAGCACACTGATTGCTCAGGCAATAACCTAATCCTACTCACTGTGTCCCAGAAACACTAATCCATTACATTGCACATCATGCTGTGGGCAGTTGCCAAACAATCTGCACTGTATTCTAGGTACATTAGTCAATCACACAGTAGTTCATCCAAGAACGCTAATCAACTACATTGCTTTGCATTGTAGGGGTTTTATGTCCCCACACTGCACTATGCAGTAGGTACACTGACCAATAACATCAGGGATGCTAAAACACCACACTGCACTGCATCATAGGAACATTAGCTCTCCACAAATGGCGGTTGTATGACAGAACAACGCCGTGAAATAGTAAGCATGCCTTTACCAAGCATTTTTTACCACACATTTTTTTAGATTGCATATGCTCTTACAACAAATGCATTTACCACGCATTGTTTATATATATATATTTATATATATATAAACAATGTATTTGTGGGGGGAGACCCCCAAACCCCCTAACTTAACCGTAAATGCGTGGTAAACGCATACGTTAGAAAGGCATATCCGTTCTAAAAACATGTGTAGTAAAAAATGTGTGGTAAAGGTACAACGTGGTAAAAAACCACGTTCTAAAGGCTGTTTCCCTCCACAAAGCAATACAGCCTGAGGTACATCAATTCAACACACTGCTCTGCCTCCATGCAAAATCTGTACTTATGATACCATAGGTAGTACTTGCTATATGACATATAATTAAAATATGTAAAAGTAAAGAAAGGAACTTAATGTTGTTGGGTCATGGCCTTAAGCTGAGAAACGAAAACACTCCCTAGTTGATTTTTTTTCAAAAATAGATTTGTTACATAAACATGAAGTGCATAATACAAAAGGTATATGCAATTGAATACTTGCATTATTTATGTTATCAAACACAACCCGTCACCATGAAAAAGAATTAGACATGAGAGGGACAAGTGGCAAGACAATTGTGCAGACACAGGATAAAGTGACTAACTAGCTAAAGTAGCTCGAAAATGGAGCCAGTTATATAATGGACAAGAGGCCACGTTATCTCTTCTGAATTTATCATTTCTTAGGATGTTTCTTGTACTGGAGACACCTGAAAAGGAATATATGTTGGATGTGTTCCAAGAAGGCCTCCTTAGAAGAGGAACAGAAGTAAATTGGACATATAGATAAAAAATGTCTTGCTTTTCTGTTTTTACGGATTCATGAAACATGGGAAAGGTCCTCCATCAGAAAGGTGTCTACGCTGTGTGTTGCATCCCTGGGACTGGATTACAGGGTATTTATCAGGACAGGGGTCCAGGCTTCTGTGTGTCAGAATTTGTGTACGGCTGGGCATTCTTGACCGAAATGATTACTGAAGATAATTACTCATTGTGCAGAATGTCTATGGCTGGAAGGTGTTGCTGCATGAGGTGGCCGCTCTTTCCAGTGATTGTGCATATTAACCGCTATTCCGGCAGTGGTGCTACCATAGAGGCTGAAGGAGACCAGGGGATTCATCACAGGGCCAACTAAAAAAAAAATGACAATGCACTGTGGCCAGCCACAAAGCGAGGTTGATTGGTGGTTGAAAAATCTCCGATTTCTGGTGGAGATGCTAAATTTACATCTTAATGTATCTTGTGATAAGTAATGTGACGAATTCTCCAATAGTGGATTATGCTTCAAATGTATCACTTTCTTTTGCAACTATAAGATTTCCCATCATGATCCACTTTAAATCACACTCCGACTCACCCCAATACAGCCTAATGATAAATGCTTCCATGTACCACAGACAAATTAACTCAATAAACTGCATCATAGGGACACTAGCCCTTATCACTGTACTGCATCCTAAAGACACCAAGCCACCCCACTGCACCCAATCCCTGTGAAATCATCCCAGTTCTCTGCACTGTAACAGTGGGACACTAGTCTAGCACAATTCATTCCATGCTTTGGGCACTAATTGAAGGCACTGTAGTCCACTGCACAACATTGCGTCCTGAAGTCAATATACCACTGCACTTAAATCTTGGCCAAGTAACCCATAAGACTACACTGCATCCGAGGTGCACTAATAGATGACAATGCACTGCAATACTGCTTTGCATCGTTTGGAAACTTACCTTCAACACTGTCACAGAGATGCTGGCATGCCCCAATGATTTGCTATCTAAGTACACTAATCGACTAACCCGTATCCGAGGGACGCTAACCCACCACACTACACAACATCCTATGTATCTTCACCCTAAAGATTCTATCCCAGCATATTGCACTACATCCTTCGGACTTCAAGCTGCCACAATTCACAGCATCATAGGGGAACCCCCAACCCCATGCACAGCACTTTAGGGTCATTGTGTCACCACACTGCAGTACTACATATGACTAGTTACAGATTATGCTGCACTGAAATATCTGAACAGTAAACTATCTCATTGGCCAGTACTGCACCCTCAGGATGCAAACTCAACACAAGGCATTGCATCTTGGGGGCATTAACGAACCACACTCCAGTGCATCCTAAAGATACTAAGCTATAACACTGCAGTCAATGAACACTAACCTTGAACATCGCAATGCATACCATGTGAACACGCCAATCCAAACCAAAGATAATCTGATAGGTTTCTGTCATGATCAAGTCATGATTGTATCTGTAGTACTAAATTTAAAGTCTACGTTTGTGTTTAAGTAGTGGTCATGTAACCTGTTAGTAATGGGGGTCTCTATTGGCAATGGCTTGCACCCTGTCCAATTAGGGACCCTTATTCTAGTCAGTGTAAGGGGATTACACACCAAGATAACCCCTGCTCAACCCCTTGGTAGCTTGGCACGAGCAGTCAGGCTTATCTCAGAGACAATGTGTAAAGCATTTGTATATAAACACACAGTTACACAGTCCGGCTCTTTTCTCATTTAGGATAAATTGCATACACGTTTGCACTGTACAGGTACTCTAAGGTTAACTTTTAGACTTTAGTATGTCTAAACTTCAGACATTAATATGTTTTCACCCATCATGGTCATCATTTTGTGCAGCTATGTCAACATAGACCATTGTATTACTTTCACAAACATGAGCAGCATTGTACATGCTACCCTAGCACACATCACTATACTGAAGCAACTGCATAAATAAATACCCTATTGCAAAGAAGTATTTTTCCCCTTTAACCATACTTGCTTTTGTATTCCCTTCTTCAACTTTTCTTGAGTTTAAATTATAAAACGTGTAGAAAAACAAAATTCCTCCTTCTACCCCTTTCATTATATATCTGTTACAAAAAATAGACCTCATGCAGATATATAAGTGGTTGCTAGGTATGGGGATATTTTGACTGATGAAACTGATAGGCAAACAGAAATTCCTAAATTGACAAAGATATTCAAGTTCTCTATGTACAAAATTAAAGAAAACTTGCCAGTACCTGCCAGTCAACACAATGGCCGGTGGAATGCCCTTTATGCAGCTCATCTATGCGTGTAAAGGGAAATCTCCATTAGTGTTGATGCTGCTGGTCACATGTTAAAACCTTTTGTTGCTTCGACCATTAAACACACATTTATTTTCAAAGTGTGCTGTCTCCTGTGAGATTTCAAATGCAGTTCATGATAGCGTCCTTGCTCATGAAGCAGCGTATGAAATAGGATTTTAATATCTGCATTCCTGACTCATTGGTTGATCAATGAGGATTACAGCACTCTGAGCGAACAAATTCCCTCTAGGTGATTTGTTTTATAACATACTTGGCAATGCTATATCCCTAGGGCAACCATGGGCAGACAATATTTTTAAGGAAGATGAAATCCCAGGGCTATCATTTGTAATCCAGGTACATAATATACTGCAATGCCCAATCAGTGTATCTAATTTCACATTCTAATTCATAAACAATGAGTTGTAATACTCCATAATAAGTTTTAGTAAAAAAACAAACCTATTATAAGAAAATTGATTATCAATTGGGGTGGGTGACTACCCACCTAAAGGAGTAATCACAACCCTTTGTCGGGATGAAGTCTTAAAGTCACTGAATTAACCTAAATTCAACCCTCTGGAAGCTATGCCACAGAGCAGACAGGTTTGAGGTTAGAGTAGCGCCAAGAGGCACAAAGTGTCAACATAACTCAATGGTTTTGGTAGACCAAACCTAGGTGCAATTTAAGGGAGAAAGGCCAATCTTTCAGGGCACCTCTCAAGTCGCAGACAAGAGGTCTAGTCCTCTTCCACAAGTTCAGCAATGTTGTGAAGTTGGTGCGTGGAGATGCCACATTTATGTCTTGCACAAAATAGTGGATACAAATGACTCACAGGCTCACCCTAACCAATGGGATAAAGGCTCCTGAGGGTAGACCCTACCCACATTGGGCATTTTTTAAAGATATGGATTGTCTTCAGCAATGCTAAACTTGAGCTTTGAGCGCTGGGTGTGTTTTTGGGGAGTGTCCTCCCACATCTAACACAAAAATCCAGTTTGAGGCAGCCACGGTAATCACAATAAACCCAGAGACAGATGTCTGGTAGAGCAAAAAGGGGATTCTTCAGCAACCAGACAGTGAATACACAAGAATCGTCTTGTCATCTTGTTCCCTTCCTTTCAAGTGCACCCTAAGTGTTATGGGTGAACCCAGCAGACCTGTCAAGCAGAATTTGACAATCAAGCTAGGTTTGACACTGTAATGTCAAGAAGTATGCTGCCAGCTCCCACCCTTCTGCTGTGGGCTGCAAGGCCTGCCTAGGGGGACTTGTTAATATTTAAAAGGAAGGTTTTTACCTGTTAATAGTGTTTATTTTTTACATGTCGACCTGCAGTTTTTACACTGCTACAGCCAGGCTACACAGTGTGGGCCTTAAGCCATGTTTGCTCATACATTGTATTAGATTGCACAATAGGTAATGGAGTCCACTAGTGGCATTTAACTTCCAGGCCCTGGGTAAACCTCGTACCATATACTAGGGACTTATAGGTAAGTGAAATATACCACTTAGGAGTACGCCAAATTTGAACATATTTAAAGGGAGAGCACAGGCATTTTACTGCTGGTTAGCAGGGGTAAAGTGTACAGAAATCTAAAGCAAACAAAAATATAGGGTCCAGTAAAGGCAACAAATCCAGGCTGACCACACATAAAAGGCGGATTTCCAACAACTACCACAGGATTTTTTTAAGGTGCATGTTTCAAAATTATATTTATTTGCACGCATCCAACATTTAACAATATAACAATTCAACGCAGCATGTATCAAAAATCCAACTATAGAGGCAATGAAAAGGCTCTTAAGAACTAGTGAACATACACACTTACCAATAAGTTGGGCGCCAACTCTGGTTATCGACATTTCAGCCGTCAACAAGACAAAAAAACTTAAATTGCTAAACGCTTACTCATTTGACGCAAGAACAAACCAGTAATTTTAGAGATACTTGAACAATCATCTACTAGCATTTGAATAAGGTTGGCACCACACTTCAACACGCATTTGTCAGCATGAAACCTGTCTAATCAAACTGTGAACCGTTAAAGAATCCCAATGAATAAGTGAGTAAGCCAAATTTCTTTCAATGTGCACATTAAATATATTGTATTTTTTCAAAATGTGTTATCTGGATTACAAACGATGACCATAGGGGATTATATCTTATTTAGGTATCTAGGTGCAATGTGTCTCTGACTCAAGAGATTGTCATCAATTCACTATGTTTTTGTTTAGCATTGCCAGAGAACATATTTAAAATACATTCCCATGTGACAACTATCAATTCATTTGCATCCAACCCTTATATTGTACGTTTTCAAAGATTTAGCATATCCATGACTTGTCAAATATAGACTGTATGTTAACCAGAATGCCCAGAACATAAGTGGCCCCCAGCGAATTTTGTGGAGATTTTATGGGTGGCAATCTTTATATTAGTGGCCCATTACTGACATGCTGTGGGCATTTCATGGCACATGCGGACTATGCCTGACATATTGGTGATTCTTGGTGACATAGATGTGGGTATTCTAGAAAGCATGCAGTCTATTTCCAAAATGATGGATGCCCATCACTAACATATTGTGGCCATCTCTGTAACAAGCTGGCTATTTCTTCATGACGATGATCATTAGTAAGCTTGTGAACGTTGTGGGAGACATACTGGCTATTCTTTCATAATATTGGCTCATCCATGCTATATTCTAGGTATTTCTGGGAACATAGTGCTATTCTTGTTATAAAGGTGTTGTGATTTACGTGATGGTGCTCCCTTGTATGTGATGATAATGAACGGGCATCAAAGAAACACACTGAATATATATGTGATACTAGCATAGTAATATATGCGAGTATTTTCCCCAATCCCATTTAGGGACCACAAAAGTATTTGCCAAAAAATATAAATCTGTATTTCGAGGCAAAATACAGTTTTTTCCATGTAGTCTGACTTTGTCAGTAATTGACAATCTGATGTTTTAGACAAATTGACTACATTTAAAAAAATAATAATATTTAAAGTAATATTTGAGCTGTTATTGGGTTGAGGAGACATATTGCTGGTTTGTTGGTACCAGAAGGCTCACTGCTGTGCTTATTATTTCATAACTTGCATGGAGGCATTTGACCATCAATACTGATAAAGCTTTTTTGATAATATTACTACTGTTGTCTTAATCAATTAGTATATAAAATTGTCTTAACCTATCTGCTGCCTGATCGTGTAATCTCTGCGTAGCTAAGCAGCAGCATTCTGCTATGAGCTGTATGATGTGTCTAGCTTTGTAATTGACAATTCGTGATTGTGAGCTCTGTGTAGCATGTGAATTGTTCACCATGCCTCCTAATCAGAAATGGCTGAGAATCTACTTGGAGGGAGACTGGATGAATAATTGAATGAAGTAAAATTCTAAGGTTGATACTAGTGCAGATTTTGTGACATTTGGCGGTGTGCGCGCCAGGTTCTCGATAAAGAGTGCATGGCGGCTGGACAGAACGCCTCATGTCAGGACACTGTTTACACTTGTTAGCGAATGTGAGAAGTGTGCTCCAGTCCTGCCAAAAATAAAATACTCGGCCTGGCCTGATTTCGACAAATTAGCACAGTGTGCTCTGGGCCTGTGGAGTAGCGGCTGTTGCCAAACACTGTGTCAGATATCACGCCACATTAATTAAAAAAGACCACAAGATCAAACATCAGATACAAGCGCTGAGCTCCACAGAGTAGAGGAGAAAAATAAAGAGGCTCAGACCGAGAGACTAATAAACCGCTGCAGCTGATGGGAAATACTGTGCCTGTTAGTTTTTCAAACTATGCATCGTATTGACCTGCTTCTTGTGCATGTTTAGGCTTCTGAAGTGTGTATATTGATCAGATCCTACTGTTAGTAGCACAGTTTGCTGAGACCTTTATGTACGTTGTCTACGCAGAAGAGATTAAATAATGAACATTATATTCATAGTGTGCAAAGTTCTGTGTCTAGTGGGTGAGGGGAGCGGCAACCACACTGCCTGCAGCAGGCTCACACTCCTGCCGTCGCCACCATGATCACACTTTCCTATTGACCAATGTAAGTTGCACTGTCTGGATATTCAAAGGTGAATAAAAAGCAAAAGAATGACTCCTAGTTCTCTCTCTGATCTCTGCCCTGGCGAGAATCATGCCATCCTCTTCGTCAGCTTTATTCTGGGGCTTTAAGTGCCGTGGCAGAGAGTAGGTGTGAGGGGTACAAGAAACTACATGCCTCTGAATGTGCACTCATCTTATCCACAGCCAGCTAACAGTGAAAAAAGGGAGATCTAAGAGCAATATATGTTTTCAAGGACTTCGAAACACCAATCTATGCTCAACAGTAAAACGAAACAACAGATGTATAAATCAAACACAAACAGCAAAAACAGTCGAAGATATGTTGCCTTCTGTCTTGAGGCAGGCAAGGAAAATAACGTCTCCTGAGTACTCAATGTATGGAATGTGTTGTAGGTCTAGGAGAATAACTGTAGCAATAGTATACAGCACAAGGGCAATTGTTTCTTGGTCCTTACAAATGGGGGTTATGTACTGCCCAACACAACGATTCTCATTCTATAACCCTCAGAATAGTTAAAGCTGGAGTTAGGTTTGCATAGATTAAACTGTCTGTCCTTTGCATTAAATGCGGGTCTTTACAGTATGACCATAACCTGCCACACTACATTCCCAGAAATGAAACCTGTGACCTTCAGGCTGCCTCTGTATCTCTGCAACACTTCATGAACCCACTGTGCAGTGTTATAGGGTTCAAATGTATGACCCGCAGGTGTGAGCAGTCCACTGCACTTCAGCTGCCTAACCGGTGCAAATAAGCTGAGACCTGATAAATGCACACACATCTCTGCAGTGGGTGTTTGGCCCATCTGAGCTTTTTCACTAGCTGACATGCCTAGCCCGAAGATTGAGGGCATGGTTCTCAAAGCTATTTGTGTATGCAAGTTGGGTTATTGATGAGTGCAAACCCACTTTTCTAATTCGAAGGGGTTGGTTTTGCATTCGGAAAAGGATGCGCTTGCACACACATCTTGTAAGTAAGTCTACAAGGAGGGGTATACACAAGAAGAGGGGGTTCTTTTTTGGGATATTGGCAGAGAGCGTTTGTTATAGGGTGGGAATGCTTTGTGAGTAGGGAACACCCAAAAACGTATATGTTTGAGGGTGTTTATAACAGGTCTGTGACCCTTTGCCACTCTGGAAACGGTCAGAACTGTACTCCTGTCAAGCTCAGGTGTAAGTCCTTTTTCAGGATAGGACGGTAAACTCCAAAAATTGTGGTTGGCGTTGGGCAAGGGTCTTCTCCATAGTTTGCACTTATACAATTTACTTATGTAAAAAACGTGGGAGACAACTGTGCAGAGGTTTTCTAGAAGTATGAAATCTCCACCCATACAAAGTAAAGAATCCATAGTTACGCCTTTTTTTATTTTTGTGAATCAGCTGTATAGACTTCATCATAGTAGATAATGCTAATATTCCTTCATTGAAAGTTTATTGGCAGTGTGAAGATCGCAGGTCTATATCTATATCTTGTGGTGGCAAAGACAGTAATACCTCATTCTAAGATTGATAAAAATGTCTGCCTGTTAGGTTTCTCATTACACTGCTGCAGTCCTTCCTCCTACTCAAACTCTTATCTATTTATTGCTTGTGAAAGAGCCTTCAGTGAGTGACTGGAATGGGAGGATGGGGAATGAGGACCTTTTGAACAGAAGTGATTGAACTATGCTGGTGGGATCATTTGTACATGCATTCTTGAAGTGACCTTCAATGGGAAGGTCAGACCAACAATTTACAGGTATTGAAATACAGTGGAATAAAGGGATCATTTGGAGTGTCCTACCACCAACAAGGGAGTGAGAAGGAGGGAGCTCGTAACATTTCCTTCTTTAGTATCATCATACAACAAGGATTACCAGATCTAATGAAACGCATTCAATGTTTTACAGAACTAACCACAATACAGGATCCCTGTTATTAGATGAGAGGAGCCTCGCCGACATTTTCTGCCATGCTTCATCATGGCATCCTATCTCATCCCAGACATCTGTCTTGTGGGATGGGCTCCACAACAATTAGAAGCCCTTGATTTTATCTGTAGGGATCAAAACTTTGAGTGAAAAAATTGCTAGAATTATCTACAGCAAAAAGCCAAAGATTAATGTATTCACTTTTCCTCTAACTAGGGAGGAGTGGGGCTTTAGCAGCTGGGTGATTAGATCCCTACTCGTTGCCTTATGAGAGTTCTGAGTATCACGTCTGGAGGCGGTTTAGTTCAATATGGGAACCATGCTATATAGAAATTACCCTATGTACACATCACAGGCCATCTCATTTAGATATGCGGCTGGCCCTGGAGTAGTCATGTTCTGCCAGCATTTCAGAAAGAAGGGCCTGGCTGGACACTCCCCATTTCCAGTGCTTAATTTGTAAAAAAAAAAAAGTAAGTGCAGGGCCCTCGTCAGGATGCCACTGCAATTTGCACCACCCATTGCCCCTGGCAGCGCTACCAATGACAATACAAACACAACTACTAACCATCACACTTCTACAAATGTGACAATTCAGACTATTCCAGGCCCCCAAATCTAAAACAATGGATTTAGCGTCAGGTATTAGTAATTTTTAATGTATATCGAATTAATAAACAACTGTTTTTGTGCTCGTCTCTAAACTAGCCACCACGTGGCAGACTTTCATAAGTGCCGGTGTTAAAAAGTGAATGCTGGTGCTAAGCACGGAAACCACAGGCTCAAATTAAGCACTTCCTAATAGAACAATCAGAGTAGAGTCTAAAGTCAGGCTGGTGCACATCGACCATACCATTGCTTTCGGCAATCGATTGTTATTCCTATGCCTAGTGCACATCAGAACCTGCTGTAAACAGCAACTTTGAAGGTGCAGCAGTGGGAGTGATGTAGACAGAAATCAGCAAGAAACGACCGTTGTACATTGCAAGGGAACTGAATGCGTACTGGACACCAGAGCGGCCGATGCAAGGCCTTCATTTCTGCAGCTTTTTCACTCTGATTTGTCGACCTTCTGCACAATGGAAATGGTTATACACAGACACTAGGAACTTTTCACAAAAGTGGAATCTAATGACAATGAAAAGGCTGTAATGGTGAAATGTTTTGAAGCAATCAGTTGCAGGGATTACTTTTCTTAAATAATTCAATACAAAAGGCAGTCTTCAATTGCAGTTCTAGACGGCTGAATGGATGCATGAATGAAGTATGAAAATGCAAAGTTCGTTGCTGCAACTCGTCTATTTCTACTTTAGGGGAGGGATGGGCTGTGCTCTTCTACATCCGTAGTGACATTGAAAACAGAGGAAATGGCTGACTTACCCCCATAATGAACCGGAGTTTGGAACGCAACGAGCACCTGCGATATATCCCCAATCAGACTGTCTCGACGGCCACCGTAGAGCAACTCCAAGCACAGCTCACAAGAGTTGTATTTCCACCAAGACTCAGAAATCCTATCCTGGAGTGAAACTGTATCTCAGTTTGTTGTCATCAACTGTAGAGGCAGCTCTATAGAAGAGACGTGTCCTGGAAACCCAAGAGACGTGGCTTATTTTTTCCTGAGAATTAAATATTTACCTGTGAACAGAAAAAGCTCTTTTCGAAACTGGCACAAGACACGCGCATACCACAGGGAGATGCTTACTGCATATTCGCTCAGGCTGAATTATCTTTAGTTTCTGGAGTCTGCAATGCTAGAAGGCCCAACTGGCCTGCCGTGCCATAATATTAAAAAAACAAAAAGCGTGACACCCGGGGGTCTGCGCTGTCTGCTCAAGGACAGAGGACCGAGTGCGCTTCACAAGTGGCGTCTGAGAAAAGCTGAGCGGGCTACCACTGCTTCTTATTTCAGTATCAAATAAGCCTTATTCGACAGATATGTCATCAAAGCATAACACAAAAATCATAAAAACACTCATAAAAACACAAGTATATACACAGTTGAAACCCCCATTTTGTTAAGATATATAAAACATTTAAAATCTATCCTCAAAAGGAATGAAAACATAAATACAGTTTAAAACAAAATAGAGGTATGTACTTGTAAAACCAGACAAGCATTATACAGTTAATCATATTTCTTAATGCAGATGCACAGATAGTTTCATAACTAACATGCCCGTGTACCAGGCAAGGTTACGGAGTTACAATAGCTAGAATACAAGAGATCAACTCCATACAATCATATGCGTAGGAATAGACACAAATACAGGCCTTCAGTCTACAGAGAGTGCCTGTGATCTAATGGCCGAACTCCAACCCAAAAATGTTGCCAGTGCAATAACAATGGGGGTCGATGTTTCCGAACGCAATAATCTTAGGGCAATATCATTTCTCCTGGTGCCCAATGATCTGCAGATTGGAGTTAGCCATGCTCGACGAGGGGCTGCATAGGCTGGACAAACAAACAGCAGATGAGCCACTGACTCAGGTTGAAAACAACAGATAGGACAGGAATCGGCACCTAAGTTACCCCATCTTGCTGTAAACGATCTTACTGGTAGCGAGCCTACCCTGAATTGGAATAATAACTTCCGATCGTGCAGCTTAGTTATTACGTCCCAGTATTGCTCCAATCTTGGGACTGGCTTAACTTCTAAAAAACTTCCAGTAAGTGAGGCGGTGTCACTATTCCTATATGCATTTTGGGTCACCCATTCCCAATACCTTGCTTTTAAAAACACCTTAGGGGGGAAAGGGGTAGCCTCTGGGTTCTCCCATAATGATAAATGCAAAAACAACAGTTGATGGACAGAATGCAGAACAATGTCATACATTCACTCCAGTACAGAGATCTGGGCCTAAATCCATCGTTTTTTTGCTCACCATGCCATTCCAGTTTGGACCCAGCCATATGCAAATCAGTCTTGACCCTGTGCCTCATGGGAACAGTCCAGTCCGAACTGCCAAGCCAGGTCCTCCCTGGACTGGAAACAAGCATCCTAGGACCGGTTTCGGGGTTTCACCCCTCTTCAGCCAGGATAGCTTGATTCCAGTGGCATGGAGAGCACAGGACCCACGTCTGGGCATACCCGTCCCACTCGGGGTGACAAATGCAAAAACAACAGTTGATGGACAGAATGCAGAACAATGTCATACATTCACCCCAGTACAGAGATCTGGGCCTAAATCCATCGTTTTTTGCTCACCATGCCATTCCAGTTTGGACCCAGCCATATGCAAATCAGTCTTGACCCTGTGCCTCATGGGAACAGTCCAGCCCGAACTGCCAAGCCAGGTCCTCCCTGGACTGGAAACAAGCATCCTAGGACCGGTTTCGGGGTTTCACCCCTCTTCAGCCAGGATAGCTTGATTCCAGTGGCATGGAGAGCACGGGACCCACGTCTGGGCATACCCGTCCCACTCGGGGTGACAAATGCAAAAACAACAGTTGATGGACAGAATGCAGAACAATGTCATACATTCACCCCAGTACAGAGATCTGGGCCTAAATCCATCGTTTTTTGCTCACCATGCCATTCCAGTTTGGACCCAGCCATATGCAAATCAGTCTTGACCCTGTGCCTCATGGGAACAGTCCAGCCCGAACTGCCAAGCCAGGTCCTTCCTGGACTGGAAACAAGCATCCTAGGACCGGTTTCGGGGTTTCACCCTCTTCAGCCAGGATAGCTTGATTCCAGTGGCATGGAGAGCACGGGACCCACGTCTGGGCATACCCGTCCCACTCGGGGTGACAAATGCAAAAACAACAGTTGATGGACAGAATGCAGAACAATGTCATACATTCACCCCAGTACAGAGATCTGGGCCTAAATCCATCGTTTTTGCTCACCATGCCATTCCAGTTTGGACCCAGCCATATGCAAATCAGTCTTGACCCTGTGCCTCATGGGAACAGTCCAGCCCGAACTGCCAAGCCAGGTCCTCCCTGGACTGGAAACAAGCATCCTAGGACCGGTTTCGGGGTTTCACCCCTCTTCAGCCAGGATAGCTTGATTCCAGTATCCTCAAAAGGAATGAAAACATAAATACAGTTTAAAACAAAATAGAGGTATGTACTTGTAAAACCAGACAAGCATTATACAGTTAATCATATTTCTTAATGCAGATGCACAGATAGTTTCATAACTAACATGCCCGTGTACCAGGCAAGGTTACGGAGTTACAATAGCTAGAATACAAGAGATCAACTCCATACAATCGTATGCGTAGGAATAGACACAAATACAGGCCTTCAGTCTACAGAGAGTGCCTGTGATCTAATGGCCGAACTACAACCCAAAAATGTTGCCAGTGCAATAACAATGGGGGTCGATGTTTCCGAACGCAATAATCTTAGGGCAATATCATTTCTCCTGGTGCCCAATGATCTGCAGATTGGAGTTAGCCATGCTCGACGAGGGGCTGCATAGGCTGGACAAACAAACAGCAGATGAGCCACTGACTCAGGTTGAAAACAACAGATAGGACAGGAATCGGCACCTAAGTTACCCCATATTGCTGTAAGCGATCTTACTGGTAGCGAGCCTACCCTGAATTGGAATAATAACTTCCGATCGTGCGGCTTTGTTATTACGTCCCAGTATTGCTCCAATCTTGGGACTGGCTTAACTTCTAAAAAACTTCCAGTAAGTGAGGCGGTGTCACTATTCCTATATGCATTTTGGGTCACCCATTCCCAATACCTTGCTTTTAAAAACACCTTAGGGGGGAAAGGGGTAGCCTCTGGGTTCTCCCATAATGATACCAAACCGATTTTTATCAACGAGGCTCTAACCTCCTGCAGCCATTTTATTTTATTAAAGCGGTAAGCTCTGATTAAGTCTTTGAGACCTGCGGCATAGGCGGCTAGTTCTGGTGCACACCAGATTCTACGCCGGAAAAGTAGGGGGCGCAGCCTTGCCATATCAGCGAATGCCTTCCTGCCTAGTTCGTACAGCAACGGGCAGACTGGGGTGCTTTGTGGGAGGTTGGTGATCTTGCGGAGGAACCTGTTTTCCGCTGCGGTTAGTTTAGAAAGATTCTCATAGCCCCAGAGCTCGGCCCCATATAGGGCAGAGCTAACCACTTTCATGTTATATATTTGGAGCACTGGACTTACTGGTCTTGTGAAGGAAGAGTGAAACTCCGATTGTAAAATACCAGCCAGTTGCCGGTGCTTTAAAGAGGCAGTATCTAGCTGGCGACTCCACCTCAGATCCCTCTGCAAAATAACCCCCAGATACGTGAAGTCAGTAACTTGTTCAAGGGGCCTGTTGTTCATCATTATACCTCCTTTGAAAGCTTTATGGGGATTAAAAGTCATGAATTTCGTTTTGGACACGTTAATTTCCAGGCCTCGTAGGCGACAGAACTCTTCAAAGAGTACTAAGGCTCGTTGGCGGCCACTCAGTGTTTTAGAGATAATTAACGTGTCGTCCGCGAACATTAAAATGGGGATTTTTACTCCTGCTAAAGCTGGGGCATCTGTAGGGGAGGACTCCAAATATTTCGCGATCCCGTTAATGAACAGGGAGAATTGTGTGGGCGCCATTACACAACCTTTTCGCACACCTCTCTCTACTGGAAAAGAATTAGTGACACAACCTTGTGCTCCCCAGCGAATTTTAGCATAATTTCCCTCATGAAGTCTAATAATGAGGGTTAACAATTTTGGGGGCATCCCCATCTCTAACAGTACCGCCCATAGTTTGCTACGGGAGACGAGGTAGAAAGCTGACTTAAGGTCCACAAAGGCAGCATAGAGGCTGCCTTTGTCTAAGACCACCGTCTTCCAGTATAACATGATGAATCGAAATACCTGGTCAATAGTACTGGTGCAAGCCCGAAAAACGGCCTGCAGTGGGGATAGAATGTCTTGCTCGTCAATCCAATCCTGTACCATGTTGAGAACTAACCACCCCATAATCTTTTGCAGGGAATCTATTAGGCTGATAGGCCTATAGTTTCCAGGGTGGGATTTCTCTCCTTTTTTAAAAACGGGGATAATCTCAGCCCCTTTCCAGGAGTCTGGAACTGGAGCCCCCTGTGCAATTGCGTTGGCCAGCAACGCAATATACCGGCACCATTTAGGCTTATCATAAAGGAATATGTCAGCTGGAATGCCATCAGGGCCCGGTGCTTTTCCTCCCAGTACAGCGCCCAAGGCGATGCTGACATCAGCCTCGTCAAAAACCGTACCTTGGTAGTACGAGAGCGGGGTATCATCCACCTCCCTCTCATCTATACTGCGGGCATATTGGGGCTTAAAATGGGCAACCCATTGGTCCTGTGTTACATGGTTCTGCGGTTGTGATGGTTGACCACCCCTGTCCTACTTTACTATATTCCAGAACTGCTTGGAATTTTTGCTGGCACAAGCCATTCTGAGGTCCTGCCACCTGCTTTCGTCCCAGGCTTTTTTAGCCTTTACCTGGGCTTTCCTATAGGTTTGCCTTAATAACCGTACTTTGCCAGGGTCCCCCTCCTTGATCGCAGCCCCTAGACGTCTACGCGCCACTTTACAATCCTCACCAAACCACGGCGATGCTTTCTTTGGTCGGGTGCCCTTCGCCTTACCTCGCCTAATGAAATGAGTACGCAATTGGACGAAAAATTTATCATGTATGCCACTTACAGACTCAAGGGCCGCCGAATTAGACATATGGATCTCAAGCTCAGCTATTGCACCTCCAATACCCGTAGATATCGTTACCAAAGCTTCAGGATTCTCAAGTATATATGCCCATTTTAAACGTCTCATATCATTGGCGGGGATCACATCTAGGGTAAGCAGATTACTCCCTGACTGTGTAGGACTCCTCACTGGCAATAAATCCAAGGTCGCACACAGGGGGTTGTGGTCGCTTTCTGGCCACTCTCTCACAACCATATCCCTGAGGGCGTGCCATAAATGTAAATTGATCAATAGATAGTCTATGCGGCTAGCAATATAGCCATTATTAGATGTGTTAGCCCCATGTCTATCAGATAGAGATCTGCCATTTGCCACCCGTAGGCTGTTCTCCAGGCAGATAGCGTTTATTTGAATTACCACATCAGACCATTTTTTATGGGTGATAGTTCTAATTTTGGAACACCCCACTGAGCATCTTCCTCAGCGGTAAAGTCACTATTCTCACTAGTAAGAGGCTCAAAAGATACATTAAAATCGGCAGCAATTAGAACATTGGAACCCCGGGTGTACAGTTCTAATAGATCGCCGAGAGTCGCTAAGACTTCCGACTTCTTCCCTTTGGATCCCCTCGCATAGACATTATAAATGTCAACAACTCCTTGCTGGCCCCACTTCAGTCTGATTACGAGAATGTCCTTACTCTGCGTCTGGAATTCCTGGATAACAAAACTGAGCGATTGCCGAACCTGGATTGTTAGACCCCCTGAGGGACGCCCTTTGCCCTCACTAATGGCTGGAATATGATAGTTTAGATAGCCTAAACAGTAAAGGGGGTCCAGCAACCAGGTTTCCTGAAAAAGACAAATGTCGTAATCTTCAATAAAGGTATGCCATTCAGGAGATGTAACCTTAGACCTCAACCCCGCTATATTCCAAGATAACACAGATGTCCTGGATGAACTAATGGAAGATAGCCCTTGCCCCTCGCTGACATTGGACAAATCTTCCCTAGAAGCTAATGTCCCTGATGGGGAAAAAGTTGTTACCAATATATTCCCCACTGCCAGGTCAGGGGGTAAATGTGGAGACTGGATAGTAGACAAGGTATTAGAAGTAGTTTCTTGATACTTGGGGGAAGCAGGAGGGGGTACCCGATAATTTTGCGACTTATTCTGCAGTCAGTCATTAGCCTCCAAAGAGGAGGAACCCGCTAGGTGTAAAGGTGATTGTTCAGATGGTCGCCAACACGTGTTACTGAGTGGTGATCGCCTGAACTGAATGGAGAAATTTCCTGGAGGGCAGGTGCGGAATTCCAAGGCCAAAAGATTTTCAGCGAGATCTGCCCCCTTCAGGGTAAGCTCAATGCAGTCTAATGATCGAACTCGGGAGGTAAGTCTATGTACCCTAGTAATGTCTTCCCGGATAACTGAGCCGCAACCCCTAACATGGAGAATCCAGTGGATAACTTTATTCGTCAGGGAATCTGCATTTTCAATGCCCTTACTGATGTCATGTTTGGGTACATTAACCATATAGATTATATGTGCTTGGTGCGTGTTGGTACTGGGCCACTCGGCCCTTAGATGTTTTGAGCTGTGTTGGGGATAGTGTGTCAAGGGTGACAAGGTGGATCTGGGGCGGGTTAAATGTACCTGCGCTGATGGCGGTCTACTACGGTCAGCTTTATGTTGACTTAAGCTAGATTCAATTTCAATTTGGCGCTTGGTACTAGGGGGATCTGGCACTACCCTAGCAGCATGTGTGGACGGTATTTGGACGGTATAGGGGCCTTGTAACCAGAGCCCTTGCCAGTAATGACTGCCTCATGTACTATGTGATCTACCTGACAAGGCTGATATGACTGTCTTGACACAGAATTGCTATGCACCGATCGTGAAGACTCCTTTTGTAAAAGGAGCTTGACCATAGAGGTAAGGTCTTCGATCATTGATCTCATGGTCTCTACTTCTAGTCTAAGAGTATTGACAAGATGAGTTGTTTCTTGGGAGTCAGTGTTATTACTGGAACCTGGCTCTATGTTAGAAGCATGTACGGGCCGGGGAGGCAAGGAAGAAGGGGAGGGTTGCGGCCTATCATCCCCTTCCTCCTCGGACGAATCCGCCAAAGGTAAAAACCTATTAGAGCAAGGGATAGCAGAGTCCATCTGCTGATGGCTACTGCCCATAGGCTTATTGGAAGACTGACTGTCCCCCGCTGTCTCTGCTTCTTCCTCCCCTCTTGGCGCAGGGCCCCCCTTTCGTGCTGGTTTATGAAACATAGCTGGAATAACTAGCTGGCGAATCGGGCTAGGATTGGTAGGAGGAGTAGGTCGCTGGGGGGATTTGGCAGTTCTAGGCTGCGTGGTGAGGTCGCCCTCTAGGATATCTTCGCACTCACTATGAGGCTATCTATCCGATCTAAAACACAATTGCTGCCAGCATGTTTCTGTGTCTTCCTGGCCTTCTTCCCCTTATTTTCTCGCCCAATTCCTCCCCACCAACCCCACCCCCACAGCCCTCCATTGTTTTCCTTTTCCCCATACTTCTAGGTTATCAAATGGTATCAACTAGGCCAGGCCACTTTAATCCGGATACTTGCAGGTATCCAGCAGGAGATGGACACTAGCACTAGACGAGTGCAGTCCCCGCGATAGATACGATGGCGGTGTCACCCGCGGCAGCTCACTCCTCGCAGGTGCAGTCCCGCAGTTGGTCAAGATACATTGGGGCAAGCTAGCAGCGCCTCGCCCTTGGTCACAGGCACCCCAGGCAACAGCAGTGTTTGAACGTCCCGCACTGCGGGAGTGGTGAACGCCTTAAGAGGCGTGGATTGGCCGCAGGGCTTTGTGGGACATGCAGTCCCCGACGATAGAAACGATGGCGGTGTCACCCGCTGCGGCTCACTCCTCAAAGGTGCAGTCCCGCAGTTGGTCAAGATACGTTGGGGCAAGCTAGCAGTGCTTCGCCCTTGGTCACAGGCACCCCAGGCAACAGCAGTGTTTGAACGTCCCGCACTGCGGGAGTGGTGAACGCCTTAAGAGGCGTGGATTGGCCGCAGGGCTTTGTGGGACATGCAGTCCCCAATGATAGAAACGATGGCGGTGTCACCCGCGACAGCTCACTCCTCACAGGTGCAGTCCCGCAGTTGGTCAAGATACGTTGGGGCAAGCTAGCAGCGCTTTACCCTTGGTCACAGGCACCCCAGGCAACAGCAGTGTTTGAATGTCCCGCACTGCGGGAGTGGTGAACGCCTTAAGAGGCGTGGATTGGCGGCAGGGCTTTGTGGGACATGCAGTCCCCGATGATAGAAACGATGGCGGTGTCACCCGCTGCGGCTCACTCCTCGTAGGTGCAGTCCCGCAGTTGGTCAAGATACATTGGGGCAAGCTAGCAGCGCTTCGCCCTTGGTCACAGGCACCCCAGGCAACAGCAGTGTTTGAACGTCCCGCACTGCGGGAGTGGTGAACGCCTTAAGAGGCGTGGATTGGCTGCAGGGCTTTGTGGGACATGCAGTCCCCGACAATAGAAACGATGGCGGTGTCACCCGTGGCGGCTCACTCCTCGTATGTGCAGTCCCGCAGTTGGTCAAGATACGTTGGGGCAAGCTAGCAGCGCTTCGCCCTTGGTCACAGGCACCCCAGGCAACAGCAGTGTTTGAACGTCCCGCACTGCGGGAGTGGTGAATGCCTTAAGAGGCGTGGATTGGCCGCAGGGCTTTGTGGGACATGCAGTCCCCGACGATAGAAACAATGGCGGTGTCACCCGCGGCGGCTCACTCCTCACAGGTGCAGTCCCGCAGTTGGTCAAGATACGTTGGGGCAAGCTACCAGCGCTTCGCCCTTGGTCACAGGCACCCCAGCCAACAGCAGTGTTTGAACGTCCCCTTCTTATTTCAAATGCAGAGAGCTTTTTTCATCGCACTGTTACTTTATTCACCTTGATAGTACACTATACACCATGCAACTACCCTGCACCCCGTGCTATCGGATTGCACTCTAAGCAGTTAGTGTTCACGATGAAGTAACAATGCGGATCTTGCTACCACAAAATGCAGCCAACTGTTGCATCAGACATTTTTATTACACTGCTCATTGCCCAGTTGAAATGTAGAACAAGCGTACATTGCACGTACAATTATAGTGTTTCTGCATTTGCTCAGAGGCCTATGTGACCTCGAGGAATCCAGCACCGCCGCTACTGGCTTTCGTAGCACTTTGGTGAGCAATCATAGTCACAGTGCACCATATCTTTAAATTACCTTTTGTTTACACTCTGTGGCCCAGATTTCTTATCCTTCATGCAACGGGGCATTGCATGAAACACTGAGGGCTGTATTTCCTGAAGGAAAAACAACGTAGAGCAGCATCGGATTTAGCAAGTGCTTGCTGTACTCCGCCATGCTCGCACTAGAATGTCAGTTCTGCATGACGCTAAGCCTCACACCACGCTGCTAAGGCCTGCCAGCAGTGTCTAACTTAGGATTTGAACTCGAGGTACACCTCCAGTTCAAATTCTTATGTGTGGTAGACAAAAGCACAGGTGTCAGACATGTAAGATGTATGTTTTGTGCTAAAGGGTACACATTACACATAGGTATATCAGGCGATACATGCTTGTGTGAACTTTTTTCAGGAGTCACAGGGCAGACCAATCTTACTGGGTTCAGACCGTGGCAATCAGAGCCTTTTTACCACTGGTGTCCTCGGTTTAACCTTACTTTGAGCCCGAAACCAAGCACCAACATGGACCCTCAAGAGAGCATAGTCCATTAGTCTAATGGCCTGATTATGAATTTGGCGGTGCTACAGCAGGGGCGGCAACGATCCCTCCTCTATAGGAATGTCAAAGCTGTAATGCGACCGCCCGCCCAATTAGGAGTTAAATTCTGGTCTGGTGAGTGGTCCTGCGGTGGTCTCACAGCGCCTGCTGTTAGGCTCATAGAAGAGCCTAACATGCAGAACGCTGCCGTCAGAGCACTGACTGCACCTTTCTGCACGGTGTGGCATACATGCCCCACCATGCAGGAACTGGGGGTGCAAATCCAGGAAGGCACTACATGATCCCCCCACGTGCCCACAACCCCAGGCCTAGGTTGGGCAGGGGGACCTGTTAGGCCCCGCTTAGTTGCCTCTCCGCCACCCTTTTCATGGCGGGCTCACCGCCATGATATGGGTGGTGGACAGGCAACTTAAGGCTTTTTAGGGAGGCCGCATCGGGTTGACACTAAGAACTTACCTTACCAATTAACAGAGATCAATAACGCAATGTCTAGTCAATGTTTAGTTTTTGAAAAAGAAAAAATACTTTATTTAAATTAGACACACAATGTTAAATTTGTTCAAAAGTAACACATTAAACTGGGTATTAGTAATGACTTGCGGTGATTAAGGAAGGAGTTAGCCTAGGCCATTCCTGTGCAGCAACCTCTTAAGATACACCTTGTGTGTATAATATTACACCTTGTGTGTACAATATCCCACTTAGTCTCTTGTTGTTGCCCTCTGTTAGAATGTGGGAGCTAGGGAAGTCTTTGGAGGGTGACAGACTATATCATGGAACAGCTCTGGAGAATTTGCCCTCCTTGCATATGGCCAGGTACTACCTACACCCCCTCCTCCCATAACTGGACCCAGACCAAAATGACATGAGAAGGTTTTGGATGTGGGGGTCGTAAAACCCCCGGCCGTATTTATTAAACAAAATGAAAACATTATTAATATATACAATGATTTACAAATTACGCAGAAAATTATGCATTACACTGATTACAATTGATAAGTACATATGTCAGTTGGCTAACCTTAACATGACTCTAATACAAAGGTTTTCCTATCCGAATCTAACATATCTTTCATAATCATCACAGCATTTTACTTTTCTGCGTATCCTATTTGGGCCTACGGCAAGGTCACTAACTGGTGTCAGATCCTTATCAATTTTTAACCACGCCCTCCAGCCGGAGTGCGCATGCGCAGAGGGCCCGTTTACCGCGAGGGTACTCCCCCCCCCCGGTTACCCCCGTACGCTCTGTATATCATCTCCATAAAGGGGCCCTTGCAGTTCTGCGCCGTTTACTGGCGACATTGTGCACGTGCGGGGTGGCCAACCAGCCTAGGAAAAGAGTGACTCCCCCTCCCCGCACCCATCCAGCCAACCGGCTGTAAACTGCCCCTGGAGTTCTAGGAGAGACCACCTGTCCCTCCACTTGGGCGACCCCATTCAAGAATGGCGCCGCCCTCTAAGGACCTTAAATTTACTGCTCACCAATCATGACCTTACCGCCTGACCTAGGAATAGCACTAAATACGACGATTGAAGACCTGAAAACAGAATCAGTTGGTGGGAAAAACACACAGTTTGATACAACCTACAACCAAATACCTATACCAGCTTGTTGCTTATACATTGCTCTCAAAAACCCCAATACCTTTGCTTTAGGGGACGGTGGGTGGGAAAATTGAAATTAAAGCCTCCTAGCAAGGCTGGTGTGACGGGCTGGGGAGCAGGAAGCGAAGAGACAGACTCCTGCGCTCCCCAGCCTTTTAACTGTTTGCCAGGCCAGGCCGGTTCTAACCGGCCTGGCGCTGTCCCTTGCGTGCCCCGGAAGTGATTCCAATCACTTCCGGGCACGCCCAGGACACGGGACCAATAACGCGTGAGGCGCGCCTGTCGCGTCACCAAAGTGCGCGACAGGCTTGCCTCTGTGGTCGCCGGAGGGGGCCGGCACGACCGCCATACTTTTGGCGTGGCCGATGCCGGCCCCGCCGTTCTCTATGGCCAGGTACTACCTACACCCCCTCCTCCCATAACTGGACCCAGACCAAAATGACATGAGAAGGTTTTGGATGTGGGGGTCGTAAAACCCCCGGCCGTATTTATTAAACAAAATGAAAACATTATTAATATATACAATGATTTACAAATTACGCAGAAAATTATGCATTACACTGATTACAATTGATAAGTACATATGTCAGTTGGCTAACCTTAACATGACTCTAATACAAAGGTTTTCCTATCCGAATCTAACATATCTTTCATAATCATCACAGCATTTTACTTTTCTGCGTATCCTATTTGGGCCTACGGCAAGGTCACTAACTGGTGTCAGATCCTTATCAATTTTTAACCACGCCCTCCAGCCGGAGTGCGCATGCGCAGAGGGCCCGTTTACCGTGAGGGTACTCCCCCCGGTTACCCCCGTACGCTCTGTATATCATCTCCATAAAGGGGCCCTTGCAGTTCTGCGCCGTTTACTGGCGACATTGTGCACGTGCGGGGTGGCCAACCAGCCTAGGGAAAGCGTGACTCCCCTCCCCCACACCCATCCAGCCAACCGGCTGTAAACTGCCCCTGGAGTTCTAGGAGAGACCACCTGTCCCTCCCACTTGGGCGACCCCATTCAAGAATGGCGCCGCCCTCTAAGGACCTTAAATTTACTGCTCACCAATCATGACCTTACCGCCACAGGCCAGCATAGTTGACCGACTATCTGGCCCCCCCTGCGCTCACTAGGAGGTCATACCCTGCCCTTGGAGACCAAACCATGCTAGGAGATTTTCTAGGAAAGCCTCATTGCCTACTCTTGACAGATGGACCCCGTCTTTTACGAAACACGACTCTCCCCTGATACACCCATGGGCAATTGTCTGTAGACGGGGAGCCCTGAAGAGCCTCTCTATTTTGTTATTTATTCTCCTTACTGAGTGATTCAGTGCTCTTACAGACTCCCCACCCCTCCATTGGAATCTTGGAATCATTTGTGACCATACAATTGTACACCCCTGGCATGTCTTGGCTAACCAACCCACTTCTGTTATTATTGCTTCCACTAGCCCCCTTCTACCGAGACTTGCCAGATCATTCCCCCCTAGGTGTAAGATAATAATACTGGGACGGGGACCACCCCTCTTTAATAGCTCCAATGTGAAAACCCTAAACTGGCTCAAGCATAGGCCCCCCTTTCCATGAAATGATACCCTAAATCCTGCTTGCTCTACCCTAGTCTTGTAGCTCCCTGTAAGGAAAAAGTTATACAAACGCTTCACGTACGAGTGACCAATAATCCATGCGACCTGTGGTCCCTGCCTTGGTGATGGTGATGACGTTCTTTGTGTTGCCTGGTGCTGTTGTTGCGGCGTTCGCAGTTTCCCCCCTGCGTGACAGGTTTGAGAAACTGTAAATGAAAACAGAGAAGACATACGCATCAGCACCTGGCAACTGTCCTGCTCATAACATATGTAGCCGCACATAGCGCTTGTAACAATTGGAGGACCACCTCCCAATTCTTTGGACGTTGTTGCTAGGTAAACCCCTAGCCGTTGCTTCCGTGGCAGCCCCTATCCTAAAAGAATGCGTACCAAAACAACTTGGGTTTAGCCCTGCCCTCTGTATTGCCATGTCCAGGACCCTTTAAACTGAAACCGTGTAAGTGGAATACCATCAGCATTAACCAGGAGAGGCCCCCCTTTGTTAACAGGTCTTGATCGTAGGAAAGACTCCACCCGTGAGAGGGGGCAACAAGGATTGCCATGCGCCCGATGCAGCACTAGCCCGTCCCTCGTGCTTCTTGGTCAGTCTTAGATTTTCTAATTGATATAGTTAGCGCATCGCCCTGCACCCTTACATCGTCAAACTGCAGTCCGCCTTGCATATCTTGTTTGTTTTGGGCCACCAATTCCCCAATTCTAAATGCACCATAAAAGGCCAATGAAAATGCGGCGGTGAACAACAGAACTTCCTCTGATGTGGTGCAAATCAGGGGTAGTGTCCTCAGTAAAGATGTTAGCAATTCCACCCCGATTGGGCGCCTCGTATCTGGGGTAGACCCTTGGAGGCGCTGCCACCCTTTCAGTGCCTTCTTCACTATAAAGCTGTTGGTAGGATTCCCTTTCTCCCTAGTTTGGGCAAAAAAGGAGATTGCCGCCACATGGCGTTTAGCCGCTGCCGCTGAGCGCCCCTCCCCTTTCAAGAACCCTAGGTAATGAAGGAGTGCCCCTGCGTCATGCCACTTTTCAGCCCAGTCCCCTCCCAAGAAGGAACAATATGCCCAAAACGCCCCTTCATATGCTTTCCTGGTCCTGGGTGCTAGGCTAGCTGCCACGAGGTCCGGTAGTTGGGGGCACCAATCTGCCAAAGTAGTTCTGGGAAAGGGGTGGCATACTCCGCTGCCGCCGGGAGGTGGGCCCTGAAAACCTGCATCTTAAAGCGAGAAAGTGCATCAGCCGCATGGTTTAATACCCCTGGCACATGTTTAGCTCTAAATTGCATATTTAGCCTCATGCATAACAGTACAATCTCCTTCAATAGCCGGAGAATCATCCGACACCGTGCTGCTTGTTGGTTGATGCATTCGACCACCGTCATGTTATCTGACCAGAACACCACTGATTGATTACGCAATTGTTCTGGCCATACTGTTAACGCCACCCAGATGGGGAACAATTCTAGGAAACCTATGTTGCCCGTCAAGCCTGTCTCGACCCACCATGCTGGCCACCGTTGCGCCACCCACTCGGTACCGAGTATGGCGCCAAATCCTCGCTACCCGCAGCGTCAGTCATTAAACCTAACTCCGCGGAAGTAGCGAGCGGACCGGCCACACTACCCTGCCATTGAAGTCCTGCAGGAATGCCATCCAAATCCGCATGTCCTGCCTAACCTCCGCTGACAGCCTGGTGTGGTGGTGTCTCTCCCTGAGACCAGCCATGGCCTGTGAGATGGATCGGGAAAATGGCCTTGCCATAGGTATGATTCTTAGAGCAAAATTCAACTGCCCTACTGTCTGTTGTAACTGGTGCAAGGTGACCCTCTCCCTAACCAAGCATTGCTGTAATGCTGCCCTGAACTTGGTGATCTTGTCCGCGGGCAACCTGAAACACCCTTGTATAGAATCTAACTCAATGCCCAGGAACTCTATTGTTGTATTCGGTCCCACCGTCTTTCCTGGGGCCAAGGGGACCCCAAAAGCACGCAGGAGTGCGCAAAATTCCTGCAGCGCCCACGCACACTCCCGCGATCCCGGTGACCCCAAGACAAGAAAATCATCCAGGTAGTGCATTACCCACTGGTGCCCTGTCACCTGCCTAAAAACCCATTCCAGAAATGAACTGAATTTTTCAAAATATGCGCAGGAAACCGAGCAACCCATGGGCATACACATGTCCATGTAGAATTTCCCTAGAAATTGAAAACCAAGTAGATGAAAATCAGACGGGTGGACTGGCAATAGACGAAAAGCAGACACTATGTCTGATTTTGCCAAAAGGGCTCCAGGGCCCAACCCCCTGAGCATCTCCACCGCCTGATCAAAAGAAGCATATCTCACACTGCAAAATTCGTCATCAATAGCATCATTCAATGAACTTCCCTTGGGTGCTGATAGGTTATATATAAGTCTGAATTCACCACTTTCTTTCTTGGGGACCACGCCCAACGGAGAGCAGACAAAATTCTCAACCGGTATTGAATCATATGGGCCAGCTACCCTGCCCAGTCGCAGTTCTTTTTCAATTTTCATTGCTGCTACGCTAGGTTTAGTTCGCACTGAGAGTTGGTTCTTGCACTCTGATGCCCCCACATAACCGGGTGCCGGTATCCTAAAACCGTACCTGAAACCATCAAGCAGCATTTTTGCGGTGGTGTGACAAGGATATTTGTGCAGCCAGGGTGTCAATGCCGTTACATCAATGGGTGACCGTGCCTTTTGTTGTCCATGAACCTCACTCCTGTTTCTTCCCTCCCTTATCCTTTGATTTCTTGAAGCACTTGGACTCGGGGTGAGACGGGTTCGCGCAGATGGAACACGCATGCTTAAACCTGCACGTGCCTTGTGGTCTAGTGCAGGTACGTCTATTGAAATCCCAGCATGTCCCTTTGCGCCCTCCCCCGGTGTTTGTATGGCTGGGGGACCTGTGTTTTGCTGTGACCGAAAGGACTGAAAGACCTGAAAGGACTGGTTCCTGGCCCTATCCTGTACCCCACCGCCAATATGGTCTAACCATGCAATTGTGTCTATGCGGTCCCATGATAGGGATGTGTCAGACGCTTTAGTTCTCCTGAAGCTCTTATCATATTCTTTCCATCCCTCATCCCCGTATTTATCATGTGCGAGGACAATCCTGTTTTGGTAACATGCCATCTCAGCCTGTATGTTTGGGAAACGCTCAGCCATGACTGCCATGAAAATGGAAAAACCTCTAATCCAATTCATCAAGTTTTCCTCCACCCTGTACTTCATAAGTTCGCTTGCCCATTCCCTCGGGAGCATCCAGTCTTTGTTCTTCCTGGCCTCCTCCCTCTCTTTTCGCAAATAAGCAAAGAGAACATGTTTATGTAAGACCCCGACCAAATTCTGTCTTTTACGTCCTGTGTTACATGCCTCCCCAAATTCTCCCGATCTGTGCGGGACTCACCCACATTCAACATTGGCAATGTCATCAGCTTACCTCCTCCAGCGGACCCGGCCGACCCTGACGGTTTCTCTTTCGTCATGCTGTTCCCCGGTACTTCCCCGCTGAGTTCAAGTGGCTTGGCCACCCCTGCTGAAATGAGAGGGGACAGCGCACCCTGACCCTCGCCCGTTTTGTCCGCTGGTGTCCCATGAAACTGGGCCACTATTCGCCTCGCTTCTACCAGCGGATCACCGCCCCGTCCTTACCCCCCACCGTTGATGACAGGATCCCAGCCTTACCCAACCAAGGAAGTATTGCTGCCAAATGGGACACTACATCCTGTGGCATGCCCTCCCCCCCCGTACCGGGCAACACCGGCAATTGCGGGCTATCCCCTGACGGTCCGGGCCCCCCACCGGGCTGGGGGACTGGGACCGGAGCAATTGGGGGCTGGGGAGCTGGCACCGGGACAAGCGCTGGGGCTGGCACTGGGGCAGGTGGCGGAGCAGGTACTTGTTCTGCGGGCGGGACCCCCTCTGTAGGCAAAACAGGGGCCGGGGGCAATGGTAGCCTTGGTTCCATCCGCCCCCCCCTGTTAGACCTAACCCTTTTTGGGAGGGGGGGAAAAGCCAACCTCGGGGGCACCATGCTGCGCCTGGCCCTCTCTTCTCTCTCCTCTGCCCCCCCTTGTGCGTCCACCCATTCTCTGAGGTCTGCTAGACCCTGCCCCAACTCGTCCACTTTCTTGAGCATTGCCTCCATAAAGCTCTCCATGCGGGAGGGCTTGCCCCCCCTCTTAGCTTTCCCAGCCATGTTAAACCGTCAACTGGGTATATGACCTTATCAGTCACTGCTACCGTGCTGACACTGGCTGGATGCTAATGCCCAAATCACACTGCCGGGGGTACTAGCGCTGGCACAACATAGGTAAAGCCCCTCTAAATGCCAGATCCCTACAGCATCAAGTGAATACTGGGCAGAAAATGCACTCCCTGGCCCCACAACACCCTAGTCGGGGGATAACTGCACACCAAAATGACTAGCAGTCAGATGCAGACTCCAGAGCTTAACCTCTCTATGCGTCCCTGCTCCCTGTGACACCAGTACACTGCCGGGCCAATGCCCAAAAACCCCCAAGATTAGGCTCTCCCTGAGCTCCCCTGAGCCCAGTACGTGCTTATCCCCTTCCCCTTCACCCTATCTGATGCCCTCCTTTCCCCTTTCACTTAGTGAACAGATGGCTAAACTAGTGATTGAGCATGCCAAGATTCTGCTTGTAGGAGATTTTAATTACTGGTATAATGACCCCCAGGAAGGGGTACAATCAGCTGAGATGACTGATCTTCTTTCAAATTTAAATTTTACCCAACATATCTTATCCCCTACTCACTTGAAAGGGCATATCCTCGATCAAGTCTGGACTATTGGCCTGACCATCTCTACCCCTACAATTGCCCCCTGCATTTGGTCCGATCACTATTTAATAAAATTTACTTGTACTCTTCCGGCTACTGAGAAAATTAGTACGGCTGAAGGCAGCTATGCCAGAAAATGGAATAATGTCAACAAAGAGGATTTTCTTGACACATTATCCAACACAGTTCCATCCACTGGCATTGACATTAATGCATCGGAAATGAATGTATCCGAGTGGCTACTTAATGCTAGTAATAAGCATGCACCTTTTAAAAGGTTAAACTGGCCCGGCGCGCGAGACGCACAGCGATGGTTCTCCATTGAACTCAAGACCCAGAAGCTGTCTTTGCGCCAACTTGAGAGGCAGTGGCGGCTAAAGTATTCCCCCGATATAAAACTTCTCTATATTGCAGCCCGGAAGGAATTTAAAAAGAACATCCTTACGGCTAAAGCCGCCCATTTTTCTGCGCGTATCTTGAAGTCCAATAACAGTTCTAAGGAAATTTTTTCTATCATCAATGAATTAACAAATCCTGACAGAATTCTTCTGAAGGCTACACCCTCCCAGACACTGTGCAATTCTTTAAATGACTACTTTATCGAAAAAATTATCGCCATCAAAGCCAGCATCCCTAAGCATTCTTCCATCCAGAATCCTGCTGTGCATTGTAATAATTGTAGTATTAGCTGTTTTCCCCCTATTGGAATGGAGACTTTCCAAGATCTTCTTGTTAAGGTTAAATCAGGTGCCCCCTCTGACTGCTGCCCACCTCACATACTAAAGGACTGCCTTGCAGTCTATCCGGGCCCGGCACTCGCTCTTCTGAACGAGTCACTTTTAACTGGCCAAGTTCCCTTGGCTTTCAAGAAAGCCACAGTGGTACCCCTCCTAAAAAAACCTGGAGCTGATCCTGCTCTCCTATCTAATTACCGCCCAATCTCTTTGCTTCCTTTTTGGCGAAGATCCTGGAAGGCCATGTAGCTAAATGCTTATCTAACTTCTTGGAGGAATCTAAATACCTGGACCCTCATCAGGCAGGGTTTCGGCCGGCCCATTCTACTGAATCGGTCATCCTCGCTGTCCTGGACACTCTCCGGGACAACGCAGACAGATGTTCCCCTCAGGCACTGGTATTGCTGGACCTATCTGCCGCTTTGACACGGTCGACCACACTATCCTGCTCGACCGTGTCAAAAATGCTGGCATTCTAGGTACGGCGGCTCTCTGGCTCGCCTCCTTTTTGGAAGATCGTTCCCAGGCCGTCTGCCAAGGCCATTTTTCAGCTCCCCTACGTAAAATTACTTGTGACGTCCCACAGGGCTCCGGCCCTTTCTCCCCATCTATTTAATCTTTACATTGCCCCACTGATCCAGTCCCTTAAAGATATGAATGTGACTGTTTTTAACTATGCAGATGACCTTCAACTACTTTTTAAGATCGATAATTCTCAAAACTCGGTCATGGACGTTCAGGCTACAATGCGGCACATCCAACTATGGATGGACCTTAATCTCCTTAAACTGAACCCTGGTAAGACAGAGCTTGTTCTTACTGGGGACAGTCATAAGTACTGGGGCCCCCATTACTGGCCCCCAGAGCTAGGACCTTCTCCTTCCCCGTCCCTTTCGGCCAAAACGCTTGGAGTTTCTCTGAACAATGACCTCTCATTAAAAACCCAGGTTGGAGCGGTCATTTCCAAGTGTTTCTTTCAAATGCGGAAGATCAGGAAGATACACCGCCTTCTCACTCAGGAAGCCTTGACTATGGTTATAATAGCCACTGTCCTGTCGCATCTTGACTACGCTAACTCCGTGTACTTGGGCATGCCTCTCTATCTACTCAAACGGCTTCAGATGGTCCAAAACCATGCAGCCCGACTGATTCTTCAACAACCTAAATGGCAATCAGCAACTCCCTGCTGAAGAAACTGCACTGGCTCCCTATCGCCCAGCGCTGTGCCTTTAAAACTGGATGCCTTATTTTTAAATCTTTGCATGGCAATAGCCCTGCTTTCATCAACTGCTTGATTTTTAGACATACCCCCATACGTAACCTACGTTCTGCCCACCTCTCACTTCTTGACACCCCGACATTCAAGCGGGTGCGTCAAGGTGGCCGTAGATTTGCGATCCTTGCCCCTAAACTGTGGAACTCTTTCCCGCTGGAAATACGGTCTTGCACTAACCTCCTGCAGTTCAGGAAGCTTCTCAAAACTTGGCTTTTTGAACAGGCCTATGACTGATGTTCTACCGGATAGCATTTGGAGCCTCCTACAGCGCCATGAAGCCTCCTGGTGTACGTGCGCTTTATAAATCTTTTTTAACATTAACATTAACATAACATTCACCACTTACAATAAGGAAAACTCGAGCGTAATACACCCCTGGGCACAGCACGGCAATGGCAACTGCACGGACAATGGTGCACTGCACACACACCCCTCCCGCACCAAGCTTATCCTGGCAGGGCCACAGATGCGATGCACTTCCCCAATACATTTGCACTTATCTAACCGGAAGGGTGCGCGCCCTCGCTAATCGAGCGCCACCGCAACCGGGTACCTGCCGTCCTCCGCTTGGTGCCAAATCGCCGCTGGTATTCCGGGCACCCACACGCCTTCTTCCTGCACGACAGCGGCGCTCCGCAGCCCCGAAAACGGCTGATTGTGCCTCGCGATTCTCGCTCCCCAGCCTTGACCACGCACGCCTCCGCCCGCCGGCGATTTCAGTCGCTCGATAACTCCTGCCACGAGCGTTGCGACGTCCGCGCCTGTAAGGGGGGGGGGAAAAACAAAATTGAAATTAAAGCCTCCTAGCGAGGCTGGTGTGACGGGCTGGGGAGCAGGAAGCGAAGAGACAGACTCCTGCGCTCCCCAGCCTTTTAACTGTTTGCCAGGCCAGGCCGGTTCTAACCGGCCTGGCGCTGTCCCCTTGCGTGCCCCGGAAGTGATTCCAATCACTTCCGGGGCACGCCCAGGACACGGGACCAATAACGCGTGAGGCGCGCCTGTCGCATCACCAAAGTGCGCGACAGGCTTGCCTCTGTGGTCGCCGGAGGGGGCCGGCACGACCGCCATACTTTTGGCGTGGCCGATGCCGGCCCCGCCGTTCTCAATGTAAGCCAATTTCACCCCTTTGCGGGATCCCTTGGTTTATACAGTTGCTTTCGCTGTTGGTTTGATCATAGCATGTCACACCTGCGTTGTTTGGGTATTTCAGCTGGGCTGCGCTGCTTGCAGGGTATGCGCTGCTGGCTTAGTCCAACTGATTGGTGTGCGGTTGGTGTCCACAGCACAGGAGTGGTGTTCAAGAAAGTGGAGAACCACCATCAGTTGAGGAGGCTGCGCTAGAGCGGTGGGACTTTCTCCTTGTAAAACATCTGGCTTGGGGTTTTTCTTGGCTCAAACTCAAAACCCACTACCCAGACAAGTTTCTTGCCCACCCTGGTGATCACTTAGAGGAATGTGGACAGACAAGTTTTTCAGTACCCTCCATCCATGGAGATACACAGTTTATTTGTGATACAGAGTCACTTTCGGGACTTTAAGGACTCACCCTTGCAGAGCGGTGCAGGTCCTCTACTGGTGTGCAGGAGGCATCTTCAGCTCATCCCGCCTCGGCTCCGTTCATTGCTCTTCTTCTTCTGAGCAGCATCTTCCTCATGCAAGGGCGACCCCAACGCCCCTCCTGAACTGTAGGTCAGCTCTCTCCTTCAGGGTCCAGGCTGCCTCTTCTGGCAGTGTTGGTCAAAGATTTCATGTTTCTAGTCTCGAACCTGGCAAGCAAAGTTGGCCACGAATACGCCAACCCTGGAGCACAGAGAGTTTCACGTCGTTTCCACTGGTGTGCAGAAGCTGGAGGTAGAGAAACTTTGGCTGGAAGTCTCTTCCCCATCTTTATACTGAAGCTACAGACAGTAGTTGTATATTCCTGCAGCAATGCCTGAAACTGGTTCTGGGCAGTCCTGCTCCTTTTGCTTATATTACTCAAACTGGTTCAGACAAGGTTTGTCACAAGGTATTAGCAGGAAGGCAGGGTAGAGCTGGGATTCTCTTGACAGGAGAAACACAAAACAAGGGTGCAAAAGCAAGGAAGGTTGTCCTACTATACTACCTGTAAACCTCTGGGAGGCAGCCCTTTCAGTGAACAAAGAATGAGGAAAGATCAGGGGAACCTTCCTAGCTTCAAAGGGGCCCTAGTCTCTTTGCCTTCAAACAGAAAAGTCTGATCCACTTAAAGGAATCTCTGGAATGTTCTGAAAGAGACTGGCAATTAACATATGCTGTCTATTCTCTCTCCAACCCTTCATCCTAGGTACAACTTGAAACTAGCAAATACAAAATGAATTCCAGTGTAGCTCTGGCCACATGAATTACACATGCTCCATACACAAATCAATGCCCTATATAGGTAGAAAGGTGTACACACACAGCATACGTATCCCACATGGAAGTGCGAAGGACTCGGTTGCAGGGGACTGGCAGACCAAATCACAAAGAGGTCAGAGAGGCTATTAGGCGACACTCCCTGCCATGGGCAGGTAAAACAAGCATTGAAAATGCAATAGGTCTCGCCTTTGATTAAGTTAAAGCCATTTGCTTTGCTAATGGTATTGTATAGCAAAGCAAATGGCTTTAACTTAATGAAAGGCAAGACCTATTGCATTTTTAGTGCTTGTTTTTTTTTTTTTGGGCACGGTAAGATTACGTGATTTGCCCAGAATCACAGGATGTTCAGCGTCGTTGCCGAGACTTGAACCCGGTTCCCCAGATTCGAGGTAGACTGCCCTAGCCGTTAGGCCAACTCCTCTCCCCAGATTTAGTTTGTGATTTACACTCTTCTAAAAGGCAAGGTGGCCCAGTGATTTAGGTGCTTGCTTCTGGTGATCTTCAGGTCATGCTTTTCAATCCCCACAGGGCCAACTCAGCTTCTCATCTTTAGGAGGTGAATTTATATGGAGTACCATTTAATCCAGTAGTGATAAAAGCTGCTCTTTATATGCTGCTGCCGGAGCTGCACCCACCTTGATGTCCCTGACATTCTTCGATGAACACTTTCACTGAGCGGCCTATGCTCTATGTCAGAGCAAACAGTGCAGCAGCTGTTGGCTGGGCAGTACCTGTCCTGTGTGGCTAGTTACTCTCGTGAAGAGATTTTCAGTATAGCAAAGGCAAAATGATAAGGTGGAGGAGCGCCGCCCCACTGCATTTTGAGCAGTGGAAAAAGGAAAAATAAAATGATAACACTAGGTTATCATTTTATTTTTCCGTTGTCTGGCAGGTTTACGGGCAGAGCTTGGCTGTCACCACAGCTATCTGGGGAGGAGTGGATGGGGCACTTAAGTGCGCATGATGGTGTGGCTGGCCGTCTTGGGCCGGCCAAACAGTCATGCGCACTTTGCATGTTCCCCACCACGCTGTAACACACAGCCTGGTGAGGAAAATGCACAGGCTCCATGTCCCCCATCCGAGCGCCGAACCATGGCACTCAGACCAATCACAACGCTGCATTGCAGCGTTGTGATTGGCTTAGAGGAGCCCATGTGTGCTTCCTGCTTCAAGCAGGAGCAGAAGAGGATGGACGCGAGGCGGCAGACCGGCAGCAAGGTAAATAACATTTTTATTTATTTTTCTATCCCCCCCCCCAGCCCAACCCGTGCTACTCGGTGGCAGCCGCTACTGGCAAAATGAATGGAGTAAATGCCCTGGGCTAGCAGATCGGGCTGGGCTATTCCCATTGGAGCAGGTCAAGACCAGTTTGCAAACTGCTGGGTCCAAAATGAGGAGGCGTGGTGGCAAAAGAACCATGGGCTGGGATGCTGGCCTGAGCCATTGGCAGAGGTTAGACTTCTTGCAGGCTTTCCTCCCATCTCCTTGTGTGTTTGATGTTTCGCTGACGCCTTCAGATTGGGGAATCACATTAGACCGTTTTAGCCAGTCTCACTGAACCTGGAGAGCTGCAGCCGAGCATCTCGTTGTTACACCTCCCCCGGACCGCACTGCTTCCATCCATCCGGCGGCTCCTAGGAAGGGCCTCCAGTGCAACGCAGGAAGGACTGTTTTCACCTTGAAAGATGCAATTAAGCTTACTTTTGCCATCTACAATCCTATATTTTACACAGGCTTTCCAAACAGAAAGCCTTGCCAAAGCCAAGAGGCTCTATATTATACATAGTGTGCGAGTGTATCCAGACAGACCTCTCAAGTTACCAAAAGGCGACACGTAGGCGCTATAAAAACTCTTCATAAATACATACTCTGCACATCTAAATCACGAGGATGACCGAGTGACAACATCCAATCCGTTTAGTTTGGCTGTGGAATACAAGGTCGGGCGGATGCTGCGCCCTGGGGCAGTCAGAAAACACTTCCAGATGCGCGGCCTTGAGCAGCGCACACAGAGACGCGAGCTGTGCCAGAAACATCACGAGTCGCAGGCTCCATTCAGGGCCTTGTGTCAAAGTGTCCCTTCAGGCAGCCGGCCCACCGCGTTCACCACTTCCTCTCTGCAGCCGAGATTAGGAAATGAGCAAAAAAAGTCTCCCACGGTTTAAAAAACAGGGACTTAAAATCTCAGCTTCGCAACCAGCAACAAGGACCGGGAGAGGCGGGCAGGGAGGGGGGAGGTGAAAGGCATGGATACGAGTGAGACTGAGAATTAGAAAAAGAGTAGGTATGAGGGGAGATCGCACCCGAGTATAAGACAACGCGTATGAAAGATATATCACACACAAGGAGGAATGGGCATGGAGACGAAGAGGAACAAGAATGAAAAAAAAGCGCCCGAGAACAATGGCATTGAGAGGAGATAAACACGGAATGCGTGTGGTTGTGAAGGGTGGGGGAAGAGATGCAGCAGAGGACAAACCCAAATGCAGAAACGAGGAGGTAAGATGAGCAGAAAGAAAAGGTACAAGTGAGGGAGAGCAACATGGAATAGGGTGACCAACCGTCCGTAAATTTCACGGACTGCCCGTTATTTGGGCCTCTTGTCCGTTGTCCGTCAGGAATTCTTTCACGGACGCCTTTTGTCCGTAATTCTGGGTGTTGGTGTAAACTGTCCCCCTGCAAGCAGCCTGCGAGTTATCTAACTCTCACTGCAGGGCCAGATCGCACTGCTGTGAACTGAAGGGCCTGCAGCAGCCCCTCCCCACCTGGCACAGATTGCTATCGGCCATTATCATTCTGTTGTCTGCCTAATTATCAAACACAGAATGATAATGGGCCCCTCTGTGCAGATACAGCATTTGCTGGGCCTCCTCCTGCCAGAGGTCTTCATACTGTGGGGGGCGCCCCCCAAGGGGTCTGTGACTGCATTCCCAAGGGGGTGCAAATGCCTTAGCAAAGAAGTGTAAATGAAGATGGCCTGGAAGTGTGGCCTTCTTTATTGGCGCAATTCCAGGCGGTTTTCATTTACAGACTTGAAGTGTAAAGTATACAGGGTGGAAGAGGTGGCTGAGAAGAACAAACTATTCTGTAAGGACTTTGTTATTTCATATGCAGTTACGAAGGGAAACAAGCATTGGCATAGCCAATAGGTCTCGCCTTTGGGGCCTTATAAGTGTTTAGCCAGAGCTATTGACTTTGCCAATGTCTTCAAGCTGTGCTGTAGAGAAGTGTGGCTGCTGTGCAGCATGCTGAAAAGTTATAATAAAAAAGTGTCAGAAGCATTTTTGTTACTTTATATATGACCAAGAAGGCATTATGTAAAACTGAACGACCATATTAAAAAAAGTATTTACAATAAAAAATGTCCTCAGTTTTCTTTTGTTCTTGCAATGCTGGCAACTTGTTTCTGCCTATTGCAATGGTTGTTTGTTAAAGCTTTTTTTTTGAGGGGGCATAAACAATCGGAGGGTGAAGGTTGGGAACTAGTACCTGTATTATAACACTAGCAGCGGCCAGACGCTAGGGGAGAATCAACAGATGCCAGATTCAGAGAGCAGGCTGAGGTGGTGCTGAGTGATGCTGAGGTGGTAGTGGTGGTGGTGGTGACTGTTGCGGAAACGATGCTGAGGTGATGCTGAATGATACTCAGGTCTTGCTGAGTGATACTGCTGTGGTGCTGAGTGATGCTGTGGTGGTGCTGAGTGATATTGTCTTGGCGCTGAGTGATGCTGTGGTGGTGCTGAGTGATATTGTCTTGGTGCTGAGTGATGCTGTGGTGGCCCTGAGTGATGCTGTGGTGGCCCTGAGTGATGCTGTGGTAGCCCTGAGTGATGCTGTGGTGGCCCTGAGTGATGCTGTGGTGGCGCTGAATGATGCTGTGGTGGTGCTGAATGATGCTGTGGCGGCGCTGAGCGATGCTGTGGTGGCACCGAGTGATGCTGTGGCGGCGCTGAGTGATGCTGTGGTGGCGCTGAGTGATGCTGTGGTGATGCTGAGTGATGCTGTGGCGGTGCTGAGTGATATTGTTGTGGCACTGAGTGATGCTGTGGTGATGCTGTGGTAGTTCTGAGTGATGCTGTGGTGGTGCTGAGTGATGCTGTGTTGGCGCTGAGTGATGCTGTGGTGGCGCTGAGTGATGCTGTCGTGGCGCTGAGTGATGCTGTGGTGGCACTGAGTGATGCTGTGGTGGTGCTGAGTGATGCTGTGGTGGCGCTGAGTGATGCTGTGGTGGCGCTGAGCGATGCTGTGGTGGCGGTGAGTGATGCTGTGGCGGCCCTGAGTGATGCTGTGGCGGCCCTGAGTGATGCTGTGGTCGCCCTGAGTGATGCTGTGGTGGCGCTGAGTGATGTTGTGGTGGCGCTGAGTGATGCTGTGGTGGCGCTGAGTGATGCTGTGGTGGGGGCGCTGAGTGATGCTGTGGTCGCGCTGAGTGATGCTGTGGTGGCGCTGATTGATGCTGTGGTGGCGCTGAGTGATGCTGTGGTGGTGCTGAGCGATGCTGTGGTGGCGCTGATTGATGCTGTGGTGGCGCTGAGTGATGCTGTGGTGGCGCTGAGCGATGCTGTGGTGGCGCTGAGCGATGCTGTGGTGGCGCTGAGCGATGCTGTGGTTGTGCTGAGCGATGCTGTGGTGGTGCTGAGCGATGCTGTGGTGGTGCTGAGCGATGCTGTGGTGGTGCTGAGCGATGCTGTGGTGGTGCTGAGCGATGCTGTGGTGGTGCTGAGTCATCCTGTGATGGTGCTGAGTCATCCTGTGGTGGTGCTGAGTGATCCTGTGGTGGTGCTGAGTGATGCAGTGTTGGCCCTGAGTGATGATGTGGTGTCGCTGAGTGAAGCTATGGTGGTGCTGAGTGATGCTGTGGTGGCGTTGAGTGATGCTGTGATGGCGTTGAGAGATGTTGTGTTGGTGCTGAGTGATGCTGTGCTGGCTCTGATTGATGCTGTGCTGGCTCTGATTGATGCTGTGGTTGCGCTGAGTGATGCTGTGGTGATGCTGAGTGATGCTGTGGTGTTGCCGAGTGAGAGATAGAGTGAAGATATAATGCCCAATTAGAGAGGGTGGTGAGAGAGAAAGAGAGAGAAAGGGTGTACATAGAATAAAGAGTGGAGCGGGTTAGAGAGAGAGAAAGAAGGGGAGAGAGAGTGAATGAAGGAGTTTGAAAGAGAAACAGATAAAGGGGTGAGAGAGAATGAAAGGCTAAAAAGATAGAGAGGGGAGAGTTAATTAAGTAGAGAGAGAATTAGAGAGGGAGAGAGAGAGAAGGAGAGAGACAATAAGAGTGGGGTTGTGGAGTTTAAATAGAGTGAAGAAGTGACGCGGAAAAGTAACCTTAAATATAGTTTTGTGCTTTGCGCGAATAAATATAAAAAAAAAAACAGAGTGAGACAAAAATACTGGTAATTAGGCTGTGACTCCCAATATAAAACAAATAGCAATATAAGGTGAAATCAACCCACCGAAGCAATATTTCTAACTAGACAAAAAAAGCTTGCATTTCAATGCTAATCGCTGTTGTTTTTCATGTGACTGTAGTCCAGGGCTGTCAGTTGGTAATGTGAGCTGCTGCTGCGATTGAAACATCAGAGTCCAGAGAGTTAATGAGCCGTGACGAGGAAATGAGGAAGAGATAGGAAACCCAGATGGCAGCTGCGCGCGTGCACGCTATCGTGAACGCAAGCTGATCGCCAGCCGAAAGCCAGTGGGTTTGCACTTCCAAAACCCGCTTACTAAAACTCTCGGCCAGACCAGCGCAAGCGCTGGTGCAGGCCGAGACCTAAAAAATAAATGCAGGTTTAAACGTCATGTTATTCTGGCAAATCCCTCAATCTCCGGTGCCTACAAACGAATGTGACCTTGTGTAATGTAATAGGTGCTCATGGCATTTTGCTTTTGTTCAGAAGCTAGTGATAAATGAAGGTGTCCAAAGGTATTAATGTAACACGTCTGATATTTATCATTAGATACTTCCACTGTGTCACACCAGTAGGTACAATGAAAAAACCTGAAAGGGTCCCGAAATATACAAATGAAAAAAAAAATCCAAATTGGTATAACATACATTATATTTCTGAACAGTGTGGCAAATTCAACAAGTGCATATGCCAGGGTCAGTTCCCCCAAATGTCTGCATAATGCTGGTGTCTCATCTTCCACACGAGGGACAGGATTCCTCTCCGTTCATAACAAGCTGTGCAGCCTGCAATAGATTTACTCGAAACACAGCTTTGATATAACTAGCTCTGGTCTAATACCACTGAGGTATTTGAGCCTGTGGACGAGTGTTCTCAAGCAAATTAAAGAAACTTAGAATATGAGGTCAGTTTTTCATTATTCGCCATAGTCCTTTCCCGATGCTGCAAAAGCGCCCCATTTTCCAAAGTCTTTTGCCTTCATTTCATTAGGGACTTTTGCTGAAGTGTACATCACACCCATTTGGGGGAAGGTGCCTTTTTTTTTTTAGACTGGGTGGGCTGCCTGCTCTTCTGCCACTGTAAAATGCTGACTCAGCAAATATAGAACTCAATAACAAAGGTTATACAGATCCAATCATTTGCCCATTTTCAAATGTTTTAAGCATATATGATTTTAATTTATGGTTTGCGACGGTGAGAGGTTTGTGTGATGTGACTGTGGGTCCTTGTTTTAGCAACTTGTGATGTCTTTGGATTTATGTGAGTTCTTACTCTGTGCGTAAGATGTGGAATGTGTGCGTGATGGTCTGTGTGTGTGTGTGTATGTGAGGATGCATCTTTGTGTGATTATATATGATGGTGTATATCATCTGGTGTGCGTTGATGTGATGTGTGTGTGTTATGATCTGTTGGTGAGTGCACATGTCTTTAAGCTGTGTTACATAACTGTGTGTGACAGCAATATGTGTTTGTTGGGGAAAATGTGATCTTGCGATTGTGTGTTGGTAAGATAGCATATATTAAAGTTACTGGTGTGACCGGATGTGTGTCTGAGTGTTTTAGTTTAATATGTCAAAATGTGTTATGATGTATGATTAATGGGAGTATATCATTGTCTGTGTCTAATAGTGTATGTGTGATGGTGTGTGGTGGTGTACGTGATGTGACAGAGTACAGTTAGTACCATTAGGGTGCATGTGATAGGGAGAGTGTGCATAATAGGGAGTGTGACAGTGTGCCAATTGTGTTTGTGTGAGGTTTTTTTTCTAATCTTTCATTATTCTAAGGTTGATAAATAGGGTTCCTTTGGATAGTTAATTATGGAATTTAATAATAATGTGTCAGAGTTGAGCAAATTATGCAGCAACAAAAGGCAAATTATGTGGCGTAATGCAGCACATTTTGTAATAGTATTACTTAATTATTTTGGCATTTTTAAACTTGTCAGCACTGTCTGGGCATAGGTTGCACCTCAGTACCACTTTAACACCCAAATATACCAATAAGCAACAGTTAATGGAAAACAAATAGCACAAGTAGAAATACCTACATAACATGATCGATGTGCTCTAATCCCAGAATCCTCTATGCCCCACTGTGACCTGCCAGACATCTGCTTCGGGCTAGAACCTTGGAAACATTTCTCCCCCATTCTTTGAAAAATAGCATTTTCTTAACAAACAGTGATTTTCTGTCTGTGTGTATGTATATGTCATTTCTGTAACGGGAACTCCTATCTAACTGTTTTGGACCATAATAATACCATAACACTCAGCAGTCTGCAGCAAATTATAGCTCATGCAGGCTGGTTAATAACTCCCTTTTCCTGCTTAATGCTCTTACCCTCACAAAAGACTTGTCCGCTATGGGTCTTATTCATCACTCAGTTCTGTACCAGCCGCTAAATCCAGGATTTGTAAAGCCCACAGATCACCCATGAGGGTCTCAAGGCACGTACGGGGAGATTAAGTGATTTGCCCAGAATCACAGGATGTTGACGCCTATGACGAGACTCGAACCTGGATCCCACCAGCTCCGAAGTCGGCAGCTCAGGTCCTTATGCCACAACCAGTCATTACCAGCTGAACAGACATGGAATACCTGAAGCGATATGACACAGAAAGCTGGTCACTCGGAGGACTGCACTCTAGTTCAGCACTGCAGGTCCCAATTTGCTACATTCTCTGTGTGCTGCTTTACATCTCACAATACCACTCAGATATGAGATTCTAATAACAAAGTCTATCCAAGCAGATCTTACCAACCACTTCTCCCACCAAACATGCCTGCTCAGGACTATGAACTGTAAACAAAATATCAGACTGGACAACCCAGTGTAGTAACCATATAAATAGATTATGATCCCTATGAAATACCACAAAAAGACCTGCACAGTTGCTCAAAGCAGCATGCATACCTAAAAACTTAAGTACACTATTGTCTAAACCTAATATAAATATTTTTGACTTGTACTTATGTTGGTTGTCTATTTACTTACTTATATACTATTGCCTGACCTCCTCTGATGTGTCTGTAAAACTTACCTTTTGTCCTGAAGTTTTGTCCTGAATTTTGACCTTCTGTCCTGTATTTTTGTCCTGAATTTTGACCCTTTGTCCTGAATTTTTACACTCACCATCCTGAATTTGCACCTATGCCAGTTGGTCACCCTAACATGGAACGAAGACGGGGGAGAGGAATATAGAAAAGAAAACAAGAATTAAAACAAAAGATAATTAAAAGATTCAAGCGCGGAATGCTTTTCAACACAGAATGGCTGAAGGGGGTGACCTATTTCTGAACTATTTATACAGCCCGAAATGGAAGGGACATCTCCAGCCAGTAGTGGCTGAGCGGGCTGATCCAAAAACCCTGCCCCAGATATTTATTTTTCTGATTTTATTTTCATTGGTTGCAAAAGCACGGGCATTGACATACCTAAAAAGTGAACGGGATGAATCGATAAAACATAGAAAGGCAAAGTGCCAAAACCTCGGTTCCATCTCAAAGCTGGGCAAGATTACATAGAGGGATTGGCAACTCCGCTTAAAAAAAAAATCACATAAACTCCACTTCTGGATTAACACCCGATGTAGAGCGAAACTTTCTATGGAATGGCAACTTCGGGACAAGGCCTTGAACTATTTACTCTTCCTAAATGAGACACTATTGTCTATGCTGATCCTCGCACCAGCTTATAACACGAGTCACTTTTGTGGTTCTGCAGATTCTCATTGGTACTATGGAACAGCCGAAGGGGTCCTGGCTTATCCAATCCAACAAAAAACAAACCGTGGGAACAGGCAGTGCATTCATTAACTCCATCCGTTCCCGTTATCTTAAGGTTCAGTACTTCCAAATGTTGTCTTCAACCTTGGCAAGGTGTTCATGGTCCATCACTACATCACTATCTACCAATAAGCACACAACACCAAGCTTAACAAGTGGGTGCAATCGGCCATCGGCCACTACCCTCCAAAATGGAAACGAACGGTCAAACTGAGAAAAAAAAGCACGCGCGCACGCCTCGCGCGGCAGCAAGGGGAGAAAGGAGGGGGCCTGCGCGATTCCCTTGCGGGAGCGAGCAGCAAGGCGCGATAATTGATAACATATGGCGCCAGCTGCTCGCTCCCGCAAGGGAATCGCCAAACGTGCACGCGTTGCCATTGAAAGCAATGCAACGCGTGCACGTTTTTAGGGTGAAAAGTGAATCGATTGCAAAAGGTCTTTTTTCCTATGCAGCACATGCGCGCTGCTTAGGCGAGACCTAAAAAGCGGACAGCAGTCTTGCTTGGTTAGTTGGTTGCACATGGTGTGCCCCCTAGCAGAGTCCTGCTCTGGGTCTCAGTCCGTGTCACAATGGTCTCCAGTGCACAAGTATAACTGTTGTGCGTGCAGAGGTAGGAGGTCAAAAATCTTCAACTTAATATGGTGGAGCATGCTCTTTCGAGCAATGCTGAGGAAGTTTATCCATCCTATCACTACTTGACCCATTGATTTCACCTGCTTTTGTTTGGCGTTAAGACATTTTTCTCTGAGCCAATAACTAATGTCTTTTGCGCTCTCCCACCAAGGCACAACGCTTTGCATAACTTAACAGGGGTTTGCACTGCACAAGGATCAAATTTGGGCACAAAACAGCTTTTGTGCACAAAGATTGATTGATTTTGCAGTTTGCACCATTTTTTTGCCATATTGCTTCTCACAAGTGCTAGCTCAAAGATTTGTTCAAATTGTAATTTATGTATTCTTAGCATTTCTCTGCATTAGTGCACTTATTTTCGTGCATTGCAGTAAATATATAATTTTAATGAAATTGGGCCCTTTAATTTGTAGCATTTCACAGCTAGAGTAGGAGGCCACCACCAGGTGATCCATGAAGCCTAAAAAGTAAATTACCACACATAGGCATCGCACCTGGAGGTTCTGGTTAATGGCAATAACACTAGTTGCATTTTAACATATTTACTTGTGTTCCATCAGAATTGCTAGATGACTTGTTTGTTGCTATCTTTTATCATTGTTCAGACTGATGACATCATAGGCTAACTATGGGGTGGAATTCCAAGTCCGGTGTATTTCGGACAATATTCCCCTTCACAAGAGTTACAGATACTGGGAGCATCAAAAACTCCTGGGTACAGCCATACTCCCTGTTTTAAAAATTTGGGAAGTGTGGCGGGGCTTGCCAGAGGCCAAGTTGGACGCCCTGTGAGTTGCTCTGGCCGACCAGAGAGGCCTTTAGAATCTGCCATACAAAGGCAGGTGACTGGTGTTGGGAGTGAGGGGGAGGAAAAATCAGTGAGCTGCCATCATTTGAAAAATGTCCTGATTAGCTGCTCCAGGATGAGAACAGGGCTCCTGACCATCCTTCACCAAGTGAAGTTGCAGTGTGCTAGCACATCAGTGGCCGAGTGCAGGAACACTGACATGCAGAACCAAATGGTGTGTTAAAGCCGCACATGCAGGGAGGTGATGCGTCGATTTCTTACTGCGGACCGGTGTTGTCGTAGACTTGGCGCCCCGGTACGATGTGTGGGGATTTGGGGATGCACTGGTTCTCGATGCTGCAGCAACGGCGCTGCGTTGATCTCTCCAGCCGCGGTCAGATGATGCGTTGGTTCTTGCAGTCGCACAGCAGGGCCTGCGTCGGAATCGGTGCGGTGATCTCAGACTTCGGAGATCGGTGCACGAGATTCGGCATGCAGCAATTTCTCCAGCTGCGGGCAGGTCCTGCGTCAGTTTCTTCAGGGGCACAGTGGCAATGTGTCAGAAATGGGTGCAGATGCGTCATACTTCTTCAGTTGCTTCTCTTTTCCCACCTCCCAGCACTAGGAACAACCACCAGAGGCCCAACACAGGAACAGGCACCTCTTGGCGGGTCAGAACTCCAAGCAAGGAAGTTCAGGGGAGCTGGTGGTGAAGTCTTTGTGTCCCTGAGACTTCAGAACAGGAGGCAAGCTCTACTTCAAGCCCTTGTAGATCTTCTTCAAGCAGGGTACACAGCACACAGCAAAGTCTTTATCCTCTCCTTGGCAGAAACAGCCACTGCAGGCCAACCCCACACAGCACCCAGGAAAGGGTCCAGTACTTCCCCTTCAGTTCTCCCAGCTCTTCTCCTTGGCAGAGGTTCATCTTGATTCCAGAAGTATTCTAAAGTTCTGGGGTCTGGCCCCCAATATTTATACAGCATTTTCCTTTGTTCTCTGGTGGCAGAGAGGCTCTGTACTCATTCAAAACCAGTTCTGTCCTCTCTGGTCCAGCTTCCCGGCAGGTGGTGGAGTCAGCATTGTGTAAGGCAGACTAGGCCCATTCAGGTACAAGGAAATCCCCCCCCCCTACTCTAAATGAAGCCCAGGTCTATTCAGCCCAGCCCTGACTCAACCAGGAGAGGCAGGACACACCTCAGCCCCCCCAGTGGCTGTCTACATTGAATGCCCATCCCCAGCCCCTGTCACTCTAATGCCAGACAGTCAATCCACCAACCAGCAGAGGCACACAGGATGGCTAAGCAAGAAAATATCTACTTTCTAAAAGTGGTATTTTTAAACACACAATATAAATATCATCTTTACTAAAAGACACATTTTTATATTCTGAGTTCAGGCTTACTAAACTCCATCTTTCTACCTTGTCCCAATGGGAAGTTATACTTATAAGATGTTATAAATAAACTCCCATGCGATCCAATGGGACAGATAGCCTTTCAATAGTGAAAAACGAAATACACTGCATTTCACTATCAGTACATGTCACACACATCAGTACATGTCCTACCTATCACATACACTGCACCCTGCCCGCAGGGGTACCTTGGGCCTACCTTAGGGGTGACTCACATGTACGAAAAGGGAAGGTTAGGGCCTGGCAAGTGGGTGCACTTACCAGGTCGACATGGCAGTAGAGACTGCGCGCAGACACTGCAGTGGCAGGTCTGAGATACATTTACAGGCTACTCATGTGGGTGGAACAATCAGTGCTGCAGACCCACTAGTAGCATTTGATTTACAGGCCATGGGCACACATAGTGCACTGTACTAAGGGCTTAGTAGTAAGTCAAATAAGCCAATCATTCATATGCACTTTAGCACTGATTATAGGTGGTAATGTGCCCAGAGTCATAAAACCAACAAAAACAGGGTCAAAAACAGGAAGCCCAAAAGCAAAAAGTATGGTGATAAACCCGCTGGAAAAGCCAGGTCGAACAGTGACTTTATAAGATAAATGCACTCCAAAAAACGTTGAGATAGGATGGCTCAACTGTAGGAGAGCGCCACTAACAGCACACACTTTGGGCAGGCGCAGTGAGATATACATAATATTGATTACAGACTGAGATTGGTTACGGCATAATATGACAGATATACAAATATTGAAGGCATACTGAGACTTATTACGGTATATCACGACAGGACCAGCCCTGAGGAATTCTGCTGCAACACGGTCAGCTAAGATGCAACACATGTTGGAGAGGGCAAATTTAGAAAACATGTGAAAATAAAGAACAGACTGTTGATACCACTAACTCAACTGTGATATTTGGTGTGCTCGGAGAACATTTATCTTATTTGGAATTCTTCCAGCAGGGAAAGACTAGGTGGCTAGAGCACCGGAAAATAGTGGACACCTTGATACTACTATTTTGGATACCTTGTATTTTGTAGTGTGTGCACTTGCATCCCCAGCCATCATTTCTGGGTAGTTGTGACACAGTGACTTTATCCAGTCTACAGATGCAAGATGGTGCCTGTCAGGAGCCAAATCCTTTGAAATGCGTCCATTACTATTGATAATGGCATTACTCCTAGTCCTACTCCCTCACCTTCTTTCTTAAAGTATGAGGCCCCCGCCTACCTCCAGACCCACCCCCAGCCTATAAAAACTCTGCCCGCCCCCCACCTCCACCTATATGTAAACATGCCGAGCTAGCACTCAGATGTACCGCACCGGGAGGGTGTTAGGGTCCTAGAAGGATGGCGAGGGAGTAGGACTAGGAGTAATGCCATTATCAATAGTAATGGACGCATTACCTCCCGTCCCTTCCTTGCCTTCCTTCTCAACATATGAGAACATAGCAAGCAGAAGAAAACAGAGACGGACAACTGAGAGATAAAGAACACCAATTTAATAATGTGCTCCAAACACAGTAGATCAACATCCCTATTCCCTCATAGAGGACAAGACCCTGTGGCCCAGAACATTATCCAAATGTTCCAGACCAGCAATCGGACAAATATAGAAGGGGAAGACCAGGTCGCAGCCCTACAGATCTCCACCACAGAGGTACCCTGCAACTCAGCGACCGTACCAGCCATACTGCGAGTAAAATGGCCCTGAACCCCCATAGGAGGATCCACCCCCTTAAGCTTGTAAGCCAGCAAGACCGTGGACTGAACCCAATGACTCAACATAGCTGTGGAAGGCTTCACACCCTTCTTAGCAGGACCAAAGTTAACAAACAAAGCGTCCCCCTTCCGGAAAGACTCCACAACCTGCAGGTACCACAGCAATGTCCGCCGCTCATAAAGACAGTGCAAACGAGATTCCTCAGCCGAGGAAGGTTCAGGACAAAACACCGGCAAAATGATCTCCTGACTGAGATGAAAAGCCGAATTAACCTTAGGGATAAAGGATGCCACCGTCACCAAAACCACCCGGTCCGAAAAGATCTTGCAGAACGGATACTTACAGGACAAAGCCCCCAATTCACCCAAGCGCCGCACTGAAGTAATGGCCACCAGAAAACATGTCTTAAAAGTCAAGAGTTTCAACTCAAGACACTCAAGGGGCTCAAAAGGGAGACCCGACAGGACATCCAAGACAAGCTGCAAGTCCCAAGAAGGAAAAGACCGGATATGTCGAGGAAACAGGTTCAACAGACCCTGAAAAAAACGAGGCATCAGGCCCTCGTCATCCCTCAAATTACGCCAGGAGCCCCAAAAAGCCTGAATGGCTGCCCACTGCACCTGCAGAGAAGCCACGACAACCACAGATGAGCCCCATCCTGTAGGAACTGCATCACCAAAAAGAGGTCAGCCACCATGGGATCAACCTCCTTATCAGCACACCAGGCCGAAAAGACCCTCCAATGTCTAGCATAGGAGAAAAGAGTAGAGGACCTACGAGAAGCCTGTAATGTAACAGCCAAATGGTCAGGAACTCCCAAATCAACTAAGCCCTGCCGCTCAACCGCCAGGCCGTCAAGTGTAACTTCTTCAAAGTGCTCAAGGGAAGGGCCGGAAACATCAAAGGAGACGGACCATGGGAAGGACCCACTCCCGGTCGCAACATAAAGGAGCCAGGATAGGAAACCAATTCGCTCGAGGCCAACGGGGCGCTATCAACACCACCTCAGCATGGTCCCTCCGGACCCGAACCAGAAAGGCCCGGAGCAGCGGAATAGGGGGGAAGGCATACAGAAGACCCAGAGGCCAAGGAGAAGTCAAGCCGTTGACTCCCAGAGCCCTGGGACACCGACCCAGAGAACAAAACAGGCCCACCTTGGCGTTTACCGGGTCCGCAAACAGGTCCACCACAGGGAGGTCCCACCAGCCCACCAATTGGTCGAACAAACACGGAAGGAGGGAGAAATCCTTTGATGAGGAAATGTCCCTGTTCAAGCGATCGGCCCACAAATTCTCCACCCCCCGAATGTAGAGAGCAGACAGACCCAGCACCCAAACCTGAGCCCACAGAAAAATGTCGCTGGCTATCAAGTTCAAGGACCTGGACCTGGTCCCCCCCTGTCTGTTGACATAGGACTTCGCCACCAGATTGTCCGTCTGAACTACCACCAAATGGCACCGCAGAGAGTCCTAAAAGTGAATCAAGGCCAGCCAAATTGCCCGCAACTCCCTCCAGTTCGAAGACCTTTGGGAGTCCTGCAGGGACCAGCACCCCTGAACCTGTTCTAACCCCAGCCACGCACCCCACTCAGACTGGCTGGCATTCGAAGTCACCACAAGCAGAGCCGGGGGAGACAAGGAAATCCCGGCCAGAAGATGATGCCGACAGAGCCACCAGGAGAGCTCCTCCCGGATCTGGACCGTCATTGGCAGTGGAGACAATAGACTCTGAGATCCCGGAGACCAACCCAACAGGATCCAGTTGGCCAGGCAAAGAAGGTGAAAATGAGCCCAGGGAACCAGAAACACCACAGATGCCAAATGCCCCTGCACCCTCAGCTACTCCACCGTCGGAGGAGCCTCCAGGAACATCAAGGCCAGTACCTGCGACTGAAGAGAGACCAGGCACCGGTCGGACAGAGTAACATGGTCGACCAGAGTCTGAAAACGAGCCCCGATGAACACCATGTCTTGAGAGGGGAACAAAGAGGATTTTACCCAGTTCACCAAAAAAGCTGTGTGCTTGAAGAACCTCCAAGGCCCTCCCGACCTGAGCAAGCAAAAGAGATTCTTCGGGTGCATGCATCAAGAGGTAGTCCAAATAAGGATGAATGAACACCCCTTCCGCATGAAGGAGAGCCATGAGAGGCACCAGGACCTTCGTGAAGACCCTGGGTGAGGACTTGAGGCCGAAGGGAAGAACGCAAAATTGAAAATGGGCGTCTCTCACTGCGAATCGCAGGAAACGCTGAGAAGAGGCGGCAACAGGGACGTGGAGATATGCGTCCTCAAGATCCAAGTTAAGGCCAAAAACTCGCCCGGCTGAACCAGAGGAATAATCGCCTGAAGGGTCAACATACAGAAGTGAACAGTCCGAACCTAGGAGTTGACCCATTTGAGAACGGGCCGAAAACTGCCAGACACCTTCTGCACCAGGAACAGAATGGAATAGGCCCCAGTGCCGATGTCTGCGACTGGAATCCGGCAGATGACCCATTTGGCAAGCAAACTGGGCACCCCTTCCAGCAGAGTCACTCTGCGTGGACCGGAGATTGGCACAGGAGTCATCTGAACCCCTGTATCCGGAGGAACCTGCCAAAAGTCTATCACGTAACCATGATTCACAGTGTTCAGGACCCAGCAATCCGAAACGTCCTGTTGCCACTGTGGGAGAGAAATGCCTGATCCGGCCTCCCTCCGGCAGTGAATCGTCCAGACAGTAGTTGTCAGGGACCCTTCTTGGCAGAGCCCTTAGGCGTGGAGGCAGCGTGCTTGGGAGAAAAAAGGGGCTGAAAACATCTCCTCTGGAAAGACTGACGAGACTCACGCTTCGTGGATGACCGAGAGGCCCTATTCCAAGGCTTACCAGACAAAGCCGGACCCCCTTTATAAGGCAAGGCATGCTTTCGTTCTTTGAAAGCCTTAGAGATCATGGCTGGCAACTGATCCCCAAAGAGAGCCTGGCCATCAAATGGCAATTTCAACAAAGCCGCCTTTTCCCCTCGGTCAGCCTTCCAGTGTCGGAGCCATAGGTAACGTCTCGCCGCCACCAAAGCACCAGTAGACATAACAGACGACTTAATAATGTCAGAGGAAATGTCGGCCAAAAGCTTAGCCTGCTGCTCCATCGCACCAAGGACTGCACAGAATAAGCAGAGAAAAGGCTTGCCCTCAGCACCAGGTTTTCTGCAGCAAATGCCTTTTTAAGGCCAGAGTCCACCTTCTTATCCGTAGCATCACTCGGGGTACAATCCTCAGGTTGAGAGCTGTTTTGCCAATCAGCGTGGCCAGGACAGAGTCCAACTTCACATTGTGTGGCAAGGGGTCGTCCCCCTCCAACAAGTAAAGTTTCTGGAGGGACCTGCAATTTGTCCACCTCACGCCATTCTCTCAGCACCATCTCCTTGACCGGGCCTTGAAAGGGCATGCTCAACCGGGAGGGCTTAGTGTACTGAGGAAAAAGAGTCCCTCTGTCCTCGCCTAGCTAAAATGGAGGAAAACCTAAATTGTCCCGCACATGAGCCAGAATGTCCCACATCTCCTCCCTGGAGACATACTTTCCGCCAGAGGAGGTAGAAGGACCCTCACCATCCGACGGGGATAAATCGACCACAGGATCCAAAGGACGGGACGGACCAGAAGGCACAGGATGAGCCTGCAGAGTCCTAGTCACAGCAGCCTCAATCATGCCCTGCACCTCCTCTTTAGTCATGAGAGGCATGTCACTCCCCACAGGGCCCTGGCTTCGAGGGCGCTTCAGGGGGACCGGAGACCCATCAGGAGTCGAAGAGGAAGAAGATGACTCCAGGTTGTTTCTCTTGAATAACCTCTTGCGACCCATGCTTGCTGTATAATAGAAAACCACCCCCCAGCAACCGCCCCGATATGGCAGAGAACCAACCCTGCCGGCATCCAATAAAAAGCGTCCACGAAGATATCCCCAATCAGGAAAAAAGACCTCCGTATTCCCCAAAAGAAATAAAATAACGGGTCAAAACGCGTCCTACCAGGTCTCATTGACGTGTACAGATACGGGTGTAGAGGCTGCCTCGCAGCCCCGACCCGGAAACACAGCCCCAGTCGCAGGAGGACCGCCGGACACCGTCGCGGCTTCCTGTGCAAGCGCTCTGCCCCTCGACTGCGAGGAGACACAGCATCGCCGGGAGAGCGCTGCCGAGGGTACAGCCGTCGAAAGAACTAGACTGAAGACTCCTCGGCACCGCCACAGAGAGGAAGCCAAAGGTAAGTCTCACCTAGGGAGACAAAAAAGAACAGGTGGAGGAGTTTTTATAGGCGGGGGTGGGTCTAGAGGGAGGCAGGGGCCTCACACGTTAACCCTTTCCATGCGTCGGACGGCCCCCGGCCGTCCGACGTCACGGTGGGCGTGTGCGGAGGACGGCCTACTCAAGGGAACGCCCAGCACCGCGTTCCCTTGAATGCCCAGCACCGCGGCGGAATCTGCGCCGCGGTCAAGCGGTTAAGAAGGAAGGTGAGGGAGGGACGGGAGGTAATACACATTATGAGGTAGTTTGTAGAAGAGGGGAGAGTGAGGCAATTCTGCTATTCCAAAGTCCATAATAGAAAACACAATAGTAAACAGATCTAAAATGGTCCCTTATTTGTTATCACTGGAATAATTTATTATGCTCAATATCTCCTTCTGCTTCCTCAGAATAGAGCCATAAAGGTCACTGTGTCCTAAAAAAGGACCACCTTACAATAAACATCAGCAATTCGGATAGTTCACTGTTGCTGAGCAAATTAATTTCGGAATGCTGTTACCGATACTGTAACTGATCAAGGCTTATGCTCCTACTTATGTGGAAAGATTGGTCGATTTCAGAACTACAAGATATTTTTCTAATTTATACCATCCCAGTTTGACAATGGTCAGATAGTCAAGATCAATTAAGGTTCTCGGTGTAAAAGTTAATGCCTTGCCAAAAGTGTACGAGATAGATGGCCTTTTCACTTCTAAAACCAGGTTGTAAATCTAATTTTGCATTAACGACAAACCGATTCATTTTTTTTTAACTCTGTATCCAGGGCTTATTAAACATACGGAAGTATTTTGGAAAACTTTTGCCTTAAAAGTTTGCTATTGTTTCTGTGAGAGAAAGTAATTGTTTTTTTTTTACATGCCAAGGGGAATGTACATTTCTTAAGGCCACTAAGTCACCAAAAATAACAGTTTTGTCTACTAAAAATCAGCTGCTGCCATTATGATTTTTCTTCTGTTTTACCTCCACGAATCACCCTAAATGTCATTACCTCTATGAGCAACAGTGGTAATATGGTCCATGAAGGTTGGTCCTATTTCTGCCATAGATTACAATTAGACTCACATTGAAACAATATTTTGATGCAAAAGGGCACACGGTGGGGCTGTTCTCAGCTGTGTTCATTATGTAATATCACATTACAATGTGTTGTAATTACTACTGGTATTTTCAAGGACATAAAAACTGGCCAAAGGGACATACTCAACATCACATTTTTCCTGAAACTGATTTCACATATAGATATGTACTTTTATACCTAATCCACTTAAATCAGATCCTTCCATTTTTAAATGTTCTGGTTTTGTTAATAGATCAGGTGCAGGAGGCATCTCTGCATGCCCATGCCCACTGGGAATGAGTAAGGATAGGGATGGCTCGCTTGCTCTGCAGATTTCTCCTGTTTCTCTTTTCTCTTTGAGAACCAGACTCCTTGTGTACCACTGCCAGTGCACAGTGGGAAGCAACAGACCATAGGCAGAGCTTAAGACTCCTGTAAAAACTGGAGATCAGAGTTTCAGTAGCAAATTATATTTCCTTCAAACTCGGCAGGATTAGCAAGGACACATAGCCTCTCAGAACAAACCTTTTTTACTGAACACATTAGCTATTTTAGCCACTCCTAGGTGATGGATGTAGACTATTTTTTGTTTAATTGTGCATTATTAACAACATGCAGAATAATAATTTACACTCAAATTCACAAATGTATACTTATATGATGCTATTGTCTTTGAAACGATTTTGATACGACCTGCTAAAGTGCATTTTCTTGGCTTATGCTAACTAGTCCTCAGCTAGGCCTCGACAACATCTTGTTTAAAATGGATGTCTCATCCTGCTCAAACACTGTTTATTATTTCTGCTGCATGTAGCTAAGCAAACCATGTTTTGTTTATTTTAAACTGATGTTGTTCTCGAAGGCTCAGTAATGTAACTTCCCTTTAAGGCTTCTTTCACCTGCTTGCATTATTGCATTCATTCACAATAGTTTACTGTTGTTTTGCAACTAATTTGTCCTGATGTTTGGATGACATTAGCATAGAGGGAGCTGAATCAATATTTATGTAATGGGATAGTGCTTAGGTGGTAAGGCTGTATGCCGCTCTAAAATTCTGTGTTCTAATGTGCTGCAAATGTATTCTTTTACTTACACCAGGATGAATCTGCAGTTTCTATTATGTTCTATGAGAAGATTTCCTATATAAACCCTTGGATTTAGAGGTGAGACAGATGATTTTCCCATACTAATAGGGATGTTGTCTGATTTATTTCTGATTTTGCTGCTCATTTGGGACTTACAATAATTTTGATTTTGCTTATTATTCTGTATTGCCCTATTTCTGAGGGCCTTTATGACAATACATTTATGCATCTGCACTTCACAAATTCTGTTTTGTAACTTTAAAATGTTTATAATAAATCATTAAATTCATGAAATGGAGGTTTAACACTGTCTCGATCCACCCACCTGTGGGAGTATTATTGAGGTGTTTCTTGGGCTGTAAAAAAATTTAGGGGTACTCTGTGACCCCAAATGTATGCATAAGAAGCTTCATCTGCAGCTTTCTGGAACACCATCCCATTGGCTCCCTTATACAGAAGCTGAAATCCAGATGGTGGCTGAATGACAGGGTTAGGGTTGCCTTGAGCTAGAAAGCTCAGCTCTCCAATCTGTTAATATTTTTTTCTGGAGCAAAATGACATCTGGTGCCAAATGCTTCCTAAGAGGAGCTGCAAAGACGATTATGGATGAAGGCCAGAGAAATGCATATCTTGTACCAGGAAGCCTGACTTTCCACTATGTTTCCACTTTTGACTTGACACACAAGAATTTTGTGTCCCATGAGGAGGGTAGATGGGTGGGGGGAGTAACACACCCTATCTGTTGCCCCTTTGCAAAGTTGAGATTGCTGAGATCAACATTCAACCTTGAGAAAGTATCCTTTGTGGGGTTCCCAAAAAAATGTCTACTGAAGAGTCACAGCACTGTAGCAGTCTCTAAATGAGCATTCCATTTTTCAAGGTATAACTTTGAAAATGGAAGAGTCTCCATTTTCAAAAGGTCAATCTCCCTCTTTCTTTCTGCACATGGGATGCTGTAATCTTGGCCTCCTTCTTTACCATATGCAGGCTGTAAGAAAAACCTCATGCAAATGAGCTTTGCACTTCAAGGAGGGTCAGGCGAGGCAGTTGGGCGATAACAGCCTAATATGCCATTCCTTGGAAGGGGAACAGTATTTGTGTCAGTGTAGAGTCATGCTATTAATGCCATTGATCACAATTTCCATTGTTTTCTGCCACCTAAATTTGAAGAAATATGTTTTTTTGCCATTAATTGAAATTTGAAGATCGTTTATTGTAAGTCTATATATATATTTTTAAATAAATCTCCTGTTTTGCAGTACCCCATGGTGTCCCTCCGATTCTTGCAAGTTAAGGGTCTTTTTGTGGCATTTGTTGTGTGCATGTCCTGGGCGCACATAGAGGAGACCCGTCTCAACAAGAGGACAGAGTCATCCCGGACAGCTTCGGCAACTTTTCCTGTATCCATGGTAATGGAAAGGCTCTGACCCACCACACCCGCCCGTGGATTTTGTGCCGCTGTTCGCTGCAGTTCGTGACTTCACGAAGGATTCCGGATCATTGTACCCGTGTTTTCCAGGCCACCCAAGGAGCGGATCAGTGTGGTTTGAGGCGTTTTGGGGACTCGGTGGGAGTATTTGTTTTTTACTGCCTCGACCACCACAGCCAAGAACAGCGCTCTTAAAGATTTCTTGATTTGTCCCACAGACATTGCTGGTTGGTGTCATTTACCCAGCATGCGGTGAGAGTGCATGCTGGGACTTGCAGTTTTCTACAAGGACTGCGGGGTTACATGTGACTTCTAACTGGCCTATCAAGATAGCCACCAATGGCGGAGCGACTGGAGATATTTAAACTGGACTGTTGGTGATCGGGGGAGGAGCGGGCATTTGAAAAAGGCAATGTCCGAAACGCATCATGCCCAGGCTCTTTTTAAATAAATCTCCTGTTTTGCAGTACCCCATGGTGTCCCTCCGATTCTTGCAAGTTAAGGGTCTTTTTGTGATATATATATATATATATATATATATATATATATATATATATATATATATATTACAATGCTTGTAAACTACACCTCCCTAAATTCTTCTGGAGCTCTAGGTTTCTTTAGGGCCTGGTGTTGGCAGGGTTCATTGGTTCATGCTGAAGCTGGTACCAAATGCTGAAGCCAACCAGCACGGGAGTTAGGAGGACATTTATTTATGGAACCATTATTGGAGATTTGCAAGGCATTCTTGAGAGCAAGAAACTGGTGGGACCAATAAAAGCCACAATCCCGTGGATTTCCCTTTAGGTTTCAGGAATATTTAAGATTGTTATGTCCCCTAGTTGCAGGGTTACCTGGGTGTCAGCAAATTCTGGTGCATATTTAAAAAAGAATGGCTTCTTTAATATACAATGTCTGTTCATTTATTTTCATTTTTCAACCTTTATCATTCTTCCCAAATAACCGCTTATTTAATTCAGAAGCTTTGCTTTTGCATAAAGATATAGCTTTATAGGTTCACTTATGAGTTTCCACACCCATTTCCCCCCAAGCTGTGCAATAGTTAGAAGAAGATAATCTTAACACAGCAAGCCTTTTGTTGACACTATTTTAAGAAAAGAAAAAACACAATTTACTGCACATCTCTTTCTTCATATTTTACCAAATTTGGGCTCTTTTCTTAGGCCCCTAGAGTAAATGACAAAACCTGGGTCTCTCTTGTGTAAGAAAGTAGGTTATTAATTGAGGTGGATGGGAATTTACCTCAAGCAACCACCACAAGTAATACGAACATAAACCTGTCAGGTTAAACGCACATTTTCAATCATTCAAACCTGGGCTCTACCCCTGATAGCTACTTTACAGAGCAGAAAGGTGTAACTTAGAAACCGTGTCTAAAAGATTTAGCTGTATCAAAAACAATTAAAAAGTCACCCCAGGCCCGCTGGGAGACTGGAGTGCCTTGGGTGGTCTCTCTGGTTCTCCCCCCCTTCCTCCCCTCCTTCCACCCCGCCGCCCTCCCGGATCCCCTTCCTTGCCTTGCTTCCCCGCCCCCGCTCCCTCCTTCCTCCGGAGTTGTCCGGCTCGCCAGTGGTGGGCTGCCCCCCCCCCGCGGACAGGCAAAGATCTGCAGTGAACTATTTTATGGACAGTGGATTCCTAGTTGCTCCAGTTGAGCCTAAGTTGGGATAGACATCTAAGATTTCTGGATGCCTTACGGTTTTGTTGTATTGGATATTCTCTTATTCCTTTGCATTCATGGCTTCATATTGAGACAAATGTGATACACGCAAGGCTTGGTGGGGCAACAGTGATGGTACGGACGCCGGACTTAGTGACTCCCCACAGAATACTTTACTACAATGGGACTATATCACCATAGTCGATAGACAAGGGTTGTTACAGGCTGAAGAACTGCTAGCTGGAACGCATTGAATTCTGGGGAAGGCTGAGCGCATGTTTATTGATGTTGATTTTAATAATTTGAAGTTGACTGTTTCTGGCCGCGGAACCATATACCAGCTGTTGATCTGGAAATGCATGTTTTGTACTGTGACAATTACCGTAAATGCCAATAAAAATGATATTTAAAAAAAAAAAAAAAAAGTCACCCCAGAATCAATTTTTAAACATATAAATTTAATAAAGAAAATTAACACATAATTTATTAAAACCCAACCAGGGTAATCAGAGACATGAATGTTTGAAATGTGTATGCTAAAATGGACCAAGAAGCATCATAACATTTATGGGTGCAGTTGACCAGGACTTGGGCACATGTTGAGGCTGATGCTTTAGGAGTATATTTTTAAAAACAATAAAGTTTGGTGCTCATCCGCCTGAAAGATGGCACCCGCACACCAAACTGGAAGTGTCTTTTAGAGGAACCACCATGTCCATGGTTCCACTGAAGACACAAAGATCACCGTTGGATTGGTGGTGATCTCTAAATATGGTGATCGATAGAGGTAATGAACCCCTGCTACCCTGGAGAGGGGTTGGTTGCCTGCCAAACTCTAAATTGTCCCCTTAATCTTTTTTTTGGAAGTCAAAATCCTCCAGTGGGGGAAGATTTAAGGCTGAATCTAATGAGGTTCACTCTAAGTCAGAATCCCATTAGCAGAGGTCCTGCTAAAGCCATCGGTTTTAATAGCTCTGAGCCAGAAAATTCAAATTTTGCACTGAGCAAAGCCCTTGGGTGGGCCAGATGCTTTTTGTGCCTTTGCCTCATCAAGATTTCTATGTTGAGACTTAGGGCCTGATTTAGATCTTGGCAGACGGGTTACTCCGCACAACTGTGACAGATATCCTATCCGGCGAAATATAAATCCCATTATATGATATGGTATTTATATTTTGGCGGACGGGATATCCGTCACCGCTGTGACGGAGTAACACATCCGCCAAAATCTAAATCAGGCCCTTAGTCTTAGTCCCTTTTTAGGAGTTTGAAAACCTTAGAAATTTGGTTGTAATCTCTTTTTAGGAGCTCAAAAATCTAAAGTGGGACAAGCCTGGAAGCTGTAGCCAGCATGGTCACACCAAACCCAGATACCTTAGTTCGAGTGTCTGGTGAAGTCTCTTCTTGGTAGGCAAAATGCTCCTAGTGGGATCTGGAAGTTGTACATTTTCTTAAGTCCCAGCTTTTTCTAAATAACTGGAGTAACTCCTTTTGGTCACCTCTAATGTTCCCAGAAACCTCAGAGGCAGCACTCAGAATCGAGGACACAGATGCCATTAGCACAGTCCAGTCCAGGTCCACTTGTTTCAGGTCAACTGGTCACTCCAGGAAGAGGATCTTACAGATTTGGATGTGTCTGCAACCAATATGCTGAAAATAGACTGAAGGAGAGGAAAAGAGGAAAAGAGGGCAACAGGTACACGTTGAGGAGGAAAGGAGTGAGAAGACTTAGGGGCATATTTACAAGGGCTTTATCTCCGCTTTTTTGGCTTAAAAAGCGGAGATAAAACTATCGCCCTATTTACAAGAGGGTGCTAACATGCATAATCGCATGTTAGCACCCTTTTTCCTAACGCTTCCCTTTGCATCTCTAATGAGATGCAAAGTGGGCTTACCCCGGATGGACTACCTTGCAAATATTGCTGATGTTCACATCGCGATATTTACAAGGTTGCTCCAGCATTTTAGCACACGTTAGTTTTTGGAGAAAACCGCTGTTTTCTCCAAAACTAACGCTTGCTAAAATGCAGACTTACCTATTCCTAACATTGGGGTGGATTATGCTGATACGACCCTGTGGGTCGTATCAGCAAGGTATCGCCGTTTGCAGGGAACATCGCTGGAAAACCAGCGATGTTCCCTGCAAAACGGCGATAACCTCGCTATCTCTGGAATTTTTATCGCCCTGGAGAAACGCGTTGTTAATAACGGGCTACCAGGGCGATAAATTCCAGAGATAGCCTGCGATAACAAAATTATCGCTAAGCACGGCCAGCGATAATTATCGCTGGCCGTTGATAATATGCCCCTTAGTGTCTGGTAAATATTGGAAAACATGGTAAACTTCTACAAAGATACCAGGGCAAGCCTTGGAGATCCCCCAGTCAACAAACTAACATGGAGATACTGGCACAAACATACAGCAAACCTAAAAGCATCCTAGGGCTGCCTCTGAGGTTTCTGGGAGTGTTAGCGGTGACCAAAAGGAGTTGCTCCAGTTATTTAGAAAAAGCTGGGCTAAATTTTCAACTTCCAGATCCCACTAGGAGCATTTTGCATACAAAGCCAGACTGTGCAGAAATATGCCCACATAGATGGATTGGAATGAAAGAACAGAAAAAGGGATAAATAGATGTAGATTTGATGGTCTCCTAATAGTCAGATCCTATGTTGACATACTTTGATAGTGGAAAGACTGGTAATGCCAATTCAGTTCTTAGCATCGTAGAAATTGCTTATGCTGGGTGATATAATACTTCTTGCCCTCTTTAGAATGATCACCTGTTGAAAAATATAGAGCATTCTCTGCATGCTCATTCCATTCTTGAACTCTTTGTTATCGGCACATAGCACTTCAGTTGGCTGCTTTCATTTCCTATATACTAACATGAGGCCCGCTTAAATTTTCCAGATCACTCCACTTGCAACAAAAACAATGTATTTAGTTCTAGACTTACTGTACACGTACCAAAGATGTCGCCGCAGGAGCACCAGGAGTCAACCATCACTTCAAAACTTTCCCTTAAACCCTCCTCATGAGCTAGCTATAAAGTGTAACTACGATTTGGCATGAAGAACCAAGAGGAAAACGGAATTGGAATAGAAAAAACTGCTGAAGCCATCACAGCTGGAGGGCAGTGACTCTAGAATATAGCTTTCTCTTCCCATGAAAAGGAGAATAGTTAGTTACCTTTACTACCAGAAGTCACTCACCCATACCCACCAGTGCCTACCTTAGTTGTAATGAATGCTGTCTCGGCTATTGTTCCCCCATCTAAGGGAGCAGGAGCCTGGAAAATGTTGTAAAAGTAAAAGTTACATGTCCATCACCAACGTCCTTCTTAACAGGTTGCTTGTGCCTTATGACTTATTATCAACACCTCAAACACTTCAGCGATCCTGTTACTTCACAGGAAATAAAGCAAGACCATGAAGAGAGTACTTCTTCACAAGACTGCAAGTGTTAATGAGTCGACAGTTTGTTATTTCACAGGGCTGTCAATACCCTGCCTTCGCTCAACTCTCTACACTCTCTTACCATGCAGTCCTCTCAAATGCTGCAATGCATGGAACCTAAAAGGATATGGCTAAAAGAGCATATCCCATGTGAAGCCAGTACCCAGCCAAGACTGAGGTACTGGCCGTCACCACAGCATCCAATCCTTGGAATGATCTTTTTTGGCCACATGAACTTGGCCCTTTTCCGGAACCGGCTGGTGCCGTGAAAGTTTGGGCATCAAAATTGATGCCAAGCTTTCTATGTCACAACAGGTGTCAGCAGTGGTGGGAACCTGTGTTGGCCTGCTAAGGCAGCTGCGGAAACTGGCCCCACTTCTTACCTTTGCTACACTCAGACGGGCAGTCTCTGCTATGATACTGTCGCGCCTGGACTATGGCAATTCTCTGTATATTGGTCTGCCGCAACAACTGTTGACTAGACTTCAGGTTGTTTTGAATGATGCGGCTAGATTAATTTTTAGAAAGCCAAGGCGAGTCCATGCCACTACTCTACTACACGAGCTACATTGGCTCCCGGTCAGGCAGAGAATAAAGTTCAAAGGTCTCTGCATTGCCCACAAGGCCATGTATGGCCAAGCCCCTAGTTATATTAAAGACCGTCTCGTTAACTATGTTCCTGGCAGGGTGCTTCGGTCTGCTGAGGCCTGCCTAATGGTCTGTCCTCGTTTTAATTTGACCTCAGTTGGAGGAAGAGCCTTTTCAGCATCAATACCTCGGCTGTGGAATAGTCTTCCGGTAAACTTACGCAAGGAACTGTACCTACTCCCTTTTAGAAAGAAGCTGAAGACAGTACTTTTCTTAGAAGCTGGGGGCATCATCTAACCCCTGCTTTCACCATTCACTAGGTTTTATGTCCCTCTGGTAGCGCTTAGAGACCTGCTGGTGATAACGCGCTTGATAAATGCACATTACAATTACAATTACAATTACAATTACAATTACAATTACAAGCCCAACTCTCAGTTGAGTCTTCTGTTCTCCAATCTGGATGCTCATGAGATGCTGTGTCCTGCAATCTGGATGCTCCAAGTCTCAAACTCCGGAGGACTGGTCAGTTCTTCTCTCATTTACTAGTCATGCAGGATGCCAGGATCTGGAGTTTGGTCTATATGCAAGCGCTCCTGGTCTTTGCAGCATTACCGTGTGGATACATTCACTCTGCCGAATAAGAATGCCAGTCTTTTGTGAGGGTGAGAATGCTCACAGACAGACAAAGTCTCACGAGAACTTGGAGTGAGCAATTAGAGGATGCAAATAGGCTTGATCTGCAGTTCCGACTTTCTGTTTGACTGTCCTGTTCTTCCAGGTGCACTTCTCCATTTGATGGTTTGACTGGATTGGCGCTTCGAAGGTTGCGCTGTGTGTTAGGTTAAGTTGGATGGATAAAAGATGGCCGCAAGTGCCACTTGTGCTTGAGAATGAGGCTACCCCTTTTCATGCTGCAGCACAGAGTTAAGAAGGACTAAGATTGCTCCTAAACTGCCTGTACCTAGCTGGCCATGCCTACCTCTCTGCCCACTTTGTTCCCTGACGGGAAATAGCCTTTTACAACATGGGCTGTGCCACATATGCTGTTTCAGCGCAAGCAGAACAACGCATGGTTACGGCAGTCAGTGGTCTAGATGTGTGGAACAGGAAAGATCAGGAGAGGAAGCTCCGGGACGCGGCCTGGTAAGTGGGGCTGGGGCTGGGTTTGGAGGGGGGTCGTTTTTAGGGCTGGGGGACAGTTTTAGGGCTCAGTGCGGGGAGGAAGGGGCAGTTTTCAGGGGTGGGGGTAGTTTTAGGGATCAGTGCGGGGGGCTGGGGTCAGGGTAGTTTTTTGGCAGGGGGCAGGGTTTTAGGACTCAAGTCGGGGTAGTTTATAAGGCTGGGCCTGGGCTTTAGGGCACAGAGCGGTGGGGAGGGGCAGTTTTCAGGGCTGGGGGCAGTTTTAGGCCTCATTTCGCTTTAGCAATCATGCCTTTACAACGAAATTCGTTGCAAAGGCATGCGTGGTAAAGATGCAGGCGTGGTTCAGACTTCGTCGTTTATTTATTTATTTGAAAGGTTTAATATAGCGCGAACAAGATCCATCAGGGTATCAGAGAGTTAATCGGCTCCAGCTATGACAGTTGGAATCCTTAACCACCGGTGTTCTAAGTCACAGTGCTATCTGACCACAAATTTAATTGCAAAGTACTTCCCTTTGCCAGTAGACTCTCACTGGCAATGAGGCAGAGAAATCCAATATTTACTCAAGGGAGTGAAGAGGGCTAGACACTTCAAACACAGTGAAACAGAACCAAACCCCACAGTAACAGTGTCAGTGTCAGTGCTTTCCTTTAGAAATAAAAACATACTTTAATACATGTAACACAGCATACTGTATACTGTAAACAAAATAAGGGTAAACAAAGCTAATCAGAAATCTCTATCTCCCTCCTAGGCAGATATCTAAATCCATATGCTATTATAGCACTAGCAGTCTAAGAACAGTGCTTTCTGATAATGCTGCAGTCTAAGGCCAATGATTGACCATGCGATTGCTCACTGTGACATGCCAACTTTACATGCATGGAACCCAAGTTCACAGTTCAATGGCTGTTGGAACTTAATATCTTTTGTGTGGTATTCCCTTAGATGTTTGTCTTATTTTGTTGAACCTGATTTTGTTGACCAAAGGACTCTGAGCACTTTACTCCACCTAACTCATGGTAAAGTTATTGTGCTCTACCTTTTAAGCCTGGTAAGACTAACATATACGTAATTGGCACATTTAATTTACCATTTTATTTTCTTGTGAGTCCATAATATATGGTACTACCTGTACCCAGGGCCTGCAAATTAAATGCTACTAGTGGGCTTTCAGCACTGATTGTGCCACCCACTAACGTAGCACTGTAAAATGTCTCCAAGCCTGCCCCTGCAGCCTGAGTGGGCAGTTTTAAAACCCTTAACTCTTATAAGTCACCCCTAAGATTGGCCCTAAATGCACACAGGGCAGGGTGCATGGTATTTAAAAAGTGGGACATGTACATTTAATGTTTTACATGCCCTTATAAAAACCTTCAAAGTCATTTTTCACTGTGGCAAGGCTGGCTCTCCCATAGGAAAATACTGGGTTACACTATAACAGTTTGTAGTGCATAATTTCAGTTTGAGAGCAGCTAGAAAAATGGTTCAAGATTCATTTGATTAGCAGGAGCAGCCCGTGCAGGTAAGAGCGGTGAGGCAGGGGGGAAATCGACAGACGACGACGAGGGAAAATTAAATATTTATTTAATTTTCCCTTGTTGTCTACCGAGTCCCCCCCACCCCACCGCTCTTACCTGCACGGGCCGCTCCTGTTTAATAGTAATTTAAAATCAAACATAATGGTCATCGGATTTTATATTACTATTTTAGAAATTACACTTTTAGAATGGTGTCCTTTTCCTGCCTAAGCCAAAAGGGGCCTTTCTGCCAGTGCCACATGACTGCTGATGGCTCCCCTGTGGTGAGGTGTGGATTGGTTTCAGACAGTTGTTGAAGGATTTGGGTGTGGAGAGGTGATTTCCTTCACTGTGCAGGATGGCCTGGGAGCTTTGCCCAAACCCTTTGTAAGTTTCAAAGGATACCAACCCTGTTACTGGCAGATGTAGCTCACATCTAGGCTTGCCTCCAATTTATCTTGCTAGTCATCTTGGCTCCAAACTGAATAGGTGGGGGGAGCTGCCCCAGAACTGGTTTGGAGTGTCAACGAGGGAAGATTTGTCCATAATTATAGCCACACCTCTGAGTGGGCACATGGAGCTCTGACCAGGGGAATAGTTTACACTAAAACATATGAAATGCTGCACATATGGACAGGGCCACCCCAGTGAACCTTTCCCCCATTAGCTAGGGAGTGGCCAGGAGTTTCCCCCATCCACCCACCCACAGGCTGGCATTGGGCATTAATGTGGCATCCATAGTATCCTCCTCAGAACACTCATGGACCTCTGAAGATCAGGAGAAAGGCTGCACCGCTGCCTGAAACCTGTAGGAAGACTTGACCTGCTTGCTTTGCACCCAGGACTCCAGAAGTGGCTCGAAGTGTCAGTTGGCTGACCTGTTTGCACTAGAGGGACAATAAACTCCCAGAGGCACTGCAACTGCCTAGCTGACATTACCAACTGGACCTGCCGGGGACCTTGCTGCTGGCCTCTGTTGGGGGTAAGTCCTAACCCCCAAGCGGTATCCTCCCTAGGTCCCGGACCATTGACAGGTGTAAGAGTATACTCCACCTGTCCCCTAACTACAAGAAGTGGGACTTAGAAACTTATTGCCAACTTTCTGACTTGAGAACCGTTGGAGACCTGGACTGTCGTCGAAGCCACAACCATCATCTTCAACTTTCCGGTCAGCCTCAGCTTGCTGGTTTGCCCCACTGCAGGAGATATGACTTGCAGAAAAGTTTCTCAGTCTGAACATAGAGGGCTTCATCTGGAGTGATGCCGAGCAGAAAACTATTGACAACAGCGTCTACCTAGGCATAGACCTCAGACTTCACCTGCTCTGAGATTTCCGTCTTTAGATGTTCGCATTGTGACCCTGCTCTTCAGCAACCCGCTGTTGTCGAACCCCGCTTTGGATCCATCTTTCCCCACTGATGACTCATTGTAGGAAATTGAGTTACTGGTTGTAAGGGGTGAAACCCTACTCAAGCAGCAACCACAATTCTTGGCAGGGTGAAACTGAAGCAAACCCCAAATTAACCTGCGCTCAACCCTCTGGTAGCTCGGCACAAAAGCAGCTCGGCTTAAATTAGAGGCAATGTGTTAGACCTGGCATCTTTTTGCATGGTTTTCACTGTCTTTTTGCCTCTGACCTTCTGTTTTGATTGAGTGCTGCATTTCGTTTTTGTGCTCCCTGTCTAAATTGTATTGGTGATTGGTTTATCCATGATTGGCATATTTGATTTACTAGTAAGTCCCTAGTAAAGTGTATCAGGTTTGCCCAGGGCCTGTAAACCAAATGCTAAACTGGGCCTGTGGCACTGATTGTGCCACCCACATGAGTAGCCCTGCACACATGTTTCAGAACCTACCACTGCAGTGTCTGTTTGAGCAGTTTTATCTGCCCCGTCGACCTGGCAAGTGCCCCCACTGGCCAAGTCTAAACCTTCCTTTGTATTACAAGTAAGGCACCCCTAAAGTATGTCCAAGGTAGCCCCATGGGCAGGGTGCAATATAATTAAAAGGTAGGAACTGTACTGTTGTGTTTTACATGTCCTGGCAGTGAAATACTGCAAATTTTGTTTTTTACTAAAGCAAGGCCTATCTCTCCCATGGGTTAGCATTGGAGCTGCCCTGTAACATCTTACAGGTGTATCTTCCAATTGGGAATAGATAGAGATTTGGAGTTTGGGATCTCTTGACTCACAATTTAAAAAGTAATCTTTTGGTAAAGTTATTTTTAAATTGCTTGTCTGAAAATGACAGTTTTAGAAAGTGGGCATTTTCTTGCCTTACCATTCTGTGCCCCTGCCTGTCTGCTGAATACACGTCTGCTTTAGGATGACAGTTGGGTTGTTTGTGCATTCACTCCCCACAGTCACACAAAGGGAGCTGAGGTGTGCCCTGCATATCCTGATGGGCCATCGCTAGGCTGATGGGTCTTCCTGAGCTAGAGTGGTGAGAGGAGTTGACACTGACACCTGAATATGGCTGTGCTTGTCCACACACCGACGCATCCCCTCCCTTGCCAGTAAGAAACCTACACATCACCTCACCTGCCTAGCAGTAAGGAACTGACGCCTCACCTCCCCTGGAACAGTAAGGAACCGACGCATCACCTCCCCTGCGTAGTAAGGAACTGATGCATTACTATCCTTTTTCGGTGCCCCACCTACCCTGCACCTTGCCTCGTCTTTGATTTTTGACGCATCTAAGGTACCTTGTCCTAAACAAATGCATCCATTGATTTCTAGGGACTAAACTTGCATAATATTTTAAAAGTGATACTTTGACTTGTTTATGTTGAATTTTTTGTCATTTTGGTCTTGTTTTATTCAGATACAAATTGGCTATTTTAAACTGGTGTGGAGTCATTTTGCAGTGTTTTCATTGTGTTACTGTGTGTGTGTGTGTGTGTGTGTGTGTGTGCGTGTGCACAAATACTTTACACATTGCCTCTGAGATAAGCCTGACTGCTAAGCTACCAAGGGGGTAAGCAGGGGTTATCTTAGCTGTGTGACTCCCTGACCCTGACTAGAGTGAGGGTCCCTACTTGGACAGGGTGCAAACCACTGCCAACTAGAGACCCCATGTCTAACTCAATGCGTAAAGTATTTTTGCAGCATTTTTAAACAGTAATAAAGTTGAAACACAACACAAGAAAAATCACACACCAATTTAGAAAAATGAAGCAAAATTTAGTAATTATTTAGACCAAAAACACGAACATCCAATTAGTAGCTCCAGAGGTATGAAATTTCAAAGATTTAAGTAGCAATAGTGCCTAAAAGCACAAAGCACCAACCACCAAATGTGGTTATCTTTTTGTGCCGGATCCGAACAAAGTCACACGTTCAAGCCGACTGCAATGAAACATGGGCCAGCTACAGGGTTCCCAGTCAGGCCCACTGAACAAAGTACCTTAAATACTGGTGCACGACCTGCGTGATGTTGCTTTGTGAAACTTCGCCTTGTCCAGCGTCAGTTCCGAGGGGCTGCGTGGTCAGCGATGTGAGGTCCAGCGTCAGGTTGTGTCGCACTTCATTGGTTCCAATAAATCTAAGCAGCTTTGCGGTACTTCACGGTGCATTTGGTGAAGACCACAGCTGGGGACCTCTATTCACACTTCCAAGGGTCCAGGACTGGTGGGGCACCACTTGCAGAATTAGGACTCACAGCAAGCAGAATCCAGGTGCAGGGTCCAAGAGAGTTGGAGCCTTTTCTGTCCCTGGGGCTCTGATCAGGAGGCCGGCCAACTAGCCCTTGGAGTCAGTCTGGTGTTCCTGGATTCAATATTCAGGTCCAATCCTTATCACTCAGGCAGCAGGGCAGCAGAGTAGCAGTCCTTGCAGCAGAGCAACACAGCAGTCTTTCTTCTGAGTCTCCCACAGGTCCAGATGTGTACTAAAGAGTTGCGTCCGAGAGTGCACTATTCATCCTTGGTGCCAGCTTTGAAGTGGGAGAAGTTTCTAGAGGGTACATCTCCCTCCCCCTTCCCCCCTCCCTCCTGCCCCCAGAGGTGCTTTGTATTTCCTGCCTCCCTGCCCTGGACCCAGCTTGACTGGGGACACAAAAGACTAGTGACAAAACCTTTGTGAGTGCGCTGTGGCAGAGACTTTGTGTTGTGAAAGTGTGTTAGGTGGCAGCTCTGCACCCCTGTCAAGTCAGAGATGGCCTATACTGCCAACACCTATTCTCCCTTTGTCTCACAGCCTTGGAGCAATACATAAAGGCCCACTACCAGCTACACCAAGTCATTTGACCCAGGCACCAAATTGTTGGGACATGAAAATGCCAACTTTCTATATGATATTTTCAGAATTGTGACTCAAAATCTAACTTTACCATTAAAGAGGGTTTTAAATTAAATTTCTTCAGACGTGTACCTTGACATTCCTTCTTGCTCCAATTAAAAGTAATCACTTATTAAATGTAATAGGGTAACCCAATGTTATGCTATGGGAGAGGTAGACCTTGCAGCAGTGAAACATGAATTTAAGAGTTTCTCATTATCAGGACATGCAAAACTTACATGTCCTAATTTTTAAACACATGGCACCCTGCCCCCTGAGCTGTGTAGGCCTGTCCTAGGGGTGACTTAAATGCATCAAAAAGAAAGATTTAGGCCTGGCGAAAGGTTCATTTTGCCAGATTAATTGGCAGTTTAAAACTGCACACACAGACTGCAATGGCATGCCTTAGACATATTTAAAAGGCTACTTAACTGAGTTGCACAATCGGCACTGCAGCCCACTAATAGCATTTAATTTACAGGCCCTGGGTGCAGGCAGTAGTACTTTACTAGGGACTTACAAGTAGATTAAATATGCCAACAGGGAGTAAGCATATTTCAACATTGTCTTGTGGATTGTTACCTGCCTTGTTATGTTGGCCTAGGCCTGGCTGCCATGCTGCTTTTCTTTGCGCAAGTTACACTGAGCCCGGCCTCCCTCGCCCTTTGCTCGTGCCAAGTTCTTTTGCACTGTCTGCATTTTCTGTTGTTCACCTTTTTGGGCTCAGTCTGCACAAACATGTACAAGGTCGCATAACAATGTATTTTGGTTCTTCCTGATATGGCCAGTCTCGCGCACCCAGACATAACATTAGGTGCAATTGCCATGAAGAATTTGGTATGCTTTTAATACTGTGGTTTACTAGCGCTTAACACACTTGGAGAAATCCCTTTCAGTGAGAAGAGCTATGATGTCCTGCTGATGTAATTCTGCATCTAGAGACTGAGGTATGGGGGTTCGCTAGTCAAAGCCCAGAGGTCTTCTATTATTATAATGAACTATCTTACTGCAAGGGGAGGGTGGTAATGTTATTTATACGTTTATCCACTGAGCTCTGAGATGCTTTCCCCGTTTGTATTCTATGGAATTGTAACCATGCTGCTTATATTAGTCATATGCATTATGCTATTAGTACTGACACGTGTACTGTATATTAGAGCACGTAAGTTGGAATAAACATTTTAACCTACCCAGTGTCTCTTTCTACGCACCTTGTGGACAAGTACGAGTGAGTGACGAAAGAGTGTTCTTGCTTCTGCGAGTCCTGAGATAAAGATACCGTGTTCTGGGTTGTCTAATCATTGGTACTTGGGTGCTAATGGGATGCTAAGCTAGTTGGGTTGGGGTTCTTGGGTGCTACGGTATATGGTGGCAAACCACTGTATTCCGGGGTCCCATTTTCCTGTGCATAGCTCTGTGTATGTGCAGAAACCTTATGACATGGCGCGACCACCGTGGGGCTGCTTAACTGCGAGGCGCTTGAGTAGTACTTGTGCTTGTCCACAAAACCCTCACGTACGCTTCCGGAGGCGTAAGTGACGGTGATACCTCCTATATTGAACGTTTTATAGGTTCTTTCAAGCTTGAAATTATTAAAAAAGGTTACATAAAAACCCATTTTGTGCTCCCTGTTAGGTTGTCGAATACAATTGTTTAGTTATGGCTGGTGTGGCGATTGCTGCACATAGTCGAGGAGCACTCCGAGATCACTTACGGGTGTATGGAGTGCCTGATACAGGGATCGATTTGGTCTTTGTGGTTCAAGCCGATCCGGCTTACCACTTTGAGGTGTTTTACACTTGGATCACTTTTGAAGCGGTGGAGGCAGATGATAATCTGTTTCATGAATATAAACCCACCGCTATACCTGCTGACTATCGACCCTATACCAATCTTGAAGTACCTCTCACGGCTTGGCAGCACCGTGTTTGGTTTAATGGCGCCCTACCACAACCAACTACTGCAGTTCGTTTAGGCCCCTTATCAATTCAGGGGGCCACTTGGCCTGTATTGGCCGGGTATACCCCGCATCCGAATTATCTGGCATTACCGCTTGCGGAACTGCGCACTATGCATACCGAATTGGTACGAGTGCATCGCGCCCTAGTGACATACGTTACAGGTAGCCTACATGGAGCTGCTCCTGTAGTCGCAGGCCAACCAGCTATAGCCGCTGGAGTGACCATAAGTCCTGTCATGGTAAATTCTGTGATGGGCAAACGTCCACAAAATAAGGAAGACTATCCTTACTGGCTTGCAGAAAAATTCGATCAGATAGAAGCAGTGTTTCCCCATACATCCCCAGTAGATAAACACCGCATCCTCACGATAAGTTTGCCAAAAGACATAATCCCCGATTTGACATCATGTGAAAACTGGGGTAAGGTATTCGCAGCAGTTTATTCAAAATGTTTTGGAACTCCTTCCATGACGGTTCTACCCTCTGTAATTAAAAAAGTACAGGATGAACATGGCCCTGAAGCGGCTGTGGAATTAGGGATGAGACTAGTGGGAGTGTTTGATGTAGTAGCTGAACTGATCCTTGGAAATGTCAAGGGCGATGCTATGAACTTTCAAGTAGCGAATGCTTTGGCTTTGGTCCCAGAGTTGGACAGGCCTCGCGAATTACCGAAAATTATAGCCCGGGCTTATAAAACAATTGGAAGAAACAGCCTAGGCAACAAGCCTTTTGTAAAATTGCAAACTCAATCGCAAACACAAGTTACACAAATAAAAAGTACATCTGAGAAAGATGATAGACCAGTCTTCACTAAAAAGAGTTGGAGACAGAAAAAACAGGGTAAGCAACAAAAGAAGCCGGGGTCGAGAGGCGCTTCCCCAGTTTCGGTTTCTTCTGAACGTACTTATGATTTACGTGATAGGTCAAGGATTAAATCACCAGAAAGGTTTCAGAGCTCTGATACGCGTTCTCCTCGTTCTTCACAGGCCCAGACGTCGTCACAGGCTGGTGGAGGAGGACGGCAAGATAGAGGAAGGGGCCGAGAGGCTCCCCAGGAGCGAGACCAACCTCGACAACAAGTCAGAGGGAAAGCAGAAGACTTTCATCTTCCTCGACCGCAATTTCAGAAGAAAAAAGTTGCCGCTGTCACAGCGAAATATGCCTCAGACCGTGAGAACGAGACTCCAGAATTGGACGTGGGCAGTGACCCTCCTAGACAGCGCCGCGGAAGTTACCATAGTGCGGGAGGCGCTACGTCCTCATATGGAGGCGACAGCAACTGAAACATTCGTTACTGTAGAGACAGCTGACACGAGAGTGGCACCCCCTGACAGACTTTACAACATAGTCATACAAATTGAAGGTGACATACCGCGTGAAATAAAAGGGATTTTTTGGGAAAATCTAACCTCTTCATATGACATTTTGTTAGCGGAGGTGGATTGGCCGCCCCCATTCGTTTTAGCTGCACATAAAGGAGAGGAGGTAATCCTTCCAAGCTTCTCACGGCATGTCCCAAAAGACAAAGCTGAAGCACTTGCAGCTGAGTGGGCTGTGTACCTGGCACCAGCGTTATACCGCAACCATGTGGGATGGGATGAAGAATCACCTCCTCATGCAATACCTTTGCGGTCACTACCGCAGCCACAACCCCAATATCCCATCAAACGGCAGGCAAAAGGCCCCGTCTCCGAGATTCTGACACAGTTGGAATATCAGGGAGTAATTGAACCATGCGTATCACCTATGAACAATCCCCTTTTCGTGGTTTCTAAACCCGATGGATCGTACCGCTTAGTTTTGGATTACCGGCATTTAAACTCCCATTGTCGGAACTTTGCGGTACAGAATACACATAGTTCTGCGCTTGTAGACAGTCTTGTTCGTAAAAAATATAAAACGACACTTGACCTTTCAAACGGTTTCTACACGCACAACCTAGCCCCGGAGAGTGGTCAATGGACCGCATTCACTTCCGGTGGTAAATTATTCCAGTTCCGGCGTTTACCCATGGGCTACAAAAATAGTCCGGGTATATTCGCCGCTCGTGTTGTTTCTTTGTTAAATGACATTGATCAAGATGCATGTTCGTACGTAGATGACATTTATTTGACAGACGACGAATTATTCCTGCATCTGTCCCGTGTGGACCGCATTATTCTTGAATTTGCGGAGCAGGGTTACAAATTTAACTTTGCTAAGTCACACATTGCTGAATTTACCGTTCTGTTCCTGGGCTATGAGCTCAATAACGAAGGTAAGGGCTTAGCCCCCATTTCTTGGAAAAATGTGCACATTTGTGCCCCCAAATACTCTGAAGAAACTTCAGTCTTTGCTGGGTTTCTTGAATTTCGGGCGTACCTACATTCCCGAATATGCCCAGCGTATCAAGCCTTTGTATGCTTTGATACAACCAACTTATTCAAGGTCTTGCTGGCTGCCTGAGCATACCTCAATTCTGCAGTCTTTGCAGACAGACCTATTGGAGTCTAAATATCTTTTGACTCGTGATAACCACACAAACCTGGTGATTAGGATAATTCCGGGGCGGTGGGATTCACATACTTAACCTTTAATGAAGGTGATACAGTACCCATCGCATACAAGTCACATCTGTACACTTCCGCTGAATTGCGCTTTACATCTGTCGAAAAAGTTCTAACTGCAGTGCAAATGGCGATTCTAAAAGAACGCGCACTGGCACAGGGAAAGCGGATTCTGGTGGTAACACCCTGTCCTGCCCTAGAGGCAGTAACAAAGGCAAGTGTACCGAACTCAAAAGCAATGCATCCCCGTTGGATACAATGGGCTACATCCTTGACGTCTTCGGACGTCACTTTTGTTTTTGATTCTTCTCTGCAGACTCAGGAGTTTTTGCAGTATGAATTCGTTCATCCTCCTCCTTTGTTTTTACTACCGCTTGAGGATTACAAATGTGTGATCTACACCGATGGTTCGGCGCAACCGGCCACTGGGTCCAAGCGCGCTTATTCAGCTGCATGTGCTATTGTTGCGGGTTCCTTTGTAAATGGAACGTTCAAATCCTCTGTAGTGCACACTCGCACACTTGGAGATAGTACCGCACAATTGGCCGAGCTGCATGCATTGCTACTTGCACTTGAGTTCGCTTCTCAGGATGAGACCACTCTTATTGTATGTGATTCTTTTTACTGTGTACAATCTTACAATGACAATCTGTTTTTCTGGTCGAAAACGACTACAAGGACGCAAAAGGGAGCACAATTAAGCATAAAATGCTTTGGGTTCGAGTGGCAGAATTGCAACAACGTCTGCCCCTCACACAGGTGGTTCACACCTTAGGCCATCAGCGGGTGGGCGCACACGCTATTGGTAACGATCTGGCAGATGAGGCTGCCCGTTCAGCAGTAGTCACGTGTTCAGTAGCAGCGGTTACCAGGTCCATGTCTAAAATAGACCCTGTTATATTAGCAGCTATTGCTGCAACCAAGGAAGGTAATAATTACCCTACAGGTTTCCCTTCCAAGTATTCTTACACATTAAGTCCCGATCAGGTTCCTTATGTAACTATACCTGACGTTGGAGATCGGCTGATCCCCAACGCGGACCGCAGGAGTGACTTGATATCAGCTGCACACGAAGGCATGGCTTCTGCTCATGCAGGTGTGTCAGCTACGGTTTCCATCTTGCAGCAGCGTTATTGGTGGCGTGGATTGTATAAAGACACCCGTGCTTTTGTGCTTTCTTGCGATGTTTGTCAACAGATTAAGCCTTCCACGGTAACACGTCCACCACAAACCCCGCTTTGCATTGCTAACAGACCCTTTGGGTGTGTTTACTTGGATCACTGCGGTCCATTCTCATCAGACACTGCCTATAAATACATCTTAGTGGCAGTGGACTCGTGCACACGGTTTCTCTGGGTCTGGCCACAACGGAGTGCTGACGCCCGAAATGTAATCAGGGATTTGCGTGTCTTTGTGGGAATTTTCGCATGCGGCACCTTCCATTCGGACCAAGGTCCAGCGTTTGCCTCTAGGGCTTACAAGGATGCAATGGCTTCGCTTGGGGTGCGGGTGAAATTTTCGTCTCCGTATAGGCCTGAGGGCAACTCTATCGTTGAACGAATGAACCGTGACTTAAAGCAATCCTTAACAGCTAGGGTTATAGGTACTGGCAGGAACTGGCTGGCCCATTTGTATACCGTTCAGCGTGCACTTAATAATCTCCCTAGAAGACCTCTGGGTGGGCGGACCCCATACGAAATGCTCTTTGGCATAAGAATGTTTGTGCCTGACCTTGAGGGTCCAGACATCGCGGCGCAATCCGCCAAGTTTGATGTAGATAACCATTCTGCTATGTTACAGGACTTACAAGAAGCCCGAGACAAACTTGCAACTACACATTTGCCTTCAGCCACAGATACTGCGTATGCAGATTCCGGTAGCCGGCTGGCTTCCGAAAGTTGGAGAACTGGTTCGAGAGAAGGTTGAAAACAAAAAAGAATTTGGCCCCTCTTTTCGTGCACCGGTTCCAGTTCTTGGCCTGAAGGGAACACGTACAGTCATTTTACCACCGCTTCCTGGTCGCAAAGAGAACAGATACATCTCAATTGAAAATGTCAAGCTACAGCGCCTGGCCGATCCTGAATAGTGTCACACCAGCGGTCTCTTGTCCTGCCATTTATCGGACATATGTTCGTGGCCCATCTACACTAACGGTCGCTGATGCTGTAATTGAGATGGTCGATTTGCCTGAATCCTCTATTTTGCCTGAAACTATAATTGATCCCCAACTCTCCACCAACATCGACGAGGACGAGTATACTTATCCTGCATCTGAATCGGTGGCACATCAACCAACAACGCCACTTGGCCCGACTCGTTATTCTTTTGATTCGGATTCCACCTCTTCAAAAGTCCCATCCAAGTTCAGTATTTTTGTATCCTGGTTTAGAGACAATTTTTTAATTCCACCCTGGACATACCTCTGGTTGGTACTTTTCTTGATTTTTTTGTTCATGTCCATTGGCTTTGTCACAGTGTTTTTTCTACTAATTAATGGTCACTATTTACCTGAACGCTCTGCTGTAGACTATGTTTCTGGAACTTTGGCTCCTCATTCCTCGTCTCACATCATGAAGCGTGACCACACATTTGTGAACATTTCAGCTTTCCCAGTTGCTGATGGCATCGTATGGGATGCAGTGAACTATCAAATCCATGGTCCGACGGAAATTATTAATGTACCTAATGTCCTTCGTGTTTCAATGGGTGATGTAGTACAAAATAATATTCATTCTGATGATTGGGATATGCATGCCGTTGAAGCATTGTTTGCCGATTTAAAATATTATGCATCTTTTAATGCTGAAGATTTATATATGAATTCTGCTAATTATGCCGATTTGTATTGTTACCAACATTGGGGTAATCATTTTCTCCATAAGCCCAGTGCCCTGCGTAGTTCTGTTAACTATACCCAATGGGAACATTGTCCAAACCCCTTGCCAGGTAGCTCTCAAACTCTTCGAAATAAGTTTAATTATTTTACTGATTTTAATCGGTCGAACCCAGCATCCTATTATTTTAGACTAAATAACACATCAACTCAGAAAATTATGTTAACACACACCAAATTGCTTTATTCAGGTTCCTTTCTAAGTTCCCTAGCTGTGGGTGGTTATGAGTACTGGGATAATACAGTGGATTTAAAATCTATTTGGGGCTCCAAGCCATGGCAGGTACAGGGAACCGAGGCATTACACCGTGCTTGCCTCATCCCTACACAAATTATGTTCCTCAATGTCTCCATTTATCAGACTACATGTTGGGGCTTGGCAACCACTAAACAATTGAATACTCCATCAATACCATCCCTGTCGAGTTTTCCCAATGAAAGCTCACGATTCAATATGTCCCTCGTGTCCCTGCAGGCTCTGTTACAGAATAATTCGTTTAATGTTTCTGAGCTAGTTCAGTCACCCTGGTTGGTATGGCCTACATCATCAAATGCATGTCAAATGCGTTTTCACGATTCAGGAGCTAGTTACACACAGGATAGGCCTGATCCGAGATTTACTGATTCCCGTACTGTCACTACATATTCTGTTGGTAAATTATGCAAACAATGGCTGCAACATTCGTCCCTTGATTCTGTTAAACAACATTTGTCCCTCCTTACAGGCAATATTGATCTGTCCGACTTTGTTTTGGGACCTCGTGGTCCCCGACCTAAAAGATTCATTTATGAAACATATAATGAACTCTGGAAGCTATCACAAATGGAAGCTGCTTCCCGTCTTCGGGAAATAGATCAAGCAAATTTGGAAAAGGTGCTTGCTGTTGTTGACAATAGTATTAATACCCTGTCTTCTCGCATTTACACTTTAGAGAATATTGTGTCCTCTGTTGTTGATATTGTACAAGATGATGTTTCTGTGTTATATCATGGTCAGAATCAATTGCGTTCGGTTATGCAGTTTGCATGGACTTTACAAACGCTTAAGTTAGGTAAAGTGCCTTGGCATTTTTTGAACACCTCTGCCTTGTTTCTACCTTTTAACTTAACTGACAAACAGCAATTCATGTCCATGAAAGATGCAACTTACACTTTATTACATATCGAAAAGATGGATCCTTTGCCGTTCTCTGTTGCAGAACTCGATTCTGCTGTGTGGCTAGTTCATGGGGTTATCGCTTTACCTTTTTCCTTATTTGAATTTGACTCATGCATGAAACATTATCCTGTGGGCCGTTACCGGCCATTGGGCAGTGCTTTCCTGCATGAACTCTGGTCCTTGCCTTTCATGTATAAATGCCTTCGGGACGGCAAGGAAGTCTTTCTCACGGGGGAGTACTGCGACTCGACTATGGGTCATTCGCTTATTTGTAAACACATTAAATTGCATGGCTCATGTAGCGTTTCCTCTCCTAATCTTGCTTGTGTGCTGAAAGGTATTCCTGCTCCTGTTATTTCTCCTACTTTCACTCTCCTTTCCAATGGTAGTTATTTACTTTTAAATAACGAAAACTGTTGTGGCCTGCAGGCTGGCATTCCTTACATTGTAACAGTTTCGCACAGGGTTGTCTGCTGCAAAAATGTGCTTTATCCTCCCCCTCATGGCAAGGTTGATATCTCTATTTGGCCTTCCATCCCTACCATGGAAGCAGATTTCAATAGACTGAGCAGAATAAAGGCACTATTATTAAACGAGGAAGTTATGCTCACGTCCGCCCGGGAGACATTCATTCTCCAGGTGGCGAGTACCCACAGTGAAATACAGGCCCTTTTAAACACTAATCTCCCCCAACATTTTGGGGAGTTAATACATCGTATTTTTAACGCATCTAACACTGAAGGCCTAGTACACTTTTTTAAGGTCGTGGGGTCGGGCTTGGTGTCCTCCTTCCAAACTATTTTTGGTGCCATCCCGGCTTTCATACATTCTATTTTTTCCAGTGTCTTTGGCGGTTTCCCATTGATCCTCGCTTTAGCGGCTGGTGTCTTGCTCTTAATTTGCTTTCTGCGCAATGGCTGCTCCCCGATGGGACCTGCTCGATCCAGAACGCCTCCAGCTGCTCCGTGAGCGCCTTTTGGCCGGTTTCGGTGTCTTGCCATTGGCGACACTGAGTGTGTCATATACTCTTTCATTTCGCTTTGCGTATTTCACTTGCGTGCAACCTGTGATGACTTGTGTCCGCTGTCCTTTCACCTGGACTCTGGATTATTGCCTCTCCAATTCGTCATTGTCTGTTCCGGATTTTGTTCAGTTGATGGGTCCCTTAGAGGCCCATGAGCAGGACTGTTCCGTTGCTGGATGTATGGCGCGTGCGGCTGCACTGGGGATTTTGGCGCAATGGGATATCTGGGCGGCTGCCCAGGATCTCCTACAACGAAGCTGTTTCAATTATCACGCAAGCTGTCCCGCATTGCTTCTGGATGCTCCCTTAGTTGAGGAGCATTCCTGCTCTTTGATCTCATGGATTGGATGGCATCTGTGTTTTTTGACAATTCCAATGATGAACTCCTGGAGGGTATGGCTTTTCTCTGCACTTACACTTTCATGGATTGACCTGCCCTTCGCCGTTTGGGCGCTCCCTGTGCTCCAACGGCTCTGTTTTTCCTCTGATGGGCCTCTGTCCTGGCCGCTGGACTGACCAGGGGAGGGTGTCTTGTGGATTGTTACCTGCCTTGTTATGTTGGCCTAGGCCTGGCTGCCATGCTGCTTTTCTTTGCGCACGTTACACTGAGCCCGGCCTCCTCGCCCTTTGCTCGTGCCAAGTTCTTTTGCACTGTCTGCATTTTCTGTTGTTCACCTTTTTGGGCTCAGTCTGCACAAACATGTACAAGGTCGCATAACAATGTATTTTGGTTCTTCCTGATATGGCCAGTCTCGCGCACCCAGACATAACATTAGGTGCAATTGCCATGAAGAATTTGGTATGCTTTTAATACTGTGGTTTACTAGCGCTTAACACACTTGGAGAAATCCCTTTCAGTGAGAAGAGCTATGATGTCCTGCTGATGTAATTCTGCATCTAGAGACTGAGGTATGGGGGTTCGCTAGTCAAAGCCCAGAGGTCTTCTATTATTATAATGAACTATCTTACTGCAAGGGGAGGGTGGTAATGTTATTTATACGTTTATCCACTGAGCTCTGAGATGCTTTCCCCGTTTGTATTCTATGGAATTGTAACCATGCTGCTTATATTAGTCATATGCATTATGCTATTAGTACTGACACGTGTACTGTATATTAGAGCACGTAAGTTGGAATAAACATTTTAACCTATCCAGTGTCTCTTTCTACGCACCTTGTGGACAAGTACGAGTGAGTGACGAAAGAGTGTTCTTGCTTCTGCGAGTCCTGAGATAAAGATACCGTGTTCTGGGTTGTCTAATCATTGGTACTTGGGTGCTAATGGGATGCTAAGCTAGTTGGGTTGGGGTTCTTGGGTGCTACGGTATATGGTGGCAAACCACTGTATTCCGGGGTCCCATTTTCCTGTGCATAGCTCTGTGTATGTGCAGAAACCTTATGACAACATGTTTAAAGAAGAGAGCACAAGCATTTTAGCACTGGTTTGCAGTGGTAAACTGTGCAGAGTCCTAAAAGTCAACGAAAATGGGTTCAGACAGCAGGAGGGTGAAGGCAAAACGTTTGGGGGTGACCCTGCAGAGAGAGCAAAGTCCAACACTCATTGACGACCACTTTTTCTCCATAAACGTTTGTAGGTCAGAAGGTACACTTTCCACCGGGATGAACCTGGTCACTGTATCCGACTTGCGGGCAGCCTTAACTTTTGACTTTGACCTGTCTAGCATGACAAGATTACCGTGGTTGGTGCTTTGTGCAGCATTTTAAATTCAAAATTTAAAAATTCATATCTCCAGTTCTACTTATTGGATTTTGGTGTTCTGGTGTATTTTATTTATAAAACTTTACTCTGTTTTTCAAAATTGGATTGGGATTTTTCTTGTGTAGTCACTTTAATACTGTTTCTAAGTTAAGCCTAGCTACTCACATAGAAGGCCACACACATGCTGTCCAGCATTTTAGGTTGCCACATAAAACTTGAGTCAAAAACTAAATCTGCCATGCACTCTATCAGGTATGCTCACAGACCGCAAACTCTACCTGTACACACACGGTTATGAGCATACATCTTCAATATCAGTCCCTTACAAATGGAAGCAAATAAACCCTCTTAATGAGAATGGCAGAACTTTTTACATGGAGAGGCCTGTAGACCTCTCCCTCTAAAGGGTACAGGGAAAAAAGGCCGGCCTTACACTGCCAATCCCTAGAAGCCTGAGTAGAGTGGGCAGTAGACACTCTCAGAAAAAGGGGTGCAATTTGTTTGCCCTCTCAATCTTAGAGCCAGGCCAGGCTTTGGGCTGTGAGACCAGTGCGGTCGCACCTGGTGCGCAGTTCAGGAGTGGGCGCTGTGTTTATAAATAACTTATGGGTTTAAAAGCACTTACTGCAGATTCCCTTGTGTGTCCAGCAGTTTTCAGGCAACAATAAAAATAAAAATGTAACAATAACTCTGGTGATTAATGTTTCTGCTGGAGAGAGATCGGAGTTTTGTCCAGTGGCAGTTTTGAGTCATCATAAAGTAGCCCAGAGAGTCAATATTCCGGCTGCAAAGAACCTGCACCATGCAGATCACAGAACTGTAGTTTATTCTGATAGCTCAATGGGTCACTCCTTTTGACACAGAGATCTTTTTGTTACTTGCAAGTTCATAAATTACAATCCTAATATAGCACAGTGACCTATCAACTGTCTTCAAAGAGCAGCCTTTAAACTCCATTGTAGAGTTTAGAGCGTTATGGTTTTTCCTCAGTGTTTCATAATCGTAATGTTGCTAAAAACGTTTGTTTGGGTAGCAATACATTCTTATTAGTAAATCCAGACCCAACCATTGTGGTATGTTTTAAATCCTGAGTTTGTAATTCTCTGGACCAAACATTCTTAAAATGTACTGCCTATTAGTATGGATGACGTGATTTCTACGCCTTGCAATCCTCATTGTTTTATGTAACATTTCCTATAGACTGATTTATACATGTATGAGTCATTGTCTCAGTATAATGTGTGTATGATGTAAAGTGCTCTGACACCCTACACCAGAGGTCTTCAAACTTTTGGATGCCGTGACTCCCCTGTCAAAATTTTCAGAGGTAAGGACCCCCTCCTGACAAACATCTCTGTAACTTGGTACTCCTCATCATTCGACAACCATAAACGCCCCCAGTTTGCACGGCAAATCATTTTTACGGTGGGGAAATATTATTAAACAGTGTTTAGCAAGTCAAAGGTTTGTGGGTGACTGGTCACAGGCTAACTACACAGAAATCAACAGTGAAAACAGTCCACCAGACCACAAAACAGGCCAGCAAGCAGCCAATAAAAAGCCCACACACTGACCTGCCTGGCCACCCCTTTGGGCACTGGCCAGACTGCCCTATAGGCAGGGCTACTGGAATTATGAGGCAACGGAAGGACCAAATTATGCTGCAGTTTCAAAATTGTAAATGCGAGCTGTATAGGTGTTTTGCAAGGTATGGGAGACTGCATGCATTTGTGCTTGCTTCAGACAATATTTGTCGTCATAGCACAAAAATCAACAGTAAAAACAGTCAACCAGACCTTAAAACGAGCAAGCCTGCTCTAAATGCAGGGCTACTGGAATTATGAGGCAGGGGAGGACCAAATTATGCAGCAGGGTCTATTAAGTTGTGTGGTAAGAAAATATAAATAATGCTATGTGATGTGGCATTGCCATTTTTTACACATAGTAACACTGGGCAAAGATTCCACCTCATCAGTACCAGTTTATAACCAAAATACAGCAATAAACAACAGAAAGATGTCTAGTCATCCTTTATAAAGGACCTTCCATTCTGCAGTGTCGCCACATTAGGAGCTCACCAGACCCTGGCCGAGAGCAGCAGGGTCCCTTAAAACCCGGGCGGTCTTGTGCAGAGTTAAGCAGTTTACCCACACCTCTTTCCTCTCACCCCCTCCCTTCTATTCTTCTCCCCTCTCTCAAGCCCGGTCTTCCAATCGGCCTCGCATAGACCCATCTCCCATCCCTGTCAGTTAAAGTATGTCTGGCCCTGTCTCTCAATATCTAAAAATCACACAGACTGTCTGTCCAGGCTCTTTCCCTTCATCCCTTCAGTGTTATGCCCCCACCTCTCGCTCCCACCAAGCACACTGCCCTTCTGTCAGCTGCATGATGGCAGTGCGATTTCTAAAGGGGAAAGAGCACCTGAAGCCAGCACCACTGCCCCAACCCTGCCTCGGGAAGAAAGTAAAAGGCATAGCCCCTGAGAGCTTGGGTCCGAGTGCACACGACATGTGACGCCTCTGGTTGGATTCTCCTTATTTCATGTGTTAAATACTCAATGATAATAACACATTGAGTTTTGAATGGGGGACGTGGCCAACAAGATGGCCGAGTAGGACGAGCTCCATCCTACCGCAGCGAAAATCCATAATTATCCTGCGGTGCTGAACAAGCACCGACCTCACCCTGCAGTCCTGTTCGACCGGTGCATCCCCTGAGCGTGTCTCACGTTGCGAGGAGTTGCGGATTAGTGAGAGGGCGCAGAAGACCGGGGCATCCCTGGGTTGGGGCCGCCATCTTGACTGGCGCAGAGATTGCTAAGGGCCGCGGCGCAGGCCCTGGGTGGACGGCCTCCCCGGCCCGTCTCCAGCTCACTGTGCAGATACGCGTGGGGGCGGGCTTGACCACACCGAGCCTGGAAATAACCGATCCCAGGTGGCCCACGAGGTTAGTGGTACGCGGAGCACTGCGCACGGACATATGCACAGCCTGCATGAATAAACGCAGACACTCCGCGGTGGACCGGTTCTCCCTGAAGGAGATGCGATGCTGGAAAATCAGTAAGGCCCCGTCCTGATCAGACCAGAAAAGGAATATTAGGGACAGTGGAGGCGCAAGGTAATGTGGGTGCCTTGCATGGGCGCGAGACAATAAAAGCCAGGTCAGAGACGCTGGGGGACACCCTGGGAGGCAGCGAGGAGAGCGGTGGTGCCCGCTGACTAGGGGCCACTGGGAGGAGATCACCGATGGCCCGGAGCCGGTATCGCTCATCTGTAGCTGCTGGGGCACAGCCTTGGGAGGCCTGAGGGACTGGTGCCCAGGTATACTGCTGGGAGATCGAGCTGGGGGGCCTCACATAAAGGAGCCATTACCCCTGTATTTAAGGGGTTACCACGGGGCATTTGCATGCGTCCTCCGGACAGACGACTGAGGCCAATACCGGCGGATGGCGTGTTGCTGACCTTTGGGGCCCGGTTGCTACGTACCGGGGTGTAGTGGTCTGGCTGCACCTCTGCCGCACTTTCGACTGGCCCTGGACACCGTGAGAAGCCTATTAGTAATTGGAGGGGCACGGCGAGGCCTGGTGTGCCCTGCAGATTCAGGTGGTGATTTGGAGGTACCTGATACCCGGGCTGAATACTGTGTGCCCCACTCCTATAGGGGCTGGTCGGGGCCCTGAACGGCACGTGTGTCAAAAACTACAGGGGAAGAAGCCGAGGGTGCTGGCCCCGGGGCGAGCTCGTGCTTGCTGAGCGCAGAGGAAGTGAGACGTTGTCGTACAGTATGGTGAAGGATAAGGGAGCTCGGGCGCAGGCTAACAAAATCCTGAACTACGCGCAGCCCCTTCCCCACGGCCCTAACCAATGGAACACGCAAGGTGATGTAGAAGCTGAGACAGTGCCGGGGGAGGAAACGCGAGGTCCCTCTTTGAATGACATCCTGATGGCCGTACGGACGACTAGAGACGAGATGGTGACCAGGATAGACGCTGTGGCGATCGATGTTAGCCTACTCCGATGCGACTTGCGCAAGGTCTCAGACAGGGTCACCTCAACAGAACAGAATGTGGATGTCCTCCAGACGGAGGTCAAGGCCCTGCGAGACACGGTTATGGAACTCCAGAGAAAGGTGGTCAAGCTGGATGAACGCGCCGAGGACCAGGAGGGACGCTCGCGGAGGAACAACTTGAGATTAATGGGATTTCCGGAGCGTGCGGAGGGACTCTATGCAGAACTGTTTCTGGAAGAATGGATAACAAAGGTCCTGGCTCCTGGCAAACTGTCAAAGTTTTTTAATATCGAGAGGGCCCATAGGGCGTTGGTCCCTCTGCCGCGGCTGGGGGCGCCGCCACGGGCCATCATAGCCTGATTCTTTAATTACCGGGATCGAGATATGCTCCTGCAGTCCACCCGCACCATGCCAAACCTACACTACGAGGGACATCATATTGCAATCTTCCCGGACTATACACAAAGAGTGCAGGACCAACAACGCACTTTCTTGGCAGTGAAGAGATGCATGAGAGTGCTGGGTTTGAAGTACAGCCTTCTCTATCCAGCCAAGCTTCGGGTGGAACATAAGGACAGGGCTCTGTACTTTGGATCGGCGGAGGAGGCTTCGGACTGGATGGATGCCATGGGAGACCGGGAGAATCGGAGGAGGACGCAGACACAGGCAGCCTCGTGAACAGAATCTACAGACCAGACGGGACGGCGATGCAGGGTGTCCGGAGGAATGCGCATGAGGGACACAAGTGACTCTGGGAGAGTTTGGGTGTGTGAAGATGGGACCTTGGAGATGGTGAAAGTATCGCCGGACTCTGATCTGGCCTCCTCGGAGGTCATCCCTGACACTAATGTTGCCTGAATCCTTGGAGGGGATGGGAATGCTGGTTCGGGGCTATGGATACGCAGATAAGTGACTCTATACCATTGTTCTGCAAATACCTGTTACCTTATTCTCTGTTGCACCTTTATGATCTTGTGTGAGGATTAAACTGTGGATGTATGCCGCGGGGGGGGTGGGACATGCCCCTCACCAGCGGTTGGGTCCTATTCTGAGAGCTGGAGGCCTAGTCCTCGCAGCCGCTTGGGGAGCCGGTCACTTGCATAGCAATGATGTGAATGGTCTTACTCAGGGCGTGGCCCAGCAGGCCATGCTCTGTATATCGGACTGGGGGAGATTGATGCAGAGTCTTACTGTTTCATTGGAAAAGCCTGGGGGAGGGTGGTATGGGGCAGAGGATGGCGCTGTTCACTCGCTCTGTTGGCAGCAGGGGTAGTCTTATCACATTGCCCAGTGGGTGGGGGGGACTGGGGAGTTCAACTTGTTTCCATTGTTATTCATGGCTAATGGGGAAGTTCAAGGGATCCATGTCTGGGTTGTGGTTAATTACAGACTGCTCAGTTTGATACTGTACTGGCGGGATGGGAACAGATGTGGGGCGCCAGGTATGTGGGCTTATGGCTCCCTCCCTGACGAAACTCCCTACGTGGAATATACGGGGGATGGAAGCGTTGGAGAAACGTAGGAGGGTATACTCATATTTACGGAGATATAAAATAGCAATAGCGGGTTTGCAGGAGACACATGTTTGGGGGGATACGCTGCCGTACATCAGGCGCAGGTGGCGAGGGCAACTGTATGCCACTTCATTCTCGGGATTTGCGTGGGGGGCATTGATCTGGGTGGCCCCCGGAACCCCATTTCAGCACCTACACCACGTGCTGGACCCTGAGGGACGTTATGTAATACTGCATGGTAGGCTGGACGGTCAGGAGATGTGCCTGATAAATGTGGATGCCCCTAACTCGGACGCCCACGCTTTTTTTTATGAAGTGTTGACGACGGCGACTCGCTACATGGGTGGAGACATTGTCCTTTTTGGGGATGTTAATTGTGTCCTGGATGGGTCTTACTGTTTCATTGGAAAAGCCTGAGGGGGGTGGTATGGGGCGGAGGATGGCGCTGTTCACTCGCTCTGTTGGCGGGAGGGATAGTCTTATCACATTGCCCAGTGGGTGGGGGGGACTGGGGAGTTCAACTTGTTTCCATTGTTATTCATGGCTATTGTGGAAGTTCAAGGGATCCATGTCTGGGTTGTGGTTCATTACAGACTGCTCAGTTTGATACTGTACTGGCGGGATGGGAACAGATGTGGGGTGCCAGGTATGTGGGCTTACTTGCGCGAACCCCCCGCGCGAACACCAAGCCCGGCATGACTGGGGCGCTGATGGACATGATGAGGGAACTGGGCCTACTAGATGCATGGCGGGTTTGGCACCCGGATCCGCGGGTGTTCTCCTGTCATACCCCTGCGACCGATACATTCAGCAGGTTCGACCAGTTCCTGGTGTCGCAGACTCTGATGCCCAGGGTGGAGGAGATAGTGTACCTCCTGAGGTATATATCGGATCACTCCCCGTTGCTTTTAACTCTGAGAATGAGCAGGCCCAGAGCAGCAATTCCCACATGGCGACTTCAAACTGAGGCACTCACAGACCCGCCCTTCGCCGGGAAGCTAGAGGAGGAAATCTCTAATTATTTTAGGACTAATTGGGGTTCGGCATCGTCGAGGGGTGTGGAGTGGGAAGCAAAGAAAGTGGTAGTACGTGGGTTCTGCCTCAGCACGACCTATGGGGTTCGGACGCAGCTCAAACAGGATATTCAGCTCACTAAGAGGAGGCTGGCTGAGCTGGAGGAGGTGTTGCCTACAGCACCTGGCCGCCTGAACGAGTGTTGGGAGACATGGGAGGAACTACTGGTGGCGCTATGCCGCCTTGAGAAGTTCCACTATACTGCATATCGACATCGCCTGCACGCGGAAGGGGATCGCTCGGGGGCACTATTAGCGAGACTGATCCGTAATGAGATGCTGACATCCCCTATAGTACAAATGAAGACCACGGACGGACACACGGTGTATAGTCAGCAGGGCATTCTGGATATTTTGGCGGATCATTTGGCTGCAGTTCACGCGGGGTGCCCCACCCTGGCCCTGGAGGAGGTGGAGAGATTCCTTACTTCTCTGAACCTCCATCATTTGGAGGATGAGACCAGCCAAATGCTGGATCAACCGATCTCGAAGGAAGAAATACTGGGGGGTATCAAATTCCTGAAGTCGGCCAAGAGTCCAGGATATGATGGCTTACCAGCTGAATTCTATAAGAAATATGCGCACATTCTAGCAGACCGCGTTCTGTAGGTGTATAATGAGGCATTTCAGCATCAGGGACTTTCGCCCTCTATGAATGAAGCAGTGGTGGTCATGCTCCCTAAGGCAGATAGGGACGCTCAGCTTCCGGGGTCGTATAGACCCATATCCCTGCTGAACATCGACATGAAGGTCCTTAGCGGGATCATGACAGCACGACTGCAACCATACATGCAGCGCCTCGTCCACTCTGACCAGGCGAGCTTTATCCCCAAACGTAGTACGGCCCTTAATTTACGACGATTGTCTCACGTTTGACCCTCACCCGTGCTTCACCAGGAGGAGTGCGCCCTGGTACTTTTAGATATTGAGCAAGCATTTGATTCATTGGGGTGGGTGTATCTTTGGGAAGTCTTGCGGGCAATGGGGGTAGGGGCTCAGTTCTTGAAATGGGTGCAGCTGTTGTACTCAGAACCTAGTGCCAGGATTAGAGTGGGGCGGCTGGTATCACGGGCCTTTCGACTGCAACGGGGTACCAGGCAGCGTTGCACATTATCGCCACTGCTTTTTGCTGTGGCAATGGAGCCCCTGGCGGCGGGTCTACGAACAGGGATGGAGGCATTTGGGATCATGTTGGGTGAGACTTATCACGTGGTGTCCATGTATGCGGACGACACCTTGGTGTACGTCCGGGACCCGTCAGCTGCAATACCGACCTTGCTGGGCACCCTGGAGAGGTTTGGCCATGTGTCAGGACTGCAGATTAATCCGGGGAAGTCCAAGTTGGTCCCACTGGGAAAACTGGCCTTGCGCCCAGATGAGGGATTACCGGAGGTGGGGCTCCCGTGGGTGAGGACTGCACCCCAATATCTGGGGGTCAGACTGGCGGAGACAGCCGACCAATATCTGGCGATCAACCTTGGCAGAGTGTGGGAGGAGTTGCGAAGAATGGTGCGATTTTGGCGGGAGTTGCCTATGTCACTTATGGGGAGGATAGCTCTGATAAAAATGGAGGTCCTGCCCAGATGCTTGTATGCGATGCAGCATTCTTTCTTTAGGATCTCCCGACACTTTTTTACCAACCTGGACAGGCTCCTAACGGACCTACTATGGGGACCCAAGCGCAAACGGGTCAGTCTGACCACTCTGCAAAGAATGGGGAAAAACAGAGGGTTGGAGGTTACATGTATGGAATATTACTACGCGGCCTCGCAATTACAACATGCAGTACACTGGCTGGATGGGGACGACGATTGGGAGAAGGCCCTGCTGGCGGAGACCTTTGGAGACAGGGAGTTGCCTGAGTTGCTTATGATGGGGACGCGGGTACCCTCATCCTGCCCATACATTGTTCGCCATGTGGCGGAGATGTGGGAGTTGGTGGTCCGGAGAATACTGAAAAGAGCCCCATATGCCCCGGACATGCCCTTGTGGGTCGTCCGACCTTTTCAACAGATTTCTGCATCCATGTCAGTGCGTTGGTGGCAGGAGGGGGGATGTTTGACAAGGGTCGATCTCTATAACAACGTACGGTACATCACACGCGAGCAGGCAATGGAAACTTTTGAGCTGGGTCCAGGACAATTCTTACAATATGAGAAGATAGTGCAAGTGGCGAGGGACTTATGGCCTATGTTTCCGGACGAACCCCCGGTTTCAAAAGTGTTACAGACTCTGATAGAAATGGGCAAAGGCTGCAGATTGATTTCACATCTCTACCGGGCGATACGGGATGACGGGGTGGTCGGGGTGCTACCAATCCAAGCGAAATGGGAGGCGCTGATGGGAGACCAAAATCCACGAGGGTGTTAAACAAGTGAGTGCAAACACGAGGTTCAAATTAATCCAATTTAATTATATACATCAGACATATCTGACTCCCAAGATGCTAGATAAGATCTACCCAGAGTGATCCGGGCAGTGTCCTAGGTGTGGAGAGATGGAGGCTACGTTCGTCCACATGGTCTGGGCCTGCCCTGCGCTGCAGGGATATTGGACCGAAGTCCTGACTGCGTTGCGGGGAGCAACAGGGTGGGAGATAGCGGGGGAGAACCGGGTGGTGTTGCTGGGTTTGCTGCCCCGACCTAAGAATAAGAATCTTAGCAGGAAGCTTGTCCTCCTGGGACTGGTACTTGCGAAAAGGCGGATTGCCATCTCGTGGCTGGGTCGCCGGCCGCCCAAAATGGCACAGTGGGTGCGGGACATGCAGGAATGGGCGACTGCCGGGGTGATTCAAATGCAGCAGACTAGACGTGACGAAAAGTTAGAAGATGACTTACAGGCCTGGAGGGCAATGGTGGCAGAGCTGACGAGCGGGGGCGGACTGTACAGATGGAGAGGAAGCCGAGGGAAGCGTACAGCCTGGAAGTGGGCCGGAGGGTGATCAGGAGGCGGGAGGGACCAGACAGCGTGGACATGCCGGGCAGTGACTAGACACGGGATGGGAGGTCAACTGATAAAGACGCATAACCTAGGACCGTAGACCATACATGGAGGGGGTGTGGGGGGAGTTTAGTTGGGGGAAGGGGGGGCTGGGAGGGGGGATTGGTAAATAATGGGTAGCTCATAAGTTTGGAGACATAGACTATAGTAGATATACGTGGGATTGGACAATGACGAGGCAACATGCATATGTGTAAAATTTCTGTTGATGTTAGTTGAAATGCTGATCATAACTGTACTGCAAATGGGCTTAGGCCTAATGTATATTTTGCTTTGGCACTCAGTAATGCTTGAATATGAAAGAGATATGCCGATATCTTGTAATGTTCGTTATAAATGTCAATAAAGATATATAAAACATTTTTTTTTAAATGATTTAGTTTTGAATGGCTAGTTTTGTCTTAAAAAACTCTTTTTGTTGGAAAGATTGTTCCTTCCGGTGGTGCAGGTGGGAATGTGACTGCCTCCCTAGGGTACTTTAAAGCAGAGATGGAAGTGACACATTGAAAAGCATGTGGGACAACTTTGCAATAAAAGTCGAATAACAGATATCAGTAAGTGAAACTCATGCTATTTACCAAATGTAACTGGCTTGGTAGATGCCACTAGGACAGTGCACAGTGGGGTTTTAAGGTGTGTATGCAGTAGTCGGGGAGAACTGAGCTAATTGGGGTAATTGATAACAATAAGTGCCCTGCATCCACACTCACAGGGAAGCAAGCACAGAGAGAAGGGTGAGCTACACTGGGATTTCCATTTGCACATAGTGCATTTACCTCTGAGAACTGGTCCTTGGGTTTTGTTAAGAATGACTAGTTTTGTCTTTAAAAAAACATTTTAGTTTTAAAAGATTGTTCCTTCTATTGGCGCAGGTGCGAGTGTCACTGCCTCCCCTCCCTGCCCCCCTCCCCTCCCAGCCCGGGATAGCCAATGTGGACTTTCCTCAAGCCAGCTGGACAAACGGAGGTCGGAGAACGGGAACAGCTAACAGCGAGGGCAGAGCAGAGGAATCCCAAAGACAGCAGTGTGGAAAGGGTGGGCATGAAAATAAAGGAGGGTTTTAGAAATCAGTTCCAGGCAGAAGTGCGACCGGGAATGCGCGACCCTCTTTTTATGACTCCATGGCCCCCCTGGGGGTCCCGCCCCACAGATTGAAGACCCCTGCCCTACACTGATATGAGTAGCGCTATAAAAACAAATGAAATGCATATGAGAGAGGGACTATAGAGAGATGAGGGCAGTGTTGGATGGTGGTAGTGAGGGAATCTGTGGAGAAAGAGACCATTGGGGAAGCTCCAAAAAAGATTGTCACACTGGGCACTGCCAGCGCTAAAGCCGACCCTACTTAGAGCACAACACTGGGGTATCATTATGCTAAGTAGCTGGAACCTCAGTGAGTCTGCATGGTTGTCACGCTCCCGAGGGGAAAAGAACAAAAATAATAGGGGCATATTATCAAGGGGCCGCGATAAGATTATCGCCGCTTTAGCGTCCGTTTTCGGGCGAAAAGCAGCGATAATATTATTGCTTTATTGACAAGGACACGCTAGCACGTGTTTCCTTGCCTTAGCGCCCGTTGTCAGCACGCCTCGCATCGTATCGCTAATGAGATGCAAGGGGGGCGTGCCTGACAAAACCCCATGTGAAAATATCGCTAACACAGCTTCGCGATATTATCAACGAGGGGTAGCGATATTTGAAATTGCGTTAACTATGCCTTAACGCTGGAATTTAACGTCTGTTAAATTCCAGACTAAGGCATACCTAACATGGGGGTGGATTGTGTGGCTAAGACCACAGGCACTATCATCAAGGATAGCGCTGTTTTCCATGGAACATCGCTGGAAAACCAGCGATGTTCCATGGAAAACACCGCTATCGCTGGAATAATTATCGCCATTGCGCTAAGCGTTGTTAATACAGCGCTAGCATGGCGATAATTTCCAGCGATAGCCGGCGATAACAATTCTCACGCTAAGCGCGGCCAGCGATAATTTTCGCTGCCGCTTGATAATATGCCCCAATAGAAACCTATAGGGAAGCAATTTCGGGATGGGTAGCACAGCTATACAGAAACATGTGGGACACTTTATGTCTTAAAACATGCTGAAAAATGAATAATTACGAGTTTAAGTAGAATCTCGCATCTTATACTTACAGATGATATAGTGATTTCATTTAGGGAATACAAATTGATACTAAATAGGTTAGTCGACTCTGGATCAGAAGCAATTTATCTTCTATTATATGAGTGATATATCCATACCTTCATCTACTAATTGCGATTCACTTGGCAGCTTTGTGTCCTACCACCATTCCCCTACCCCCAGGTTCTTTTCATGGTAGCCACTGTGTCTTATTGATACACCAAAATCTTTTGAGTAATAGAGCTGATATTAAATATTTATTATATTTCCTCGCCATCCAATCATTGAATGCACCACTACCGATCCTGGTTTCCCTACTCTAATAACTAACAGTGAAGTGCATTATTCGCTTCCGTGTCTCCCAAAATACACCCTCTCTAATTAAAATCATGAAAGGTAGCCCTCACTATTTTTTTATTTCCCGCTCATACGTTTGCGCTTAGGTCACAACTGTGTCAGCTAGTTGTGCTAAGTCATGCACCTTCTTCATGTCCAACTTGTATGCAGGGCTTATGCTTACTCAGATCAAAAGAAGTTGCTTGTATTGTCTACCAATCAACAATGGGTGTGGGGTGCAGGGAGATACTAACAGGCAAAATTAAAGATGTGCTCTGAATGCAGAAGAAGTAGAGTGTATGTAAAATGAAGCATACATTTCAGTCAACACGATGGTAATTTGCACAGCAGTTTCCCTGCTGGCCTTGCAGATATCTTATCTAAAACACTTCACAAGCCCCTTGAGCCGCCCGTACGTCACTTTTTCCCATATTAAAAGCAGGGCACGAGTCGGGGGTCCACGCGGGTGGACGGCGTCCCCCCACTTATTTCACAGGGGGGACGCCGTCCACCCTGCCAAGAAGTTGGGCCCCACTGATAAAGACGCTGAATTCGTCCCAGTGTAATATCTAAACACCGGGACACATTCAGCAGCGCCTGCACGTTGTTATCTGCTTTCGATCGGCAACAACGTGCAGGCGGGGACGGGGCTCTCTTATTTCTAACTCCTGCTGGTTCTTAACAAAGGCCGAGTCTGAGGGGTCATCAGGCCTCCTTTTGTTCAAGACCCCTGGCTGGCAGCAGTCAGGAGCCTCGCACCTAGAAGCAAATGCAGCAGGGGAGAAACAAAGGCTCACACCTTGTTAGCACTTCACACATACTTAAGAGAGGCAGCTTTTCACTTTGTTCAGGCTCTGTTTAGGAGATATGCATACACTGTAAGAATATCAGATGTGTTGGTCTTTCCCAGTATTTGCACAAAATAAATAGCATTTATATAGGGCTTACTACCCCTGAGGAGGCATTGTAATAATTTAAATATCACTATTTTTTCTTTTAAAGCACTATGGCTAGAAGAAGCTTTACGCTGACAAAAGGCAACATTGTTTTATGTGTATATGTGTAGCGTACAAAAGTGTGAATCTGCTGCCTAATTCAGGAGAAGTATACTCGAAATGTGCTCCAATGTACTCATGATACACCTGCTAAATATGTATGTGAGGGCTTAAGATCTGATGTCACTTCTTGTGATGCCACTTCCTGTGATGTCACGCGCTGTGATGTCACGCGGCGTGATGTCACTTGCTCACTGATTAACTAGGTTAGTCCCCCCACTTCTTTTTTTAGGACTTGTGCCCTGATTAAAAGTGACGCACATGTGGCGCATGGGGCTTCTAAATAACCCCCCCTCCCCCGAGTATTGGGAACTAAAGAAAACAATGGCAACGACTTATGTACTTTGTCAACGACTTCGAAAACTTAGATGTAATTTAAAAGGGCTTGCAATTCTGAGATGCTGAATAAGTAATGACAATATTCATAGTTTGTGTGATGTTTGAACTGTTATATTTTTTATAGGTGAAAAAGACAGATGATTCATTTTTATGCTGGTAACCTAGTAATTAAGGATATAGGGGGTCTCGTTTAGGCAAAATGAAATTAATTGACATTACAGGAATTTTAGGTGTCTTCTATAATCATGGCACAATGACATTCAGTAGAGCTAAAGAGTTGTACATGATAGCAGAGTGCAGAACACTGGGAAGAAACACACTGTTAAAGAAAATCAAGCAGGGAAATGGCAGGGTGCATGGTCAAGCTCATGAGGATGAGGAACACACTGTAAGCGGCTCCCATTGTAGGTCCAGAGATCCTCAGCTATACCATGGGATCCACCATCATCCACCAGTGTCTTGTGCACGGAATTCGCTATGCTCCCACTGGCATCACTGATAAGGGGTCACCTGGCTGCTCTGTACCTGTCAATTCAACAATGGGGGTCAGTGTTCCGCGTGGGGAGGGATAGGTAGTGGACAGACCAAGAGGCGGACAGTTAACAAGACTGTTTCTTGTTGCCCTCACACACCCCAAGGGGTGCCATGCTTCATCATCGGGCAGATGATCCTTGTTGGGCTGGCGCTGTAAATGCCCTACGGGTCCCAAAAAGGGTCACGTAGGCGGAGATATTTTTATTTCAGTTGCTGTATGATGAGTGCGAAAGTGTCGTAAAGTGGGGTGATCGGTGCAATGTGGTGACGTTGAGCTAAAAATGACTAGGGGTTGTCAGATTCTAGCCTTTATTCTGGCAACTCCTCTGGCAAGTTTAAAAACATTGGTGCTACTTATGAGGTCAATTGATGTGCCCAAGTAGCTCATGAAGGGAAAATGCAGGTCGACATGTTTCGCTCCTAATGGTCAAACTGATCTGCAGCGCTTCCTCAGGATCAAGAGCAGGGCTAAGTTGCCTACCTTATTAAGAAGTATAGCATGTTTGGTCACCCATAAGTGGGTGGCACCTGTTTGTTGTGTGATGAAAAGCGGTTGTCCAACCTGAAAGAGAGAAAGAAAGAAAGCACATAAAGTATGGTAATAATGAGATAAATTTGTTTTTTCTCAGGAATAGGTATCCTTATATACCAGAGTAAAACCCCTTGTTGTGGACTCAAATGTGTGCCATCTGTAAGTCCCTGACATCATTAAATCTGCAATGTGTGTTTATAAGCATAAAACCAAGTACCAAACAACATGGAAATGGTACGAGAACGTAAATTGTCATCTAAGGATCAATGCGGACATATCTTCATATATTGTTCATTCATTGCCATACTGCTGTCTTATATGGTCAGCATTGTGTTTTATGTAACGTGATGTGCACATGCGGTAATGTGTCCGACATGCAATAATACTCCCCATGCCCGGGCCATATAGCCTTACCGGTTGGTTGGAGAGCTATGCCCTAACGGTCGGCTCAGATGACATGCGCTCTTTGCGGGCTACGGAAAGTTAATGGGGAAGAAAACATTAGAAGTCAGAGATTTTTGTTTCTGTTCTGATATAATAAGTCGAATGTGTAGGAGCTGAAATACGAACTCCGGTGTCCTTATGAGGTTAAAAGAGGAAATTCTACTCATGTGCCCTACGCACTGCGTTCCCTCAGCAGTAAACCTACCCAGTCCCTCTGCTTACTCGGGTCAAGGACGAGTGTTGGGTCGTGTTGCTTATATCAATGGGTGTTGGGGCCACGCATGACTGGTGGCCATCTTGTAATGGTGTATCATTTACTGATCTTCTATCTGGCTATTAAAGTTGCAATGAAAAAGGAAGCCTGGCATATTAGTCTGCTGTGTATAGACAGGTTCAGAGATGAATGAAGCTCCTAAATATAAATTTAACACCAAGGGAGGTGTATGGTGTGGGGCGTATGGCATGTTCTGGTACAGGGTCAATGCAAAGTCATGAAAGGAGCAAATAGTATGCGAGTTTGGTCATCTCAATAATGGTACATAGTAGATATTGGTCATAGCCCCGTTTATTCTTCTGACTAAAGGGGTTATGATTTCTTGTGGCTACGGTTGTCTTGATCATTAAAAAGAAAGCAGCTAAGTACTACAGGACTGTGCAGATATATCTAGTGTGTCATTGTCTAGAATGAATGATGTACATAGTGTTATAATTCAATCCAGGGAATGTCATCATTCAGACCATGTTTGTGTGAGCAAAGGCGGAACACCCAGTGTTGTTCTTTTCTGAACAGCAAAGTTGTATTTCACTGTGGGTTGGCTTCCAAGATGGTCCACCTCAAGTCATCAGGTGACTGTTTCAAATGATTGACATGGTTACACATCTTGGTTGCACTGTGAGCACAGCAGATGGTGCTCTTGTGTTCCCAATCCTGATCTTTACAGATCTGCTTGCCATCCCTACGTAATGAAGGCAGCATGGGCAGGCGATGAGATATACACAATTCTTGGTGTTTCAATTCGTGTATTGTCTTTGCGTCCATATAAAGTCAGACCCGAGGTTAAGGGTTTTTGAGTGTGAGGTGAGCTGACAGATACTGCAAGAGCCACAGGGGTAGTGGCCAGTCACAGGAGGGAGTGTCCACAAGGTGGATTGTCTTAGATCTCTTATAGGTTGTGGTCTGGTGTGCACCAGATGGTCCCGTAAGTTCTGGGTCCTTCTGAATGCAAACCAAGGACGTTCAAGATTCATACAGCCGGTGTTCAGAATGCCCCAGTGTTTCATAATAATGTTCTTGATCTTGTTGGATTGTGGTGTGAAAGTAGTAATACATGTGATGGTGTCTTCCGTGGGTTTTGTTGTTTTTTTCTAAAAGGGCCTCGTGGTTATTATTACGTGCCCTTTTCTCAGCGTATTTGATCACCTTCTGTGAGTAGTTCCTTGCCAGGAGTTTGTTGCTAAGAGTTTTTGCCTGTATGTCATAATCACCCATAGTGCTGCAGTTCCTCTGTAGGCATAGGAATTGACCAAACGGTAATTTCTCACAGAGGCTTTTGGATGATGGTTTCAAAAGACAGCAAGCTGTTGCAGTCAGTTGTTTTTCGGTAGGTCCTTGTGTGGAGTACAGGGCCGGTTTTGGGCCCCTGAGGGGCCGTTTTTGTTACCGGGGGCAGGCAATATCGGCCCCCTGTAACAAAATCGGCCGAAACCGGTCCTAGAAAACAGCTCGGCCCCACAACCCCCTGCCCCCCAGGGGGGCCGGCCGAGCAGTTTGCCAGGGCCGGTTTCGGTTCCCAATTCGGTCCTGGTTGGTTTATGGAGATCAGAAGATCCAAGAATGGTATCTCTTTGCTGGAGTGTGACCTTGTGAATTTTAGGAACGGATCCAGTGTGTTGACCCATTCGCTGAACTCTTGGCTTTTTCTCTCATCCCCTTTCCAGAAAAGCAGGATGTCGTCGATGTATGATTTCCAGGAAATGCTGTTGTTCTGGTAGGGGTTCGAAGAAGTAAATATCTGTTGTTTTTCAAATTGCACCATATACAGACAAGCCAGGCTTGGAGCAAATGTGCTGCCCATCGAAGTGCCTTGTATTTGATGGCATAATTAATCTCTTCTGGGTGGGTCACATTGGCAATCAGGTTCAGGACATCTCTGGTGTCGTTCAAGTATGATGGTATACTTTTAACAAAGGGATGGAGGAAGTAGTCACAGAATTGGCTGAGAGGTTCCAGGAGGGATCTAATCCCAGAGACGATGGGTCTGCCCGGTGGGGGGTGTACACCTTTGTGTATCTTTGGTAGCACATAGAAATAGGATGTAATGGGCAAAGTGTTCACGAGGAACTCTGCTTCGTGTTATGAGATCCATTATTGAGCTTCTGCAGTAGACACCATAGATTTGATCCATTTCATTAGAGTGTCGGTAGGATCAGTTTCCAATTGAAGAGAATACTTGTTTTTTTCTAGTTGGCGTAGACATTCCTGGTCGTATTCAGCAGTATTCATTATCACTGTTGCTCCCCCTTTGTCTGCTGCTTTTATAGTGATAAGGGAATCCTCTGATATGCTGGTCAGTGCTGATCTTTGTCTTGTAGGTAGGTTATCATATGGTCGCTGTGGTTTAAGTGCCCTGGTTTCTTTGAGCACTGCTCTGTACCTGTACCTTTGCTGGGTGGGGCCAGCCACATGTGTTGAGTGGGAGATGCACTGGGGCTACATGGCCTAAGCGGCCCTCTAACTTAACGTCGGAAGGGCTCCTGTCGAGGTGAGGTGCAACTTGCCTGTGCTCACGGCGTCTTTTGTGCTTAAGTGACAACCATGTCAACTAATTTCAGAGCCTGTTGTGCTAAGTCATGCGCATTTTTCAGGGCCAGCTTCTATGCTGGGTTAATGCGCCCTCAAAACAAAAGAAGAAGTGTATTGTCTAGCAATTTCTACCACCTGTTTAGGTAAACATTCATAGACTATTAACTTTGGTTCTTCTAACTTAACATCGGGAGGAATCACTCTGTCCAGGTGGGGTGGTGAGGGAGGGCAGGAACCCAGGAGTCTATTTGCATGGCCTCGGTGTCCCTCACACCTCCTGCGCTTGATTTGCACGGCTGAGGGGGTGGGTGCATGGACTGGCATGGGTGTGCCTCCCTCCCGCAGCCAGACTGATGTGCTGATATTGGACACAGGCTGCATGTGAGTGGACGGCCTCCTCGCCACAGTGCTGCCCTGACTGGGCCTGCCCTGAGGCCTACAGAAGCCTCCCACAATGTGATCAATATGAACCCCCTACTAATCAAGGAGAGGATGTGGCATTAGGGCCAGGGCTGCAGACTTTGGAACTGGGGAACCAGGTTTGAGTCTGGCTTTGAGTCAACATCCTGTGATTCTGGGAATATCCTGTGATCTCCCTGTGCCCTTGTGTAAAGTAACTGGTGCTCATGTAAACCTTTCTAATACCTTTTGCGTTATATAAATCTGCAAAAAAGAAAAGGACACAGATCGCAGGCAGTGGAGGGATTCTTTTGTGTTACTTTCCAAAACTCTGTCTCCCAGGCAGGGGTATGTAAGTGCGCCCATGCCATGCAAGTTCAGGTGCCCTTGTTGTGTAGGATGGGCTGCCGTCTCCTTCTTATTGCTAGCTAAACCCACCACTAAGACGTTCAACAGCCAAATCTACTTCTTGTGTCCAACTAAGTTTCCATCCATTACCATTGACTGTAGAGATCTGCTCATCCTTCTCTGGTGTCCCGGGAGGGCCCACACATTCTGCTTTCCCACGGAGATTGACGATGGCTGCAGTAAACTAGCTTGAGAGACGGTTACCGAAGCCTGGTGAATCAGCAACCTTTTAGCCAACTAAACTAATGCAGAGTAAGGGATCCTGCTACTTGGGGAGGTCACACCTCCTGATATGGTCGGCTGCTCGAGCTTCAACCCCTTTGGAAGCAGGGCACAAAATTAAAGGGTTAGAAAGCGGGTCAAACATATGCTACTTTTGACTAATGACCTGACTCATTATATGATCGCCAAGAGGGAATCGTGAACTAGAAAAGTCACATGAACAACCAAGCCTATGTCTCCACACTGAGTCCACCATGGTATGCACCAAACCCAACAAGATGCCCCTGCCATAACTGGCTAAGGAGGAAGTTGCCTGTTAGGGGCATAAATGAGCCCGGCGCCTGAACCCTACTCCTGAGTCTACAGACAAGCTTGATGTGATCTTAACCACAAGTAATACAACCCAGGGCTCCCATCTGCAAATCTACAACGATTATTCCATGTTGTAGATTAAGCATCACCAGCTTGGTCGCATGCAGCCGCGATGTTTATAGACTTGGAAAAGCGTTCTACACACTTAGCTGGAGCTACTTTTTTACGTTCTGAGAGAGTTAGGATTTGGGGAGGGGAATACACACATAGACTTAACTCCTATATGAACACCCCCTCTGCAAGAAGTAATTGAGGTAAAGTAATATCAGAGCAATGTGGCACAGACTAGACTGTCCCTTTCTTCCATTTATCATTTTCCCTGGAGATGGAGCCCTTTGCAAACTATATGCGCAAATAGGGAGATCCATATAGAATCTCTATTATGAGCCCAAAGCATGTAATTTCGTTGTAAATTGATAACGTGTTACTGTATTTACATAACGTTTGCCTTTTCATGTCACTACATAAATTTAGGGTGGTCTCCGGCCAAAAACTGAATAGAATAGAACAAAGTCCCATATCCTTCCCCTAACTGACTTGTGTGCACAGTCTGCCCCCCCCCCCCTCTTAATACACAAGGCCTTGACCTAACAGTACTTATGCTTAAATACCTAGGGGTAAACATACTGACTTTGGACAACACTGCAAACATTTGTGTAACTGAGGCAGAAATATGACCTGCCATCTGCCCAGTTTCTGGTGAATGTGACGCTAAATAAAGCAGCTACCACAACCTGGGGCCCTACCCCAAGTGAGTCAGAGACTGGCAAGACACTGCAAATGTTGCTGATATGCAGCAGTGGATGTCACGTGATCACCAATCGTTATTAATTCTTCAGACTTAGACAATATAAGGAACTCTCTAGCATTAGGGAGAGCTGGGAGGAAGACTTGGGTGTAGAACTCAGACACAGAATGGACGGCTACCCTCTAAGATGTCTACAAATTCTCCGGAAACGCTTGATTGAAATTCATACAAGTTAATTATTTACAGTACACTTGCCTCAACCCATTCAAATTACATAAAATGTTGCTAATGAATGACTTAGAAGAAACAGGCCTGAGGCAGCATTTTGTTTATTTTCTTACCTAATATTTTATCTATCTAGTTGGCAATCTGAGCTCCAGATATGGGCCCAGTTCAGGGACTATTGGAATAGACTACTATGAGCCAGATCTAGGTGACTTATGGTGATATCGTATTTGGGTGCCCTATTGTTAGAAATTGACCAAAATCAGATGACAAGCCACCATGACCTGGCAACAGTGACTCATATGTTATGAACATGGTTAAGCTTAACTGACTTTTGTTATTTGATCTGTTTCCTCTGTTGCTCATACCCTTTGGCACATGTTTACCATCATATTTTGCTCTTGCCATATGATTGCACCCATCTAGATGCTGATATCCTCCCAATTCTCTGGTAACTTTTGAGTATGGTTAGCCGTTATGCCTCTTAACGTGATGTTAACATTCATGTAACCCAGATACACTGTGCCCAGTACCCAAGGACAGGTCAGTGATGCACTTTAATATGTGTATACAAATCTTTTTTAAAGTAGGAAAATGGCCGGGTTGTCCAGGAGGGAGCATCAGAGGACTTTGGAACACCAAGGGCTCACAGGACAAGAATTCAACATATGTTAGTGTGTAGTTCAAGAGATCAGTGAAAGTACAAGCATCTGAGGCGAAGAAGATTTAAGAGTCCAAGCTCATATATAAAAGGTCTTATGGGATCCAAAATAGAAGTGTTGATAGAACGGGAAAGGAGAGAAGCTACAGATCTGTATGGGACAGTGTCTCTCAGGCCTCCAGCATCTGCAAGCTCTACTACAAGAAACATGTATGTCATTTGCCACATGAGAGTAGCCGGCAAATACTGGCAAATTCAAGGACAAAAAAAAGGTAGTAATTACAGAACCCAAGAAGCTCTTTATTTCCTTCTAGAGTTTTTGGACATGGCAGGGTGACGAATCCCCTTGATTCCCGAAAAAAGTCCTCACAGTTGCTGCTAGGATGGTCATAATAGGGGTGATATTAGTGATAGCAGTGGTGATGGCAATGGTAGTGCCATTGCTGTTGATGGTGGTAGCAGTACAGCTGGTGACATTGATAGCAGTTGAGGACAATGGTGATGATTGTTGTACTGGTGGTAGTGATTGTTGTAAAGGTGGTGGGGATGGTAATGGTAATACTGTTGGTTCTTGTTTTAAATAGTGGTGGTGCTAATGCTGGTGGCGGTATTGGTGGTAATCGCAGTAATGGTAAAGACAGTGGTGATAATAGTGATCGTGGTGATGATGGTGGTATTTGTAGTAAAGGTGGTGACTGTGGTAGTTTTGCTGTTGGTAATGATGGTGGTGGTGTTTCTAATGGTTGGTAATGGTGATGCTAATGGTGGTGGCAGTGGAGGAAATACTTACTGTGGCATTAAAACATATAATAACATCTTTGTTCAATATTTAAAAGTTTGCTTTATTAAACATTTTGAAACTTATTTCTTATAACTCTTACCATTATTAAAGAGAGGCAAAACACACTTTGATTATTGAAGCACCCGTGTTTTCTTTTAGATTAATGATTTTATTACATTTAATGCTGTAAATTGTAAATTGCTTGTTTGCTGCTTACAATTTACTGCATGATATATATTGGAAGAAAATAGTCATGGACGACAAGAAAAAGAAGGGTATATTAATAAAATTGTGTTCATGAGCTTTTACATATTAGACGAGGAAAGGCTGAGTGATTGGCTTTGCTACTGCTTTGTGCCAATTGCATGCATGTGCATGCCTCAAGACGCATGGGCATACATGGCTGGCAGTCTTGCACTGGGTTTTCTGTTAAAGAATGTCGTGAAGCTCCTATATTATTTATACAAGATCTGTGCATTTGGACAGCATGCACAATTTAGGAACACAGTGTCCTTCAAGCTTGATTAACCAACAGCCAATAAATAGGATTTTTGCCTACTCAGCTGCGGCGGAGTTTGTGCCCTCCCACTCCAGACGTCTCTCGGGATTTGTGAGTAGGGGTCTCTGATACTAGCATGACTGAACTACTCAAATTCTACTGTTACATAAGTACCCAACCAATGTTGGCGGCGCCATGTCGTGTAGCTCCTATAATAATTATACAGGATCTGCGCGTTTGGACAGCATACACTGTAGGATTGGTGTCAGACTGTTTCTGAACACCCCCACCGAGTATGTTGGCCTTTTGTACCAACTAGCTCACAGTGCCACTAGAGTCTCCTCTTACCAAGGAGAGAATAGTTCCTGGCAACCATCGAACATGACAACCCTGATCCCTCAGGACTGTGGAAACAATATACTACTTTTCGCTCAGTCACTCGTGCTTATTTAGTCTGTCTCAGAGAGATACACAGAATAAACAGGCTGGGCGCTTTCAATAAGTATTTATTGAACAGTTGTTATTCTGGTGTAGAATAGATGAGCTGCAACAACTGTTAGACAGTATAAGATACAAATGATTAATAGTACCATTAAGGTAAATGGATGGTATAGTTCTACCATCTTACAATAATCCTGGATACATACGAGTATATAAAACACATGATAATAAGATGCGTACTCCTACGATGCTTCCCTAACTAGATGTACCTAAATGTACCTAGCATGTGTGTAGGTGTTAAGCCAAGAATCCCTCTAGGATAAGGTCAACCCCATTACCTGAATTGAGAGACTGTGGGACCCCGTCCTGGTCTCGAGGTGGACACCCCGCAAGGGATGCTAGACCACTGCAAGCTGGAGTGTCTGCATGCAGGAACCTCAGCGTCTCTGGTCAGTGTGTCTGCCGGGAAGTCTCGGTCTCCTCTATCTGTGTTAGCAAGATGTGATGTATATATACCCATAGGTCTCGCAAGGGGTCCTACCTCGCTGTATTACTGTGTCGGCCTAAGGATGACGTCGGGCATGAACTTTATACATAGATATTATACAGGAGATGGTCGTCCTGCTGTGCTTCCAAGAATCCTCATGCATAAAATATGTGATTTCGAACTAGGGAAAACCCGTGCTCTGAATGCAGTGTCCTATCTAGGTAAAAGGTCAGTCCCTGTAAACCGTTATAAGTGTAATGTAGGGAAGAATATAGGTGAAGGGTAATGAAGTTACCGGGGCCTATATTATGGTACCTATATGGAATATAACACCCACTCCTCTTCCGAATGGACGACATAGTTAAATTCTAAACGTACTACTAGGCTGACTAGATACTGGTACGCAAAAAATAGTTTAAAAAAACATTAGTTTCTTGTTTTGCTAAAAACAATGTTTAAAAGTTCAAAAAAATCTTTAAAAAGTTTAAAAAGGAAATTGTCACGCAAGCCGTAGCTCTAACGTGTCCGTAGGGATAGTTCAAACTACCATAATCATTTAAAAGCCATGCATGCTCAAAAGAATGTCAGTTTTGTTATGGAGTTCCAATTTTCATTTTATTTTTCAAAAAGTCGAATTTTTCCCAGCACACGACGGGCCAAATGAGTCAAATTTTTATGTGTCCTGGCTGGTAGACGCAACATTCTCGTTGCCTGCCTCCGCAAATGACGGTCCCTGTAACACCTCGCAGATTATGTCAATTGAGCACAGATGATCTTTTGTACTGTCCACAACAGATGCTGGGGGAACCTGTGAGCCATCCAAGGCCTGGGTGTTAGAGTAGGAGCCGATGTCCATACCAACAGGAGCCGATACTACCTGTGGTGGCTCTAGGAATGCCGCCATCAACATCGGAATATGCTGGGGACACTGCAGAACATGGGCCGTTATCGGGTCCAGTAAAGCATCAACGTCCGGTTGCGCACATGATGGGAGTGTCAGACAGAGATCCAACACGCATTCTTCTCCGCAAAACAGGCATCGGAGGACAAGTAAGATGCAGTCCATCCAGACTGGTCTAAATGACAAGAACCAAGATGCACTTAGTTCTCTTAGGCGAGGTGTGCCTAGATGTTGTACCATGCAATCACGGTATTTACGCTCCAGGAGTACTGTTTCCATCTCCTTGGTGACTGGGACGTCCATTGCGTAGCAGAAAAATTACGATCAGTATACCTGCTATTAGAAACAGGATCAGCGGCAGTCCTCCAAAAATGCTTCCAAATACGGAGTGTATAAAGTTCGGTAGAACTCCGAGGACCGTCTGAAAGGTGCTTAATAGTCCAGAACCTATGGTCTTAAATAGGTAGACGATGCCTGTCGTATCAGATATGTTAAAGATACGATTTACATTTCTGTGAAATGGAAGGGGCAGTTTGTACGTATGAGTGCCTGTCTCTCTGCCGAAGACCTTGCGATCTGGAGATCAAAAGTCTCTCAAGCGGAGGTTAAGGGCACGGATTTCTGTAAAAGCATGGCTTTCATTCTGCTCAAAGCATCAAACCGTATTAATGAAACATTTAGCGAAAGCCATAACGGCGCAACCCTGACTGTATGTGTTGGTGGAAACAATACTTGCATACAGCAAGTAACCCTGGAGCTCACGGTTACCAGATATGCGATGCCCGGAAGCATCCCACTGCAACCTTAATCGTTCAGCATCAAGTAACTCCCATTCTAAAGTAGCCTGAAGACTGGAGTTATCACGGCAGCTGGGGCACCCCTTAAGTGACAGGATAAGTTTGCTACTGAACCATTACAGGCCCCATGAAGCATTATATCCTGGCATATGAGTGATCCACTTAAAGTATTCTCGCAGTTTGTACCGCTCAAAAACACTTCTCTTTCCCCACTCCAGCATCGAAATCTGTACGGTAATTCCCAAGATTCCTGGAAGAATTCCCTACCCATTTCTTCATATCTGCCTGCCTGCTTTTGTTCAAGGCAATATTGGAATTGAAAAGTAGTGACCGGAAGAGTTATGTGGCCATGGATTAACCATTCTATGGACGGTGACTCTGCCACTGTAAAGGCTAATCTGTCCAGTTTTTCAATACGCAGCATTGTATACTTTGCTCTCCCTTGTGCCATCTCTATCTGTTTTTCCGTTAGATTGTATGAAGAAAACAGAGACGTGCTGTCTATGAAACGCCAAGGCACATAGCCTGCGCGCAAAGATTGCAGCGTTCAGCTTAATAACATAATAGAACGCAATTGTGAATGCCCGTGCTGTAATATGGACAAATCTTGTTCTAGTACATCAATAGCAGAAGATACAATGTTGCCCAGTGAATATATCCTGGAGGTTAGTGTAGTTAACCCATTGTCAACCACTGCTAATGCTTTCTCTAGGTTTATACGATCTATTTCTCGTAATCTCTCCGCAGCCTCTTGTTGTGATATTTTCCAAATCTCATTATAGACAGCATAATAGAAACGTTTGTGACGTGGCTTCCTAGGAACTAATAAAAAATCCCGTAGGTCCACATCCTCTGTAAGTAAGGATAAGTGTTGTTTCGCATGTGTAAGTGTTGAGGTCTTTAGCCAACCGAGGCATAACTTCCCAACACTGTATGATGTCACTACCCCTGGGTGTTCTCTCTGTACATAGCGTGGATCTGGCCTGTTGATACTAAACCCTTTGGTTTTACCCATGAATCTTTCCTGACAGCTATTGGTGTCTGTAGGCCAAATCAACCATCCCTTCCAATCGGGGTCTGATCTATTGTATTGCATGATCTTATCTAGTGGGCATCCGAGGTGTATTCAAATCTTTGTTCTTGGCTAGTCCAAGACAGGACGTTTGTTGCACCGTTTCATTCAAAAACATGATTTGCTGAGGAATAAGGCATGCTCTAAATAGTGCCTCTGTTCCCTGGACCTGCCAGACTCTAGTACCCCAGACAGATTTTAAGTCTATGGTGTCTTTCCATAAGTCGAAACCTTGTTCAGACAACTGGGCAATAAAGGAAGCAGAATAAATCTGTTTGGTGTTTGTCAACATATTTTTCTGTGCTGGTGTTGGTGCAACCTTATAATAATATGAGGCTGGGTCTGACGTGTTAAACCCTGAAAAATATGGAAACTTTTGTGCAAATGTATTTGAACTGCTTTTCGGTGGTGTTGGGCAATGTTCCCATTGGTGGTATGTGAAAACATTTCTGGGATTAGCAGATTTATGCAGAAAATGATGACCATAATGTTGATAGCAATACACTGTTTCAAAGTCTGTTGTGTCTTCCAACATTTCATTATTAGAAAAAGCAGCAGATTTTTCTAAATCAGACAACATATTATTTACAGTTTCATTATCTCAATCATCGGAAAATGTACTGGAGGTAATGATATCACTTAATGAAATTTTAAATAAATGTGGTATTTTTAAAAGTTCGGTCGGGCCAAATATATCGTAATCAACCTTGTCCCACACTATACCGTCAGTAATAGGTACTGCTGAAATGTTCACTGATGATAGGTCTCTTTTTCACGATGTGATGATAGATGCGGTTTCAGAATCACATTAACTTTTTGTGCTGCAGAGCTTTCTCGAAGATAAGTTCCATTTGTAAGCATACTAAAGACAGTCACTAAGCCTATCCAGAAAAGAAAGAAAAGTATCCCGGTGATTACCCAGAGTTCCACCCAAGGTGATATCAGGTAAGTCTTTTTAAGAAAATTCAGAAAATCTTTAATTTGTTGCTGGCGAGTTTTTTGGGCTGGCTTCGTTTCAGGTTCACTTGGATCCAATGAAAAAGTATCAAAGTCAATGAAATAGCCAGATGCAGTTCGATCAATTTTTGGTATTTCCGCAGGTTTTGTGGAAATTGTAGCTTGCTCTTGTTGAGGCATGTTGATGTAGATATCTGTGTTTGGTCAAATTGAAATTTGTCTTTCATTCTGGTTTTGAATTTGAATGTCATTTTCAAGAGGAACGAGTTCCATGGCATTGTTGCATAGTCCATCATTCCGTGCAGGTGACTCTTCAAACGTGATGAGTGTTTCTGTTTGAACTTCTTGTATAGTAGCGAGAGGAGGGTGTCTGTTACTCTGGAGTCCACGCGGCCTACTACTCAGTATCGGCCACATAGTGTGGTTTGATTAGGTCAATTGAGACAAATCTTTTCTCCTTTTTACCGGCAAGAGGCGGCAGAAGTACAGTTCTTGTTCCTTCAACTGCCAGGACAGGTACAGGCTTTCTGTATGATGGCCCAAATTCTATTTTGTCTGCTATTTTTTCTCTGACCAGGTCCTCGACTTTAGGGATCCAGACAGGTCTTGCCGTGACAGACTTGACTTCCCCAGTGGCAGTCGGTTTCACCTGGATATTGCTTTGTAGTGCCCTGGATTCATTTAACTCCTGTAAAACAGCCAAACGTTTATGGATGTCAAAAGGTTTTTCATCCACCACTGTGCCTTCACAATCAAGATCAGGTACCCACATTCTCATCCCAAATAGTACCTCACGAGGAGTGACACCCCCTAGAGAGCTTCTTGGCATGTTGTTCAACGCTCTTTGAACTCCATACAGATGTTTTACCCAACTCACACCAGAGCCTAATACTCTAGCTGTTAAAGACTGCTTTAAGTCCTGGTTTTTCCTCTCCACAACCGAATTTCCCTCGGGATGGTACGGAGAGGAGTACCGCAATGCTACACCCAAACCTCCCATGGCTTCTTTGTAAGCCCTAGAGTTAAACGCGGGGCCACGGTCAGAAAGTAATGTGCCAATTGCATATGTCTAATCAAAATAAAGGGGACACTGTTCCGGAGGAGGGGTGCAACGTGTCACCGACTCACTAAGAAAAGAGAGGAAAGAGGGGAAAGGGGAGTTCCTAGGTCTAGAACCCACCAGTGAGAGGGAAGAGCAGGTCTTGCCTCTTGATGCCCTCACACACCCCGAAGGATGTCATGATTCATCATCGGGCGTTTGCTCCTCGTCGGGCCGGCGCTGCAATACCCTCCTGGTCCCCCGAAGGGTCACTTTAGCAGAGATCTTCTGAGAACTGCCGTTTGATGTGTGCGGGTGTGTGGGGTGAGTTCTATGTGGAGGGTGATGAAGTGCGTGCAAAGTATTAAAACTGACTAAGGGTAACCAAGGGGTGTGTTTAATGTGACGGTACCCTTGTCAGAATAAAAAACCCGAAGGTTTATGTGTTACCCCAATAGGCGCAATGTGCCCAGGTAACTAGAAGGTCGACATGTTTCGCGCCTAAGTGGTCACATGGATCCTTGGCGCTTCTTCAGGACCGTAAAGCAAAGTGAGGTGAAATGCACGTGAGAAGTGAATAAAGAGGGTGGATACCCTCTTGGGTTTCAGGGCGGGCCAAAGGACTGTGAACCCTACAGTAAGGCTACAACTAAATAGTTGATACCGCTCCTGAACATGACCTAATGAACAAAAGGAGAATTGCTCCAAAGGCTAATAGCGTAGGGTGCCCGCACCTTACCGGGAGTTAAGCTCGGGTGCCGGCTCGTTAGCACCTACCCCGTCCATATGCCTGCGCAATGTGTGATCCAATTGCATATGTCCCTATAAGAACTCGCAAATCTTTTATAACAGTTCGAGCGTCAGCCGAGCGCTGGGGCCACACCCATTGGAATCTAGAGCAGGAATCCACTGCAACCATAATATACTTGTAAGCCCCATCTGTTCGTAAGTGGTCCAAATAAACACACGCGAGTGGTTTGTCTGATATTAGCAATGGTGTCTGCGCTGGACGTGTTACGGTGCAGCCTTTTATCTGCTGACAGATGTCGCATTTCAAGACATAGTCCTTAGTTTGCTTTGTTAATCCTGGCCACCAGTAGCACTGTTTCAGTAGAGAAACAGTTGTTGTAACTCCTGCATGTGCAGAACCTATACCCTCGTGTGCTGCTAGAATTAACCCTAACCTGCGATCCATATTTGGTATTACTCTATCCCCCACTCCAGGAATCTGGGAAAATGGAACGTTGTTTGCATCTTACTTGTAGGAGTACTTGAGTGGAAATCTTTTCGGTACTGCCGTCTTATTGCATGTAGCAATAATCGCAACCATAATCTCACCATCTATTCTCGTTTTTGAACGAGTGATTGCAGCTACGGAAGCCGTCCGTACAGCCCCCTTTGCGGCTTCGTCAGCCAATGAATTCCCTTCAACGTGAACGCCATCACATTGATGACTCAGTGTGTGTATCACGTGAGCCCTTGGTAATTCGTTTTTCAACTCCACTACCTGTTCCCATAGCGTTTTATGCTTAATTGTGCCACCTTTTGCGTCCTTGAATCCATTTTGTCCCCAGTGGTGTAAGTATTCATTGTATGACTGTACACAGTAAAATGAATCACACACAATTAGTGTGGGGAATTCTCGATCCGTATTTACCAGTGCCAGTAACAGGGCTTTTAATTCTGCCAGCTGTGCCATGCAGTCTCCTAGAGACTGGGTTTTTGTGCAACTCGGATGAAATTTTCCATCCTGCATGCGTCCTTTAATGATAGCACACGCGGCGCTGAATTGCTGTTTACTCCCTATGGCCGGCTGAGCAGAACCGTCAATGTGTAAATTATATATTCATACTGATCCAGAGGCATTATTTCATTTGGTAGAGGATATTCTTGTTCGTATTGCAGAAATGCTTGTGTTTTTAGACTTGGATCGTACCTGTATTCTACATCTGTTGCAGTGAGAGAATTAGCCCATTGTATCCATCTTGGATGTAAGGATTTAGCATTGGGAACGCTTGCCTTTGTCGCAGCCTCTAAGGCTGGAACTGGGTTAACGACAATTATACGCTTCCCTTGAGCTAGTGCTCTTTCTCTCACTACAGCAGTCTGTACTGCGGTTAGAATTTTTTCTGTTGATGCAAAGCGCATCTCAGCATTCGTGTACAAATGTGATTTGTATGCTATTGGTACTGTTTCACCTTCATTATATGTAAGGTATGTGTACCCTGATTGCCCCGCCACTATGCGGATCACTAAGTTGCCTACATTTACGCGTGTCTGTAAGTGTTTTGAAGCTATCATATCAGCTTGTAGGGAGCGAAGGATATCTGTGTGTTCCTGTGTCCATTGTCTAACTGAAAAGTCAGGTTTTATTAAATCGTAGAAAGGTTTTACCCTTTCTGCGTAATCCAAAATGTATGTTCTGCCAAAGTTCAGGAATCCCAGGATTGATTGTAAGTTTTTTAATGATTTTGGAGGTTGGAGCAGCGCACACTTTTCTAAAAAGTTAGCTGCTAGGCTTTTCCCTTCACTTGAAAGCTCATATCCCAGAAAAAGGACATTGAGGTGGGCTATCTTCGATTTTTTAAAGTTGAATTTGTAATCCTCAGAGGCAAATCCCCAAATTATGGTATTTACTCTGTTCAAGTGTTCCTCCAGGTCATCATCCGTTAGATAAATATCATCCACATAGGACAAGGCCTCTTCATCCAAATTTTGAAGTAATTCCGTTACTCTAGCTGAAAACAACCCCGGGCTGTTCTTATACCCCTGGGGAGCCTAACGCGGAGAATGCGGTTAAATACCTGCTTTCAGGCGCTATGTTTTGGCAAAATAATCCATTTGAGATATCTAGTGTCGTTTTGTATTTTTTTTCGCACAATGTTATTCATTAATGCGGCACTGTGTGCATTTTGAACTGCAAATGTCTTAGTGCAAGTGTTTAAATGTCTGTAATCCAAAACTAAACCATATGAATTGTCCGGTTTTGATACGGGAAACAAAGGGTTATTCATTTGAGAGGTGCAAGTTTCTATCACCCCTTGGTACTCAAGTTGATCTAAGATCTCCCTGACCTGTTTTTTAGCTTCTTGCTTTATTGGATACTGCCTCTGTGCAGTCGGAGTATTTTTTAATGGAATAATGTGGTGGGTTGAATCCTCATCCCATCCAACATGGTTTTTGTATAATGCCGGGGCCAGGGCTACCGCCCACTCCCGTGCATATGTATATTTTTGATATTTGGGAACAGGGTCGGAAAATGCTGGTAAAATTACTGTTTCTTCTCTAGGGCAGTCCATGACGAATGCTGGCAGCCAATCTTGTTCAGCTAACAAAATGTCATAGCCAAATGTCAGGTTCTCCCAAAAGAGACCTCTAACTTTTCTGGGCTTGTCACCCTCCATTTGGAGTGTTATTTCGTATAACTTATGCGGGACACTTACCCTAGTATCGGGTGTTTCCACCATGATGTAATCATTCAAGTCCGCTGTCACCAGAAATTCCATCAAGTTCTGGCGAGCTATTGTTACTTCTGCCGCACTGTCTAGCATCGTCAGAGCCCATTCCCCGTTCAGCAGTCGAGTCCTCAGAATTCTGGGCATGTCTGATCTTTATACCTGCAACCTTCTTCTTTTTGAACTGTGGCTTTTGTTTTGGTTTATCTTCTTTTTTGGAAGTATAGTCTTGAGCGTGCTGCTTGTCTCTGGACTTTGTACGCTCTTCTTGTCTGTCTGACCGTCCTTCCCTCTCAGAGTTTTTCGTTGAACCCTGAAAGGAACGAGAGGAACGTGTATCAGTATCCTGATACCTGTCAGGCTTCCTAACATTGTCCCCATTCCTAAAGTTATATACCTCCTTGAGATCTGTTTTCTTTAACTTTTTGTTTTTTGTTATTGTCCCACTTCTATTTTGATGAAGCAGGTGTCTGCTTGAAGGTGTCCTTTTCAGGACTACCCATCAGTTGTGGTTTCAATGCTTTTCCACCCAAACTGTCCCTGCCTAATTCTGCATACGCAGTTTCAATTATTTTAGGTAGTTCGTGCTCCTGTTGTAAAGGACTGAACTCCCTTAGGCGTTGGCAGATAGCCACTGATGCTGCCTCCCCTTTAATATTTGCTAATATTATGGCTGATACCTGGGCATACTTACCTAGTAATTTCATCCCTAAGTTCAGAGCAGGCTCTGCTCCGTACTCATTTTGTATTTGTCTTAATACATCTGGTATTACTGCTAATGACGGGATACCATGAGTTCTGGTATATATGGCAGCAAAAACTGTCCCCCAAGAGGTACAATCCTCTATCTGTGGTGTTATCCCCATGGGCAAGCAGATTGTCAGCATTCTGTGTTTTTCATACAGGCTAGTATTCGGGAATACTGCTTCTAGCTGTGTTATTTTTTGAGCTACCCAGAATGGCATCTGTTCACGTTTTGCGGGCATTTTACCCATTACTGCGTGTAACGTTTGTGGTGTTATTTTAGTTGCTGTATTTTGAACTGGAGTTGTATTTGTTGCAACCGTTGCCGGTTGGACTGTAAGTGTCCTCATGACAAACTGTGTCATGTTTCTGTAAATTTTTATTAATTCTTTGTGAAGTATAAGTAAGTCTCCTCCTGGCATTGTTTCAATGTCATGGTGTGGAGTGTAGGCCGCTAATATTGGCCATGTCGCTCCTTCTCTTCCAAACGGACCGAGTCTTACTCTACTTCTTGTATGGGGGAGGGCGCCTTTAAACCAGTATAAGTGTTCCTGGTACGTTAGCGGAACTTCAATGTCCTCATACGGACAATATTCCCTTGGTGCTTCATCTTCTGTGTAGTAATGAAATGTTTTTGTTCTTGAATTTGCTGCTGGGAATGTAACCCACGAATAAAATACCTCTGTTCTGTATGATTTGTGTGCCTCAATCACAAAAGCTACTACACCATCCCTAGGTGTTAGACCATGCGCAAGTAGTTTCAAGGTGACCGCATTTCTAACATTTGCCGCAATATGTATTGCGTTTGCATCATCCTCGTCTTCCGAGAGGGGCAGTGACTGCTCTAGTGGGTCTATGTCCTGGTTAGTCATTGTGTTTAGAACACGTAATAACTTTTCAAGGGAACTAAGATAAGGTGTTTTGCACAATTTAGGAACACAGTGTCCTTCAAGCTTGATTAACCAACAGCCTACTCAGCTGCGGCGGAGTTTGTGCCCTCCCACTCCAGATGACTCTGGGGATTTGTGAGTAGGGGTCTCTGATACTAGCACGACTGAACTACTCAGATTCTACTGTTAAATAAGTACCCAACCAATGTTGGCGGTGCCATGTCGTGTAGCTCCAATAATAATTATACAGGATCTGCACGTTTGGACAGCATACACTGTAGGATTGGTGTCAGACTGTTTCTGAACACCCCCACCGAGTATGTTGGCCTTTTGTACCAACTAGCTCACAGTGCCACTAGAGTCTCCTCTTACCAAGGAGAGAATAGTTCCTGGCAACCATCGAACATGACAACCCTGATCCCTCAGGACCGTGGAAACAATATACTACTTTTCGCTCAGTCACTCGTGCTTACTTAGTCTGTCTCAGAGAGATTTTATTTTTTTATTTTTATTTTAGAAGTTTTATATAGCGCTTGCCTGACCCGAGGGTATCGGAGCGCTTTACAGCAGATACAATGTAGAGATTCACAACAAACAAAACATAAGAAAGAACACATTAACATTGCAGGACGCTGTGTGGGAGCTTCGTAGTCATGAGAACAAGGAGATCGAGTAGTGCAAGGTGTCTGTTTCCCCGCTCCGATAGATCCTATCGATTCCCTAGGGAGCGGTCGAGGAACAGGATTTTGAGTTGGCTTTTGAATTTTACAAAAGAGGGAATGGTTCTGATGTGAGGGGGAATAGAGTTCCAGATTTTAGGCGCGCTACCGGCGAAGGATCGTGCCGCAGTTTTTTGTTTTCGAGTTTTTGGCGGGATGAGTAGGAGGGAGTTTGAGCTTCTGAGGTTCCTGACCTGACCGGCTTTTTGAGTTTGGCCGCCAAATATTCGGGTTTGCCGGTATGTAGGGCTTTATGAGTGAGGCAGGCTGTTCTGAAGCTAATCCGCATTTCGACTGGAAGCCACTTAAGATCTCTGAGTGCAGGAGAAATATGGTCGAATTTCTTGATTCCAGTGACCATTCTGGCTGCCGCATTCAGAGTTGTTTTGATGGGAGCCAGCTGTGATTTTGCTATTCCTGCGAGGACTGCGTTCCCATAGTCCAGTCTTGATAGCACCAGTGTTTGGGTGGCCTGTTTGAGATCACTGGGCGGAATGAAAGGTTTTATTTTGTTCAGTAGTTTTAGGTTAAGGAAAGCACTCTTGGCCGAATTCTTGATGTGTCTGGTCATGTTCAGTATGGGGTCTAGCATGATGCCTAGTGATTTGACAGAGTCGGCCAGGGTGAGATTCCCGTTGAGCGCATCGATGGCCTTTAGCCATTCAGCAATTTGGGGGTTTTCCTCTTTATTCGAGATGAGGAGTGTCTCAGTTTTATCAGGGTTTAGTTTAAGGTGATTACATGACAGCCAGTGTTGGACATCTCTCAGTACGTCATTGAGTCTTTGAATGTCTCTGAAGGAGGTGGTTTCCAAGTATATCTGGGTATCGTCAGCGTACAGATGAAGCGGATGTTGGCTGTTTTGAGTAGTTTGGTGAGAGGCTCCATATAGATGTTAAAGAGTTGGGGGGAGAGCACTGAGCCTTGAGGGACTCCCTTGTTGACTGGGAGGAGGTCAGATGCAAAGTTTTTGATTTTTATTATTTGAGTGCAGTTGTGTAGGAAGGAAGAGAACCATTGGAGGACCACCTCACCAAGACCGGCTCTTTCTTGGAGAGCCCTAATGAGGAGATTGTGGTCTACCGTATCAAATGCAGCCGAAAGGTCTAGGAGGATGAGGAGGCAGCATTGGTCGGAGTCTAGTGATTTGTGGATATCGTCGATGATGTTGAGGATCGCGGTTTCTGTGCTACAGCCTTTTCTGAATCCAGATTGATGGCAGTCCAGGAGGTTGATGTTGTCCAGGTGTTGGGTTAGTTGTTGGAGTACGCATCTTTCTAGGATTTTGGACAGAAGGGGAAGGTTCGATACAGGTCTGAAGTTATTCAAATCCGTTATGTCAAGGCCGGGTTTTTTCAGCAAGGGTGTGACTTGTCCCATTTTAAGGCAGTCTGGAACGACTCCATTTTTCATGGAGCTGTTTATGATCGTGCACCAAAGCGGTGCTAGGGAGCGTTTCAGCTTTTTGGTCAGTAGGGGAGGAATGGGGTCTAGGACATGAGATGAGGGTTTGGAGGTGGAGATCAGAGTGATTATCTCAGATTCCTGAATGGGGCAGAAGCTTAGCCAAGATTTGGAAGAGGGACACGGAGCGATATCATACGCCCCGGACATGCTGCTCTTTGTGGGGGGAGTATTGATAGTGTCCAGCGAGAGTTCAATCTTAGTAATCTTGTCATTAAAGAAGTTGGCGAAGTTGTCGCAGAGTTCTTTGGACGCCTGTATTGAGGAGGTAACGGGCTTGGAGGTTTGTTGCCTGATGATGCTGTAGAGCTCTTTGGGTCTGTTTTTTGCGATGTCTAGCGCATAGCGGAAAAAAGTGGATTTCTTGTTTTTGATGTGATTGTTGTACTTCCTACGAGCTGATTTAAGTTGTTCGCGGAGGGTGGAAGTAGGGTTGTTCCTCCAGCATCTTTCTTTGGCTCTTAATTTTCTCCTTTCGGAATTAATGTCAGTGTTGAACCATGACCTGGACGGAATGGCTCGGCTTTTTTTTAACTTTAGAGGAGCTAGTTGGTCAAGCATAACCACCAAATTAGAGTTGTAAAGCGCGGTGAGTTCGGTTGTGGAGAGGTGGTCGTTAGTGCAGGGAAGAAGCGAGCTTATCCTTTCTTCAAAGGCTGCTATGGGAATCTGGGTGAGGTTTCTGGTCCATTTGGGGGGGTCTTGCATAGGTGGTTGAGAGAGTATTTGTTGGTTGATATGGAATAAGATCATGTGGTGGTCCGACCAGTCCACGGGGAGTATGTGGTCGATCGTGATTGTGTCTCGTTGAGCGATAATGGCATCCAAGGTAGCTCCTTTGTAGTGCGTTTCCTCTGTGCAGTGTTGGGCTAAATTGTTGTCACAGAGGAGATTGGATAGCGTTTGAATAAGCGGGTTGTTTGTTTCATTCCATCGCAGGTTAAGATCACCAAGAATTAGGTTGTTGGAGTCTCCGAGAGCACAGTGAGCAATCAGGTCTGATAGATGTTCCCCGAATGCAGAGGTGTTGCCTGGTGGGTGGTAGAGAAGGTGGCAGCGTAGTGATCCATTATCTTTAGTCTTTAAGTTGGTGGTAAGACATTCAAATGTGTTGTACTTGCATGCGTCAATTTCCATGATGGCAATGTTGTCTTTATGAATGATAGCTACCCCTCCCCCTCGTTGGTCTTTTCTGTCTTTGTTAATAATGGAAAAACATGGGGGCACAAGCATGTCTAAGCATGGTGAGGAGAGCTCATTGAGCCACGTCTCCGTGATGAACGCAATGTCAATGTCCTGCGAGAGGATGGCTTCTGCTAGCTCGGTTGCATGCATAGACGCCGATCTGCAGTTGATGAGCATGCAGTTGGTGGAAAGCTCTATTTTGCCGGGGTTCTTTCCCCTGGGCGCCCTAGGTAGGGTGGTGAGGAAGGGCGGTCTAGGGGGTTTCATGCAAGGATGGTCTCTTCGGAGACCCGTGATCACTTGGATCTTGGATTTAGGGGAATCAGAGTGAGGTGCGTCGTATGACGAGGCTAGATCGGCAGCTTCTTCGTCAGACATTGCGGCTTCGGGTCCTAGTGGGTCTAGAAGTCGTGGTCTCGATGTCGGTATTTATGCGTCTCTGAACCCTGGTGGCGGGGGCTGTGTTTCCTAGGGTTCTCTGTGACAGGGCCTCAGCGTCAGTTCTTGAGGGTCTCTGTAACCGTGTCACAGGGGTTGCTACGGACTTAGTGGGGCGCTTGGGGTGAATGGGGTTGAGTGAGGAGGGCACCCTGGGAGGGGAGTGCTGGGGCTTTCGGGCCTTGTCGAGGTTGGTGAGGATTTCGCTCAAGCCCCGGTATATCATTTCTAGTTGGCTTTCTAGTGAAGCGAGACGCTGCGCCATGATGTCGTGGGCAGGGGTGAGGGTATCTTTGGGGGGGTCACCCTGTGTAGTGTAGGCCGTGTTGTTATGTTGTCTATTATTGCTTGTGCAGAACATGTTGTCTCCTTTTAGGAACCTGGGAGGGGGGTGCGATGGGTCATGACGTGAATTCGCCTTTCTGAGGTCTGCGTTACTGCTAGTGTGATTAAAGGTCGGTGTAGGCAAAGCGGGGTCATGATATTGAGAAGGGTGGATCAAATGAGGAAGTTGAGTTTGACGTTCTTCTGGAAGTAGGGGAACATGTTTTGTGTAGGTGCTGGAGTGGGAGGTGACTCGGTGGAGGCGGGAGGAGGAGGCGTAGGGTGAGGTGGTGATAGATTGTTTTTCTTGGTGAGGTCGGTTATCTATTGGTGGGAGTTGAGTCGGGGAGGGTCGAGACATGTGAAGGAGAGCGGATCGGAGTGTGTGGAAGAGGGAGTCGAAAGCCTCTAGGTTCTCGTTATTAGCCTGAATCAGGACAGTGCCGTTAGTGTAGATGGTCACAGACGTGTTCCCATCCCTTGACGAGCGATTAGGAAGCGAGGTTGTTAGTTTGCAGCTATGAGAGGTAGTTGTGGTTTTAGAGATGTAGAGTTGTGATCTGAAAGTGGTGTTCCAGTCCTCTGGTCTTTCAGTGTGAAAGATTAAGTCCATCTTAATCTGTCCTTTGGAGGGGCAGTGATATGTGTCCGCAAATAGAGTTTCTTTGTGCTGTCTAATCAGTCTCTGCTTGAGATTTCTTCTCGCTTTAAGAGAGAGGTTGTGAGGGAAGCTAATAGTGAATGCGTTCGCGCTGTGAGGTTTCAGATGGGTCGATAAGGGTTGGTTGGAGTGAGTTGGCGTGTCCAGTGACATTGTGGGAAAAAAGGGGGACCGTGCCTTGGCAAGGGAGTCTAGGACAGTTGGTGCATTTGGACGGAACAGCTGGGGGTGAGTTAAAAATAGTCGCCTAAAGTTGTGCCAGGGAGTATAAGGTTGCAACTGAACGGTCCCTTATTGACCTGCCAGTGAAGATCAGGGGGTATTGACTTCGGGAAGCCACCTTTTTGGGATCCGTGGTCTTTTTACTATTATCTTGAGGTGACCTGGATGCTCTGGAGCACTCGCTATGTGGGTGTGTTTTTTGCGCAGAGGGATCACCTCAGCGGGGGTGGGCTATGGTGTAGCTAATCTATTGATAGGGTGTGTTCAGTGTGGTAACGAGGGCGGCTATCTAGGAACGGGCAAAGTGCGTTGCGCACTGGAGGATGAGAGGTTCCGTAGAGGCAAGATACTTCTATCGTTATGGGCAGAAGGTCGTTGAGTTCTTATTACTTGGTGGCCTTTGCAGTGGTTGTGATGTTTTTTTTTAGTTTTTTTTTTATGATCCTGTCTTTAAGTAGGCGTGGATCATCTGGAGACAATGATCGGCCATCTTAAGGCCAGGCAGAGTCAGATGCAGGAGAGGGGCTCCGTGTAGGATTTGCACGCTGTTTTCAAGTTCTTACTTAGTTATGGGCAGCTGGCCGTTTGGGATTCACTTGTTTGAAGAACCTAGCAACTGTTGGTTGAATTTAAAGATCTTATCTGTAAGTCGATGAGGAACACTGAGAGTCAAGGAACAGCCATCATGGGGCCAGGCAAATTCTGCTGAGGAAGTGGGGCTCCGTGTGGGAATTGCGCGATGTTATTTAGATAAATCTTTGATTAAGGGCAGAAGGTCATTGGGTTCCTTTTACGTGATGACCCTTGAAGCGTTTAGTTGGGTTTCAGATCCTATTTTTAACTAGAAGCTGATCGCCGAGAGTTAGGGATCGGCCATCTTGTAGTCAGGCATGATCAGATGAGGAGCGGGGCTCCGTGTAGGACTTGGGCACTGTTTTACCGCAGTCCCGGGTCTCCACCGGTCCGTTAATGGGAGTGGGAGACCTCGGTCGGCATCGCTGGGGGCCCCGGAGCTCGGCAAGCCCTAGCAATCAATGCTGAAGGGGACCGTAGGCAGAGCAGTGGCAGCCATTTTAGGACAGTCATCATACCTGGGGACGCTGTTCATGGAGATCCGGCACTGTTCAATTTCCTCCGGTTATGGGCTTGAGGTCCTTGCCCCGAAATGGACACTCGTCAGTTCAGGTGTTCTTATGAGGGTCCTTGTGGGTCCGACGCGGAGCTGGTTTGGGAGCGCTTGATGGGTTCCTTCGCGCTGTAAGTCTCGTCAGGGCTGCATGCAGTCTTGTGAGTATCAGGCGAGGGACGTTCTTTCCAAGCGCTGCAGATATCCGCCGTTTGGACTGTTCTGATCCGGTGAGTCCCGCTACATTTAGTGGCGGGGGGGTGTTGGATGGGGGGGGGTCGGTATGGGTTTCACTAAGATAGTGACCCCGAGCCCGGGAGCCTGGTTTCAAAGCTCCTTCCCCGCGGCCATCTTGCTGAGATACACAGAATAAACAGGCTGGGCGCTTTCAATAAGTATTTATTGAACAGTTGTTATTCTGGTGTAGAATAGATGAGCTGCAACAACTGTTAGACAGTATAAGATATAAATGATTAATAGTACTATAAAGGTAAATGGATGGTATAGTTCTACCATCTTACAATAATCATGGATACATACGAGTATATAAAACACATGCTAAAAAGATGCGTACTCCTACGATGCTTCCCTAACTAGATGTACCTAAATGTACCTAGCATGTGTGTAGGTGTTAAGCCAAGAATCCCTCTAGGATAAGGTCAACCCCATTACCTGAATTGAGAGACTGTGGGACCCCATCCTGGTTTCGAGGTGCACACCCCACAAGGGATGCTAGACCACTGCAAGCTGGAGTGTCTGCATGCAGGAACCTCAGCGTCTCTGGTCAGTGTGTCTGCCGAGAAGCCTCGGTCTCCTCTATCTGTGTTAGCAAGATGTGATGTATATATACCCATAAGTCTCCCCAGGGGTCCTACCTCGCTGTATTACTGTGTCGGCCTGAGGATGACGTCGGGCATGAACTTTATACATAGATATTATACAGGAGATGGTCGTCCTGCTGTGCTTCCAAGAATCCTCATGCATAATGTATGAGATTTCGAACTAGGGAAAACCCGTGTTCTGAATGCAGTGTCATATCTAGATAAAAGGTCAGTTCCTGTAAACCGTTATAAGTGTAATGTAGGGAAGAATATAGGTGAAGGGTAATGAAGTTACCGGGGCCTATATTATGGTACCTATATGGAATATAACAAGAAAACATGTACCAAGATGGCCAATGATTTCGACTCAGGCACTGTGAGACGTGTGCTTCGTCATGCATGCGTGCACATGTGTCATGATACACAGCAGCTATTTTCTTAAGTTCAAATAGTTTTATTAAGCATTTTTTAAATGAAGCAGGGTGATGTACATACACGTTTGTAAAATGGTGATAATACATAAGGATAAATGGAACGAGGAGTATGGTACAATGCTAGCAGTAAGACTAAAAGAGCGTATACATACGTACGGCAAATAAAATACAAAATACAAAGTACAAAGTACAAAAACCATATAGAGGCGAGCAATCAAGGTAACTAAAGGAAATGAGGATAAATGAAAAGAGGTAGGCCTGAGAATCTATGAAGCGGGTTAGGAACCGGTATTTCTACAGAAATGAGGTGAGGAATGGTCTTGCTAGGCGAGCGTGAGAACCAACTTCGAGCGTGTTTGTGTAAATCAAGCATTTAGTCCGGCAAAAATGGATTCGAAAGAGAAATAGCTCGATTAGAGGATTAAAGGACCTCATGGCGGTTTATTAATGGCGAAGTAATTGTCTAGCTTGTCCCATAAATGTCTGACAGACGATTTCCAAGGAGACTGTTGTAGTGCGATATTGTCTGCTCCCCTAAGATGGGTGACCCAGTTAATCCAATTTTTAAAGGAAGCTTTGTGAGTGTCTTTCCAATTATTCAGGACTATTTTAACTGCAGAGGTGACAAGGAGATCCAATAGTGCCTTATCTGCTTGGTTTTTTATGTCAGTATTAAGACAACCTGCAATTAAAGAGGAGAATTCTCTTTTAAGGTGACAATCAAAGAGGGTAGATAAGAACTCGAATATTTTGTCCCAGAACTTTGATAGAGTTTTACAGTGGAGAATAAGATGGGGTAAATCTCCTATTCCTTCCTTACAGTTCCAACAGGACGGGTCTGGGCGGAGGTTTTGTTAGTGTAGGCGTGCCGGTGTCCAGTAGGCTTTATGGATAAGCCATAATTTTGTTTGAGAAAGGACCGGGGAGATTTTACAATGTGTAACTGAGTTGTAGATTTGGGACCACTGTGATTCCGACAGGGGGTAGGAGGAGTGTAGATCCCAGAATGTGATAATATTTTTGTTTAAGGATGAGGTTTTTGGCCGTAGAAGTTTATAAATATGAGAAACTTGGTGTCCCAGCTTGTTGATATTAGAGAAGAAGCTTGGTAACGATGGAGAGGATTTATGTATTTTAGATTTAGATAAGGCCGTTTTGATTTTAAGAAAGTTATAGAATTCTGACCTGTCTAAATCCTATTTACTTTGGAGTTCCATAAAGGATAGGGGGTACGAATTTTGTTCAAGTTGATGGGGAAAGAAAATGCCCCTGTTAATCCAGGGTTCAAAATGAAGGGGATTGCCCTTGTATTTGATATTACAGTTGTTCCATAACGATTCGATATTTGAAAATCTGATGCTGGAGGTGAGTTTCTTCTCCATTTGTAAAAGAGATGTTTTTGTGCTTTTGAAGATAGATTTGGATCTGTTTAGTTTCATAAAGTTGGATGTTAATAAGGTGAGAGGGTTTAGATTGTTTAATATAGCCTTTTCCACTTCTAACCAGACTGGAACATAATTAATGGGAGTAGAAAACCAGTATGAACCCTGTTTCGCAAGGAATGCAGTTTGGTGTGATTTAAAGTCGGGCAGGTTCACTCCTTCCATGGTTCTGTCTAATCTGAGTTTTTTGTTTTTTTGAGGGATATTCTAGCTTGTTTACCTTGCCAGATGAATTTGGAAATGAGACTGTCTAATTTGTGGTGAAAGTCCTCGGATAGAACTAGGGGTAGCATATTGATGAGGTAGTTGACTAGCGGGGAGACCATCATCTTTATCGTTTCAATTCTGCCCCACCAGGTTACGAATCTGGGGGACCAGTTGTCCAGTAGTTTTTTGATTTTCTCCAAGGTAGAGTTTTCATTGTGCAGCAGAGTGTCAATGATATTGCAGCCGAACTCAATCCCCAGATACTTTATATATCCTGTTTGCCATGTCAGGCCAGATGAACCTAGGATCGCTTTTGAGTAGTGAATGTTTAATGGTTTTACTTCCGATTTGTCTCTATTCAGTTTGTATCCTGAGTGTATAGAGTAGGTGCTGATTGTATCCATCAGGGCTGAAATAGATGATTCTGGATTTTCTGTAACTATCAGGATGTCGTCTGAGTAAGCAGCCAGTTTAACATGAGTATTATTAAAGTTCACACCTGTGATATTAGAGTTCTGTTTTATGTCCTGTATGAGGGGTTCTAGAGCTAATAAAAAGAGAGAAGGAGATAGGGGACACCCTAGTCTAGTACCCTGTTGTAGATTGAGGGACTCGGAAAGGGAACCGTTGATTGCGATGCGTGCAGAGGGCTTAACGTAGAGTGCCATGACCATTCTAATGAAGGGCTCACCCAGATCGAAGGAATACATGCAATGCTTTAAAAAGGACCACAACACCCTGTCAAACGCCTTTCTGCGTCAAGGGTTATGTCAATGGATGGGATGGGGTTAAAAAGCGCATTTTCAAGGACATGGCTTAATAGATGGGTGTTGTCATTGGACATGCAATGCCTAATAAAGCCGACTTGGGAGTTGCTTATAAGTTGTGGTAGAAAAGTGTTGAGTCTGTTGGCCAGAATTTTCGCGTAGATTTTACAATCAACGTTAATGAGGGAGATCGGCCTATAGTTTTTTGGAAGAAAGGGATCTTTGCCATCTTTTGGAAGAACTACGATGTTAGCCTCTGTCATTGAGTCGGATGTAATACCCCCCTCGGCTATATTGTGATATACTCGTAACATGGTTGGTAAGAGAAGCTCATTGAAAGACTTATAAAATCTGGCTGTGAACCCATCAGGGCCCGGTGCTTTGTTATCTTTTAGTGATTTAATGGTCATGGACACCTCCAGTTCATTTATCGGCTTTCCAAGAGCAACTCTCTCAGTATCTGAAAGTTTAGGAAAATTTTGTCTACTTAGGTAATTTGTGCATTCTTTGGGGTTGAAAGCTTGGTCGTTATAATATAGATCCTCGTAAACTTTTTTGAAGCAATCTAAAATTGCTTTAGGTTTGGTATGGGTTTGGTTATTTGTATCTTTGATTGAGTTAATGTTGAATTGATTCTGTTTATGTTTGAGGTAGGTTGCAAGCATTTTACCGCGTTATTGGCTTCGCACAGTTTGAGACTTTTAAATTTATTTATCCATACCCCTGCTCGTTCGCTTAGGATTTTGTTGTATTCATATTTCTTTTGTGTTAGGAGGTTGAGGGTACTATTGTTGAGGGAGTTAGTGCGAGAAATATCCAACTCTTTAATATCCTGTTCTAACTTAATTAGTTCTTTGTTGTAGGATTTATTGATTTTCGTTTGGTTCTCAATGAGGACACCCCTTAATGTAGCTTTCAGCGTGTGGCTTGGACGGCAGAGCTGATGGCTGCTTGATCCCGTCGCTCTGTCCAACGCGGACATATCATCCTTCCCTACTGGGGCGTATCAAGGCTATTCACTGCTCAAACATCAGGCTTCGACTCTGAATAAAGTGCTGCCACTATTGTCTACAGCCCCTGCATACTTATATGGCTCCATTTACTGTGCTAGTCTGTTTTCAACGTCTTTCGCCTAACACCTATCTCATAAGGGAGTAACATGCACCAATACCAAGTTTTAACGCAGTCTACCAACCGTAGGGTTAGCTAAATCACATCGCTCTCACAGCATTATCTCACATCCAGCCCAGCTCTACGCTTCACTGAGATCTGCCAGGACCTGCCAGGAGCACCTAATCATACCTGCACTCGCCATCTTTAGATAACGTCTGCGAGCAGCTCCCAATACCAGAGCCTTTACTAACGACACCATCATCATAAGTCTTGTTACCTTCCAATCTCCTCACTATGGCTGAAAAGGAACCCAAAGCTCACTACAAAAGAACCAAAGGAGATCCATCGCTGTCAGACTCTCCTATCAAAGCCAAAGCAGACATAAACAGCACGATGGAAATGATTCTAAAAAAGCTAGCTGATGTTCACGACCTAGCTAAGTCAACCAAACAAAATACGGACGCTATGCAGCTAGAATCAACAGCCATAAGGGCAGACATGAATACATTCAACTCTAAACTCGACACCGCAGAACAAAGGATTAGCAACGTTGAAGACTGTTCTTCTCAGGCCAGTAAGGAAATAAAATCTCTCCTAGACATTACTAGCAACCTAAAAAGACAAGCAGCCGACCTTGAAGACCGAAACAGGAGAGGCAACAGCAGCTATTTTCAGTTTACCGTTCTAACATGGCAGATGCCCACATTACAACGTACACTTAATGTAAAAAAAAAAGTGAAAACAAATGCATGTGAAGCTCAAAAAGTGAAACGAGCGTGCCTGGAGAGCTTTCATCTGCCAGGCTGGGAGTATTAGGGAGGGGTAAAGAAGAGAGTGAAAAAAGAGTGCGCTGTGGGCAGAGAAAAAAGTGGGGCGATAGAAAGGAACCACGTGCACTCTCATGGTGTACTGAATACTTAATAAAAAGAAGTCCCCTGATGTATTCAGTGGAAGGATACCACTCATTCAGTCAGAATACTGTGAGACTGAAATGCTCCTTGGCAGGGCAAACACAAGAATAGGGAGAAAAGCAATCAAACCAAAAGCCGACAAGTGAGTTAGACAACAAAACCCATTATGAGCAAGGGGATCAATTAAAGACTGCTCTAAATTTATATTGTGCATTGGAAACAAATGAACCATTTGTTGAACAAACTACTTTATCAGAGTTAAGCGGTAACTTTAAAAAAGAGTATTCTGAAACAGATGTTTGTTGTGGAGCTGGTAAACTTAAGACATACACAGCAGAATATGGCTTAGCAGATACTTTTGACAAACTGCTGGTATTTACGTTGCATCTTTGTGAAAGCCTATGTATGCACATGTCTTTACTTAATGAACAAGTAAATGTAAATGCAAAAACCTGTTATCATAAGAGAAAAATAAAATAAATAATGCACAAAGCCAATTAGCAAATAGTACTGTGTCTTTATAAAATGCTAGTGCATCTAAACAGCAGGCACTTCCTAAAAAAACATAGTTAAGCAATTAAATTGTCATTGTGTCAGTAAAGTAAAAACATTCCAAAACAAACGTTCTCAATTTCAAGTCATGCATCATTTAATGTCAGCAGCTTAACTTCAAGCCCATCACAAAAACTTAATAGGAACACAAATGGAACAATGTAATCATCCAGAAAATCCTAAGGTTTTGATTAACAACTATCCAAGCTATACAAAGCCATGAAAAACACCTGAAAGGCAATGGCTGAAGGAGGCTGACCCAGAGCTTGCTATCTCCCTCCTCTTCTTCTTGTACTTTTTGAAGAATTCATCACAGGTCTAGCTGCTGGGAAACAGCTTCCCTAGCAGCCCGAGGTCATTTTCTTTGTTCAGAATGACAACCAGCAAGCATGGCACACAGACATCATTAACTTGAAAGATTTTACTTTCACTTACATTAGTGCTCCAGGACATATATTAACCCTCTGAGCACCGATTATGATGGGAGAGGTATTGTGGTTAAGGGGAGACCTTCCCCTTTCCAATGGAACCTCTGCCTAGTGGATGCCTGCTTGAGGATCGCTGCAGGAGGATGATCTCCAAGCAAGGATCTACCCCCTAGACACGAGGGATTTCTTTATGAAGGGAGGTGCCCCTGGCATACGGCTAGTGTTCCTCCCCTCGCCTAGGCACATCAGCCTTTTAGTTTCTACCCCAAATCGGCCACTCCCATGCAGGGGGGATCGAAAGCCCTGTAGACATCAGGGAATGTTTTTTAAGAATGAAAAACTGCATAGGAGCGGTAACCCAGGTAGAGCACTGTCCCCCACCTCAAAACGGGTGCTGCAGTGTTTCTGCCCAACCGGGAGTCGATTGGCAGAGTATACCCCGAGCCTGCCTCTTTGGGCACAGGGAGTACATGTGATACCAGGGAAAAATAGACCTAAAAAACAGATGTTCCACTTTGAGAGCTTTTCCTAATATGTCTTTTGATCCGGTTTCCTTGTTTTCTGATTCACCCACTTCAATTCCCCTTCCTCTTCTTTGCTCACATGGATATAGATAGGACTGACTAGCCCACCCTGACATTGAAGCACACTCATTTTCAGACAGATGTAAATATGTGATCAGAAAATACCGTCACTTACAGGGCAAGAGAGCAAATGACTGATGTAGACTAAATCATTACTGCATTGCACAACGCTGTCATGGATGGAAGCAGAGCGTAAATAACACAGACAGATCAATATCAGAACAGAGATGACCCAAAGGCCCCCTATGTATCTATATGGATGTATATTTACATATATGAATGGATGTATTATTTAATTATTTTTTTAATGGAGGATCCTGCCTAACAGCTAAATTGTTAATGTTGAACCCCTACGGTTTGTCAGAAGCCATAACCAGCATCAAACCCCTTCCCTAATGTTGGAAATGACCATCTGTTGTGTGGTATTACCCAAATTTTTGCCTTCTTATGCTGAACTAGTTTTTGTTAGCCGTAGGACTTTGTACCCTTTAGTCCTGATAACCAGTTGTAACGTGCTTGTGCTCTTCCTTTTATACCTAGTGAAATTGGTATATACCCAATTGTTACTTTTACTAATTATAAGTACCTAGCATATGGCACTACATGTACCTAGGGCCTGTACATTAAATGCTAGTAGTGAGCTGCAGCACTCAGCGTTCCACCTACTAAAGTAGTACTATAAAACATCTCAGGTCTGCCACTGCAGCCTGTGCATTTGTGAAGTATTTTAAGCTGCCATTTTGACATGGTAAAACAAACTTTTTGCCAGGCCTAAACCTTCCCTTTTAATGAGTATAAATCACCATTAAGGTAGGCCCTAAATGCACATATGGCAGGGTGCATGGCATTTAAAAATTAGGGCATGTATATTTAATGTTTTGCATGCTCTGACAGTGAAAAACCTCCAAAGTTGTGGCATGTCTGGCTCTCCTATAGGAAAACACTGGACTACACTATAACAACTGGCAATGCTTAATTTCAGTTTGAGTGCAGCTGGAAAAATGGTTCAGGACTCATTTTAATAGTAATTTTAAATCCAACTTAATGGTAAAGTCGAATTTTACATTACTAATTTGGCAATGACTCTTTTGGAAAGGTGCCATTTTCCTGCCTAAGCCTAAAGGTGCCTTTCTGTCAGCGTCCAGTCTCACCTGACTGCTGATGGCTTGCCTGTGGTAAGATGTGGATTGCTCCCAGACAGTGAGCAAAAGGCTTGGGTATGGACAGTTTTTTTCTTTCTCGAACAGAATGGCAAGGGGGCTGAGTCTAGACCCTTCTTGAGTTCCATGGGATGCCTACCCTGTCACTGGCAGATGTAGCTTAGACATTTGCCTGCCTGCCTCCCATCAGTCTTGCTAGTCAGCTTGGCTCCAACCCAAGTGGGGGGAGAGCTGCCCCACATCTGGTTTGCAGGGACCACAAGGAAGGGTTTACCCATTATCATAGTCACACCTCTGGGTGGGCACAGAGTGCTGATCAGGGTAAGAAGGGTTCTGCCATTTTGAATGTAGGTAGAGAAGGATACTGTGGGATAGTTTACAGTAAAACACCCAGGAAGAGCTGCAAATGTGGTTAGGGTCATGTCTGGAAATGTTTACCCTTTTTTCTAGGGGGTGGCCAGAAGTACCTCCCCCAGACCCCCCCCCCCAGTTGGCACTGGACATAAATGTGGCATCCCCATTACCCTATTCAGAACATTCCTGGACCTGTGGAGACCGACTACCCTGCTGTCTGAGACCTAATGGAAGTCTGGATCTGCTTGCCTTGAACCCAGGATCCCACAAGTGACTCCAAGGATCAGTTGGATGACTTCCTGTTTGAGGTACAGGAATACAACAAGCTTCCAGATGCCCTTTCCCTGCAACTTCCCAGCTGACTAGAGGCCCTAGACCCTCCTCCTGACCTCTGTTAGAGTGAGCCCTAACCCAAAAAGGTGCCCACCAGGCTCTGGACCCTTGGTTGATGTTTGAGTTCACTCCTCATGTCCCTAAACTGAATGAAGTGGGTCTTAGGAAGTTTTTGCCAACTTTCTGCCTGAAGAACCATCAGAGACCAGGACTGCCATAAAAGCTGCAGCTGTTGGCATCGAATCACCGGCTTCATCTGGACAAACACCAAGTGTTGCAAAGTCATCCTGTGTCCTGGGCACCCCCTACTGTTTGCTGACTGTTACTGGTGGTAACTGACTCTGACGGACCCTGGGCTCTGCCTAACCAGGGCCAGTGCTAATGCTATGCTGAAGACACACGTAGAATACAATGAAAAAACCTACATACACTAGGGTACAATATGGGTTAGGGCACCCCTTTGATTGGCATGACCTCCCCTATAAGGTCCTAGTACATATAGGGCAGGGGGATTGAAACTACCTTTACGTCCCTAGTATAGAATAGGGCAGGGCAGTTTAGAGGCCAGCAGCCTTTTCTGCACTTGCATGTGTGCACTGCTGAAGCCTGAGGTCAGTTTAAAGTCAGCCCTGTGTTGCAGGACTTCTTTTAAAATGCAAATTGTGCCCAAACTCGACTTTGGTGTTTGGGGCACTTAAAAATGGATAAACTACAATGTTTTGGCATGGTAGGTACACCCAGGGTCTCCCCTAGGTGTCCCAGGGGTGGGGGGTCAGGTACATATAAGGGGAATCCTTATAAAAAAGGTTTTTATATGCCCTGGGGGTAGTGAAATTGCACATTTCACTCCCCACATTGTAGTGAAGTGCTTCCCAAAATTGACTTTTGTGCTAGGAGCACTGTGAAATGAGGATCTGCAATATATTGATATATTCAGAGCCCCTATAGTCTTTCCTAGGTGTTCCAGGAGTGGGGGTCCTGTAGGTATAAGCAGGGTCCTTACAAAACCTGTTTTATAGGCCCTGGTATTGGAGAAATTGTCCAGTTAATTTTTCCATTGCAGATCCCCAGCCCATAGGTTAACATTGGAAAAGGTTATTAGTTAATAACTGGAGAAAGAAAAGCCTTAAAACTAGGATTAAAGGACTCAGTAGAATAGTAATGATAAATACAACAATATGGTATTGTTGAATTTATTCTAAAATGTACAGACATGAAGTTATAAGGCTTTCTTGTCTGTAAGATACAATTCAGCCCTCTATTGCTCTGCCTTGATTGGTCAGAGATAAGGGGGTGAGCCTGGCTGCCTTGAAGAGGTGATAAATGACCCCTGGGGTTAGGAAGCCTCACGGGGAGGAGAGGTTGCTGGGCATAGGAATGCCAGAGCCAGCAGGAGGGATAGTAAATATTGCTCTTCAAGGGAAGGGGAAGACAAGCTAAATACATCAGTTTCATTTACAACTCTTCTCTTTGAACCAAAGGCAGATCCTAGGCTTAAGAAAGGGGGAGAGACTATGGAGATTAGCCATCCTATGGGTGTGTTTAGCCAGCTCTTCGCCCTCTGCTGAAAATTCTGACATATTGAATTTTGGAAGAATAGTGGTTTCTGGGTTAGCATTTTGCCACACTTTGGAGGAAGTGGTCATGTTCTGGGATGCTGCCCTGCACCTCATTGGACAGGAGTGCCCTCCTGCTTGACCCTAGAGAACACTGAATAAGTATCTGTGAGGGGCAGTGCCTCTCAGATCTGCTTTTGAAACCTAAGAGAATAAGAAGGGCCCACGCTGAAGAGTTAGATGTGCATTCACAAGGCCTGCACTCTGAAGATTGTGCCTTTTGCACCATCTGAAACTACCGCCCTGTGGATCAAACCTGCTTCAAAAGGACTAAAGAGTGGACTCCCTGCAAGCTACAGGTTAACAGAGCTCACCTGGACCATACCCACAAATAATCCCGAGCCTGGAGTACTACCAGTGGATTTGTAAGGGTTGTGTCCAAGTGGGTTGTGGGAATTGAAGTCTCACACTTTCAAGGACCTTCTTGGAGATTCCAGAACCTTGGACTGTGTGTTGGACACTTTGGGACTCGCAAGAAGAACTTCAGGAAGGAATTCTAACAGGATCTAGCCTGCTGGAGTGGGCTGCACAAGACTGGTGAGAGATCCTCCAGAACAATTGCTAAATGTGAATGTGTCCCTGTCAGAGGCAACGAAATGACCAAAAAGTGGCACTGTTGTTTTCTAAGCACTAGAAAGTGACTAATTTAAAAAAAATCATATCTCTGGTTCCCTACAGTGTATTTCTTTTCGTTTTGGTGTCATTTAAAAGATAAAAAGTATTTCCTATTTTTATAAATTGGTGTTGGATTTTTATTGTGTGTTGTGTCTTAATTATTTACTGAATTGGTGTTTTAAATGCTTTACATACCTGTCTTTGAAGTTAAGCCTACCTGCTCGCAGCCAAGCTACCAAGGGTTGAGCATGGGAATAATTTTCTAAGACCTATTCTGAGCCCTATATGGTGTCAGTGCTATTATAGCCAGTGGTAAATGCATATCTGCCACTACTAATAATCCACTTTCCAACATTTGGTGCTCACCGGTGTGGATGAGGATTTGCATTTATAAAATACACCTTTCAGTAAAGTGAATTAAGATTTTAAAAATCCTCTAAATTGCATTAGAACAAAACTTTTTTGTTTGATTTTTGGAATTTGGATTAAAACTGTTTTTAATCCATTGTTTTGATTTTTCCAAATTGTTCTAAGTCAGTGTGCCTAGTTGTTTTGACCCAAAACTAGGGAACCATGGAGCTGGACCTGGACCTGGACCTGGCTAAACTGTCCCAGTTCAGTATGGCTGATCTTAGGGTACAGTGTAGGCTGAGGGGGCTGCCTGCTTCCAACAAGTTCAGGAAGGCAGGGTTGCTTAAGTCCCAAAGGCCTTGGCTGGGGTAGCTGAGGAGATTCAGGGGGGCATGGGGAGTGATCCCCCACCGTCACCCGGGAAGGGGGTGAGGATGTTGTCTCTTCCATTTTTCCTGTTGTTAGCCATGCAGTTTCAGATGGTGGGTGGAGGGCAGGGTCCCCTACTCAGGAACCATCAGTGTCCCTTGCAGAAAGGTAGCTTGAGGCCCAACTAGCTTCCATTGCATTAGAAAAGGAGAAATTGGAATTAGCTAAGAGATGGGAGAGGGAGGAGGAGAAAAGAAAAAGTGGGAGTGAAAATGATGAAGAGTTTGAGATGTCCAGAGGTAGTGGATTTGATCACAAACTTTCCAAGGGTATAGTGCCCAAGTACACAGAGTGGGATGACATTGATAAGTGGCTAGCAGCCTTTGAGAGGGCCCTTTGAATGAGTAGGGTACACTCTAAGTATTGGGGTGCACTCCTGTGGGAGTTGATTCCAGTAGCTGGGAGAGATAGGCTCCTGACCCTGAGGGGGGAGGATGCAAAATCATACCAGCAGATAAAGGCATGCTTAGTTGGAGATTTGGTCTGACTCTAGATCAGTACAGGGTGAAGTTTAGAGGCACCCAGAAAGTGAGTTCAAAGTCTTGGGTAGACTTTGTGGATGTTTCAGTGAAGGCACTAGAAGGCTGGATTGTTGGTAACAAAGTGGACACATATGGGGGGTTGGATGATTTGTTTTTGAAAGAACATATTTTGATTCATTGTGCAGAAGAGAATTTACACCAGTATCTAGTGGACTCTAAGCTGACAGACCCCAGAGAGCTGGGAGAAGCAGCTGATGAGTGGGTGAGAACCTGGGTTTCCATTCAGCACCAGGAGGGTGACCAGAAAAAAGGAGGACAGGTCCCTCCCCAGGGGAAAGCCCAGGGGAAAGAAGGTCAAAAACAGAAGGAGTCCTCCAAAGACCCACAAAAACCTGATCGGGGGGGGGGCCCGAGCCAACACAAATTCAAAGGGAGGGGGTATCAGGGAAAGAACGGTAGGTTCTTTGATCCCTCAAAAGTGGGTAAGTGCTTTGACTGTAACCAGCCAGGGCACAAAAAGGGAGATACTATCTGTGCCAAGAAGCTCCCCCCTAAGGGGCCATCCCCTGGGATTGCCAGTGTAAGTGTGGGGGTAGAGAGTGGAGAGTGGTGTCCCGGATAGGCAGGTGGTGGAAGCCACTTTAGTGTCCCTGGGTGGGGTGAATATTGCCAGCCTTGCTGCCTTACCTCCTGTTGGACTTGGCCCTTTTTCCCAGAAATTTTTCGTTTTTCCCCTAGCCATTTTACCATGTGTGAAACTCACTCAAGATGGCTGCCACAGGCCCCTGCTACTGCAGAGGGGCCTTATACGCATACACACTATTAGCCAGGGTCAGGCTGGGATATAGGGATACAGTATCCATTCCATCCCCGCCTCTGGGCCACATAGCCAGGCATGTAGAAGGTTCCAGAACCTTCCGGGCTGTGGGAGGAGTTATGTTTTGCCGCCTTTGGGAGAGTCACCTGACCTAGGAGTATAAAAGGCTTGGAGGGAAAACTTTTAGTCAGTTGGAGTCAGTTGATGAGGCACCACTGAACCGGGGAGAACCTCCGCTGGAGTATAGGCTTTAGGGCCTAGGGGGGAGACCTACACTACTGCTGCTGACAGGGCTTCGGCCCTGCTGTAGTAAGATAGCTGAGGAACGCCCACCACCCACTGACCTTGCCCAGTGTGAGGGGACCCAGGGAACCACCTTCAGCGTGCGGGGAGGAACATCAAGCACTCCCAGACCACCAACTCATCCCCCCCCCTCATGACAAGAAACTTCTGACAAGAAACTTTGACAAGAAACTTATAATAAGGAACTTCTGACAAGAAACTCCTAACCAGAAGCACCTAAGAAGCAACCAAGCTGGAGCAGTCGCAAGACGCCTTAATTTGAGGAGGCCTGACCGTCCAGCCAGGCCTGAAGCCTAAACTGCCCAACTGGGGATCACCAGGTAAAGCGCCGTACCCTGAAGCGCTAGACCTTCACCCCCTCACTATTCCTGCCTACTACTGGGCTGCCCCCAAGTACTTTTCCAGTCAGCCCTGCCCACAGGCTGCTGGTGCGTCCTGCTTTCTGGCACCCCCAGGTCACTGACCTTGTGTAGAAGATCACCACCGTGGCCGTCGCCGCCTGAGGAGAAGTGCCGTGAGGTGAGGTGCGCCGTCGCGCCCTCACCGAAGGGAGCGCTGAGGTGAGGGAAGCCCCTTGAGTCTCTGTGGTGAGGTGCGCCGTCCGCACCCTCACCGAAGCCTCCACAGATTGCCCCCATCGCCGCCGTCGCGGCCGAAGAAATTGCCACTGGGCCCTGGGCCCTCATCGCCGCTGTCGCGGCCGAGGAGGTTGTCCCCGCCGCCGTCGCGGCCGAAGAAATTGCCCCCGCCGCGGCCCAAGAAATCGCCAGCGCGATCTACGAGGCCTCCAGGCCCTGCCGACGCCGTCTCCAGGCAACCGGGGTCGCCGGGCGTGACCCCAGGAAGGCCGCGCAACGATTGGGCGCCGGCCCCGGTCACGCCCCCAGCGCCGACGGAAGCCCGGGAAGAGCCCCGGCAGTGCAGAGGGAGACGGGGAGCCGGCCGGAGAGGACTGCCGGCTCCCGCTCCCTTCCCCAAGACCCCGAGCCTGCGCACAAGACCTTACCTGAACCCGGGGGTCGGAGGAAGGTGATCCCGGCCCCCGCAACGTGCCGCAGCTGCATCCCCTTGATCCCTGGGGCCGGAGGAAGGTGATCCCGGCCCCCGCAACGTCCCGACAGTCCGGCCTGAAGGCCGAGGCACCCCGACCGGGCCCCGCCCTCCAGAACACGGGCCGGGCCTGGGGAGTGCCAGTCGCAAAGGAAGCGCGACCAACGAACCAGCGACAGGTGAGCCCAGGAGGCCCCTAGGGCCCACAAACGCCACTGGGGCCGGGGGCCACCATTAACCCTATAATTAATTGGGTACACTTTCCCCATGAGGCGAGGCCCCAGAGAGGAGTGGGCCTAGCCTAGAGTTAACCCCTAAGGGTCATAGAAGCCCCAGGATACTGGACATGTCGAGTGGTTCCCTACAGTATTTAATAACTTATTGCAGATGCCTATTGTAATTACTGCCTAGGCCATGCTTTTAACTGCGAAGTCTTTTACCACAGGGGGAAAGTATTTAATTGAATTGAGTTGAAGTGTTTTATATTACAGGTGTACTGGAATTGCGACGCCCACTGTACTGAATGTGGGCGCGCCTAGATTAATGCAGGCCTATTTAAATGTAAAGTGAAAAGCCTTCTTTTAAGTAATTGAATATGCTAAAGTGAACTGCATGTCTAGGCCCCTGTTTTATTAACGTACCTTGAGATCATTATTAAGTGATACGTGTAGGAGATAATTCCTGCGGCCTCTTAGTGGCCTACATTGTTGATGAGCTATGATGCTTTATTTAAAATGTGCACCAGTTGAGTAATGCAATGAATTTGAATGCAGATCTGAATTAATCTACCTCATCTGATGCCAACTTAATTTATTTATAAAAGATCTTGATTTTAAATACAAAAGCCTGGTGTGGTGTCATGTTATTGCGTTCGCATTTCTGAGTCAGAGTAAGAGTGTGCTGCACAACTGCCTTACACATTGCCTTCGCGTGCTTTCCCGCTTCACGCCATGCTACCGTGGCGGACTCGGTAAACCCGGTTCCAACGTTTGGTGTTCAGCGGTTGGATAAGGACTGGTGTTTGTGCAGCACCCTACAGTGACTCAGTGTGCGCCGCAATTAGACACCTATTGTAATGCAAGTGCTAGGAATTCTTTTGTAATTGCCGATTGTGTACATTCCTGCGTTAGACCTGCTACCTACAGCCTAGAACCCTTTCCTTAAATTGTCTGGGACCCCACCTAGGAGGATGGAGTTTGAGTTAGCCAACCTAGAAAGGTATATGGTGACACAGCTCAAGGAGTTCTGCCTAGAGAGGGGGGTGGCCGTCAAGCGAGGCGCCAGGAAGGAGGTGCTTCAGAAAGCTTTGAGGGCATGGGTAATGGCCCACCCGGAGGGAAGAGGGGACGAGGAGCAGGGGGAGGCAGACAACCCAGGAGAACTGGACCTACTGCACATTGATGTTAGCGAGAATGTGTTGCCAGGAAGACGTTCCAGGGCAGGCAGTAGTGCGTCAGGGGGGAGGTTGTCGGCAGAGGAATTTGAGGACAGAAGGGAGCAGAGGCGATTAACATTAGAACTTGCTAGGATGGAAAGGGAGCGAGAACAGGCAAGGCTAGCCATGGAGGAAAGGAAGCTTGCACATGAGCTTAGCCTGAAGGAACTAGAGCTCCGAGCCTTGCAGATGGAGATGCAGGGCGAAGTGAATGGTGGCAGCATACCTGCTGGGGTTCCACAGGAGCCCAAATTTTATCTACCAAGAGAGGTGATAGCCAGTTTGGGGAGTGATCCTGAAGGGAGTGGTGCAGGGATCTTCCAACCCAGCGAGGTGGGAGAGGTGGAGAATAGCCAAGCTAGGTCCCAGGATAGTGAGCGTGTTGTAGGGCCTCACATCCTATCCATAGGAAGGAGTGAGACGGGGAGGTGTCCCGAGGTGCCCCAACCGCAGTCTCAGGGCCTGGAGAGTTCCATAAGGGAACCCCAGGTTGGGAGCCTAGGCTGTCCCGATGGGCCATCCATGGTGGGGGATCCCCCAGTGACAGGAGAACCCGGGGCGTATGTATTCAGAGCTCCAGGGGTTCTGGGGTCTGCCCAGCCACAGGATTTAGATCCTGGGCTGGGGTGCCAGGTTCAGGGGCTGCCTGACCTGGCGGGAGGGACGTCTGTAAGCAGTGTCCCTCCGGGAGCTGACTCCCAGGGGTGCTTCTCCAGGTGGGAGGGTGCTGAACTCTGGGAGGGGGTGCAGAGGAAGGGAGGACTCGCCTCTGGCACCGGGGCAACCTAAGGGTTTAGACCCTGGGTTGGTGGATCGGATGCAGGGTCATGGCCCTGGAAGAGTAAGAGAGTGGTGGTCTGAGGGTGCCCCGCATAGGAAGAGAGGGCGGAACCCCGGAAGGAGAGGTAGGGTGAGGAGAGCCTCGCCCCTGACTGCTGGTCAGCCTGAGGGTGCGGACCCCAGGTGGGTGGACCAGTAGCAGTTTGGAACTGCAAGGAGGAGAAGGAGAGTGGCCAACGGGCCTGGGGCTACTGCCCCCCGCTCTGTGAGACCGCAAGGGCCAGAGACATCTGGACGGCCTAGCGCCCGGTCCTGGCTGCAGCCAATTAGGGAGCGCCAGTGGGGTGGCTTCGTTGGTCCAGGGAGGTTTGAGAGAGGGAACCACCAGGTTCCAGAGTGGAGAAGGACCTGCAGGACCTTTCTGCAGCTGGGGAAAAGGCCCGCGTCCAAGTTTTCTCGCCCGAAGCAGGGAAGCCCATCAAGGCATTGATCGGTCTACCCTGGCTTTTGGCTGGGAGGGGGTTGTGTTGGACTTGGCCCTTTTTCCCAGAAATTTTTCGTTTTTCCCCTAGCCGTTTTACCATGTGTGAAACTCACTCAAGATGGCTGCCACAGGCCCCTGCTACTGCAGAGGGGCCTTACACGCATACACACTAGTAGCCAGGGTCAGGCTGGGATATAGGGATACAGTATCCATTCCATCCCCGCCTCTGGGCCACATAGCCAGGCATGTAGAAGGTTCCAGAACCTTCCGGGCTGTGGGAGGAGTTATGTTTTGCCGCCTTTGGGAGAGTCACCTGACCTAGGAGTATAAAAGGCTTGGAGGGAAAACTTTTAGTCAGTTGGAGTCAGTTGATGAGGCACCACTGAACCTGGGAGAACCTCCGCCGGAGTATAGGCTTTAGGGCCTAGGGGGGAGACCTACACTACTGCTGCTGACAGGGCTTCGGCCCTGCTGTAGTAAGATAGCTGAGGAACGCCCACCACCCACTGACCTTGCCCAGTGTGAGGGGACCCAGGGAACCACCTTCAGCGTGCGGGGAGGAACATCAAGCACTCCCAGACCACCAACTCATCCCCCCCCCTCATGACAAGAAACTTCTGACAAGAAACTTTGACAAGAAACTTATAATAAGGAACTTCTGACAAGAAACTCCTAACCAGAAGCGCCTAAGAAGCAACCAAGCTGGAGCAGTGGCAAGACGCCTTAATTTGAGGAGGCCTGACCGTCCAGCCAGGCCTGAAGCCTAAACTGCCCAACTGGGGATCACCAGGTAAAGCGCCGTACCCTGAAGCGCTAGACCTTCACCCCCTCACTATTTCTGCCTACTACTGGGCTGCCCCCAAGTACTTTTCCAGTCAGCCCTGCCCACAGGCTGCTGGTGTGTCCTGCTTTCTGGCACCCCCAGGTCACTGTCCTTGTGTAGAAGATCACCGCCGCGGCCGTCGCCGCCTGAGGAGAAGTGCCGTGAGGTGAGGTGCGCCGTCGCGCCCTCACCGAAGGGAGCGCTGAGGTGAGGGAAGCCCCTCGAGTCTCTGTGGTGAGGTGCGCCGTCCGCGCCCTCACCGAAGCCTCCACAGATTGCCCCCATCGCCGCCGTCGCGGCCGAAGAAATTGCCACTGGGCCCTGGGCCCTCATCGCCGCCGTCGCGGCCGAGGAGGTTGTCCCCGCCGCCGTCGCGGCCGAAGAAATTGCCCCCGCCGCCGTTGCGGCCCAAGAAATCGCCAGCGCGGTCTACGAGGCCTCCAGGCCCCGCCGACGCCGTCTCCAGGCAACCGGGGTCGCCGGGCGTGACCCCAGGAAGGCCGCGCAACGATTGGGCGCCGGCCCCGGTCACGCCCCCAGCGCCGACGGAAGCCCGGGAAGAGCCCCGGCAGTGCAGAGGGAGACGGGGAGCCGGCCGGAGAGGACTGCCGGCTCCTGCTCCCTTCCCCAAGACCCCGAGCCTGCGCACAAGACCTTACCTGAACCCGGGGGCCGGAGGAAGGTGATCCCGGCCCCCGCAACGTGCCGCAGCTGCATCCCTTGATCCCGGGGCCGGAGGAAGGTGATCCCGGCCCCGCAACGTCCCGACAGTCCGGCCTGAAGGCCGAGGCACCTCGACCGGGCCCCACCCTCCAGAACACGGGCCGGGCCTGGGGAGTGCCAGTCGCAAAGGAAGCGCTACCAACGAACCAGCGACAGGTGAGCCCAGGAGGCCCCTAGGGCCCACAAAACGCCACTGGGGGCCGGGGGCCACCATTAACCCTATAATTAATTGGGTACACTTTCCCCATAAGGCGAGGCCCCGGAGAGGAGTGGGCCTAGCCTAGAGTTAACCCCTAAGGGTCATAGAAGCCCCAGGATACTGGACATGTCGAGGGGTTCCCTACAGTATTTAATAACTTATTGCAGATGCCTATTGTAATTACTGCCTAGGCCATGCTTTTAACTGCGAAGTCTTTTACCACAGGGGAAAGTATTTAATTGAATTGAGTTGAAGTGTTTTATGTTACAGGTGTACTGGAATTGCGACGCCCACTGTACTGAATATGGGCGCGCCTAGATTAATGCAGGCCTATTTAAATGTAAAGTGAAAAGCCTTCTTTTAAGTAATTGAATATGCTAAAGTGAACTGCATGTCTAGGCCCCTGTTTTATTAACGTACCTTGAGATCATTATTAAGTGCTACGTGTAGGAGATAATTCCTGCGGCCTCTTAGTGGCCTACATTGTTGATGAGCTATGATGCTTTATTTAAAATGTGCACCAGTTGAGTAATGCAATGAATTTGAATGCAGATCTGAATTAATCTACCTCATCTGATGCCAACTTAATTTATTTATAAAAGATCTTGATTTTAAATACAAAAGCCTGGTGTGGTGTCATGTTATTGCGTTCGCATTTCTGAGTCAGAGTAAGAGTGTGCTGCACAACTGCCTTACACATTGCCTTCGCGTGCTTTCCCGCTTCGCGCCATGCTACCGTGGCGGACTCGGTAAACCCGGTTCCAACACCTCCAAACATGGACAAGTACAGGCAGAAGCCTAAAGTGAATGGGACTGAGGTTGTGGCTACCAGAGACCCAGGGGCTAGTGTAACAATGGTCCTGGATGAGCTGGGGCCTCCAGGAAGGTTTCTACCTGGTAAGTTTCACCAGGTGACTTATGGAGACAGCACTACCAAACTCCATCCTATGGCTATGGCGGATTTGGAATGGGAAGGTGTGACAGGCCCTATGAAGGTAGCTGTGTCGAAGGTGCTCCCAGTCCAGTGTTTACTGGGCAATGATCTTGAAGCCTCTGGGTGGTCAGATGAGGAGAGAGGACTCCATATGTAAATATTGGCGCTCCCTCAGTGGGTATGCACTGTGACCAGGTCACAGACTAGCCAGAAGGGAAAGGCTGGACACTTGGACCCTGGAACAAAGGGCCAAGCATCCAAGGACAAGGGTACTGAGCCTGGTCAGCCAGTCCAGGGAACTCCAGAGGTGCAGGAAGAATCTAACCTGGATGGGGAGAATCTGGCCTCTGAGGGAGCGACTTCATCCCTGCCGGAGCTGTCAGATTTGGCAGAACTGACAGGAGCAGGTGGGCCCTCCAGAGAGGAGTTCAGTAAGGGACAGAGAGACTGTCCCACACTTGAGAGCTTGAGGTTCCCAGTAGGTTTTATAGAATCTACTGAGAAGATGGATTGCTTTATACTGAGGCCAGAAACCTCAAGGAGGGGGCCACCAGGAGGTTGGTGGTGCCCCAGAAGTACAGAGGGTTCATCCTGACTTTGGGTCATGATATCCCCTTGGCAGGACATTTGGGACAGACAAAGACATGAAACCGGTTGGTGAACCATTTCTACTGGCCCCATACGTCTGAAAAGTTAAAGGAGTTTTGCAGCTCCTGTGTCACCTGTCAGGCCAGTGGCAAAGCAGGGGGCAAAACTAAGGCTTCCCTAATGCCACTGCCAGTGGTTGGGGTTCCTTTTGAAAGGGTGGGGATGGACATTGTTGGTCCCCTGGACGCACCTACCGCATCAGGGAATAGGTATATCTTAGTGGTAGTGGACCATGCCACTAGGTACCCTGAAGCAATCCCTCTTAGAACCATTGATGTTCCTCCGGGGGCTAGAGCACTGCTTGGTGTGTTTCCCAGAGTGGGTTTTCCAAAAGAGGTGGTGTCAGATAGGGGCACAAACTTTCTGTCCAGCTATCTGACTGTTATTTGGGATGAGTGTGGTGTCAAATACAAGTTCACCATCCCCCATCACCCACAAACAAATGGTCTAGTTGAGAGGTTCAACAAAACCCTGAAGGGCATGATAAATGGGTTGGCAGAGAAACTCAGGAGGAGATGGGATGTTCTCCTCCCATGCCTACTGTTTGCCTACAGGGAGGTGCCACAGAAAGGGGTTGGATTCAGTCCCTTTAAGTTGCTGTTTGGGCACCCTGTGAGGGAGCCATTGTGCCTGCTGAGAGAGTCTTTAGAGAAGCCTATTTAAGAAGCAAAGGACAATGTGCTTGATTATGTGTTAGGCCTGAGATCTAGAATGGCAGAGTACATGTACAAGGCAAGCAGGAAACTGGAGGCCAGCCAGGAGCTCATGAAGCACTAGTATGATGGGTGTTGGAGCCTGTGGCTCCCAGGGCCCTTCATGACAAGTGGAGTGGGCCCTATCCAATCTTAGAAAAGTAGGGTGAGGTTACCCATTTGGTTGACCTTGGCACCCCTAGGAACCCTCATAGGGTCCTGCATGTGAATAGATTGAAACCCCACAAGGACAGGGCAGATATGACCATGTTACTGGTCACTGATGAGGGAGTGGAGGAGGAAACTGAACCAGTGCCCGACCTCCTCTCCACTGATGTGCAAGATGGGTCAGTGGAGGAAGTGGTACTCTCTCCCAAGTTAACAGACCAGCAGCACAGAGACTGTAAGCAGGTGCTGGAGCAGTTTGCTGGCCTGTTTTCTTTGACTCCAGGCATCACTGAGTGGTGTGTGCACCACATTGACACTGGTGACAGCCTACCTGTCAAAAATAAACTGTACAGGTTGTCTGACCATGTCAGAGCCAGCATTAAAGCTGAGGTAGCTAAAATGCTGGACTTGGGGGTAATTGAACCATCTGAAAGTCCATGGGCCAGTCCAGTGGTGCTGGTGCCCAAACCTAATCCCCAGGGGGGACCCAAGGAGTTAAGGTTCTGTGTGGACTATAGAGTGTTAAATTGTGAAATAAAGGAACTGAGTCCAGAGGTTAGGGAACAGAAGTTTAATCTTCAATGGCACAGTAACATCCAGCAGCCAGCAGATGAGTAATGTCAGAGTTCTAGTTCTGTTTGGAACTTCCACTCAAGATGCTGGCAGGTGCCAAAATAAAAGATACATAAACATTAAAGGGAAAGGGACAAGGGACAAATACATGCAGATGTAACATATTTCCCTTCCTTAACAAAACTGAGAACTGACCCCCATACTTTTAGCCACTCTTCTGACGTTCCATACCTTACCATCTTGTGTGACTATACTATTGCGATTGACCTTTATGACTTTGATAGGCTTCCCAACCTTTGCCTCCCCTTTAACCAAAATGCCTGGTTTACATATTCTGACCCTTCTACTACAACAAAATGAGGCTGCTTCACATTCATTCTAACATCATAATAGTGTTTACATCTCAACTGTTTTTCCTCCACTCTCACAGCAACATCTTCCTTACTTTTACCACAAAGGGTTTCACTTCTTTTCTTCTTAAACCACCATGGGCACAGCTTGGAGATAGGTTCCCTTCCTTTCAATAATTTAAAGGGACTAACCTCAGTGGTGGTATGAGGTGTTATGCGGTACAGCCATAACTCTTGTCTCAACTTGTCCTTCCATTCTACACCAAAACTGCTTGCCCACAGAATATCCTGTTTCAAAACTCTATTATATCTCTCCACTTAACCATTACCTTGAGGTTCGTACAAAGCAGTGGTGACATGCCGAATGTTAAAATACCTAAGAAAATCCTCCATATCTTGAGATTTCATTTGCACACCATTATCAGTAATTAGTACCTCCGGATATACCTCTCTAGCAAACACTTCTTTGAAAAACTCAATCACATTAGATGTATTGATTGACCTGAGGTACAAGTTTGATTTCATGCCACTTTGAATGATAATCGATCATTACTAAGGCAAATCTGCAATCACGAGGCAAAAAATGAAATGGTCCTGAAATGTCAAAACCCACTTTCTGCCACGGAAACTCTGGCCACTCCACTGGAACTAAAGGAGCAGGACTAATTTTAAGCATCTTGTAACAGCTAGCACAATCAGAGCATTCCCTGACTACTCTGTCTATAAATCTGTCTAAACCTGCCCACCAGAACATAGTTCTAACTAATCTCTTCATGGAGGATATACCCAGATGACCCTCGTGAGCCACAGTGAGAATGCGATCTCGAAGAGATTCCGGCGGTATGCATTTACCTTGCCTGAAAACAAGATCTCCCTCCATTTCCAATTCCCCCGAAACTTTCCAAAACGGAAACAAGTCTGCAGAAGTCTCTCCCTTGGGAGGCCACCCTTCTCTCACATATTCTGTAACTTTAAGAAGCAAATTATCGCCCTCCATGGCATCTCTCCTCATCTCTTCGGTAATAGTACCAAACCTTCCTGACACTACTTGCTCAATGCTGGCCACAATCTCCTCATCACCCCTCTCCTTACCTATGTTGCAAGGCAACCTGGAAAGACAATCCGCTGTCACATTAATTTTCCCTGGCACGTATTCCACTTGGAAATTGTACTCTTGCACGCGAGACATCAACCTTGCTATGTGTGCAGTAGCTTTCTGACCACCTCCAGGAGACAAAATGGTTACAAGAGGTTTATGGTTCGTCCTCAAAACAAAATGAGCTGCCCAAACATAATTGCGAAAATGCTCCACCGCCCACACATAAGATAGCAACTTTCTCTCAATAACCGAATATAGCCTTTCAGTTTCACTAAGAGTACGAGAAGCGAATGCTACATTCCACTCTTCCCTACCAGCACGTTGTGACAACACCCCCCCAACCATATAAACTTGCATCAACTGTAATTATGCAATTTTGATTCATACAGTATGGTTTTAAAGTGGGGGATGTCACCATTTCAGCCTTGAAGCTTTCGAAAGCTTGTTGCTGTCTTTCTCCCCACACAAATTCAATGTTCTTCCTCGTTAATTCTCTTCCTCGTTAATTGCTAATCCATTGTGCTTTGCACACGTGGGTTTGAATCCCATCCTCGTCGCCAGTGGAAAATTCTGAAATAAAGGAACTGAGTCCAGAGGTTAGGAAACAGAAGTTTAATCTTCAATGGCACAGTACCATCCAGCAGCCATCAGATGAGTAATGTCAAAGTTCTAGTTCTGTTTAGAACTTCCACCAAGAGCTGGCAGGTGCCAGAATCAAAGATACACAAACATTAAAGGGAAAGAGACAAGGGAAAAATACATGCAGATGTAACATAGAGGACTGAATACAGTCACAAAGACTGACACTCACCCTATACCTAGAGCTGATGAGCTCATTGACAGGTTAGGGGCGGCTAACTACCTGGGTACTTTTGATTCGACTTCAGGTTACTGGCAGATTGCCCTCACTGATGATGCAAAGGAGAGGTCAGCATTCTCCACACCAGAGGACATTATTAGTTCAAGGTAATGCCCTTTGGCTTAAAGAATGCACCTGCCACCTTCCAAAGGTTGGTGAACAAGGTCTTGTCTGGGTTGGAACAGTTCAGTGCAGCTTATATGGACGATATAGCTGTATGCAGTTTTACCTGGGGTGATCACTTAAGCCTCCTAAGGGAAGTGCTACAGGCCATGCAGCAGGAAGGCCTGACTATTAAGGCAAGTAAGTGCCAAATAGGGCAGAGTTCTGTGGTGTACCTGGGCCACCTGGTAGGTGAGGGCCATGTACAGCCTCTCCAAGCCAAAATCCAAACTATTTTTGATTGGACAGCCCCTCTTACCCAGACTCAGGTCAGGGCATTCCTTGGACTGACAGTGTATTATAGAAGGTTTGTTCAAAATTATGGGACCATTGTGGGTCCACTAACAGAACTCACTTCTAAGAAGAGGCCCAAGAAGGTGGATTGGACCTCAGAGTGTCAGAATGCTTTTGACACTCTGAAAGCTGCTATGTGTTCAGCACCAGTGTTGCTGGCCCCTGACTACACAAAAGAATTTGTGGTTCAGACAGATGGTTCAGAGCAAGGGATTGGGGTGGTGTTGTCACAGCTAAATGAAGAGGGCCTTGATCAGCCAGTTGCTTTTATTAGCAGGCGACTTCTTCCCAGAGGGCAGAGGTGGAGTGCCATAGAGAGAGAGGCTCTTGCTGTGGTTTTATCCCTGAAAAAGTTGAGACCATATTTGTTTGGGACCCACTTTTGTGTTCAAACTGACCACCGGCCTCTCAGATGGCTCATGCAGATGAGAGGGAAGAATCCCAAGCTGGTAAGGTGGTCTATTTCTCTACAGGGAATGGTCTTTACAGTGGAACACAGACCTGGGGTTGCCCATGCAAATGCGGATGGACTTTCGATGTTTTTCCACTTAGCTGATGAGGACTACCAGGGTGTAGGTTTAGTAACCCATCACCTTTCATTTGGGGAGAGGCTATGTTGCAAAGTCATCCTGTGTCCTGCCCCCCCCCCCCACTGTTTGCTGACTGGTACTGGTGGTGACTGACTCTAACTGACCATGGGCTCTGCCTAACCAGGCCCAGGGCCAGTGCTATGCTGAAGACACACGTAGAATACAGTGAAAACACCTACATACACTAGGGTACACTATGGGTTAGGGTACCCCTGTGATTGGCATGACCTCTCCTATAAGGCCGTAGTACATATAGGGCAGGGGGACTGAAACTACCTTTAAGTCCCTAATATAGATTAGGGCAGCAGGGCTGTTTGGAGGCCAGCAGTCTTTTCTGCACTTGCATATGTGCACTGCTGAAGCCTGAGGTCAGTTTAAAACCAGCCCTGTATTGCAGGACAGCTTTTAAAATACAAAGTGTGCCCAAACTCGACTTTGGTGTTTGGGGCACTTAAAAATGGATATACTACAATGTTTTGGCATGGTAGGTACCCCCAGGGTCTCCCCTAGGTGTCCCAGGGGTGGAGGGTCAGGTACTTATGCCCTGATGGTACGGAAATTGCACATTTCACTCCTCACATTGAAGTAAAGTGCTTCCCAAAATCGATTTTTGTGCTAGGAGCACTGTGAAATGAGGATCTGCAATATTTTGATATATTCAGAACCCCTAAGGTCTTTCCTAGGTGTTCCAGAGGTGGGTGGGGGGTCCTGTAGGTATAAGCAGGGTCCTTATAAAACCTGTTTTATACGCCCTGGTATTGGAGAAATTGTCCAGTTAATTTTTCCATTGCAGATCCCCTGCCCATAGGTTAACATTGGAAAAGGTTATTAGTTAATAACTGGAGAAAGAAAAGCCATAAAACTAGGATTGAATGGTAATGATAAATCCAACAATATGGTATTGTTGAATTTATTCTAAAATGTACAGACAAGAAGTTATAAGACTTTCTTGTCTGTAAGACAGAATTCAGCCCTCTATTGCTCTGCCTTGATTGGTCAGAGATAAGGGGGGGCTTGGCTGCCTTGAAGAGGCGATAAGTGACCCCTGGGGTCTGGAAGCCTCTCGGGGAGGAGAGGTTGCTGGGCATAGGAATGCCAGGGGGAGGGATAGTAAATAATGTTCTTCAAGGGAAGGGGAAGGCAAGCTAAAGACATCAGTTTCATTTTCAACTCTCCTCTTTGAACCAAAGGCTGATGCTAGGCTTAAGAAAGGAATGAGCAGATAGATGCAAGGGGGAGAGACTATGGAGATTAGCCATCCAAGGGTGTGTTTAGCCAGCTCTTCTCCCTCTTCTGAAAATTCTGACATATTGAATTTTGGAAGAATAGTGGTTTCTGGGTTAGCATTTTGCCACACTTTGGAAGAAGTGGTCATTTTCTGGGGTGTTGCCCTGCACCTCATTGGACAGGAGTGCCCTCCTGCTTGACCCGAGAGAACACTGAATAAGTATCTGAGAGGGGCAGTGCCTCTCAGATCTGCTTTTGAATCCTCAGAGAATCAGAAGGGCCCACGCTGAAGAGTTTGATGTGCATTCACCAGGCCTGCACTCTGAAGATTGCGCCTTTTGCACCATCTGAAACTACAGCCCTGTGGATCATACCTGCTTCAAAAGGACTGAAGAGTGGACTCCCTGCAAGCTACAGGTTAACAGAGCTCATCTGGACCATCACCACAAAGGATCCCCAGCCTGGAGTACTACCAGTGGATGTGTAAGGGTTTTGTCCGAGTGGATTGTGGGAATTGAAGTCTCACACTTTAAAGGACCCTCTTGGAGATTCCAGAACCTTAGACTGTGTGTTGGACATTTTGGCACCCACAAGAAGAACGTCAGGAAGGAGTTCTAAGAGGATCCAGCCTATTGGAGGGGGCTGCACAAGACTGGTGAGAGATCCTCCAGAACAATTGCTAAATGTGAATGTGTTACTGTCAGAGGCAACAAAATGACCAAAAGTGGCACACTTGGTTTCTAAGCACTAGAAAGTGACTAATCTTTAAAAATTCATATCTCTGGTTTCCACAGTGGATTCTTTTTGTTTTGGTGTCATTTAAAAGATACAAATATTTCCTATTTTTATAAATTGGTGTTGGATTTTTATTTTGTGTTGTGCCTTAATTATTTACTGAATTGGTGTTTTTAAATGCTTTACATACCTGTCTTTGAAGTTAAGCCTGCCTGGTCGCAGCCAAGCTTCCAAGGGTTGAGCGTGGAAATAATTTTCTAAGACCTATTCTGAGCCCTATATCGTGTCAGTGGTATTATTGCCAGTGGTAAATGCATATCTGCCACTACTATTAATCCACTTTCCAACACCAAGCAGCTACCCATCAACATTGAGCCTTCTTGAGGCACAGACATCAGACTTTGCATGCTCTGAGCCTTCCTGCCTTCGCTGATGACCATCCCGGGACCCCGCTCTTCAGCAACCCACCATCATTGAGCCCCAGTTTGGATTCAGCTTGCGGCGTGCCCCATCGATGACCTTGTTTTCTCCATAAATGTTTCTAAGTAAGAAGGTAAACTTTCCACGGGGATGAATCTGATCCACGTATCCGAACTGCAATCCATTGCAGTCCACTTTAGCTTTTGACTTTGACCTGGTCTACTGTGACCAAATAACCAGGGTTGGTGCTTTGTGCTATTTTTTATTCAAACTTTAAAAATTCATATTTCTGGTTATACATATTGGATTTTTGTTATTTTGGTTTCATTTTATTTATTAGATTATGATTTATTTTTCTAAATTGGTTTGGGATTTTTCATGTGTTGTGTTTTAACTTCATTACAGTTTGTATACTAAATACATTCTTTACACTTTGAAGTTAAGACTGCCTGCTTTGAGCCAAGCTACCAAAGGGTTAGGCACAGGTTTATTTAGTGACTTTTGTGGTTCACCCTGATAAGGATTGTGATTATAGTTTAAGGTGGTTTCTCACCTCCCTCAACTAATACTTCAATTTCTTACACCTTCAAAAGTAATTTGTGACACTTCAGGTAACAAAATACCACTCTATAGGCTTTAAAATACAGAAATTACACCCACCCTTAAATGCCTAGTTTGTTTATCATAACTTTTCATAATAAACAGACCAGCATCCAATTTATTTTCCTAGTTAACCAATGAGACCTCGACCTGTTATCATTGGCTTGTCACTATAGCCAAATGAGGCCTGCTGTTTTGAGCTTAGGCTTTCCCACCAGGCAACCATCAGGTATACAGTCATAAAATTACATAGTATACATAATTGCAGTTGGCAAAGCAAAATACTATCTCACCTAAGATGGCCTTATAAGGATTCTGACAGTGCAAACCTTCTATACCCACGGTTTGTCAGCGGGGGTAACCAATACCAAAGCCTTTGCCTACTACAGTATTGTGTGAGAATCCATTTCACAAAATACCTATCTGTAGGCTTTAATACCGAGTAATACCATAGTGCAAAGAGCTAACCACCATGGTGTGTTCTGGTGGGTCAATATCACCAAATCATTTCCCTACTACGTTAATCTGTGAGATTCTATAGAACAAAATATCTGCCTACAGACTTTAACACAGTGCAATAACAATCCACCTTTAAAAGCCTGTTGCCTTTAACACATGCTTCTCACAATAAGTATGAAAGGCCTACTCGCTTTGTCATAACGTCATTAAAAACAGAACACATAGCTTTTCCCATTGAACCGATAAGGCCTCTAGCCTTTATCAGTGGCTTCACAATATGTACGACCCAGGCCCTTCTGAAGTGCACACAATGGCAATCATCAGGCATACAGTTATAAAATTTCAATTGTGCACAAAATTGCAGTTGGCTAAACAGTATACAACCCTCTCAGTAGGGCCTAACAAGAATCATCACAGTTAAATTCTACTCCCAGGGTTTGTCACAGTGGGTGACCAACATAAAAACCCTTGTCTACTATGGTAATCTGTGAAATTACATATAACCAAATACCTTACTACAGCTTGTACCCTAACGTGATAACAATCTACCATATGCTTTTCAAAATAATTCATTCACGCCTACTCCCATTGTAACAACGTTTAATAATATACAAAACAGATTTATGGCATCTGACATAACATTTCCCTGCACACCAATCAAGCCCTATTGCTATTATCGTATCATATCATAGCTATTATCATTGGCTGGTCACCATACCCAACTCAGGCATACTATAATGAGTGCAAACTTTCCCAAAAGGTAACCATCTGGCATACAGTCCAAAAATATCAAATGCATACAAAATTACAGTTTTCAAAGCTAAATACGATAGCTCTTAACAAGGATTCTCTCAGTGCAAATCTTTTGTACCCAGGGTTTGTCCGAGGGTGTAACCAACACTAGAACCCTTGCCTACTAAAGTAATCTGTGAGATTCCATATTACAAAATACCTATCTGGAGGCTTTAATATGGAGTGATAACAATGCACTCTTAAATGCCTATTGACTTTAACTGATACTTCTCATTATTAATACGTCAGACCTATTGCCTTTATTATAACATTTCATAGTATTGAGATCAGGCCTATAGCCATGATCATTGGCTTGCCACCATAACCTACTCAGTCCTGGTGTATTGAGTATAATCTTTTCCGCAAGCCAAAAAGTGCAATACAAGCAGACGTTTTAGTGGAAATACACAAATTCGGCGCAATCAAATCCTGTACTCAAGGAAACCAACAATGTGGGTGGATCTTAAGCCCCTCTCTCGGTAGTATTCTGAAAGCTCTTTTGTGTCGGTCAGATAAGGACCCTGACAACTGCACTGTTAGGCCACTCCTAAAACCCATGAGGATTAGTGTAGCCTTGAGCATCAAATTCTACTCTCAAACTCAAAACTGCACACTTTAGATTTAATGATTGAAGGGGAGAGTGCTAAGACTGCCCACCTTCCAGTTATGGTGCTGCCAAAGTAAACCAAACACTGTAAATTATCCAGTTATCAAACAGCATTACAAGGTCATGGGTGTGCCCTTGAAAGTTCAAGTTCAGGCGACTGGATAAATGAACAAAATAATGAAAGCAGTGTGGATGGGAATCACTTTTTGTGTGATAGCACACTACTTTTGCCCACTCAAAACATGTTTGTACCCTGGCTACCAACTCTTTTTTAGGTTGATCACATTACGTCTTGTGAAATGCTTTTTTAAAATGCCCTTATTAAAAACAACTAGTAAACGTTGCTTGCACTTTAAATATTATTGTACTCAGACAATGTAAGTGGTTGTTTCTTTTTGTCTAATTGCCAACCTGGCGTTTCTCAGAAAAGCACCACAATGAATGGAATAGCTAGATCAGAGTCCAAGTGATCAGGACAGGCATCGTGTCATTAACCCCATTAATATACAGAGCATGAATTTTTAACGTTGTCGGTCAAAAGTGCAGGTTACTGGAAGTTCATGAACTTGTATAATATAACTGAAAGACAAAACTACGGACCCTGTTTCCCAGACTCTGAAAAACAATTAGTAACTTCATGAACTTGACCCTCTGGCTGCGCTTTTCACAAGCTAGAATTCCACGCTGTGTATGTAACTGTGACATTCACAGACATTCTGTGGCACACGGGGCTATGCTCAGCCACGAATGAGGTCAGGGCACTTAGCTTTGTAACGTGACGTTTCTCGCATTTTTCATTCCATACACGTTTATGCTGATGAAAACACACAACAGTGACACGCGAGACCTCAGATGGTACTTCATGTAGTCGGGATGTAGTAGGCGGTGGATGAAGATGGATGCTGTACCTACCTGGACAACACACTAGAATCTGAAACCCTTTATTTTCCGTGCTCCAGCCTGGCAAATTCGTCTTGTGAGGTTACAAGTGAAGAATATATCGGGAAGCAGTGATGCAGCTAGTAGCCTTTTTCTCACTTTCGCTATGCTCACATTATGAGCATATAAACTGGGCTATTTTTTATTTTTTTATTTGGGGAGGTTTATATATAATATCGCGAACTAGATCGGAAGGTATCAGAGGCTTTACATGGGCACCAGTTGCGTTACAGATGGACACATTCATATTTTGTTAGGCACGGGGAGATTAATTGATTTGCCCAGAATCACAGGATGTTGAGCGTCCCTGCCGAGAGTTGAACTCAGTTCCCCAGGTCCGAGGGCGACCGCTCTAGCCGTTAGGCCACATCCTCTCTTAACTATGCCGTGCAGCATAGTGCAGGTCACAGCATAGTACTATCACACCAGAACGCACATAAATCTACAAAAAACACACACAGCACAAAACCTCAGTAAACACACCAAAGCGCCAACACAACAAAAAAACACATCAACAATACAGCATAACACCACTAATAAACAATACAAGATAACACAACGAAATATTATTTAAAACATAGCACATCAGCAGCACTCTACACAACAACAAAAATATATACTAGGTGTTAACTATCGATAACTATAGCATTAGAGGTAGTTTGTAGGATTTCCAGGGGTCACTGGATCGAAACCCTAACTTACCATTCTTTTTTCTTGCTAAGTAAGGTTGCGCACATATGCTAATGCCACTCGCTAACATCTTTCAACAAGGCAGCTTGCAGTTAAGTGAAATTAATAATATGGAAGACAGCTAGATGGAAAATAACTGTTTGGCACTAAAAAAACCTATAAAACAGACATCCTGTTGGCGGGATCATGCCCTACGGTTTCTTAACTACAACTAACATAGAAGCCTGGTGGGTAGGAGATATGTCTCCCAATGTCCTGGAAGGTAAACGCGTTATAAGTCTCCCGTGCAATTCTTTCTAAATATGGCAACACAGCTCAATAAAACATTCACTTTTTATTTGAAAACCCTTGCAAAATTGAGTCTGTTTTTGGTGGCTTCTCAAATGGATTATTACAATAAATTAAAATTAAGTGAAAGTAATAATTGCACTTATTTTCAAAGTGTTTTATTCAAAGATGTAAATATGTGGAGCAATTAATACAGCACAATTTGTAGGTGATCTGAGGCAGCTTTTGAACAAAGTGTTTTAAGATAGAAAGTGAAAAATATGCAAAAACTCGTTAGATAATAGCAAATGCTCTACTAACCTGTATTCCAACACTTCTCCCACTTAAAACTGTAGCCCACAAGTGTATGGCCTAGAATAAGAAATGACCAAGGGCACGGCCGGAAAGCTCAAGAAAGAAACTTGGAATTAGGTTGATTTTTGGGATGTGAGTAGCTGTGGTATTTGGGCCTGTGGTCGTCCATAACTAAGAGAAACCTACCAATCCCAGTTATTTCTGAATAGTTGACACATGGAGGCTTGTTGGGATATCGTCACTTTTTCTTACCCAAAATGTCCTGCTCAGTCAAAGGTTAGTTAATAAACAGAATTTATCCATATTTCTGTCATGGAAAATTCCGGAATTTGTGGGGAAAGGAAAAACTTTACCAAGCCGGCGTTCCCATAATTCTGACAATAAAAACAGTACAGTACCTCACCTGTGCGAGTGGGCCTATTTAACTAAAAGGAACAGACCAAATCTGTGATCGCATGAAGTCAAAAGTTTCAGTGTTTGGCCAATTTCTGTCCCGTACAATCTGGATAACCCACACAGTTTGGGTACCATTTCAGTGTGGGAACATTGGAGGCCAATATTTTAACCATTTGTTGGCAGTGCTGGAGTTCAGAAAAGTAAAGAAATAGCCATTTTTCTTACCCATACTTTGACATTTGTAGGGGATTATGGGTAATACAATGTGGAGATTCATGCAAACTACACCCCAGTGGATTCTGTTGTGTCTGTATGTTTCTGTAATGACTGGAGTTTGAAGCTTCTCCTGGGTGCCAGTTAGCCCCGGGCCCAAATACTGTTGCACACCCATTGTAATCTCCCCCGTCAAAGAAGTTTGCCGGTGTCCAGTGTGTGGATTCCTGCTCAAACCAATGGAAAGCTCACCCATCTGATAACTCTGTACCCATAAGACTCACAAGAACATCGGTTTGGCAAGAATACATACCTGTGTGAAGAAGACTGAAGGAAAGTGCCAGGTTTTGGGCGGAATAGTGCTGAAAATCTGACAAATGTCGTGTTCAGCATATTGTGCCAGCCAGTCAGTGTAAGGTCTGTCTGGCAATCAGGGATAGAACCTTAGGATGTATGAAGATGTATGGTTGTGATGATATGCTTTCTTGCAGCTAATTGGTGATACCTGCTACCAAATGACAGAAAACCTAAACTGTCATTTCACTAGTGTAAGTAATTGGACTATTAGCTGAGGGGGCTTAGAACTCCTCCGCCAGAGTTCGCGGAGTTTTGCCCACCCTGCGCTTTCAGAAAAACTCCAGCAACCACCGCATGGCGGAGTTTTTTCTCACACGCAGCTCACCAATTTTTAACTTGGTGAGCAAGAAAATCGAGCGCTAGACCACCTACCGGCGGGAATTCTTTATGCGAGCGGTTGCGGCAGGTTGGTACCACTCACGTTGAGAAAGCTGCTGCTCGAGTAGAAAACCTACTCGAGTGGCAAAAAGAAGCATCGCCCTCTGAAGGGCCACGTGGTACCGTTGTCCTGTAGTTCCTAAAAATTAATAGAATCTCAATCAATCAGGGTTTTGTAGAGCGCACTACTCACCCGTGAGAGTCTCAAGGCGCTGGGGAGGGGGGAGTGAAGCAGATCAGTTGGGGTCATTCGAAGAGCCAGGTCTTTAGGACCATTCTGAATTGGTGCAGTGTCGGGCTCCATCGGAGGCGAAGGGGGAGTTAGTTCCAGGTTTTGGCTGCGAGATAGGAGAAGGATCTTCCACCTGATCTGGTCCTGTAGAAACGAGGGACAGTGGCTAGGGTGAGGTCGGCTGAGCGGAGGTTTCTCTTGGGGGCGTTTGAGGAGATTCGGTCATTGTGGTTTTGGGGTCTGATGTTGTGGAGGGCTTTGTCGGCGTGTGTGAGCAGCTTGAAGCTTATTCTTTTTTTTCAACGGTGAGCCAGTGGAGGTCGCGGAGGTGTTGGGTGATGTGGTTGTGTCGTGGGATATCGAGGATGAGTCTGGCTGCAGCGTTGTGGACGGTCTGGAGTTTGCGGAGGAGGTTTTTGTTGATTCCAGCGTAGAGGGCGTTGCTGTAGTACAGTTTGCTGGTGATGAGTGTGTGGGTGACAGTTTTCCTGGAGTTGGGGGGGGGGATCCACTTGAACGTCTTGCGAAGCATTCGGAGGGTGTTGAAGCATGTGGAGGATAGGGCGTTGATCTGGCAGTTCATTGAGCGAAGAGTCGAGTATGATGCTAAGGTTGCGTGCATGGTCCGTTGGGGTGGGTAGGTTTTCAAGGGCGGGGGGCCACCAAGTGTTGTCTCATGCGGAGGGGGTAAAGCCAAGGATGAGGACTTCTGTTTTCTCAGAGTTGAGCTTCAGGCAGCTGTTGCTCATCCAGGTTGCGACAGCTTTCATACCTTCTTGGAAGTTGTGCCTGGTGATGTCAGGTTCCTTGATGAGGGAGAGGATGAGCTGAGTGTCATCGGCATAGGAGACGATGTTGAGACTGTGGTTTCTGACGATGGTTGCCAGGGGGGCCATGTAGACGTTGAAGAGAGTGAGGCTGAGGGAGGATCCTTGGGGTACTCCGCATTTGATCTCTGTTGTTTCTGATAGGAAGGTCAGGAGTCTTATCCTCTGTGTTCTGCCTGATAGGAAAGAACGGATTCAGTCTAAGGCCTTTCCTTGAATGCCAGCATCGTGGAGACTGGTGGCTAGTGTCCACTGGGAGATGTGTAGAAGGCTGCCGATACGTCCAGGAGGATGAGGGCTGCCATGTGGCCTTGGTCGAGGAGGGTGCAGATGTTGTCAGTAGCGGCGAGGAGGGCGGTCTCGGTGCTGTGGTTGTGCGGCATCCGGACTGAGAGGTGTCTAGGATGCTGTTGGTTTCTATGAAGTGTGCTAGCTGGGTGTTGACGGCCTTTTTGATGACTTTGGCGGCAAAAGGAAGCTATGAGATGGGCCTGAAATTCTTGAGGTTCGTCGGGTCTGCAGTGGGCTTCTTTAGGAGGGGGTTGACTTCGGCGTGCTTCCAGTTGTCGGGGAATGTGGCTGTGTTGAGGGAGCAGTTGATGGTTCGGCGTAGCTCGGTTGCGATGGCGGACCTGTGGAAGATGTGCTGCGGGCAGGGGTTGGAAGGTGCTCTGGAGTGGATGCTCTTCATTGTCTTTAAGGTGTCTTCTGTGGTGAGAGGGGTCCAGGTGAGAAGGGTCTGTTGGCTGGTGTCGTAGGGGGTGGGAGTTGAGACGGTGCTATGGTCTTGATCGTCAAAGTTGTCGTAGAGCATCTTGATCTTGAGGTGGAGGAAGGAGCTGAGTTTGTTGCAGAGGTCTTGGGAGGGATGTCGGTTGCTTCGCTGTTGGGTTTGGCGAATTCATGTATGATGGCGAAGAGTTCCTTGGAGTTGGGGACATTGGCGAGGATTCTGTCTTGGATGAAGTTTTTCTTTGTTGATTTGATGAGTTGGTGGTGTGCTGTGATGGCTGTTTTGTAGGCGGCGCATGATTCCGGGGTTCTGCTGTTTTTCCACGTCTGCTCCAGTCGTCAGCAGGAGTGCTTGGATTCTCGGAGTTCTGTGGTGAACAAGTTGGCTTTCTTGTTGTGTCGTCTCGTGTTTTTCTGAAGGGGGGCGAGAGTGTTAGCACAGGTGGTGATCCATTGGTGGAGGTTGCTTGCTGTTGTGTTGGTGTCCGTCGTAGTAGGGGGTGGTGTGCAGGTGAGGGCGGAGGTGAGGAGTTCTTTGGAGACTTTGCTTTAGCTTCTGCGTGGGAGGCGGCGCGTGTGCTTGGGTGCTGTGGGTTTCGTAAAGGAGAAATGGATGCAGTGGTGGTCGGACCATAGCAGTTCCATTGTGTGGCTGAAGCGGATGTTGTTTCCTCCGGCGAAGATGGGGTCGAGTGTGTGTCCTGCTATGTGAGTGGGGTGGAGACAAGTTGCTTTAGTCCTATGTTGGTGAGATTCTCCAAGAGGGTGGTAGTGTTGGGGTCACTGTCGTTGTCCAGGTGGAAGTTCATGGCTCCTAGTAGTATAAAGTCCATAGAGGCGAGGGCGTGGGATGCGTTGTGGTCGGCAATGATGTTGGTGAAGGGGGCGCAGGGTCCAAGCGGTCTGTAGGCAAGTGTTCCGTGGAGCGTTGTTTTGAGGTTGGGCTGGATCTGGAAGTGGATGTGTTCCATGGGGGGTGAGGCATCGCCCGACTTGTTGGTTGTCAGTCGGAGGGAGCTTTTGTGGATGATGGCGAGGCCTCCTCCTGGGCGGTTGGGGCGGTCTTTTCTCAGGATCTTGTATCGGTCGGGGATGGCGGTTGTGATGTCGGGTGCGGAGCTGGCATTGGTCCAGGAAGGCGATGTTAGGCGTTTGGGTGTAGAGGAGGTTTCAGATTTCTACGGCGTGTCTGTGCAGGGAGCGTACTTTGAGGAGGATGCAGTCCAGTGGTTTGTGTGCGCTGGCGTCCAGTGAGCTGGAAGCTACTGCTGGGGTCCGGAGGTGGGTGATGGTGCAGCGGCAGTGTCAGCAGGAGATCGGGCCTTGAGTGTTGCTTAGCGTCGAGAGTTGGAAGTTGTTGTTGTTGCGTCTGGGGTTGTGTACGTGGAGAGTGCTGGGGTTGGGGTACCAGGGTCCCTGGCGCTATTCGGGGTCGGGTCGCGGACGGGCGCAGTCGGGCTTGCCTTCGGAGCGCCTTCGGTGCACCAGTGGCGCTCTCGCTGCACGCGGCCGCACAGCGGCTGCCATTAAGTAGGGGTCGGGGAGGGCAGTCAGCTGGGAAGCAGGAGTGGGAACGACACGCTGGGGGAGGGGCTGCGGGGGCAGCAGCGGTGGGGACCGCGGGAAGGGGGAGCGGGGAGCGCAAGAGGAAAACAGAGAGAAAAGACACAGAAAGTGAACAGGCAAAGAGAGAGAGGCACAACAGAGGAAAAAGGCAGAGAGAAAGAGGCAAAACGAGAGAAAAAAGGCAAAGAGAAAGAGGCAGAATAGAGGAATAAGGCTGAGAGAAAGAGGCAAAAATGAGATAAAAAGGCAAGGAAAAAGAGGCACAATAGAGGAAAAATACAGAGAGAAAGAGGCAAAAACGAGAGAAAAAGGCAAGGAAAAGGATACACAACAGAGGAAAGAGGCAAAGAGGCACAGGCAAGTGAAAAAAAGGCAAACACGAGAAAGCAAAATGACACAGAACAGAGCGGAATAGCAGGGTGCTCTTCCACTAGACCACCAGGGATGAGGCGCAGGCAGGAGCCTGCGGGTGGAGGAGGGCCTCGAACACCTACCTGAAGGGCTCAAGCTGGCGCTAAGGGCAGAGCCTTAACAGTGGAGCTGGAGATCAGAGGTCTTGCTCTTCTTGCTGAGCAGCAGCCGCCATTAAGTAGGGGTCAGGGGGAGGTCGGTCAGCTGGGAGGTGGGAGTTGGAACGACACGCTGGGGGGAGGGGTTGCAGGGGCAGCAGCGGTGGGGAGCGCGGGAAAGGGGAGCGGGGAGGGCAAGAGGAAAACAGAGAGAAAAGACACAGAAAGGGAACAGGCAAAGAGAGAGAGGCACAACAGAGGGAAAAGGCAGAGAGAAAGAGTCAAAAACAAGAGAAAAAGGCAAGGAAAAAAAGGCATAAAAGAGGAAAAAGGCAGAGAGAAAGAGACAAAAACGAGAGTAAAAAGGCAAGGAAAAAGAGGCACAACAGAGGAGAGAGGCAAGGAAAAAGAGGCACAAGCGAGAGAAAAAAAGGCAAACACGAGAAAGCAAAATGACACAGAACAGAGGTGAATAGCAGAGGAGCAGGATGCTCTTCCACTAGACCACCAGGGATGAGGCGCAGGCAGGAGCCTGCGGGTGGAGGAGGACCCGAACATCTACCTGAAGGGCTCAAGCTGGCGCTAAGGGCAGAGCCTTAACGGTGGAGCTGCACGGGGAGAGCAGTGACTCCAACCAGGAGGTCAGAGGTCTTGCTCTTCCTGCCGTGCAGCGGCCGCCATTAAGTAGGGGTCAGGGGGAGGGCTGTCAGCTGGGAGGCGGGAACAACACTCTGGGGGGGAGGTTCCGCGGGGGCAGCAGCGGCGGGGAGCGTGGGAAGGGGGAGCAGAGATGGCAAGAGGAAAACAGAGAGGAAAGAGACAGAAAGCGAACAGGCAAAGAGAGAGAGGCACAATAGGGGAAAAAGGCAGAGGGAAAGAGGCAAAACGAGAGGAAAAAGGCAAGGAAAAAGAGGCACAATAGAGGAAAAAGGCAGAGAGGAAGAGTAAAAAACGAGAGAAAAAAGGCACAACAGAGGAAAAAAGGCAGAGAGAAAGAGGCAAAAACAAGAGAAAAAAGGCAAGGAAAAAGAGGCACAACAGAGGAAAGAGGCAAAGACGAGAGAAATAAAGGCAAACACGAGAAAGCAAAATGACACAGAACAGAGCGGAATAGCAGAAGAGCAGGGTGCTCTACCACTAGAGCACCATGGATGAGGTGCAGGCAGGAGCCTGTGGGTGGAGGCGGTCATTGAACACCTGCCTGAAGGGCTCAAGCTCGTGCTAAGTCCAGAAACTTAATGGTGGAGCTGCAGGGGGGAGAGCCGTGACTCAGACCAGGAGGTCATAGGTCTTGCCTGTTTAGACAATATAAACTAAGGGATTGGTGTCTAGACTTATTTCGGACACACCCAAAGGATATGTTAGCTTTTAGACCAGCTAGCTCACAGTGCCACCATGTCACCATAAAGACCATAAAAAGCATGCACTCTGGAGTACCTTAAGATCCCTGCCTGCACCGCATCTTCCACAGAGCCACCTCCGCCATCGCACCCGAACTGTGCCGAACCATCAACTGCTCCCTCGAGACCGCCACCTTCCCTGATGACTGGAAACATGCCGAGATCAACCCCCTCCTGAAGAAACCCTCCGCTGAACTGATGGACCTCAAGAACTTCAGGCCCATTTCCATGCTCCCCTTCCCAGCAAAAGTCATCGTAAAAGCCATCAACGCCCAGCTCGCCGACTTTATCGAAACCAAACACGTCCTGGACATCTCCCAATCCGGATTCTGAAGCAATCATAACACTGAGACCGCCCTCCTCGCCGCCACTGACGACATCTGCTCCCTCCTTGACCAGGGCGAAACCGTGGCCCTCATCCTACTGGACCTCATGGTGGCTTTTGACACCGTCTCCCACCGCACCCTAGCCACAAGACTCCACGATGCTGGTATCCGAGACAAGGCCCTCAACTGGATCCACACCTTCTTCATCGGAAGAACACAACGGGTTAGACTCGAACCAAACCTCCCGAAACCAACAGAGATCAGCTGCAGAGTACCCCAGGGCTCTTCCCTCAGCCCCACCCTCTTCAACATCTACACGGCCCCCCTTGCAGCCATCGTCAGGAACCACAGGCTCAACATCGTCGCCTACGCTACCAACACCCAGCTGATCCTCTCCCTCACCAAAGAACCCACTTTTGCTTGGAACAACATCCACAAAGGGATGAAATCTGTTGCGGCCAGGATGAAGGACAGCTGCCTGAAGTTCAACTCGGACAAGACAAAAGTCCTCATCGTTTGGAACGGCTCCTGGTGGCCCTCTGCTCTAGGAAGTCCCTCTACCCCCATGAACCACGCACGAAACCTCAGCATCGTACTGGACTCCTTGCTCACAACGGACCGCCAAATAAACACAGTCTCCTCGGCCTACTTCAACACACTCCGCCTGCTTCGAAAGACCTTCAGATGGATCCCCACCGAATCCAGGAAGACAGTCACCATGCCCTCATCAGCAGCAGACTTGACTACAGCAATGCTCTCTACGCCGGCGTCACCCAGAAACTCCTCCGAAGACCCCAGAATGTCCAGAATGCCGCAGCAAGACTAATCCTCAACATCCCCCATCACAGCCACATCACTCAACACTTCCACGACCTCCACTGGCTCCCAGTTGACAGATGAATAGCCTTCAAACTTCTCACCCACGCATGCAAGGCCCTTCACAACGCCGGACTCGCATACCTGAATCACCGCCTCACATTCCACGTACCCAACAGACACCTCCGCTCCGCCCATTTTTCGGTGGCTACCATCCCATGAATCTGAAAGACCAGAACCAGAGGAATGTCCTTCTCCTACCTCGCCTCCAAGACATGCAACACCCTGCCCTTCCACCTCAGGAAATCACCCTCGCTGACGCAATTCAGGAAGGACCTCAAGACCTGGCTCTTCGGATGGACTCAGCACTTAGTCTGATCCACGGCGCCCCCTCCCCCTCACAGCGCCTTGAGACCCTCACAGGTGAGTAGCCGCGCTTTACAAACCATGATTGATTGATTGATTTGACTGGCAGCCATTTTGTGCATCTAGCCAGTGTGCCTTTGCTATAGACTTGCATGTGTTATTTGTTCCCCATGCCTCCTTGCTCACTGCTGTTCTCTGACCATGTGGTTGACAACCATTTTGTGCATCCAGCCAGTGTGCCTTTGCCATAGGCTTGCATGGATGGATGTGATATTAGGTTAAAAATATGCTTGAGGATCATTGTAGTATATGTATATTAAGAATATGATTTTGATGGAGTGCTTATGTATTACATGCATTTTTTATATTGTACCTCCATGCTTCACAATAGGTTTCATTCCTCGCATACAAACATTGGCAATTATTGATTTTTTTAAAGTTAAATGTGTTTATTTTAATTTGTTTATTTTTTATTTTAATTTTTTTAATTTAAATTTTTTTACTGTACCTTTTTATGTAAATTATTTAATGATTTTTATTTTTATTTAAATTTTTGTACATTTTGTATTTTAATTTTGCTAAAATGTTATTTTATTTGAATGTTTTAATTTTTAATTATTTTTATGTATTTATTTACATTTTTTGCATTTTCCTCGGTCCATCCATCCGTCCGTCCATCCTTCCATTCATCCACTCACAATTTTTTTTAGGTATAATTCCATTTCCTCCTGGACACCCTGGCTGTAGCGTGCTGCAGATACATCAGCATGATTCACAGGACCACATTGCCCACCATAGGCACATACAAACCTTCATTTTTAAAAGATTTTTATTCCATTTACCCATGCAGTTCCCTGAGTGCCACAAGTGTCTCCTTTAGCATATATGGACATAAAGGAAAGCGCTATATCTGTATGTTGTGTTATCCTGATTGGTAATTACATCTTATGGCATGGTGGTGTGGTTTGACTTTAAAGTTTTTGATATATTATTACCTAAGTAACCAACCATACTAAGATTGCCTTTGTCTGTACTAATTCAAACTGCAACAATGCCATATTTTACTAAATGTTTTCTTCTTGTTTGCTTTAGGTGCACAAGAGAAGAAGAGACATCACCCATAGTACTGCCAAACAGAAGGCCTGTACAGTGACGTCAGTCCTCCAATCTCTTCCCCTTGTGTAGCTTAGTGGCACTGCCAACTGAGACCCCAAAGATGCTGCTCCCAAGAAAGTGGTCAGTGAAAAGAAGCAGCTTTCCACCTGTGGTGTGCCAACCACAACCTTTTTCTGGATACGTGAGCCTGCCGGACTGGCCTCTGGGGAGGAACTTGGGAGCAGCACTCCTGCATCAACAGCACCACCACAATCTAAGCCCAAGACCATGTCTGTCACTGAGGCAGCCACTGCAATCATGGCAACTTCAAAGAGCAGTGACGCTGAATTGGATTTGTCCCTTTCGCTTAGTAGTACCCAATCATTTCAGTAAGCAGAGCAAAGTGGACAGCAGCCACAGCCAGCAATAGTACATCTTCCTGAAGTTGGAGCAGAACAGGAGGTTGAGCTTCCTGCCGAGCAAGAACCTCCTCTTTTAGAATCATTGGTTCCCAGATTTCCAGCAAAAAAAAGGAAGGGTACTAGGAAGGGTGCTACTCCACCATCTTCTCCAAGCACCACTTCTGATGATGATGATAGTGACATGGAGTGGACACCAGCAGAGTCCGGGAGATGCCAGTAGAGGCAAGGTAAAAGAAAAGTTTCTGAAAGCCTTAGAATTATGGAAGGCAATGATGATGAGAAGGATGACAATGAAGAGATAGACATTGTGGAGGGTGAGACAGAGGAGTCCGACATTCAACCTACTCTGAGGGATGTGGCACAGGTAGCACCACCAGCTCCCACATTTGCAAAGACTGCAACAACCCCTACTGCAGTAGAAGTATGCACTGCAGAGAGGCAATCAACAACACGCCCACCTACCTCCAGTTCTTTTTCAGTCATTGGAAGTGGCCCAGTAAAAAAGTACTTCTCCCCAGTTTGGGACATTTGTATGGTTAGTACACAGAGGGAGCACATTGCAATATGCACCGTTTGCCACAAGAACGTTCGTCGTGTTAAGCCTGGTTCACAATATGGCACAGGAGGCCAAACAACCCATATGAAAAAACATCACGCAATACGGTGGGAGGAGCAGCTTAAAGAAATTACTGAATGTGTTCATGGTGGTGAAGGTGAGGAGAGCCGTAGAACATCAGCTACAAGTCCAATCTTGGTGGGAGGTGATGATGAGGAAGAAGATGGTGACATCCTCATGCAAAGTAGCCCTGTTCCCAGCAGTGCACCAGCAGAATCACCCACCTCAGCAACTTCACAATGGCACAAGAAGAGTCAGATGGAGACACCACGGCATACAGTGACTGCCCCACCACAACACACAGTGAGTCTACCACCACCTACTTCTCAAACGTTGCCTGCGTCAGTTGGCCCAGAAAAGTAGAAAATATAAGCTACTATTACGGGCATGTTTAGGCAGTAGGGGCCCTATGACCGCAATCACAATTTTGTACAATGGGAAGCTAGCAAAAATGTTAGCGCTGGACCTCCTCTCTTTTTCTTTTGTGGAAGGAGTGGCATTCTTAGAATTTGTGGCAGCCATCTGCCTGAAATGGAAGTTTTCAAGATGGACCCATTTTGCCATAGTTGCTGTTCCAGCACTGCATCATGATGTGCTGCAATTTGTTGGACAAGCTCAAACTTTGCAGCAAAGTGTCGTTCTCACTATCCACCTGACCACAGACAGGTGGACCAGTTGTCAGGCAACTGATTACATGTGCATAACTGCACACTGGATCTCTTTTGCGGGGGTAAAGCAGAAGCTATCTTCAGGTCTTGGCCCTGAAGAACGCTTTTAAGAGCGTTTGGCAGCATGCAACAGTAGCGAAGTTTGCCATAGAGAATTCACATACAGCTGTAAACATCTTGGACAAATTTAACAGCAAGGTGTCTGAATGACTGTGACCCAGAGGTCTCAGAATTGGATTTGTGGCCATGGACAATGGCAGCAACATAGTCAAGTCCATAGCAGACGGTGGCTATTTCAGGGTCCTGTGTTTGGCGCATTGCATCAACCTGGTTGCGCAAGACTTTCTAAAAAAAGTAGACATAGTCATGCAACATGCTAACCACCTACAATCAATCAATCAATCAATCAATCACAAGATTTGTAAAGCGCACTACTTACCCGCGAGGGTCTCAAGGCGCTGAGGGAGAGGAGGGGGGGTGTTGCCGCTACTGGTCGAATAGCCAGGTCTTGAGTCGTCTCCTGAAGGTCAGCAGGTCTTGGGTCTGTCGTAGGTTGAGGGGAAGGGTGTTCCAGATCTTGGCGGTGCGGTGAGAGAAGGATCTGCCTCTGGTGGTGGTTCTCCGGATGCGCGGGACGGTGGCCAGGGAGAGTTCGGCGGAGCGGAGCTGATGGTTGGGAACGTAGAAGGAGAGTCGACTGTTGAGGTAGGCTGGGCCGGTTTTGTGGAGTGCCTTGTGTGCGTGGATCAGGAGTTTGAAGGAGATTCTCTTGTCGATGGGGAGCCAGTGCAGGTTTTTCAGGTGGGGGGTGATGTGGCTGTGGCGTGGAATGTCGAGGATCAGGCGTGCAGAGGCGTTTTGAATTCTTTGCAGTCGTTTGATGAGCTTGGTCGGGGCTCCTGCGTAGAGGGCGTTTCCGTAGTTGAGTCTGCTGCTGACGAGGGCCTGGGTGACTGTTCTTCTCGTGTCTGTCGGGATCCACCTGTAGATCTTGCAGAGCATGCGGAGGGTGTTGAAGCAGGAGGAGGAGACTGCGTTGACTTGCTTGGTCATGGTGAGCGTTGAGTCGAGGATGACTCCCAGGTTGCGTGCGTGGTCGGTTGGTGTCGGGGGTGCCCCTAGTGACGAGGGCCACCAGGAGTCGTCCCAGGCTGATGGGTTGGAGCCGAGGATGAGGATCTCCGTCTTGTCTGTTTTCAGCTTAAGTCGGCTGCACTTCATCCAGTCGGCGACGGCTTTCATTCCTTCGTGGAGGTTGGATTTGGCGGTGAGGGGTCCTTGGTGAGGGAGAGGATCAGTTGAGTGTCGTCGGCGTAGGAGATTATGTTGAGGTCGTGCTGTCGGGCGATGCGTGCGAGTGGAGCCATGTAGATGTTGAACAGTGTCGGGCTGAGGGAAGATCCCTGGGGTACGCCACAGATGATCTCGGAGGCTTCGGATCGGAATGGGGGAGGCGGACGCTCTGGGTTCTGCCGGAAAGGAAGGAGGTGGTCCAATCCAGGGCCTTGTCTCGGATCCCTGCGTCGTGGAGGCGTGTGCGTAGTGTGCGGTGGCAGACAGTGTCGAAGGCGGCGGAAAGGTCCAGGAGGATGAGGGCTGCCGTCTCGCCATTGTCCAGCAGGATCCTGATGTCATCTGTGGCGGCGATGAGGGCGGTCTCGGTGCTGTGGTTGCTGCGGAATCCTGACTGGGAGGGGTCCAGGATGCTGTTATCTTCGAGGTAGCGGGTGAGCTGTCTGTTGACGATCTTCTCGATGACCTTAGCTGGGAATGGAAGCAGGGAGATGGGCCGGAAGTTCTTGAGGTCGCTCGGGTCCGCCTTGGGTTTTTTGAGTAGGGCGTTGATCTCGGCGTGTTTCCAGCTCTCTGGGAAGGTCGCGGTCTCGAAGGAGAGGTTGATGATGTTGCGCAGGTGGGGTGCGATGGAGCTGCCGGCTTTGTTGAAGATGTGGTGTGGAAAAGGGTCTGTTGGGGAGCCGGAGTGGATTGTGCCCATGGTCTTGATTGTTTCCTCAGTGTTCACGTTGACCCAGGCTGTCAGGGGGTCGTGGTCGATGAGGTGCGGCGGGTCTGATGTGTCGGGGCCTGTTGGGGTCGTCCGGGAGTCGAAGCTGTCGTGGATGTCGGTGATCTTGCGGTGGAAGAAGGTGGCGAGGGAATCACACAGGGCTTGCGACGGCGGGATGTCGTTGGCGTTGGAGCTGGGGTTGGAGAGTTCTTTCACGATGCTGAAGAGCTCCTTGCTGTTGTGTGCGTTGTTGTCGAGGCGGTCTTTGAAGGAGGTCCTCTTGGCGGACCTGATGAGGTGATGGTGGTTGCGGATGGCGTCTTTGTGGGCTGCGCGGCTGTCCGGCGTCTTCTCGCTGTGCCATTTGTTCTCCAGTTTCCGGCAGGTGCGCTTGGATGCTAGGAGTTCCGGGGTGAACCAGCTGGCTCTCTTGCTTGTGTCTTTGTAGGCTGGTTTTTCAGCGGGGCTAAGGTGTTGGCGCAGTCGTCCATCCATCGTCTGAGATTGCGGGCGGCGGCATCGGGGTTGGAGGGGTCGTTGGGTGGGCTGAGTGCGAGGTTTGTCTGGAGTTGGTCTTCGGTGACTTTGCTCCAGCATCTGCGGGGGATCTGTAGGGTGCGGTGGTGTGCGGCGGGTTTCCGGAAGGTGAAGTGGATGCAGTGGTGGTCGGTCCAGGTGAGTTCGGAGGTGTGGCTGAAGGAGACGTGGGAGCTTGAGGAGAAGATGGCGTTGAGCGTGTGTCCGGCGATGTGGGTCGGCGTCGTGACGAGCTGTTTCAGTCCGAGGTTGGCGAGGTTGTCGATCAGGGTGGAGGAGTTGTTGTTGTTGTTGTTCTCCAGGTGAAAGTTCAGGTCTCCGAGGAGGATGTAGTCGATGGAGGTCAGGGCGTGCGTGCTGATGAAGTCGGCGATGGAGTCGCTGAACTGGGGTCGGGGTCCGGGGGGTCTGTAGATGAGGGTGCCTCTTACGGTGGTGTTGGGATCCATGTGGATCTGGAAGTGCATGTGTTCGGCAGTGCTGAGAGTGTCATTGGTGCTGTTCGAGACCCTGATGGTGTCTTTGTGGACGATGGCGATTCCTCCTCTGATTCCGTTGGTGCGGTCTCTGCGGGTGATCTTGTAGCCGTCGGGGATGGCTATGGTGATGTCGGGTGCGGAGGATTCGTTCATCCAGGTCTCTGTCAGGAAGGCGACGTCCGGTGATGAGGTGTCGAGTAGGTCCCAGAGCTCGACGGCGTGTTTGCGTGCGGAGCGAGTGTTCAGTAGGATGCACCGTAGATGGTTGAGGTCCTTCTTGGCGGGAGTCTCGGGCTCTCCGAGGCAGGTGAAGCTGCAGTTCCGGCAGGTAAAGGGACCATGGGTGCATTTCGGGGCGGCCTTGAAGCAGGTGGAGGTCCGTCCTGGGTTGAGAGCGATGAGGGTGCTGGCGTCGTATCGGAGGTGGTCTTCGTGGCGGATGCGGGGGCCAGGGGTTCTGGCGCTGGGCGCGGTCCAGGCACGGACAAGCGCAGACAGGCTTGCCTTAGGCGCGCCAGCGGCGCGCCCGCTGCGCGTGTCCGCAGCGCGGCCGCACAGCGGCTGCCATATATGGGGAGGTGGGAGGGAGGAGCAGCTGGGAGACGGGAGGCAGGGGCAGCGAGTGGTCAGCGAGGGGGGCGGGGCCGCAGGGGACACAGCGGCGGGAAACGGGAGGGCGAAGGGGTACAGAAATCAAAAGGGGCACAGGGGGGCACAGAACGAAAAACAGTGCACAGCAGTGAGGGCACAGAACGGAAGGGCAAAAACAGTGGAAAAACAGTGGGGGCACAGAATGAAAAACAGTCACAGCAGTGGGGGCACAGAACGGAAGGGCAAAAACAGTGGAAAAACAGTGGGGGCACAGAACAAAAAACAGTCACAGCAGTGGGGGCACAGAACGGAAGGGCAAAAACAGTGGAAAAGCAGTGGGGGCACAGAACGAAAAACAGTCACAGCAGTGGGGGCACAGAACGGAAGGGCAAAAACAGTGGAAAAACAGTGGGGGCACAGAACGAAAACAGTCACAGCAGTGGGGGCACCGGAAGGGCAAAACAGTGGAAAAACAGTGGGGGCACAAATATAGAGGGGAAAGACAGTAACAGTGACGCTCACAACGACAAGAACCTACCTATGGCCTACCACTGGCCACCAGGGATGAGGCGCAGGTGGTAGCCTGCGGGTGGAGGAGGGCCTCAGATCAGCAGCAGGGAGCTGGACGCACAGGTGGCGCTGTGCGGATGGGGGGGCGACCTACCCAGAGGTCAAGGGTCGCTCACCTCACCGCGCTGCGGCCGCCATATATGGGGAGGTGGGAGGGAGGAGCAGCTGGGAGGCGGGAGGCAGGGGCAGCGAGTGGTCAGCGAGGGGGGCGGGGCCGCAGGGGACACAGCGGCGGGAAACGGGAGGGCGAAGGGGTACAGAAATCAAAAGGGGCACAGGGGGGCACAGAACGAAAAACAGTGCACAGCAGTGGGGGCACAGAACGGAAGGGCAAAAACAGTGGAAGAACAGTGGGGGCCCAGAATGAAAAACAGTCACAGCAGTGGGGGCACAGAACGGAAGGGCAAAAACAGTGGAAAAACAGTGGGGGCACAGAACGAAAAACAGTCACAGCAGTGGGGGCACAGAACGGAAGGGCAAAAAATAGTGGAAAAACAGTGGGGGCACAGAACAAAAAACAGTCACAGCAGTGGGGGCACAGAACGGAAGGGCAAAAACAATGGAAAAGCAGTCGGGCACAGAACGAAAAACAGTCACAGCAGTGGGGGCACAGAATGGAAGGGCAAAAACTGTGGAAAAACAGTGGGGGCACAGAACGAAAACAGTCACAGCAGTGGGGGCACCGGAAGGGCAAAACAGTGGAAAAACAGTGGGGGCACAAATATAGAGGGGAAAGACAGTAACAGTGATGCTCACAACGACAAGAACCTACCTACGGCCTACCACTGGCCACCAGGGATGAGGCGCAGATGGTAGCCTGCGGGTGGAGGAGGGCCTCAGATCAGCAGCAGCAGCAGGGAGCTGGACGCACAGGTGGCGCTGTGCGGATGGGGGGAGACCTACCCAGAGGTCAAGGGTCCTACAGAAGCATCTGCACTCACTTCAGCCATTCTTTTAATGCCCAGAAGCAGTTGCAGTTTTTTTCAGCATGCTAATCGAGTACCAGTTAAACCCCTGCTACAGGAGGTGCCAACACGCTGGAGCTCGACCTATTGCATGTTGCAATGTCTATTTTAGCAGTACAAACAGATCAATGACTATGTTATTCAAAGAGAAGAGGATGCAATTGGGAAAGCTATGATCTTGGATGAGGACAAATGGGTCCTAGTCAAAAGCCTGACATAAAGGCTACTCCTTGTTGAGGTTTTTACATGGGAAGTTAACAAGGAGGACAGTACGATGGGCCAAGCTATCCCTTTGCTGCATCTGCTACAGGATCTGCTAAAGAAGGTGTCTGAAAGGTTCGCACTCGCAGGTGTGAAAAAACACAGAAGCGCATGCCTTGGTTGAGAGCTTAATCTTTCGCTTGGCTTGTAATGCAGGGCTGCAAAATGACATAATCTCGTCCAAGAGTACATATGTGCCACACTACTTGATCCATTGTACAAAAAAATTCTGCCCACTTTCATTCCTTTATCTGAAGGGGATGTTTCAAAATACATGGATTGCTGAGCAAGCTGGAGACCTGCAAGAAGATCGGCTCGAACTAAGAGTCCAACTCTGCAGTTCTGGGGTGCCGCCTTCAACTTCTAGAGAGGACAGTCTTGTCTCACAGCAGCCAACACCAGCAACCAGAACACAGGCAACAACAGCAACAGGCGAATCGGACCCAACCTCTGCAATGGCTTGGTCTCAAGTGGCAGGTCTTAAGTCCAGTGCAGAGGCAACGGCAAAAGAGGTTGAGCAAGTAGCAGCATCAATGACCATTCAGAGGATGTTCCAAGAGTATCTGGATGATCCAAAAGAGGTCTATGTGGATCGAAACCCATTGATGTATTGGTATGGGGAGATGCACCAATAGCCAGAGCTCAGCAGGTGGGCAATAAAGTATCTGGCTTGTCCTGTACCCAGTGTGTCTGCACCCAGTGTGTCTGCTGAGCATATGTTCAGTGCAGTTGCCTCAGTTTTTACAGTGAGAAGGACCAGTCTCTCACCTCAAAACATGGAGAGATTGACCACAATCAAAATGAACCAACATTTCATACCACACAGTTACACCTTTACTGAAACAGCACAGGAGAAGGTGGATGATTGGTGAGAATCAAGTGTTTTGGCTGACCAATTTCTGGGTGAACCACCTGAGTTTGAGGATGATTTCTTCTTCCCGGACTGAGCATGCCAGTTCCACCATAGAACTTTTTTATTATTTCTCGTTAAACTGCTTTCTTTGCAAAAAAAGTAGCTAGTGGAACCTTATGTTTATTTCAGATTTATGATGCACCACCATGCTTTAGCCACATATATGGCCAGATTGGAGTTGGACCAGTGTGCAGAGCAGAAGCCTCCTCAATTCCTTCATGACACTGGAAACAATGCCTGCCTCCCTCGCATGCCTATCCTTTTTTGCATCACTTAGCAGGGCTGCCCCAGAAGATCATTTATTTACAAGAGTGCCAAAGCCAAATTCTAATGTGTTGCCTGCATCAAAGATACAACTGGGTACCTACGACCTAACCTACCCGTGCTTGGATTGGGAGAGGTAACTACAATTATTGTAACAATGAGTGAGTGAATGTTAGTGATTATTGATGATTTATGTGGTGGCAGACAATGAGGGAGGGTGTTCAATTAATAGTAAACTTGATTGTGATGAATTGCAATGTTTGGTGCCTGATATGTGATCATTTTTCCTGAAGGTGATTGGCCTTTACAGACTTACTTAATGAAAATGTACCTGTGCGGTCCACTTTGTGGGTTCTTCAGAGACCAGGCCACTCACTTGAGTTAACAAACACAAACCTATACAAAATACTGCAATTCTGTTTCTCTACTTGTTCTTCAACAGCAGTGCACTACACGCCTGTCTTGCTCGGGTCGGGACTGGGACGAAGTTGCTCGGTGTCAGGAGGAGGATAGAAGGACTCAGGGTGGGATTACCTCATCAACAGCTGGAAGAAGGAAGTTATGAACTTCAAAGGGAAACCATGACTCTGTCATCTGGAATGGACAGAGGTGTGTTGATTTGTGAAATGCTGCTGAGTGTGTGTGTGTTGCACTTGTGGCAAAAGTGAAACTCTGAGCCCTCTTGTGTTTGGTCTGCCTCTGAGTCTTCTTGGGTAAACTCATCATGAAGCTTACCTTCCTTCTGTCCTTCTCCTTGACTCTACAATACAGTTTCTGTTTTACAATCTGCAGGGCTTCTCGTCTCCTGCACGAAAGAAAGGCAAAAGCTGAGCTCAACACTTCTGCTTACCTACCGGACCACTCTAGACTGGCACCCAAGAGTGATGGACATTCCCACCCAATCTGGCAATACAGTATCATTTTTTTTTCTTTTTTTTTCTTTCTTTTTTTTTTCTCCTCATATGACCTCCATAGCTGTTGCAACCTCTCGGCCTGTTCCACCTCTGTTGCTGATAGCTTGGTGGAATACAGTCTCAGCCGGTATATATATTTTTTTTTCCGGGAACCACCCGAAATACTCAACTTGAGCTGACCCAGAGGTTTTAATCATTGGAGCCAAACCATAGCCAAACCATAGCCTTAATGTGTCCTAGACTGATCAATATGTACATTATCTAAGAGATTCCAAAATAACCCAGTATCCGGTCTCTCTCTGTAGGTATTTACCCTCTGGTCTAATGCTCTAAAGTATCTAACAGAATTCAACCAGACGCTCCATAAGAGGGGTGTCTCCTGACGCCACAGCTTACATATCTCTCTCCTAGCCAGAAGTATCAAATAGAATACTAACTTCTGTTGTGTCCCGTTTAAACTATGCGCACCCATAACTTTAGAAGCTACACCAAAAAGAATTAAAGTTGGGCTTACCTCCACAACGGAACCCAGCACCCAAGCGATGGTCTTACCCACTCTTCCCCAAAATTCCTGCAGCTTGGGGCAGGAGGCAAATATATGGATGTCATCTGCATTCGGAGAACCACACCTGAGACATCTCGCTTCTCCACCGCCTTTAATTCTTGAGATTTTGAGGGGGGACCAATATAACCTGTGTATTGTAAAAAAATGATTCTTCCTGAGTGCAGCAGATTTTACTAACGGGTAAAGAGTATCTACAGATACTTGCCATATGTCAACCAGCTCCTCGCTCGGCAAGTAATTTTCCCAGACTCGGTTTGGCTTCTTCATCTTGCTGTCTACTGCGGTGAGGAGGTAGTTGTACCATAACGCCACTTCTTTTTTCCTCGGTGCGGGGTTTTGTAGATCCCTTTCCATTGAATCATTAATCGAAGAAGGCCAGCTTTGAGCCTTACACCATGACGAGATCTGATAGAATTTAAACCTCGAAAGAACACCTCCGGTGATGGTATTCCAGTATTCCCAGGGATGACATTCATTTCCCGAAAAATAATATCTTTCCAGTACGTAACTCCGATCTCAACCAAGGGACGGGCTAAAGCATCTAATAAACACTCCGGAGTTCCGGGGGAATCCCACACCGGGGCCCAGTCACTATAAAAGGAAAGTCCCAAACAGCCTCGACAAACCGACCATAACTTAGCCGCCGCACGCAGAGACTTCAGGCGTACTTTCTTGAAGAATTTAGGAGACCCAAATTTATACATGAACCCGGATTCCACTATGCCAGTTAACATAGCTTTGAACATGTTCCCGATTAATGAATCGTCCGGGGTTTGCAATAGCATCCTGCAGTTTTTCAGTTGGTAGGCCCATGAATATAACTGTAAGTCCGGCAGGCCCATACCTCCACTCTGCAGTTTACGCCTTAATTTCTTCCAGGACAACCGGATTCCTTTGCTTGCCCAGATAAAGGAGGAGATCTTACCCTGGAATTTAAGCAGGTCTACCTTTGCAAACTCTAACGGGATGTTGTTAAATAAGTAGGTATATTTTGGGAGTATACACATTTTAACAAGATTGACTCTTCCAAAATGAGAAAGCGGTATACTCTGCCACCTTTTCAGTAGGACATCCACCTCTTTGGAAACCCTATCTAAATTGGTTTTTGGAATATTATCGGGGTTTTGAGTAATTATAACTCTAAGATATCTAAGCTGTCTTGCGAAAGTGTTCCCATGATCAGGAATATTCCAGGCCATGATCTCGGTTTTGTCTTCATTGATCTCATAACCTGAGAGTTTCCCAAAAGATGAGCTTCAGCCAGGAGCTCTGGGAGAGTGACATTAACATTTGAGGAGAATAAGACCAGGTCGTCCGCATATAGGGCTACTTTCCTTTTGAACCCATTCACTACGAAGGGCACTATCTTCATATTCTGCCGTAGGCTCTGGGCAAAAGGTTCAATATATAAATCGAAAAGAATAGGGGATAGTGGACAGCCCTGCCTAGTTCCATGACCAATTCTAACCGTGGGGGAAAGACTACCGTTTACTAGAATCTGAGCTGTGGGTGTCTTATATATTTTTTTGAGAACTTCTCTGAGCTCCTCGCCAAACCCAAAAACCTTCAAAGCCCTATCCAGAAAACCCCAGTTCACACGGTCGAAGGCTTTGGCAGCATCAACAGTAATGATAGAAAGGGGTAAACCCTGTGAAACTGCCAAGTCCGTCGCCCCTATTGCGGAGTATACTAATTCCGACATCTGTCTGCCTGGGAGGAAGCCCTTCTGATCTTGGTGTATAATTGAACCTACTGTCTTAGACAGCCGATTATTTAAAATTCCCGCAAAAACCTTATAATCGACATTTAACAGCGAAATAGGCCGATATGATTGGCACTGCATTGGGTCCTTCCCAGGTTTTAATATCAGTGATATAACCGCCCCACTCCAAGAAACTGGCATAAGAGATTTTCCTGCCAGGATATCATTGAATAACACCAACCAGACAGGGACAACCTCTTCCCTCAATAGGGAGTAAACCTCAATCGGGATTGAGTCGGGGCCTGGAGCTTTACCATTCTTAGCTTTGTCTAGCACTGTCAGTATCTCACTCCCTGTTATTTCAGCCTTAAGATATTCTTGATTGACCTCGGTTAGTTTCGGCAATTGTTTATCTATAAGCCATCTGTCGATATCTTGCTCGGGAGCAACTTCTTCCTCATGGTAAAGCTCTTGGAAGTACTGCGCAAAAGCCTGCTCTATTTTATCTTTAGCCTCAATTACTTGTGTATTTATTCTAATCTTCCTTATGTAGTTGAGAGACCTATCCATTCTGGTCTTCATGGCTAATATTTTTCCACAGTTCTCCCCCTGTTCAAATTCTCTCATCTTGCTGACTTCCCATTTTTGGAGCAAAATCTCTTCAGACTTGAGTCTAAATTGTAACTGCAGCTCTTCCAGCCTCTTCGCCAAATTTTCATACTCTATCCCGAGGGGGGACCTAAACTTTAAGACTCCCTCAATATGTTTTATTTGGGCTTCTAAATCCTCCAGACCTTTCCTCTCTGCCTTATTCCAGCCTGATATTGCGCCCTTTAGTATTCCCCTCAGCCAGGCCTTAAAGGAGTCCCAGACATTGTTCAGAGATGTTGATCCCACGTTATCATTTAAGAAACCAACTGTTGCAAGCTTCAAGAGACCTGGTGTAGATGACTGCAATAAAAATCTCCTATTTAGAGTCCATCTCCTCAAGGGAAGCTCTTGGGGAGATCTAAAATAAGGGCTACAGCGCCATGGTCAGAAATAAGGATAGGCAAATATTCAATTAGACTGACTCTATCAATTTCAGAATGGTCCAGAAAAATATAGTCAAGCCTAGAATAGTGTGAGTTCTTTTTACTAAATAAAGAATATTCCCTGTTCTGGCCATTTATTTCCCGCCACACATCACTCAGATTTAAATTCTTAAGAGTAGCCACAAGATGGGCTTTGACACGAGGTGCAGAAATCTGCACCCGAGGGGAAGATCTATCTAAATTATTGTCCAAAAGTACATTAAAATCTCCTCCCATTATCAAAGGTGATTCGAAATCTGCCAGCGCAAGGCAAAGGTTGTTCAAAGGCCCCACGTCGTCCTCATTAGAGCCATAGAAGGAGACTACGGTATATTTACAGCCCAGTATTTTAATCTCAGCAATAACCCAACGACCTCTGTCATCCACTTGTGATTTGATAAGGTCTATCCCTGCGTTAGATTTAAGAATAATAGCAGTCCCTTTTGAGCAACATAACTGATCTGAGGCTATAATCTTATCCACCCATCGTAGTCTTCCAAACAACGCTTTACACTCCGCTAGCATAAGATGGGTTTCCTGTATCATAATGATACTAGCTGAGGAGCTTTTTAAATACTGAAGGACTAAACGCTGTCTTCTTCTAACTCTCAGGCCATTCACATTCCAGGTTAAGAGCCCCAAAGTCTGTTTTGTTCCATGCTGAAGACTACCCACCATCTTTGGCCTGATCCCACTCTTTATTCTGGCTACCGGAGGCTATTATGTCACATGAGTGAATTATTACACTATTTTTTTTATTTTTTCCCAATGCTACCCAACAAAAATCGTGCAAAACCCCACCACCCCACCCAACCCTCCCTAGACCCCTCCTACCCTCCCCTGGGAACCCTCCCTTTCTAACCATTGGCAATATCTATTGCCATATGAGTCAGAGTTCTCCCGTCCTAAAAGTAAAAAAAAAACTAAACCCACAGGGCCGAGCTCTCTTAATCTCTTATCAGTACCTGCAAACTACGAACTGGTTTTAATTTGTGCCCAAAAATTATCTACTTCCTCCGGGAACCTAAAATTATGCATCTTGTTGGCCCAAAGGACCTTCAAAAAGGCCGGGAACTTCAGCTGCACCTGCGCACCCTGTTCTCTTAAGGCATCCATTCGCTTCCCTAGTTCCCATCTCCTGTCCTCTGTTACCCTGGATATATCAGAACGAATTCTGAAAGAAGCATCCCCAGCCTGTATGGATTTAAGTTTAAGAGCAGCCCCCAGGAGTTGTTCTTTCAGAGAGTAGGACTGAATAAATACTAGAATCTTTCTTGGTTTCTTTCGTGCGGGATTCAACTTGAAGGGATCTCTGTGAACCCGCTGAATTTCCGTTTCCCAGACTGATAGTGAGGCAAACTGGGGGAATGCTTTCATCAGAATGTCAATGATGTAGGCTTTTAAATTATCGCCTTCCATTCCTTCTTTTAAGTCTAGTATCCTTATATTATTCCTTCTTGAGGTATTTTCAAGTCTCTCCAGTCTCTCAGCAAGATCTCGCTCTCTCTCCTTAAGCCTCTTCATTTCCTGTAAGTTATCCTTAACCTCCAAACCCAATTCTCCCACTTTGTTTTCCAGTACCTCCATCCAATGTGTTAATGCAGTCAAATTTTCCTCTAAACTAGTGCAGCTCTCTTGAATCTTTCTCTGATTGGCCTCTGAGGTGGAAAAACGAGCACCAATCTCTGCCGATAACTGTTTTAGCATTCCTTGTAATGTAGCTGGACTCTGCTCTGCCGCCTCAGGGCTCGATACTATCCCATCTAGAGAAGCACCCCCTGTCTCTTCTTCCACTACATGACTACCTCCCGTGGTCCCACAGGTCTCAGAAACCTTCTCGCTTAATACAGAAAATCTGTTTGATAGGAGGACAGCAGAGCTTGAGGCCAAAGATTTACCTCCCTCTGCCATGAACTGTTTATCGTATTCCCTCTTGGTCTGTGATTTAACCGTAAAATAAGACTTAAGCGAAGGCGTTATCTTTAGGAGGGCTTGATTTTTATCTCTCTTTCTACCTTTCACGGGGGTTGTTTTCACTGGTTTGCTTAAGGGTTTCTTACGGCTATTTATTGGAGTCTCAGAGGACTGGGGGGGCTGTACCCGCTGTGTTAGTTGTGAAGAATGTATGGAGGGTTGTGAAAGAAGCTCTTTCCCCAGGAGGTTTCTTGATCTTAATTTATATCTCCTACCCTGCGTAGACTCAAAAGTAGACCCAGCAGGTGGCAAATCAATAGAGCTTAACCCTGGCAGTGGCCCTTTATGTGAGTTTTTCCTTAACTGCCCTATTACTCCTACAGGCTGATCGAGTAGCTGTCATAAATGCGGGTTTTCTCCCTCCATGAGATGGTGGAAAGAATCATTCCCTAAGCTAACTGCGGTATCTGATTTACCCCTGTAGATGATCGAGTTCCCCCAAACTCTAGTTAGGCCCGGGGTCGTTTTCACTTTGACCTTAGAACAAAAATCAGGGGTATGAATTGGACTGTAGTTTGGGGGGAGACTGCAGTCTTCAGTAGCAGGGGCGACTAATTTGAGTGAAAATCCACTAGAACAGACCAACATATGACCGGGGTGCTGTGAGTCTTCAAATTTCTGCACACGTCGACGTTCAGCCAATACCCCCACTGCCCTTGGAAATGCACTAGGTAATGAGGCCGCAGTCCCTCCGCACATTCAGGCTGGAGGGGAAACAGACAAACCAAACAAAAGATAAATCCTCTAGTCCCCCCCTAACCGGCAGTCCTACCTCGCCCGTGCACCACGACTCAAGCCAGACCCGGATCTGACCCCGATGACCCCGATGCTCTCACCCGAAGCTGACACCGAGCCAACGCCAGGAGCAGTCCCCAAGCACCTCACCAGATCCCGCAAGGCTCCAGCAGGCAGAGTCGGAACCCGGTCAGCTGACCACAGGAATCGAAAGTGGAGCCCGAGGCAAGGCGAAGCAGCTCCCCCGGACGCCGAACGCCAGAAGCCGGCAATCACCCGTCAGAGAGGGAGGAGAAAGCGGAGAAAGGATAACGGTAGGAAGAAACAGAAGGGTAATCTGGCCTAAACCCGGCAAATTTCAATAGAAAGATTACCCTCCATTAGTTCGCAGTTGGTTCCAGTTTTTTTTTAAATTTGCAAGCGGCAAGCGGCATTGGCAACGGCTCCGGTGTGAAAGTTAGCGGACGGGAGAACGGCCGACTCGCGACCTGCTGCTAGCTGGCCGCCATGTTCCCCCTGACCAATGACGCTCCTGTATCATTTTTTTTTTTTTTCATTTTTCTTTTACCAATCATATTTTTAGAACTAGGTGGGTTCAATTCCCTCCTCCAGAATTTGATTTTGATTTTTTCAAACCTAGAAGACAGAACATTTAGATATCTGATAACTTGGGTCTCTGGGGCAGAAAGGCTGTTTGCAATGCATTTAACTGTACTGTGTCATACTCATTCCTTTATTTCCTTCCACAACAGATTGATGATGATGTGCTGCTCATCACCCTGATGAATATTGTTCTTGTGTTGTGTTTGTCTTTGTCACACCTTTCCCCAAATCCCCTTTCCCATCAATTCATCAAACCCCTAACCCTCTTCCCCAGGGCTGTGTGATTTTTGGGGAGGTGTGTCTTAATATACACCAAATAGATCACACACTTGGTGGGGCAGATGTGGCTAAATGCGACACCAACCCACTGCAGGATCATCTATTACTTGAACAATAGCCCACAGCAGCCCCAGTTACCCAACCATGCATAAGTAAGAATGCCATTCTTCAACGTCAACATTATCTTTCCGGCCTTTGTTATGTGTAAATAAAAGACTTAACCTTATGACTACAGAGTACAGACTTCCAGTACATTTTCTCCGAGTTGAGGATTTCATAACTTTGGTTTTCAAATTCCATGCTCACCATTGTTCAGAATCATTTACTATTGTTAGTTTTTGTTATATGTGGATTCTTTGATGCGTCATGGTGGTAGTAGTCTGTCTTTAGTCTTTCAACATCTATAATATAAATGTATATGTATAACCTACTACTCTCAGTTTTTCTTTCAATTTAGCTACCTGTGATCCTTTTGATTAATCCTGCAGTTGGAGATCACCTAGGTGGGAGTGGGACTTCACTGTGATGCCTTCCCTGTTACCACATTACCACTACCATAAAGAAGGCACCTTGGGAAACCCTCCAGTAAGTGGTGGAAGATTGACAGAGGGAGCAGCCGCAAGCCAACACTTCATATATTCTGGCAAGAGAACTATGGAGTGAAGTGAACTATTTTACTCAGTACGTTACTAACTCGTACTGCAGATGAGATAACTTAATTGTTTATCTATGTTTTGGTAGGCAATATAGGGAATGACAGCATACCCTCTTAACTGGCATGCACTTTAAGAAATGGTAAAGACAGGCTGCGCAAAAAGGCATCAGTGCAAAGTTAAAGTAAAACACACAAAAAACTTCAGACATAAAGTGGATTAAAAAAGATTTCCCCTGTACTAACATATATATAATAACATATAAAACCAACCCTCTCCACCTACAACAGGCCCACACCTCTCCCACATTCTTCCCCATCCCCAACAAATGTCCAAGATAAATTTAAATCATGTCAAAATTGTCCAAAAATGCCTTGCCCAAATTCCTACCCTCTCCACCCACAACAACACCCTCCCAGCCAAAACAAAAAATGTAAAAAAGAGCTAGTAGAGGGCATTCTCTACGAGGGTCTCCAGATGTTGGATGCGGGCCTCGAGGCATGCCATCCTATGGCCCAAGTGCACCAGCTCACGCAGCACGTGGCAATAGTGGAACCCGTCTGAAAGGTGGGCAGCACGGGCACTGGGACGGGCATGGGCAGCTCAAAGCTGCCAGCGGCGCTGGTGTAGCCTGGAGGCTGTAGGCGCAGGCGGTTGGCCAGGGGAACTGGGCCCAGGAGCAGGGGCATGTGCCAGGCCCTCCTTGTCCACCACCTGCTGATAGTGGTCCCGGGTGGCCTCCAGTCTCTGCTGCAGAAGCCAGGCCAAGATCTCCTGCCGGGTCTATTGTGGTGGTGGACCAGCAGGAGTATCTTGATCAAGAAAGAAAGAAACAAAACACAACAAATTGTAAAGAATGCTCTGGGCAAACACTTGTTTTTTAAAATTATATAGTGGCACAGTATAAGTACATTTGCTGGTCTGTCCCGATAGGGCCATTGGAATTTTTGATGTGATTAGGAAAGTCAGTCCAAGGGACATGATTTTAACAACACATGCCTCGCATAAAAGCACTGACTGGCTTAAAGGAGGCCGTATAACATTAAAAAAACAGAGTGATTTTTTTTTTAAAGGATTTTCTAGAAAAAGTAAACCACAAAGTCATTTTGTGTGCAAAAAAGAAAAATAAATCTGTTGAATGAGTAAGGCATCATCCACTATGGAGTACACATATTTTATTCTTGTTGTGCTAAATGACTAGAAGCGTGCGAGCTAGTGCATCAGGTACAAATTTGCTATTCTCTGCAGTCTGTAGCTGGGGCAGCTGCAATGGACAAAAAGTTATCTTTGATTCCAATGGTCCTGCTCTTCTCCAACTGCCTTTCAATTCTACCCTGACTCCAAAGAAGCAGATGATTAATAATATGTCACACACGTCATATATAACATGCAGTTAATAAATATCCTGTCTGTCGTAAGTGGACAGTGGGAAAAACAATGCACTGCTGTACAGGGAAAGGAATGGGATATATAGATTTTATTGGGCATGTTTGTCACAGAGTATCCCATCCGCAAAACATGAAATCACAGACACTTAATCCCACTTTACTTCCTGGCCTCACCCTCAAACACAAATTATTTAAATCAAATATATTCGCTTGGCAGTAAGGGAAGGAATTTTGACTTAAGGACTGATTTAGACTAAAGTTTGGTGGAGGGGTTACTCCATCACAAATGTGACAGATATTCCGTCCTTTGTATTGCGATTCGTAATAGGTGTCCCTACGCATGTGTCCGGCCTGCCATTGCAGGCTGGGGTGCGCCCTTGCACTGATGGTATCCCTAAATACAGGTCCAGCCAGCCATTGCAGGCTGGTGTGCACTTGCAGCAGTGGTGCTCCTAAATACAAGCTGGGGCGCGCAATTGATCTTTTACTCAGACTGGCCTGTTTAAGTCACTCCCCATCCCTAGAGGCCCCTTCATGTCCACCCTTACATTTTAAGGAGTGAAATAGTCGTAGGTGAAAGGCAGGGCAGGTACACATGTGTGTCCCCTGCCTAGGTAGTAAGGAATGCCCATGTGGGTTTTCACTACATATCAGGTTTGCTCTCCCCATAGGCTAACATGGGGAAATGGTTGAAATCACTTCAGGCTGAAATAGTGGATTGCAGTGGAGCAGCCTTATGATGTTTACTATCAGTGGATTCGCAGCAACGACCCCTTGCCAGGGGTCAAGGTGGCTTTGTTGTAATTCGCATAGAAATGCCATTCCTAGAAAGTGGGCATTTCTGTGCTCTAACACTTTTTGTGTGCCTTTGAGCTGGGCTCCAGCCCACACTGGAGGTTGGGGGAGCACATCTGGGCATTCCCTAGGTGCAACCATAAAACACTGGGCATGCACCTGGAATGACAGACCTCTGCAATTTGCGGGCGGAAGGAGAGATTGGAGAAAGAAGTTTTGACACTTGGCCTCTGGAGCCAGATCATGGCCCCACTAAAGATAAAGATCTGCATTCCACGGCCTCATGGCAGACAGGACTGAAATTTAGGGGAGAAGCCTGTAGTTCAAAGGGAGACCCTTTGAACCACCCCCAACTTCAAAGGCACACTTCAGTATAACTACTGGTGCCATACTTCAGCAAGGGGTGAGATACGCTTGTGGGGACGTAGGACTGGAGAACTAGGACTACATGGTGCACACTGCCAGGGGACTCTGATGTGGACAAGGAGGATTACTGGCATTGAAAGAGACCACATGACCTTCCTAAATAGTGGCTAGTCTGCTGCTGTGTGGCACCCAGAAGTGTGCTCTCCAAGGGCTTGTGGAGCTTGCCCCAGTTCTTTAAGCGGTCTCAAGGACCTCAAAGATCTCCTAAGAGGTACCCACACCATCTATCTGTGACACCCGAAGCGCAGTGCCCACCTGAAGCTCTCAAGTGCCCACATCCTCTGCTGGATCCCAACTGGTAGCGCGGCGTGGAACTAAGAATTGTACCTGGTGACAGGATTGCCTAGTGCGGAGCCCCAAAGTCTTGCCCGCATCTAGGGCATGTGGATCCCGCATCGTGTGGACCTTGGCACCCATAAGCATCTTTTTGGTGGTGAGTGGATTGACCGGTTGCGGGACCCAGAATGGCCTAGTTCATCAATCGCGCCGCATCTCTCTCGTGCGACACACCGACTCACAGGTTGCGATCCTCGGAGGTGGGGACGTAACCACAGTAGTGCCTCATTCTACCTCGTGAGGCATTGCTGAACTTGCGCATGTGTGTGTGTGACCGAAACTGTCTGGTGCAACCAAAATCACCAAGCACCGGACATTGTGCCTCATTTCCAGGGAGGTATGGAATTTGCAACTCTTTGTTGTGTGTGTGACCGGAAATGTCTGGTGTGGCCAATGAATCACTGACATAATATCGAAGTCAAAAATATAGACTACAAAAATTTCGATGTAAAAATATCGATAGTCAAAATATCAACATCCTATATTTAAAATGTAAATGACAAAAATATCGAAAAAAAATATCGATGTCCAAAATATCGTTTTTTTTTAATATATAAAAAAATATTAAAACAATTATATTATAAAATTAACTTTAAAAAATTACTTACATATAATATACATTTAAAAAAAAATAAACAAATTTAATTAATTTTTTTTAAACGTACATATATAAAAATTTATATATAAATGTATATTTAATTTAAAATAATTAATATACTAGTAACTTTAATTTATTTTAAAATATTATAAATATATAAAAATTAACTATAAAATATATATAGATATACATACACCTCTAACATAAAATATCATAATAAAAACAATATACTATAAAATAAAAAAATAAAATATTTATACATTTTTAAACTTACATTTTACACTCCATTGAGTGTAACAGTAGGGAAAGCGTTGGATAGCGTAGGGGTAAAAATTACTAATCCCACTCCAGTGAGCGCAACAGTAGGGAAAGTGTTGGATAGAGGAGGGGAAAAAATTACTATTCCCACTCCAGTGAGTGTGACAGTAGGGAAAGTGTTGGATAGCGGAGGGGAAAAAATTACTATTCCCACTCCAGTGAGTGTAACAGTAGGGAAAATGTTGGATAGCGAAGGGTAAAAAATTACTATTACCACTCCAGAGAATGCAACAGTAGAGAAACTGTTGGATAGTGTAGGGGTAACAATTACTATTCCCACTCCAGTGAGTGTAACAGTAGGGAAAGTGTTGGATAGCGGAGCGGAAAAAATTACTATTCCCACTCCAGTGAGTGCAACAGTAGGAAAAATGTTGGATAGCGGAGAGGAAAAAATTACTATTCCCACTCCGGTGAGTTTAACAGTAGGGAAAGTGTTGAATAGCGTAGGGGTAAAAATGACTATTCGCTCTCCAGTAAGTGCAACAGTAGGGAAAATGTTGTATAGCAAAGGTTAAAAAATTACTATTCCCACTCCAATGAGTGCAACAGTAGAGAAAGTGTTGGATAGTGTAGGGGTAACAATTACTATTCCCACTCCAGTGAGTGCAACAGTAGGGAAAGTGTTGGATAGCGGAGGGGAAAAAATTACTATTCCCACTCCAGTGAGTGCAACAGTAGGGAAAATGTTGGATAGCGAAGGGTAAAAAATTACTATTCCCACTCCAGTGAGTGCAACAGTAGGGAAAATGTTGGATAGCGAAGGGTAAAAAATTACTATTACCACTCCAGAGAATGCAACAGTAGAGAAACTGTTGGATAGTGTAGGGGTAACAATTACTATTCCCACTCCAGTGAGTGCAACAGTAGGGAAAGTGTTGGATAGCGGAGCGGAAAAAATTACTATTCCCACTCCGGTGAGTGCAACAGTAGGAAAAATGTTGGATAGCGGAGAGGAAAAAATTACTATTCCCACTCCGGTGAGTGCAACAGTAGGGAAAGTGTTGAATAGCGTAGGGGTAAAAATTACTATTCCCTCTCCAGTGAGTGCAACAGTAGGGAAAATGTTGTATAGCAAAGGTTAAAAAATTACTATTCCCACTCCAATGAGTGCAACAGTAGAGAAAGTGTTGGATAGTGTAGGGGTAACAATTACTATTCCCACTCCACTGAGTGCAACAGTAGGGAAAGTGTTGGATAGCGGAGGGGAAAAAATTACTATTCCCACTCCAGTGAGTGCAACAGTAGGGAAAGTGTTGGATAGTGTAAGTGTAAAAATTACTATTTCCACTCCAGAGAGTACAACAGGAGGGAAAGTGTTGGATAGTGTAAGTGTAAAAATTACTATTTCCACTCCAGAGAGTACAACAGGAGGGAAAGTGTTGGATAGAGAAGGGGAAAAAATTACTATTCCCACTCCAATGAGTGCAACAGTAGAGAAAGTGTTGGATAGTGTAGGGGTAACAATTACTATTCCCACTCCACTGAGTGCAACAGTAGGGAAAGTGTTGGATAGCGGAGGGGAAAAAATTACTATTCCCACTCCAGGGAGTGCAACAGTAGGGAAAGTGTTGGATAGCGTAAGTGTAAAAATTACTATTTCCACTCCAGAGAGTACAACAGGAGGGAAAGTGTTGGATAGTGAAGGGGAAAACATTACTATTCCCACTCCAGTGAGTGCAACAGTAGGGAAAGTGTTGGATAGCGTAGGTGTAAAAATGACAATTTCCAATCCAGAGAGTCCAACAGTAGGGACAGTAGAGGCTCCTGCAGGGAGTGCCGCCGGTCGGTGACGCAGGGCGGGGGAGGGGCAGTGTGGGGGGAGTAAAATCTGGAATACGGCCCAACGGAGGTAAGTAAACATTTAAATAAAACGAATTTCCTTGCGTGCGCTGCATCGCCAAATACGATGCAGCGCGCGCAACGAAATTCGTTTTATTTATTTAAATGTGTACTTACCTCCATTGGGACGTATTCTGGATTTTACTACCCCCCACCCTGCCCCTCCCCCGCCCCGCGTCTCCGCCCTGCGGCACTCCCTGCAGGAGCAGCTACTGAGTAGGGAAAGTGTTGGATAGCGGAGGGGTAAAAATTACTATTACCACTCCAGTGAGTGCAACAGTAGGGAAAGTGTTGGATAGCGTGGGTGTAAAAATTACTATTCCCAATCCAGAGAGTGCAACAGTAGGGAAAGTGTTGGATAGTGTAGGGGTAAAAATTACTATTCCCACTCCAGTGAGTGCAACAGTAGGGAAAGTGTTGGATAGCAGAGGGTTAAAATTAATATTCCCAAAAAATGAAAATGAAAATAAAAAAGAAACAAAATAGCAACTACACACAAAAATTGTTAATAACACAAAAATAAAAAACATATAAAAATATAAAAAATTACAAAAGATAGAAAAATAATTTAATGTTAAAAAATACAAAAAATTAACTGCAAACATTAATTTATAAAAGTTTAAAAACAACATTTTACAAACAAATAACTATCTTTAATATAAATTAATATATTTATTAATGATTTTTTAATAAATTACTTCACACCATATTCCCCTATAAACGCACAAACAACTCCTACATATTTGACACAATTAACATATTTACCAATTAATTATTTATAAATAAACAATTAATAATTAAATAATAATAAATGAATTACCACAAACAACACTATAAAATCGAAATATAAAATAAATACTAATAAATAAAAATTAATAATTACTTTATTATAATTAAATTACTTCCCACCCTATTCCCCTATAAACCCACAACCCGCTCCTAAAAAATAACACAATTAACATAATTATCAATTAATTAATTAATAAAAATTAATAACCAATTAATTAATAATCAATTAACTATAAATAATAATAAATAAAAAGGAATAATTACTTCATTATAATTAAATTACTTCCCACCCTATTCCCTATAAACCCACAACCCGCTCCTAAAAAAAATAACACAATTAATATAATTATCAATTAATTAATTCATAAAATTTGATAACCAATTAAAAATTAACTAATAATCAATTAATTATAAATACTAATAAATAAAAATTATTATTTACTGTATTGTAATTAAATTACTTCCCACCCTATTCCCCTATAAACCCACAACCCGCTACAGAACTAAAATACACAAAAATTCATTAACATAAAATTAATTACTTCTAAAAATTTCACACATACATTAAAAAACGATACTTATACAAAAAAATTACATCACATACTTTTAACACACATACTAAAATACAGAACAGTAATATAAATATCGATATTATAAACAACTTTATTTTTACTAACGATATTACTGACTTCGATATTAAAGAAAACAATATTTCTTACCTTCAAGTCGATATTCTGGTCAACGATATTCTTGCAGTCGATTTTGTGCCACTTCGATATTAACAACTCGATATTGTGGCACTTCGATATTCCAACATCGATATTCTGTCTGTGCACCGTGGCCAATATCGAAGTGCACTGGACATTGTGCCTCATTTCCAGGGAGGTGCGGACATTGCAGCTCTTTATTGTGTGTGTGGCCAGAGTTGTGTGGTGCGGCCAATAACGACGCACATCGGACGTTGTGCCTCATTTCCAGGGAGGTACGGAATTTGCAACTCTTCATTATGTGTGTAACCAGAGTTGTCTGGTGTGGTCAGTATCAACGTGCACCAGACGTTGTGCCTTATTTCCAGGGAGGTACGGAGTTTGCAACTCTTTATTGTGTGTGACCAGAACGGTCTGGTGCGACCCATATCATCACCCACCCGACGTTGTGCCCGGATTGCCTGGGTGCGACTCTGATCAATTTGCATCTAATGAGGTGCCTCCTCCATCTGAGAGGCCCCCTGCTTCATTCTTCATTCATCAACTGTAACCTTACTTGGCTCTCAGCGCGGTGGACCAACTGCCCTCTCCCCACCCTGCCTTTCCCGAAAACACTGTGTTGCCAGGAGTATTGCCTGGCTCAGCCTCGGTGGTGAGAGTGACTGACTGGGCTGGAGGAACACTTCTGAGAAAGATCAGAAGTGGGTCAAGAGACTGCGTATCCCCCTGTGCTTCGCAGAACTGGGCTGGTGCCATAAGGCCCTTGTGGACCCCTTTGGTGTGACCGACTATTGCCACAGGCCTGTTTCTGCTCCGCATACTGTGGGTGTACTTCTCAATTGTCTGTCAAATCCCTTTCGCCAACTGCCTCTTAATTAACCTTGCTTCCTACCCCCATCTGCTTCCCTGGCACCCTGACTAAGAGTGACTTTGGCTACTTGCTAACTAGTGCATAGGAGGAGGACGGGTGTCTCCAGTCAGTGGGTGTAGGATGGTTGGGGTGGGTTGGAGGGCAGAGGGAGGCTTGGGGTCATGGGGTCTGCAATATATAACCAATTGACCTGCTGGGTATCAGTTGCACCGCATTAGGGTGCTAAGTGCATATGTGTACGAGCTCGTTCCGTACAGACTTGCCTGATATCTGTTGCACCGCGCATTGGTGTGGAGTGAGTGTGTGTGTGTGTGTGGGAGTGACAGTGGGGAACCGCCTGTGATTCACGACACTGGACGGCGGTTTGCCTGATATGTTGATTGTTTGCCAAAAGAGCATTACATTTGACATTGATTCTTCCTCGCTCAGCCTTGGCCCGCGGTGCTGCTAAAAAGTGGTATAATTCTATGCATGTATATATTTCTGCTATTGTTGTGACACAGGGTGCACCCTTGAACTGTGTGGGATTGAAATATAAGAACTGCAAGGGTGGGCCAGGGGTGGACAACGTGTTGCACCGCATAAGGGTGCTGGGGAGGTGTAGAATAGGATCTTTCCCGAGTGTGCATATTGCTGATGTCATTCGAATACGATTGGGCCTAGTACTGTTAGCAATAATTCTGAGTGTGATTTATGCCCAGAAATAGACGATGTTCATGTTATGTTAATTAATATGTGTGTTGAATACGAACATAATTTACATACATCACATGTGAAGTCTCTTGTGACACTCAAGGTACTTATCGTGAGGGAGTGTTGTGGCAATCCTTTACACATTGCCTCTGTGGTAGGCCTGACTGCTCAGTGCCGAGCTACCCAGGGGTGAGTGCAGGTTATACAGTGTGTGTAATCACTCTCCTCCACAGCAGTCAACGCTCCAGCAGGCCATACCCACTCCCTGCCCTGCCGCCTGCTGCTAGCATAGAGGGGAGGTGACGCTGCACAAAAAATCGAGTGCGGCCACCTCCTCCTTGCTAAAAATTGTACAAAGCTGCACCCTCTGGAGGTACCGGCGCCCACAGGGTGTGCGGTTCACTGCACCCCTACACTGGTGACGCCTCTCCCACACTCTGCCATGGAGACAGGAGGAAGAGAGGAAAAGACTAGCAAGGGAGAAATTAGGACGTTTGGAAGTTAGGCGAAGTTAGGGGAAAACTAATTAAAGAACAAAAAAGTAAAAGAAAATTAAACAAAGAGGCAAAAACATAAAATACACAAATACAGACACTAAGGAAATAAATGTGAAACAGGGGAGGATAAGTCAAATAAAGTAAGGATGGCAAAGATGTAGTTAGGATTGAGAAGTAGGCCCTGCACCATGCACAGAATAGGAAAACCAAAATGGGCTCACGTGCGGGCGACCACGTGGTGCTGTTCGCACCTATGTTGCTACGTGGAGCGCACTAATGGCACCAAGCAGCGCAAACGGGCAGCCAAGCACAACTCTGCCCATTCACGCTGAGTTAGGCGGAGTTCACAGAGTTTTCTTTTCACTCTGTGGAATTCCATGGGTACGAACTCCTCAAACTACACCCACCCCTAGGGGGCCGATTCCGATCTCGGTCGGAGGCGCACCTAACACCATTCGGTCGGGAAAAAAGCCATGCGAATGCCTGTTTCCCGACCGATCCACACATTAATCCGAACGAACAAGTACGATGCGCACAACAGCACAGATTCCGACCCAGTCGTACTCACCCAATCCAGGTCCTGTTCCCCGACCGAGCCAGATCCGGAAACGCAGAATCGAGTCGCACGGAAGCCAAAATGCAGCCTTGTCCGGCCGGACTAGTACGATGCGCTTCCCGTACGCGCCGAACCCGTCGCTACGCATGGCACGGCACGTCAAAGCATCCGGGAGAGGCGCACATAAGCTCCGATTCGCGCCACAACACGATCCACGGCTACGAGACGAACACGCCAGCGACGAGGACGAGGCGAAGCAACCAGAAAGACGAACGAGACGAACCAACCATGAATCCCATCGTTCCGATCCTACCAATATTCTACATCTACTACCGGAACAGGCACGGACGCGTACGGCGCAGAAGGTAAGCCAGACACCAACTACAAAAACAAACTACACGTACCCGACATATCACACACACACAGAGGGATGCAGAAATTACTTACACCAGCAACAGCAGCACCATAGGGGTGGGATGCCACATATACACATAGGGGCCCGGATGCCTGTCACTACTACCACCCTTACCCAGGGGGTGCCAGATGCCTACCACTACTACCATCTCTCCCCAGGGGGTGTCAGATGCCTACCACTACTACCATCTCTACCCAGGGGGTGCCAGATGCCTACCACCACTACCATCTCTACCCAGGGGGTGCCAGATGCCTACCACTACTACCATCTCTACCCAGGGGGTGTCAGATGCCTACCACTACTACCACCTCTACCCAGGGGGTGCCAGATGCCTACCACTACTACCATCTCTACCCAGGGGTGCCAGATGCCTACCACTACTACCATCTCTACCCAGGGGTGCCAGATGCCTACCACTACTACCACCCTTACCCAGGGGTGCCAGATGCCTACCACTACTACCACCCTTACCCAGGGGTGCCAGATGCCTACCACTACTACCACCTCTACCCAGGGGTGTCAGATGCCTACCACTACTACCACCTCTACCCAGGGGGTGCCAGATGCCTACCACTACTACCACCCTTACCTAGGGGTGCCAGATGCCTACCACTACTACCATCTCTACCCAGGGGTGTCAGATGCCTACCACTAGTACCATCTCTACTCAGGGGGTGCCAGATGCCTACCACTACTACCACCCTTACCCAGGGGGTGCCAGATGCCTACCACTACTACCATCTCTACCCAGGGGGTGTCAGATGCCTACCACTACTACCACCTCTACCCAGGGGGTTCCAGATGCCTACCACTACTACCATCACTACCCAGGGGGTGCCAGATGCCTACCACTACTACCACCCTTACCCAGGGGGTTCCAGATGCCTACCACTACTACCATCTCTACCCAGGGGTGCCAGATGCCTACCACTACTACCATCTCTACCCAGGGGTGCCAGATGCCTACCACTACTACCACCCCTACCCAGGGGGTGCCAGATGCCTACCACTACTACCATCTCTACCCAGGGGTGTCAGATGCCTACCACTACTACCACCTCTACCCAGGGGTGCCAGATGCCTACCACTACTACCACCTCTACCCAGGGGGTGCCAGATGCCTGTCACTACTACCACCTCTACCCAGGGGGTGCTGGATTCCTGTCACTACTACCACCTCTACCCATGTGGTGCCAGTTGCCTACCACTACTACCACCCCTACCCATGGGGGGCTGGATACCTACCACCAACAACACCCCCACTCACAAGATGGCTAATACATGACACCACAAGCACACACCAACATAAAGAATGTAACATAAAGACATCCCCCCCAACACCATGACAAGCGTGTGTAGACTGTGTCAAATGCCTACAACACCGAACATGACTTTGAACCTACAATGTGACCCCCTATCACATGTGCCACACAATAAATGTGTGTGGCCCCCACAATGCAAGCAGGCCATGACCATTGTGGCAATGGGGTCCAAAACCCCATCATCACAGTGACCAAAATGTAAGTGTGGGGCCCAAAGCTGAAGCACATCTTGAACATTGTGGCAATGGGGTCCAAACCCCCATCATCACAGTGACCATAATGTAAGTGTGGGGTCCATAGCTGAAGCACATCTTGAACATTGTGGCAATGGGGTCCAAACCCCCATCATCACAGTGACCAAAATGTAAGTGTGGGGTCCATAGCTGAAGCACACCTTGAACATTGTGGCAATGGGGTCCAGACCCCCATCATCACAGTGACCAAAATGTAAGTGTGGGGTCCATAGCTGAAGCACATTTTGAACATTGTGGCAATGGGGTCCAAACCCCCATCATCACAGTGACCAAAATGTAAGTGTTGACAAAGAAATAGGTGCAACTGCCAAACTGCATGGATGATTCCTGGTCACAGAACAACAAACAGATCAGTGGCAAAGTAGTGCTTGTGTCCCATAGCAACATAGATTGGGGAGGCAAACAGTGCAGTGCAAATAAGACATACCTTTGGCCATGTGCAGACAAACATCACCCATGGGGGCTGACACTGTCAACATTCATCAAGGACACAATGACAGAAGTGACCATCAGAATGCAGACCCACATATTTGCACCAATGGGCACACAAATGCAGATACCCTGTGGAGACTGTAGATGTGAGGTGAACAGATACCATACCATGGCAGCAATGGGACACACAAACAATGATCATTGTGCTGACTGGTGACCTAGGAGTCCCAGGGACAGCAGGCGAAACACACCAAACAACATACAGCCAATGGCACACTAAAGATATGCCAATGCAGTGGTGCAGATGCACAAACACAAACAGGCAGACCCACACTGCACATCAAACACAACAGGTGAGGGGGGGTACCAGTGTCCCCAGGCAACCACACAACACATGAGGAGGCCTGAATACCAATTACACAGATGTGCATACAGTGCCACACAAAGGCAACTCATGGATCCAAATCCCCTATGTGGGCAATCAGGCATTGTCAGATGAGAGGGAGCACAAATCACACATGTCACACAAGCATGTAGGAACAGCAACTGACACAGCAAGACACAGAGACACCACAGCACTACCCCCAGGGCCCCCACAATGTGGTGACCCTGGGCTGCATTACAATCCCACTCTGATGACAAAGCTAGATGTCGTTCACACTGTGAACCACAGTCATGTGTCCTGAGCAACAAACTACCATCACACCTACACAAGCACAAATCAATCAGCACGGCCAGTAAGCCAAGGGCAACATGGAGGCAGGGGACTAGCCGGGCAACAACTCTCATCTGCACACACTCAACACCACACACCTCGACCTCCAACAATGTGCAGCAGTGAAGCTCGCATGCACTGGTGACATTGCACATGCACCCATGACAATCCCATGGGGGGGGTGGAAACCAAGGTGCAGAAACACATCACACATGGCCACTTAACAAGACTCCTGAATGTCTGACACACTGCACACTACGCTGTACATGGACATGACGGCAATACCACACAAACCAATGGGATCCCTGCCACAGTCACACACCAATGAAGAAGCCAAGGTCACCCACAAAGAACACACATAGACAACTACCAACATTGCAGCCCTGACCCTGAGGAGTGCCAGCAGTCACACACACAACATGTCACAACCAATGACAGCTAACACAAACCGGAAATCACATGACAGGTGTAAACAACAAGTGCCAAGGGGAATCCTGACTGTGACCCATCAGCGTCTGCCCACAAACTCAGCCCTGACAGCAAACACACCTATGGGTGACACCCTGATGACCAGTAATGTGCCATGCACCCACATCACAGAGAACCCAGGGAGAAGACTTTGGGGGAACATAGGTCAACTCAGCAAGCATCACAAACAGGAACATCACTAGGGATCCCAGCATGCACAGCAACATGGAAGTGAACACACAGACATGCTCATACAACACACACCTTGGGCGCAGGCGATGTCACAGGAGTACACACTGCCATGAGGGGACTCCACTCCTGTGTGAGGAAAGCTGTGCCATATGTCGCATCAGTAGGGCTCCATCATGTCAGCAGAACATTTGGTCACACAGTCAACAATTAGCACCAAATGAAGGCTCCCGTCACATCAGCCTGGTCATGGGAGTGTCAACAAAATCATCAGCACAGATCCAACACACATGTATAGCAAGTCGCACTGACAACACAGATGAGTCCTTCCCCATTGATGCCCAAACCTGCATGTCCAGTGGAGATGGCCACACGGTCAGGGAACTAGACTAATTGAACAATGGCAAGCACAACAGATGTGCAGGGGTGGAAGCCACAGATGTGACATTGCAAATGTAAGTAGGAAATCCCATTGCCAAATATTGAAAACATGACACCCTCAGATGCTGCTAAGGATGACATTGATACACCACAGGATAGGACACAGTCCCCCTGGACCACATGGGTTCCGGCACAGTAACACTTCATTTTCATAAGACCAAATATCACCATCACTGCAGCAAGGGCATGGTTAGCATCATCAACATCATGTACATCAGAAGCAAAAGCACTAGAGAACAGAAAGTTGCTTTATTCAGCATATGTGTGTTCGAAACTTGAAGTCATTTAAAAAATAAACAAAGGCCAATGGCCAGTCCATCATGAAAGTCAAAACAGGGTGACAGTGGCAGATGTCACCCTACGCATGCCTGCACTGATAAAAACCAGGGACAATCCCCTAGGAGGGGCATACGGGGGGCAGGCCAGGCACCGCAGGGACAGGATCAGGGCTCACCAGGAGGAGGCAGGGAAGGGGTGGTGGTTGCTGGAGAGCCACTGACAACTGCAGTGGAGGTGTCTGACATGGTGTGTGCCGGCACAACTGGGGGGCATGACTCAGATGGTGTGGGTGCCGGCACGACTGCAGTGGACCGTGCAGATGGAGTGGACAGGTTCGCCACTGCAGTGCCCAAGTCAGACAGGGTGGTAGTGGACTCCACTGCAGTGCCTACCTCCAGGGGAGGAGAATGGGGATCAGGTAAGGTGGGCAGGACAGAGGGGAGGACACCCTCACCACACCAGTGGCACAGACAAGCGCAGCGGGGGTTGTGGGGCCGGAAGAGCAAGTGGCAGGGGGAGAAGGCCTGATCCTTTTGGGGATGGTGTATCTGTGGGTGGGGGAACCTGGGGCAGGGTGTGGTGGGGCACCTGTGGAGTGGGGGCCTGAGGGATGGAGGAAGGAGACTTGGTGCCTGAGCTGCAGGGCGGCGGTGGGGTCTTGCTCTTCTGGGTCCGGGGGGACTTGCGGGTGGGGGCGTCAGTCGGTCTGCACCTGGGGGAGGGTGTCCGTGGGCGAGGGGCACTCCGCTCCGTGTGGGTGGGCTTCCTCTTCCCCCTGAATGCTGTATCAGCTGGATCGGAGGGAAAGAGGCCGAGGTCACTGAGGAAGAGCCGCTGTGTCTTTGGGGTTGCAGGTGAGGCAAGGGAGGGGGCTTTGGAGGGAGAGGCAACTGAGGACTGCGCAGTGCTCGTGGATGCGTGTGTGTGTGCCTGGGCCCCATCCCCTGTGAGTGTGGTTTCAGTCCCCTGACTGTGCGTGCGTGTGCGTCTTGTTTGTGGCGTGTGTGTCTGTGTGCTGCACGTGTCTGTGCTGGTGTGTGTCTGTGCCGGTGTGTGTGTGCTTGGGACAGGTAAGGTGCTGGGGAGTGTGGATGGGGCAGAGGCAGGAGGGGTGAGGGACTGTCGGAGGAGGGACACTGCTGCCATCAGGGAGGAGTCCATGGACCTATTGCCCCTCTGTAGGGCAGACATGCCCGATGAGATGCCCTCCATGAACGACACCCGCTGAGTCAACAGAGTGGTGTGTGCATGGAGGACACTCAGCATCGCTGTCTGCCCTACATGGACCTGGCGAATGAGGTACACAGACTCCTCACTGAGGGCAGCAGGGGACACAGGGGCAGGGGGTGCGGTGCCTGGCCCGAAGGAGACATGCTCCCGAACATGGGAGCCTCCACGGACCTCAGGAATGGGAGCCGATGGGAGGGCGGTGGTGGTGGTGGCGGGGACAGCAACACTAGCTGGGGTGTGGTGGCTGCTGACATCCGCCTCCATAAGGGAGTCATCCTCCGAGCTGCTGTGGTCCTCAGCTGAGGTGGATGGTGCTGAGGACTCCTCGGTGTGGCTCCCCTCGCCCTCCGTGCCACTGGGTCCCTCCGACCACTCCTCGGCTGCTGACCCAGTCTGGCTCTGCGGCTCCTCCTGGTCCGTGGAGCTGTCCCCTCCTGTGGCCGTGGATGTATCTGCAATCAATAGGGAAACAGACAGACATCAGTCACCTGCACCGAACGCACACACCACAGTAAGTACAGCACATTACAGAGCAAGCCCTGGCATCCTTAGTTGAACATTGCTAAAAGTGCCCAAACAGAACAGGAGAAGCCAATTGTCAGTCTGATGGTCAACCATGGCACTCACATCCCACCTGGCCTTGCACCCATCTGTCTGGTGTCTGTTGGATGGCAATACCCAGTGTGGACACATGCACCACCTACACAGTAGTTGGACAGTGCAGAGAACACGGCGAAGCATGTGAACATGCACACATCACAACTCTTGCCACTGAGTCAGTACAGGTGTCCGGATGAAAGGGATGCCCAGAGTCAAATAGGAAATGCATGTGATGCATACCAGCAACAGACACCATGATGCACCCATGTCCTGATAGCCATTGCCACAATGGTGTGCATGTAGCACATGTCACTCCCCTGCAGGATCCCTAATAGGAAGTCACATGCCATGGCACAGGCATGCCTGCTAAGTCATACATCACTGTCTCCAGTCACATGGGCAGGGCAGCCAGACAACAACACTCTGCACTGTGTCACAATAGTAGGTCATGGGGAATGCAAGTCCTGGAGCTGAACAAGTGCACATGTACATCCCCCACACACCACATCATCTGAACACTTATCTGTCCAGGTCATACCGATTGGACATATGGGAGACCTGTAACACTACCCTCTGAACCTGAGCACCTCACAATATGCTGTGAATGGGAAACAGCTGCCTGAACTTCACATTCGCATACCCCAGTCTGCACGGTCAGGTGATCAAACACCTATGTGTCACACAAGTATCGTCTCCTATGGTCACATCTCCGGTGGCATGCTGAGCCCCAACCGAGAAACACCCCAGCAGACCTGACAACGAAGCCACAGCACACTGACACAGAGGCAGACACCTGAGGGGACAAATCACTGAGCACAACGTGTCAGCTGATACACGGGAGTGGGAGTACAGAGGGTATTGTATGGCCTGGAGTAGGCATGACTGTCCTACCCCACATGAATGAGGGATGAGCCCTGGACAGTAGGCAGCTGGCTAAGTATGTGTGACACACGTAATATACACACTCCTGTGGCCCAAACATTGTTCCCACCCGCAGCATGGGTGTGTGCCAGATACCCCAGGCACATGTGGTGGATCAGCTCTGCAATTGGACCACATATCAAAGTAACACGCAGATTACATGTCAGAACACAGCCATTGTGTAAGCAATGGACCCACCCATGATGCCCACCACAGAGTTAGGGAACAGATGCTGTCCCCCACCTTGAGTCAAGCAAACTGCAAGGACACAGTACCCAAGTGACACAATTCCCTGACTGTAAGGGCCACACCAGGGTATCAGATGAGGAGTGGGCAGTGCACAATAGAGGGACATGGGTCCTGGACCACATGACTGATGTACTGTGGAAGTTTAACCAGGCCAGAGGAGGGCACATAGCATGGCAGACATAGTTCACAATGCAGTCATGGACTCACCCCCTCCTTGCTGCTCTCTGGCCTTCAGCTGCCCATCCAGATCAGGGAAGACCACCGCCAGGATCCTGAGCATGTGGGGGGTCAGGGTCCGGTGTCCGCCCCTCCTGCGAGGAGGCGACAGCTTCAGCTGGACCCGTGCGATCCTCCGGGTCCAGCCCCGAAGGTCCTGCCACCTCTTCTGGCAGTTGCGGATCCGGCGCTTGTAGACCCCCACGGATCTCACTGCCCGGACGATGGTCAGCCATATCTGCTGCTTCTGGTGGGCATCAACCTGTGAGGATGACAAAGTGAGAATGCCATTACTACACATGCAACATATCCGTGCATTACACAGTTGTATATACATGTCTCAATCACAGGGGCACATGATGTACACAGGCAGTGCAACGATGGCCATGGACAGTATGCCAGCAGTTACTACATGGTATCATTGCCTGGGAAGTAAAACCTTGTTTAAATGCACTGTCACTGCACTATACCTGTCCAGTGCATGTAACTACACACTATGGGGGTGACAACTACTCAGTGAGCCTGCTAGCCAGTGGCGTGCAGACTGTTAGCCTTGCTAGTCAGACAACATGCACATTTAGAAAGGCAGTGGACAGAACACTCACCTGCTCCCCTGCTTTCCCATACAGCTTGCTGTACTGTGGAAGGAGGCTGTCCAGCAGGGCCTGGTTCTCCTCAGTGCTGAAGGCTGGGGCTCTCTCTACAGTACGTGCCATTGCAGGGTCCAGAGGGTGCAGATACAGCAGCAGTGTAGTGGCAGATGTCGTCCTGGAGCATGTAGTGCAGGCAAGTGAGCTCTCAGGGGAACAGCCAGCATTATATGTGTGCTGCAGAGGCAGATACTGTCCCATGTGTCCAAAGTGATAGGTCCAAGTCGTTTGCATCTTCTGAATCTGGCCAATCCATGGAATTGCACCACTTACACACGCCCCCAGCATCCTTCAAAAGTTCAACTTCATGACACCCATGAATTTGCAACATTGTTGTGGGTGACCAACTGAATTTACAGCATCAGACTCGTTCAAAATTTGAAAACGCGTCCGTTGCCAGGCCAGGCCATAGCCAATGGGTGCGCACCGATCGGTCCATTGCTGTTCAACGCGTACCCAGGATACAACGCGTACCCGCACACATTGAATGCAATGGGCCGGCCGGGCACACCGATCAGTCCATTGCTGTTCAACGCGTACCCAGGATACAACGCGTACCCGCACACATTGAATTCAATGGGCCGGCCGGGCACACCGATCGGTCCATTGCTGTTCAACGCGTACCCAGGATACAACGCGTACCCGCACACATTGAATGCAATGGGCCGGCCGGGCACACCGATCGGTCCATTGCTGTTCAACGCGTACCCAGGATACAACGCGTACCCGCACACATTGAATGCAATGGGCCGGCCGGGCACACCGATCGGTCCATTGCTGTTCAACGCGTACCCAGGATACAACGCGTACCCGCACACATTGAATGCAATGGGCCGGCCGGGCACACCGATCGGTCCATTGCTGTTCAACGCGTACCTAGGATACAACGCGTACCCGCACACATTGAATGCAATGGGCCGGCCGGGCACACCGATCGGTCCATTGCTGTTCAACGCGTACCTACGATACAACGCGTACCCGCACACATTGAATGCAATGGGCCGGCCGGGCACACCGATCGGTCCATTGCTGTTCAACGCGTACCTAGGATACAACGCGTACCCGCACACATTGAATGCAATGGGCCGGCCGGGCACACCGATCGGTCCATTGCTGTTCAACGCGTACCTAGGATACAACGCGTACCCGCACACATTGAATGCAATGGGCCGGCCGGGCACACCGATCGGTCCATTGCTGTCCAACGCGTATTGCGAATACAACGCGTACCAGCTCACATTGAATGCAAGGGCCAATGTGTGCGCACCGATCGGTCCATTGCTGTCCAACGCGTATTGCGAATACAACGCGTACCAGCACACATTGAATGCAATGGCCAATGTGTGCGCACTGATCAGTCCATTGCTGTCCAACGCGTATTGCGAATACAACGCGTACCAGCACACATTGAATGCAATGGCCAATGTGTGCGCACTGATCTGTCCATTGCTGTCCAACGCGTATTGCGAATGCAACGCGTACCAGCTCACATTGAATGCAATGGCCAATGTGTGCGCACCGATCGGTCCATTGCTGTCCAACGCGTCCCTGTACAAGTCACTGGCATAAGTCACCATGCCTGTCACAGGTGAACATATGCCAGCCACATATACTTCCCAGGGAGTGAGGGGCACACCTACAACACCACAGCCTGTCCAAACTGTATCCTACAGCATGTAAGGCTGCATTACCTATTCCGTGATGGGGGTGAACATGTTGTTCTGTGGGTGTCACTTGGGGGCAGCCACCCCCAGGCTGTGCACGTGTTCATGGGGACAGAATCCTTGGTGTTTCGTGTACATGACCACTGTGATGTGCAACTGTTCATATCTGAGCATGTGGCATGGTCACATTTCACGGTGGTGTATGTGTATGTCATGTCACATACCCCCTGAGTCCCATGTGGGACGGTATGTTTAACCCAGGGTGACCCATTGGCACAATAGTGATGGTCCTCCACAGTCTGTGTGCATGTTGTGTTTACAATGTCTCTGATTTCATGTGCACAATGGGAGGCAGTCTCCACATCCACGTTGTTTGTGCATGGACTTTGATGTTGTGCGTGTGTGTGTCACAGACGTCCATGTCTGTCCTGCCGAGGCAACAGGGACCACTATCTGTGGGGGTCATGGTTGTTTTGCTGTGGTGTATACATGATACACCATGTCATGCCAGTGTCCATGTGGCAATACAGGGTCCCTGGGAATCTACCTGTCGTTGAGCTGTGATGCCTGGGGCACATCTGTCCTCACATGTCACTGTGGGGTGTGTTTGTAACGTGGCAGCAGGAGATGGGAACTGGGACACGGCCTCATGATATCCAATGGCACAACCTGGGACTTATTGATGCCACTTGTTGAACTGTGATGTTAGATGTTGGCCATGTATGTGCCATACATATCCTTACGGAACTGCACACATCATGTACTTGTGCCTCATAATGATGTATCATGTGATATTGAGTGTGTTCAATGCCACATATGTGGGGTGACTGACAATCTTGCTTTCTTCACCTATGCACTGCAGGGCACCAGCTGTCCTTAGACCATTCCCTGACCTGGCAACGATGGTGGAACATGACAGCATCCGACGGTACCGCTTCACCAGGCAGCTGATTGAGGATTTGGCAGTGCGCTTGGCACCACATTTGCAACCTGGCCGGCCGTACCCTACAGCGCTGACCCCCAAGGTGAAGGTGATGGCAGCCCTACACTTCTTTGCCACCGGTACCTTTCAACACACTGTGGCGACTGCTGGTGGGATGTCACAGACCATGTTCAGCCGTGTGCTCCGCGATGTTTTGGAGGCTATGTTGATATACCTGAACCAGTACATCTATTTCCCTAGACTCCAACAACTCACTGGCGTGAAGAGTGACTTCTATGCCCTGGGGAGGATGCCGCATGTCATTGGCTCCATTGATGGGACACATGTGGCTTTGGTACCACCACAGGCCCAAGAGCAGGCATACAGGAACCGCAAACACTACCACTCGGTCAATGCACTGGTGGTCTGTCTTGCAGATATGAGCATCTCACACGTGTGTGCCCATTTCCCTGGTTCTGCACACGATGCCTACGTGATGAGGAGTAGTCGCATCCCGAGGATGATGTCACAGATGCGGAACCAGCGTGCCTGGCTTGTTGGTGTGTACTGACTTTGTACCATTGTGTGTGTTCTGCAATGTAGTGTTCCACCCTCTTTTCCAACTCAGCTAATGTGCAATTGTCTGTATGTAGGTGACTCCGGACACCCCAACATGCCGTGGTTGCTGACGCCCCTCAGGAACCCTGTGACACCAGCCCAGATGTGCTACAATGAGGCACATGGTCGGACCAGGAGAGTGATTGAGCGGACATTTGGTCTCCTGAAGAGCCGCTTCCGCTGCCTCGACAAGACAGGAGGGTCCCTCCCATATGCCCCAGCAAAGGTGTGCAAGATTGTCATCGTCTGCTGCATGCTACACAACCTGGCAGTGCGGAAGGAGTTGCCTCTCATCCTGGATGACGATGACCAACGTCCGCCACCTGTGGAGGATCCTGGCCTGGACCAAGATGCCAGTGATGATGATGATGATGATGGTGATGTCCGCACACAGCTCATCACCAACTTCTTCAGCTGAATGTGAGTATCCAGAGATGTCATGTCAATGATGTGAGTTTGCATGATATGTGTTGGTGGTGCTCTGGTGCTGTTTGAGTGTGTCCATGGGCTACATGACTGTATGCGTGTAGCGATGTGTCCTTACAGGTAGTCTGTACTCCCCAACAGTGTTGACATGCTAACTTGGTTCTGGGTGGGTATCTTGTGACATGTATTGGGCATGAGTATTGCAGTTCTGTCCTGTTCTTCAGTGCTTTTGACTGTGTGTCATTTCTGTCCTTCACAGGGTACTTTCAGAGTAGTTTGGTCAACTGTGATCCCCGACACCGTGATTCGACTTCCAGGGTGGTAGCTGTCGTGTCCCTACAGGTGATGTGCGCCACACCCATGGACTTCCTTCCTTCTACACTTGTTGACTGTGTGCCCGCTGCCAGGTGGGATTACCTTGCATCTGTGGTGGTTACAACATGTTGCAAATGTGTAATAAACCTGTGCTTCACTTTGTGATGTGCGTTGTCTGTGGTCACACATCTGACTGACATTTGCTTACTGCACCAGTGGGCTAGTTAACACAGACTGTGAATAGGTGTTGGGTCTGTGCAATGCAACGTATTTCCTGGCAACATCAGTGTAGGCGATGAGTCAGATGGCCCTGGTGTGTATGTGTTGTGTAGCCCTGGTGGTGTGTCTCCCTCATATGTGTGACGTCGCCATGACTCACATGCCGGTGTTGTACTTGCTGTAGCAGTTAGCATGCACAGTGTCATTTCCCAGATCATCATCGCCACTTCAGAGACAACGTTGGAATCACAACAGAGGCAAGTATGGTGTATTAGTGAGTTTATTGACATACATGTGTCAGTATAGTGCACAGGATGGTGGGTGCTGTACATTGTGATTGTAATCCAAAGTTCCTAGATGATTTGGAAGTCCTGGTAGCAGAAATGTCCAGAGTAAAGTCCACAGACATCTGAGACATTGGTCCAACTTGAGCTCCCCATGTCATGTGGGAGAGTTGTGTTGCATTCGACAGGGTGAACAGTTTGGGCACAAAGGTGATTTTCCAGAACAGGTGTTGGCTTCCTGGGGGTTGTGATGGGCATCAGCCTCTCAGTTGTCCTTCCTCGGACGACCCCTCTTCTTTGGGGGGGGACCCTCAAGTGCAGGCTGCTGCGGTGCAGGGGACTCTCCGCCAGAGTCATCCTGCCTCCCTGTGGCAGTTGCAGTTGTTTCAGCACCAGATGTTGTGGGCACACAGGGAGGTGTTGACTGGTTGCTGCTCATCTGGTGGAGGCATTGTTATATGTCCCTATGCACCGCCGTCATCTCTTGCAGTGTGTCCCACTTGGACTCCACGCGGGACATGTGTGAGTCCAAGCGGGTATGATGGGCAGCCTGCTGCTGTTTAATGTCCCTGAGGAGCCCCACTACCTGGCTGAACTCTCCGGTGCTGGACTGGTACGCATCGGCTATGCGTGCCAGTTGTGGGTCATCATGCAGTCTAGACCCCTCTGCGAGCAGCGACCTATGTCTCCCACCCCTCCCACCACCCCTGGTGACACGTGCAGTACCTGAGGTGGCACGCACAGGTGACCCTGGGCCACCTTGGGGGTTGTTGGTGGTGTTGGTGTCCATGGCCCCACGTTGGTCCAGGGTCCCTGTGCTGGTGGTGGTGGTGGTGCTCCTTGGTCTGTCCATGTCGGCAGGGGTGGTATGTGTGTTGACAGTCGTTGGAGGGGTGGGTGCAGGGGATGCAGCTGGTGGTCCTGCTGGTGCTGCATGATGACTTGCTCCGGAGGTGCCAGGTGGGTCTTCTTCATCCGAGGAGGGCAGAGGCTGTTCCACACCAGTGAGCTCCGTATCCTCTTGAGCCTGGGACGGGGACTCCTCAGCGTCTGCTGCTGTGTCCCCATCATCACCTGTTTTTGGGAGACACACACAATGTATGTTATGTTTCTGCAGGCATCAATGGTTGACACACCTGACAGTTGTGACTGTGCCTCTGGATGCGGGCCTGTACATTGCATTGTCCTAAGTTGTCACAGTCAGGGGTTGATATTGGTGTAGCACATTGTCCTGCATTATTTGGGCATTTCTATGTGAATGTTGGGGTGTGTACATGGTCTGCATTGGTTGTATTTGGTTGACATCCGGCCCTCCTTCCCACCCAGCCAGATATCCCACCATGGAACGTGCTTCCATTGCAGGGACTGCAAGTTGTCTTTCAGGATGTCAGTCAGTGGTGTCCTGCTGTTAGTTGGTGCACAGTTGCCAGCAGGGCCTTGTGCTCCCCACAGCAGTAGCCAGTGTCAGCCATCTTGTCAGTTGTTTTCCACTCCCTGTGATGTGCGCATGGTTCAGGGTGGTGTTGATGGGACAGTTGTGGGGGTGACCAATATCTGTGACTACCACTCCCATCATGCTATTGCCTCAACCCCACTTCCCAGCATGCCCATACTTACTTGCTTTTGGGTGGACTTCACTGTGTGTGAGTGTGAGAGCAATGGCAAGATGGCTGACAGTGGAGTCCTGCTGTTGGTTGGTGGCCAGTTCCCAGCATGGCCTTGTGCTCCCCACAACAGAGCACCAGTGTCAGACATCTTTGATGGGGCTTTCCACTCTCTGTGGTGTGTGCATGCTTGGGTGTGAGCTTGCTGGGCCATGTGGGTGAGGGATGTTGAGCTGTGACTACCACTCCCATCATGCTATTGCCTCCACCCCCTTCCCAGCATGCCCATGCTTCCTTCCCTTTGACTCTGCTTCCCTGTGGGGTTGTGTGCCTGTGCTGACACGATGGCTGACAGTGTTATCCTGGGGTTAGTTCTGCTACAGGTCCCATGTGTGTCCCTGTGCTTCACACAGCATGACCCAAGGTTGTGGTTCTTTGTGGGATATTTGATTGGAGTGTGAGGCAATGCATTCTCCCAGGTGAGTTGTGTGGAGTTTGTGTTAGGGGGTGTGTGGGTGGAGCTGCTGGTGACTATGGTCTGTGCTGTGAGTCCTCCTTCCCACCCAGCCAGATATCCCACCATGGAACGTGCTTCCATTGCAGGGAGTGCAAGTTGTCTTTCAGGATGTCAGTCAGTGGTGTCCTGCTGTTGGTTGGTGCACAGTTGCCAGCAGGGCCTTGTGCTCCCCACAGCAGTAGCCAGTGTCAGCCATCTTGTCAGTTGTTTTCCACTCCCTGTGATGTGAGCATGGTTCATGGTGGTGTTGATGTGCGCATTGTGAGGGTGGGCAATATCTGTGACTACGACTCCCATGATGCTATTGGTTACACTGACTTGCCCAGCATACACAGTATTCCTTTCTTTCAGTGGGCTTCACTGTGTGGTGGTGTTGTAGTGGTGGCTACATGTCTGGATGTGTTTGTTAGTTGTATTTGTGCCACTGCCTAGCTGTAGTTGTGTTTGTACATGTGATGAGACAGTTACATGTCACTATGAGATGGCATGTGTTGTGTTTATCTGACTGACATACACATTTTGGGATGATTCTGTTCTGGTTGCTGTGTATTTGCTAAGGGTGCATGGTTTGACTCTCCCTTGCCAGTGATGTGTGTGTATTGTCGCACAATATTGTGTACATTTGTTGTGTACTCACCAGGCTCTGGGATGTTTTCTAGTCCATATACGCTCACTGGTGGTAGGATGGCCCGCACCTTCTCCTCCCAGGGCCTGAGGTATACTGGCTTGGCAGGAGGGCCACTGCCGGTGTGTTGGCTCACGAGGTAGTCCTTCTACAACAGCTCCCTGACCCTCCTGCGCACGTCATACCACCTGTTCTGGATGTCTATCTTTGTGCGCAAACATGGTGATTGTGCGTTCACCCTGTCGACGATCCTCTCCCACATCTTGGTTTTCTGCGCCATGGGTGTCTGTTGGACCAGTGTACCAAACAGCTGTGGCTCTACCCTGAGGATCTCATCTACCAGGACTTCCAATTCACTATCTAGGAACTTATGATTCTTCTTTGGGGGCATGGTGATGGGTGGTGATGGTGAGTGATGTGTGTGTTGGTGTGCAGGTGAAGGTGTGTGAGTGTGTGTTTTGCTGGGTGTATGTGAGGTTGCTATTTGTTGAGATGCTGATGGTGTGTGGCTTGTGTGATGGATGAGCTGTGGGTGTATGGTTGCTGTCTGTTGAGTGCTGGCAGGTAATTTGAATTTGCAAAGGATCATGGTAGGGATTTGTGTCCTTTATATGGGTGGAGTTGTGGGTGTGTCTTTGTTCCCTGCCCCCCCAGTATTTATTGGCTTTGTAATTGCTTGTTTGGCCTTTTTTTGTGTATTTTCCCTTTGTACTTTTCGTGCATGTAGGAGACGTTCTTGTGACCGAGTCTGACCCTGCAGTTGTCTCGTACGAGCTTCTCCGATTCGTTCACTCTGTGTTTGTGCTGTTTTCTATGCTGCGTACGCGTCGGTCGCGGTGTTTTGTGTTGCTTCGGCTCGCAGTTTTGTATGCGTGTCGGTCGTACGGCTTGTCCTCCGTGCGACTCGGTCGTGTTTTCCACGCGTTGCATCGTATTTGGCGGGTAGGAGTTCGCGGGTATGTTTCGTTCGGGATTGTTCCGGGTGCGTGTCGGTCGGTTAGATTTGCGTGTTTTTCCGGCCGGATTGGTGTTTTCCGCGCGGCTCGGTCGTTCGGCTTGTGTTCCGTACGAGTCGGTCGGGTTTTGCACGCTTCTCATCGTACTTTGCGGGTCGGGCTGCACCGGTACGTATCCGGTCGGAATTAATTCCGGCTCCGAGTCGGTCGGTACGTTTTCCGGCCGGAATCGGAATCGACCCCTAGTTTTAGGCAGGAAAATGCTAACCTTCTAAACTTGTCATTCCCAAAATACTAATGTAAAATCCGAGTTGGCCATTAAGTTGGATTTTTAAATATTATTAAAATGAATCCTTCTTCCAGCAACTCCCAAAATGAATTTAGCACCTATTAAACATATTAGTGTAAACCCGTGCTAACCTATATGAGAGCCAGCAGAGCCACAGTGGAAAATTACTTTGGAGGTTTTTCACCCCAAGGGCATGTAAAACATTAAAATATACACGCCCTGCTTTTAAAATAAAATGTACACTCCTCAATGGGCACTTAGGGCATACCTTAGGGGGGACCTTTATGATTTAAAAAAAAAAGCTTAGGACTGGCAAAAGGTTTGTTTTGCCAGGTTGAAATGGCAGTTTAATACTGCTCACCCGGGCAATGAGTGCTGAAGCCCACCAATAGCATTTAATTTACAGGCCCTTGGTATATTTTGTACCATATACTAGGAACTTAGAAGTCAATGAAATGTGCCAATCAGGTGTATACCAATTTGAACATGTTTAACAGGGAGAGCACAATTACTTCACCATTGGCTAGTAATTGTAATTGTATTTATTTAGTGCTTACTACCCCTGATGTGTAGTTGAAGTGCTTTTCAGCGAGTAGCACGTTACTCCGAAACCCAAAGGATTAGTGGTGGATTAGTATAGGGAAATATAAGTTTTCAACTTGAGCAGTGGACATATGTGAGTTTGTTAGTTTGATTGAATAGAATAAAGGAGGGAATGGAGAAGGGAAGAGTCTAAATAATGTTATTTCGGAGATTATATTAGTTAGATGAGGTCTGGGAAGAGTCAAAGGAGAGATAGAGGAGGGAAGAGTCTAGGAAGTGTTATTTTAGAGATCATAGTAGTAAAATGAAGTTTGGGATGGGTCAAGGAGGCATAGCGAAGGGAAGAGTCTGGAAAGGATTATATGGGAGATCATTGTAGTATACTGAGATTTGGGGTGAGTCAAGGAAGTATAGAGGAGGTAAGAGTGAAGAAAGGATATTAGGGAGATCATAGTAGTAGAATGAGGTTTGGGATGAGTCAGAGAGTGAAGGTAGAGGATATATTGAGAGAGGTATAGGATGAGACACAGAGGAGTGCATTGGAGGAAGTTGAACGTTTTTTGTCTATCTTTCTTTCATAGGAGTGAAGTTATAAAATATATAGATACACAATTACATAAAAAAGTAAACATGTATAAAGGAAAATAATGAAGAGATATAAACCTGTATTGCATTAAGCTCCACATGTGCAAGTATGGATAAATAGGCAGAATTTCAGATTTTCAGGTGTTGCTGTATGTAAAGTACAGTATACATATATATATATATATATATATATATATATATATATATATATATATATATATATATATATATATATATATATATATATATATATCACCGCTCCTGTCGCCTTTGCCTTTGCACTCACGGGCGGGTGCCGGTTATCGCGGGGGCATACCCGCGTTTCAATATTGCTGCTCCTTAGCCCTGTCAAAATCCAACAAGGAAAAGGCACTCTCGGAGGCAGGTTCACAAAGTTTATTTAGGAACTCCGCAGATTTTACCAACACAGACGCGTTTCGGCAGTCGCCTTTGTCAATGTGTTCAAACGCGCCGGAAGCAAACACTTTTAAAAAAAAATCAAATTAACAATACATGGAAATCAATGACGGACTATTAATGTCAAACTTCTCTTCATACATAAAAATCAAAGACGGGCTAACATTGCTTTATGAGTCTCCTGAGCGCCATCTTAGCCTGTTTACATCTGACAATGTCCTATATAAAGGATTTCATGATTCAATACCGATTCAGATAACAGTATAATTTCGCAATATAATTCATTAAGATCTGAATGATCAAAATAATAAATATGAGAATCCCACATGTAATATACATATTTCATCTTGTGCAATATTGCACTGTGCAAATATCAAACTTTTTTCACGCTGGTTAGCATTCAACTCGTTTGTATAGCCCTGGATGGGCATTTTCCATTGTAATCAATGTTTGTGTGAATTTCTCATCAATTCATCAAATGCCCTTAATGGGCTGTCTCTCCCAAAATTGTGGTGAGAATGATGTATAAGGCATAGGAAAGAGGACAAGGGGAAGAGAAGAAAGGGTCCGTCAATTGCACTGAATACATATGTGCAGGACATTCAGTTATCGGCGTGGAAATACTAATGATGTACATTTTCTATCTTAGAAGGCTTCAATCTACATTATTCTCCTAGATGGACTGATAGCTCTTCGCTACTATTCATGCCTTCTGGATATTTTGTTTGCATGTCAATGATGTAGCGGGATTCTAGCCTTCGTAATTTCAAAGTTCTATCCCCCCCTCTGCAGCTGTTTGGTACGTGATCTAGACTAAAGAATCTCAATAGATCCCTGTTACTTTGATGCTTCTCTCCGAAATGTCTGGCTACTGGGTATGACGCATCCACCAAAAAGTGTTTGCTCCCGACGCATTTGAACACATTGACAAAGACGACTGCCGAAACGCGTCTGTGTTGGTAAAATCTGCGGAGTTCCTAAATAAACTTTGTGAACCTGCCCCCGAGAGTGCCTTTTCCTTGTTGGATGGTGACGAGGCTAAGGAGCAGCAAAATATATATATATATTGAAAAAACCAAAGGTTACAGGGAAGTTATAGTTAGACTCAGATTTCACTTGTACAATACCAGTGAAATTCAGCAGTTATAGTTAGCTGAGCTAATTATAACTTACACCCCCGCAATGCACTGCTTATGACCTCACATATTACATCACTCATGAGATGGTCAGTGACTTCACTGACGACATCACCAATGACATCTCAAATGACATCACTGATGATATCATCGATGGAATGACACACACCCACTCACACCCCTATACAACCTCCCATACAACCACTCACACACCCACACAACCACTCACATACCCATTCACAGACCCATACAATTACTCACACAACTACTCACTCATCAATGGAGCCACTCACACACCCAGTCACTCCCTCATACAACCACTCATGCACCCTTACAGATACTCATATAACCAGTTACTCACCCACACAGCCACTGACATAGCCACACACTCACCCAAACAGATACTCACACACCTACTTATTCACCTATATCTCCACTCTCATACCCACTCACTCACCCATACAACCTCTCAACACAGCCATTCTCTCACCCATACAACTACTCACGCACTCACTCACACACCCACACAACCAGTTACATACCATTCACATATCCATACAAGCACTCACACTTCCGCTCACTCATCCATACAGTGATTCACACAGACACTCACTCTCCAATATAGCTTCTCACACACCAACTCACTTAACCAAACACCCACTCAAATAGCCACTCAATCACCCATACAGCCACTCATACACAGAGTCACTCACTCATACAGCCATTCAGACACCCACTCACTCACCATTACAGTCACACACCCACTCACCCCATACAGCCACCCACACACCCATACAAACAATCACACATCTACTCACTTGCCCATACAGCCACTCACATAGACACTCAGGGGTCGATTCCGATTCGGGCAGGAAAAAGCACCGACCGACTCGGATCCGGAAAAAATACCGACCGACACGTACCCGTGGCGCACGACACGCCAAGTACGATGCAAGGCCGAAAAATCCGACCGACACGTACCGAAACCAAGTCGACCGACCGAGCCGCACGGAAAGCAGCAATCCGGCCGGAAAAACACGCGAATCCAACCGACCGACACGCACCCGGAACAAATCCGACCGAAACGTACACGCGAACTCCAAACCGCAAAGTACGATGCAAGGCGCGAAAACCACGACCGAGTCGGACGGAGGACAAGCCGTACGACCGACACGCACACAAAACCGAGCCGAAGCAACACAATACACCGCGACCGACGCGTACGCAGCATAGAAAACTGCACAAACACAGCGTGAACGAAACGGAGAACACCGTACGAGACCAATGCAGGGTCCGACTCGGTCACAAGAACGTTTCCAACATACACAAACAGCACAAAGGAAAAATCACCCAAAAAAGGCCAAACAAGCAATTACCAAGCCAATAAATACTGGGGGGTGGGGACAGAGAACAAAGACACACCCACAACTCCACCTATATAAAGGACACAAATCACTACCATGAGCCTTTGCAAATGCCATTCCACTGCCAGCACCCAAGAGAAAGCAACCACACACCCACAGCTCATCCCTCACACAAGCCACACACCATCAGCACACCAACAAATACCTACCTCACATACACCCAGCAAAACACACACTCACACACCCTCACCTGCACACCAACACACACATCACCCACCATCACCACCCATCACCATGCCCCCCAAGAAGAATCCCAAGTTCCTAGATAGTGAATTGGAAGTCATGGTAGACGAGATCCTCAGGGTGGAGCCACAGCTGTTTGGCACACTGGTCCAACAGACCCCCATGTCGCAGAAAACCAAGATGTGGGAGAGGATCATCAACAGGGTGAACGCACAATCACCATGTCGGCGCACAAAGACCGACATCCAGAACAGGTGGTATGACGTGCGCAGGAGGGTACGGGACATGCTGAAGAAAGACTACATCAACAGCCAATACACCGGCAGTGGCCCTCCTGCCAAGCCAATATACCTCAGGCCCTGGGAGGAGAAAGTGCGGGCCATCCTTCCGCCAGTGAGCGTATATGGACTAGAGGACATCCCAGAGCCTGGTGAGTACACAACAAATGTACACAATATACTGCCACAAAACACACACATCACTGTCAAGGGGAGAGTCAAACCATGCACTCATAGCAATTACACAGCAACCAGAACAGAATCATCCCAAAATGTGTATGTCAGTCAGATAAACACAACACATGCCATCAAAAAAGTCACATCCAACTGTGCCAACACATGTACAAACACAACCACAACTACAGCTAGGCAGTGGCACAAATAGAACTAACAAACACATCCAGACATGTAGCCACCACAACAACACCAACACACAGTGAAGACCACTCAAAGGAAGGAATTCTGTGTATGCTGGCCAAGTCAGTGTAGCCAATAGCATCATGGGAGTCGCAGTCACACATATTGCCCCCCCACAACTGTCCCATCAACACCACCCTGAACCATGCGCACATCACAGGGAGTGGAGAAGGACTCACAAGATGGCTGACACTGGCTACTGCTGTGGGGAGCACAAGGCCCTGCTGGCAACTGTGCACCAACAAACAGCAGGACACCACTGACTGACATCCTGAGAGACAACTTACACTCCCTGCAATGCAAGCACGTTCCATGGTGGGATATCTGGCTGGCTGGCTGGGTGGGAAGGGGGACTTGCAGCACTGACCATAGTCACAAGCTCCTCCCCTCACACACCCCCCAACACAAACTCCACAGAACCCACCTGGTAGAATGCAATGCCCCCATCCTAACACAAGATCCCACAAAGAACCACCACCCTGGGTTATGTTGTGTGAAGCACAGGGACACTCTTGGGACTCTTAGCCAAACAACTGCCAGGACAACACTCCCAGCCATCCTGTCAGCACAGCCACCCCACCCCACAGGGAAGCAGAATCAAAAGGAAGGAAGCATGGGCATGCTGGGAAGGGGGTGGAGGCAATAGCATGATGGGAGTCGTAGTCACTGATATTGGTCACCCCCACAACTGTCCCATCAACACCACCCTGAACCATGCTCACATCACAGGAAGTGGAGAAGGACTCACAAGATGGCTGACACTGGCTACTGCTGTGGTGAGCACAAGGCCCTGCTGGTAACTGTGCACCAACAAACAGCAGGACACCACTGACTGACATCCTGAGAGACAACTTACACTCCCTGCAATGCAAGCACGTTCCATGGTGGGATATCTGGCTGGCTGGGTGGGAAGGGGGACTTGCAGCACTGACTATAGTCACAAGCACCTCCCCTCACACCCCCCCCCCCAACACAAACTCCACAGTACCCACCTGGTAGAATGCAATCCCCTCCATCCTAACACAAGATCCCACAAAGAACCACCACCCTGGGTTATGTTGTGTGAAGCACAGGGACACTCTTGGGACTTCCAGCCAAACAACTGCCAGGACAACACTCCCAGCCATCCTGTCAGCACAGCCAGCCCACCCCACAGGGAAGCAGAGTCAAAAGGAAGGAAGCATGGGCATGCTGGGAAGGGGGTGGAGGCAATAGCATGATGGGAGTCGTAGTCACTGATATTGGTCACCCCCACAACTGTCCCATCAACACCACCCTGAACCATGCTCACATCACAGGAAGTGGAGAAGGACTCACAAGATGGCTGACACTGGCTACTGCTGTGGGGAGCACAAGGCCCTGCTGGCAACTGTGCACCAACAAACAGCAGGACCCCACTGACTGACATCCTGAGAGACAACTTACACTCCCTGCAATGCAAGCACGTTCCATGGTGGGATATCTGGCTGGCTGGGTGGGAAGGGGGACTTGCAGCACTGACTATAGTCACAAGCACCTCCCCTCACACCCCCCCAACACAAACTCCACAGTACCCACCTGGTAGAATGCAATGCCCTCCATCCTAACACAAGATCCCACAAAGAACCACCACCCTGGGTTATGTTGTGTGAAGCACAGGGACACTCTTGGGACTCTTAGCCAAACAACTGCCAGGACAACACTCCCAGCCATCCTGTCAGCACAGCCAGCCCACCCCACAGGGAAGCAGAGTCAAAAGGAAGGAAGCATGGGCATGCTGGGAAGGGGGAGGAGGCAATGGCATGATGGGAGTCGTAGTCACAGACATAGCTCACCCCCACAACTGTCCCATCAACACCACCCTGAACCATGCTCACATCACAGGGAGTGGAGAAGGACTCACAAGATGGCTGACACTGGCTACTGCTGTGGGGAGCACAAGGCCCTGCTGGCAAATGTGCACCAACAAACAGCAGGACACCACTGACTGACATCCTGAGAGACAACTTACACTCCCTGCAATGCAAGCACGTTCCATGGTGGGATAACTGGCTGGCTGGCTGGCTGGGAAGGAGGACTTGCAGCACTGACCATAGTCACAAGCACCTCCCCTCACACACCCCCCAACACAAACTCCACAGTACCCACCTGGTAGAATGCAATGCCCTCCATCCTAACACAAGATCCCACAAAGAACCACCACCCTGGGTTATGTTGTGTGAAGCACAGGGACACTCTTGGGACTTCCAGCCAAACAACTGCCAGGACAACACTCCCAGCCATCCTGTCAGCACAGCCAGCCCACCCCACAGGGAAGCAGAGTCAAAAGGAAGGAAGCATGGGCATGCTGGGAAGGGGGTGGAGGCAATAGCATGATGGGAGTCGTAGTCACTGATATTGGTCACCCCCACAACTGTCCCATCAACACCACCCTGAACCATGCTCACATCACAGGAAGTGGAGAAGGACTCACAAGATGGCTGATACTGGCTACTGCTGTGGGGAGCACAAGGCCCTGCTGGCAACTGTGCACCAACAAACAGCAGGACACCACTGACTGACATCCTGAGAGACAACTTACACTCCCTGCAATGCAAGCACGTTCCATGGTGGGATATCTGGCTAGCTGGGTGGGAAGGGGGACTTGCAGCACTGACCATAGTCACAAGCACCTCCCCTCACACCCCCCCAACACAAACTCCACCGTACCCACCTGGTAGAATGCAATGCCCTCCATCCTAACACCAGATCCCACAAAGAACCACCACCCTGGGTTATGTTGTGTGAAGCACAGGGACACTCTTGGGACTCTTAGCCAAACAACTGCCAGGACAACACTCCCAGCCATCCTGTCAGCACAGCCAGCCCACCCCACAGGGAAGCAGAGTCAAAAGGAAGGAAGCATGGGCATGCTGGGAAGGGGGGTGGAGGCAATAGCATGATGGGAGTCGTAGTCACTGATATTGGTCACCCCCACAACTGTCCCATCAACACCACCCTGAACCATGCTCACATCACAGGGAGTGGAGAAGGACTCACAAGATGGCTGACACTGGCTACTGCTGTGGGGAGCACAAGGCCCTGCTGGCAACTGTGCACCAACAAACAGCAGGACACCACTGACTGACATCCTGAGAGACAACTTACACTCCCTGCAACGCAAGCACGTTCCATGGTGGGATAACTGACTGGCTGGGTGGGTGGGAAGGAGGGCCGGCTGTCAACCAAACACAACCAATGCAGACCATGTTCACACCCCAGAAAATACATAGAAATGCCCAAATAATGCAGGACAATGTGCCACACCAATATCAACCCCTGACTGTGACGACTCAGGACAATGCAATGTACAGGCCCGCACCCAGAGGCACAGTCACAACTGTCATGTGTGTCAACCATTGATGCCTGCAGAAACATGACATACATTGTTTGTGTCTCCCAAAAACAGGTGATGATGGGGACACAGCAGCAGACGCTGAGGAGTCCCAGTCCCAGGCTCAAGAGGATGCCGAGCTCACTGGCGTCGTACAGCCTCTGTCCTCCTCGGACGATGAAGAACAACCTGGCACATCCGGTGCAAGTCAACATGCAGCACCAGCAGGACCACCAGCTGCAGCACCAGCAGGACCACCAGCTGCACCCCCTGCACCCACCCCTACAACGACTGTCACCACGAATACCATCCCTGCCGACATGGACAGAATAAGGAGCAACACCAGCACAGTGACCCTGGACCAACCTGGGGCCATGGACACCACCACCACCAACCCCCAAGGTGGACCAGGGTTATCTGTGCGTGCCACTGCACACACTGCACATGTCAGCAGGGGTGGTGGGAGGGGTGGGAGACAGAGGTCGCTGCTTGCAGACGTTGCTGGTGTGCATGATGACCCACAACTGGTACGCATAGCTGATGCGTACCAGTCCAGCACCGGAGAGCTCAGCCAGGTAGTGGGGCTCCTCAGAGACATTAAACAGCAGCAGGCTGCCCATCATGCCCGCTTGGACTCCCACATGTCCCACGTGGAGTCACACATGTCCCGTGTGGACTCACACATGTCCCGCGTGGAGTCCAAGTGGGATGCACTGCATGAGATGACGGCGGTGCACAGGGACATTTTACAATGCCTCCGCCAGATGAACAGCAACCAGTCCACACCTCCCTGTGTGCCAACAACATCTGGTGCCGAACAAACTGCAACAGCCACAGGGAGGGAGGAGGACTCTGGCGGAGAGTCCCCTGCACCGCAGCAGCCTGCACTTGAGGGCCCCCCCAAGAAGAGGGGTCGTCCGAGGAGGGAAAAGTGAGAGGCCGATGGCCAAGCGCAACTCCCAGGAAGCCTGAACCTGTTCTGGATGTTCGCCTTTGTGCACAGACTGTTCACCCTGTTGACGGCAACACTACTCCCACACATTGCATGGGGAGTACAAGTTGGACCAATGTGTCAGACAACTGTGGCCCCGATACTGGGGATCCTGTCTACCCGGACTTTCAATTCAACTAGGAACTTGGGATTGCAAGATTCATGTACAGCACAACCCATCCTATGCACTATTAACACAAATGTATCACAATAAACACACTAATACACCATACTTGCCTCTGTCGTGATTCCAACGTGGGTGCTGTTATGGGGATGATGAACTGCAAAATTACACTGTGTATGCGAACTGCAACAGCAAGGACAACACAGGCATGTGAGTACAGGAAACGTGACACACATGAGGGAGACACACCACCAGGGCTACACGACACATACACACCTAGGCCATCTGACTCATTGCCTACACTGATGTTGCCAGGGAAGACGGTGCAATGCACAGACACCACACCCATTCCCAGTTGTAGTCAAGTAGCCCACAGGTGCAGTAAGCAAATGGCAGTCAAATGTGTGACCACAGACAACGCACATCACAAAGTGAAGCACAGGTTTATTACACAGTTGCAACATGCCGTAACCACTACAGATGCAAGGTAACCCCACCTGGCAGCGGGCACACAGTCAACAACTGTAGACGGAAGGAAGTCCATGGGTGTGGCGCACATCACCTGTAGGGACACAACAGCTACCAGCCTGGATGTGCAATCACGTCGTCGGTGGACACAGTTGACCAAACGAATCTGAAAGTACCCTGTGAAGGACAGAAATGACACACAGTCAAAAGCAATGGAGTACAGGACAGAACAGCAAAACACATGCACAATACATGTTACAAGATACCCACCCAGAACAAAGTTAGCATGTCAACACTGTTAGGGAGTACAGCCCACCTGTCACCACACATCGCAACACACATCCAGTCAAGTGGCCCATGGACACACTCCAACAGCACCAGAGCACCACCCACACATCATGCCAACTCACATCATTGACATGACACCTCAGGATACTCACATTCAGCTAAAGAAGTTGGTGATGAGCTGTGTGCGGACATCACCATCACCATCATCATCATCATCGTCACTGGCATCGTGGTCCAGGCCAGGATCCTCCACAGGTGGCGGATGTTGGTCATTGTCATCCTGGATGAGAGGCAACTCCTTCCGCACTGCCAGGTTGTGGAGCATGCAGCAGACGATGATAATCTTGCACACTTTCGCAGGGGCATATGGGAGGGACCCTCCGGTCTTGTCCAGGCAGCGGAAGCGGCTCTTCAGGAGACCAAAGGTCCGCTCAATCACTCTCCTGGTCCGACCATGTGCCTCATTGTAGCGCATCTGGGCAGGTGTCACAGGGTTCCTGAGGGGTGTCAGCAACCACGGCATGTTGGGGTATCCCGAGTCACCTACGGACAGACTAGTGCACATTAGCTGACTTGGAAAAGTGGGCGGAATACTACAGATCAGATCACACACAATGGCACAAAGTCAGTACACACCGACAAGCCAGGCACGCTGGTTCTGCATCTGTGCAATCATCCTGGGGATGCGACTACTCCTCATCACAAAGGCATCGTGTGCTGAACCAGGGAAACGGGCACACACGTGTGTGATGGTCATGTCTGCAAGACACACCACCAGTGCATTGACCGAGTGGTAGTGCTTGCGGTTCCTGTAGGCCTGCTCCTGGGCCTGTGGTGGTACCAAAGCCACATGTATCCCATCAATGGAGCCAATGACATGCGGCATCCTCCCCAGGGCATAAAAGTCACTCTTCACGTCAGTGAGTCGTCGCAGTCTAGGGAAATAGATGTACCGGTTCAGGAAGAGCAACATTGCCGCCAAAACATCGCGGAGCACATGGCTGAACATGGTCTGTGACATCCCACCAGCAGTCGCCACAGTATGTTGGAAGGTACCAGTGGCAAAGAAGTGTAGGGCTGCCATCACCTTCACCTTGGGGGTCAGCGCTGTAGGATACGGCCGGCCAGGCTGCAAATGTGGGGACAACTGCACTGCCAAATCCTCAATCAGCTGCCTGGTGAAGCGGTACCGCCGGATGCTGTCCCGTTCCACCATCGTTGCCAGGTCTGGGAATGGCCGATGGACAGCAGGAGCCCTGCAGTGCAGAGGAGAAGTAAGCAAGATTGTCAGTCACCCCACATATGCGGCATTGAACACACTCAAGATCCCAACATACATCATTATGAGGCACAACTACATGAAGTGTGCAGTACCGGAAGGACATGTATGGTACATACATGGCCAACATCTGTCAACACGGTCCAACAGGTGGCATCAATTAGTCCCAGGTTGGCCCATTGGATATCATGAGGCCGTGTCACAGTTCCCATCTCCTGCTGCCGTGTCACAATAACCCCCCACAGGGACATGTGAGGACAGATGTGCCCCAGGCACCACAGCTCAATGACAGGTACATTCCCAGGGACCCTGTAATGCCACATGGACACTGGCATTACATGGAGTATCATGTATACACCACAGCAAAACAACCATGACCCCCACAGGTAGTGGCCCCACTTGCCACGGCAGGACAGACATGGACGTCTGTGACACACACGCACAACATCAGAGTCCATGCACACACAACGTGGATGTGGAGACTGTCTCCCATTGTGCACATGAAATCAGAGACATTGTAAACACCACATGCACAAAGACTGTGGAGGACCATCACTATTGTGCCACTGGGACACCCTGGCCCAAACATACCGTCCCACATGGGACTCACGGGGTATGTGACATGACATACACATACACCACTGTGAAATGTGACCATGGCACATGCACAGATATGAACAGTTGCACATCACAGTGGTCACGTACACGTAACACCCAGGATCCTGTCCCCATGAACACGTGCACAGCCTGGGGGTGGCTGCCCACAGGTGACACCCACAGGACAACATGTACACCAACATACACACAATAGGAAATGCAGCCTTACATGCCTGATGATAAAGTTTGGACAGGCTGTCGTGATGTAGGTGTGCCCCTCACTCCCTGGGAGCTATCTGTGGCTGGCATATGTCCATCTGAGACAGGCATGCTGACATATGCCAGTCACATGTACAGTGAAGCGTTGAACAGCAATGGACCGATCGGTGCCTCCGGCCGGCCCATTGCTTTCAATGTGTGCGGGTACGCGTTGTACCCCTGTGCGTGTTGGAACTGCAATGGACCGATCGGTGCCTCCGGCCGGCCCATTGCTTTCAATGTGTGCGGGTACGCGTTGTACCCCTGTGCGCGTTGTACTGCAATGGACCGATCGGTGACTCCGGCCGGCCCATTGCTTTCAATGTGTGCGGGTACGCGTTGTACCCCTGTGCGCGTTGTACCGCAATGGACCGATCGGTGCCTCCGGCCGGCCCATTGCTTTCAATGTGTGCGGGTACGCGTTGTACCCCTGTGCGCGTTGTACCGCAATGGACCGATCGGTGCCTCCGGCCGGCCCATTGCTTTCAATGTGTGCGGGTACGCGTTGTACCCCTGTGCGCGTTGAACTGCAATGGACCGATCGGTGCCTCCGGCCGGCCCATTGCTTTCAATGTGTGCGGGTACGCGTTGTACCCCTGTGCGCGTTGTACCGCAATGGACCGATCGGTGCCTCCGGCCGGCCCATTGCTTTCAATGTGTGCGGGTACGCGTTGTACCCCTGTGCGCGTTGTACCGCAATGGACCGATCGGTGCGCACCCATTGACAATGGGCTTGCCTGGCAACGGACGCGTTTTCGAATTTCGAACGAGTCGGTTGCTGGAAAATCAGTTGGTCACCCACAACAATGTTGCAAAATCATGTATGTCATGAAGTTGAAGATTTGAAGGATGCTGTGGGCGTGTTTTGGTGCTGCTATTCCATGGATTGGCCAGATTCAGAAGATGCAAACGACTTGGACCTATCACTTTGGACACAAGGGACAGTATCTGCCTCTCCAGCACATATATATTGCTGGCTGTTCCCCTGAGAGCCCACTTGCCTGCACTACATGCTCCAGGACGACATCTGCCACTGCACTGCTGCTGTCTCTGCCCCTCTGGACCCTGCAATGGCACGTACTGTGGAGAGAGCCCCAGCCTTCAGCCTTGAAGAGAACCAGGCCCTGCTGGACAGCCTACTTCCACAGTACAGCAAGCTGTATGGGACACCAGGGGAGCAGGTGAGTGTTCTGTGCACTGCCTTTCTGAATGTGCATTTTGTCTGACTAGCAAGGCTGAGAGTCTGCACGCCACTGGCTAGCAGGCTCACTGAGTAGTTGTCACCGCCCATAGTGTGTAGTGACTTGCACTGGACAGGTATGGTGCAGTGACAGTGCATTTGAACATGGTTTTACTTCCCATGCAATGATACCATGTAGTGACGTCTGGCAAACTGTCCATGGGCAGCTTTGCACTGCCTGTGTACATCATGTGCCCCTGTGATTGAGACATGTATATACAACTGTGTCATGCACGGATATGTTGCATGTGTGGTAATGGCCTTTTCACTTTGTCATCCTGACAGGTTAATGCCCATCGGAAGCTGGAAATCTGGAAGGACATCGTCCGGGCTGTCCGGTCCGTGGGGGTCTACAAGCGCCGGATCCGCAACTGCCAGAAGAGGTGGCAGGACCTTCGGGGCTGGACCCGGAGGATTGCACGGGTCCAGCTGAAGCTGTCGCCTCCTCGCAGGAGGGGCGGAACACGGACCCTGACCCCCCACATGCTCCAGATCCTGGCGGTGGTCTTTCCAGACCTGGATGGGCAGCTGAAGGCCAGACAGCAGCAAGGAGGGGGTGAGTCAAAGACTGCACTGTGAACTCTGTATTACATGCTTTGTGCCCTCCTCTGGCCTGGTTCAACTGCCACAGTGCAGCAGTCATGTTGTCCAGGAGCCATGTCCCTCTATTGTGCACTGCCCACTGCTCATCTGATACCCAGGTGTGGCCCTCACAGTCA